>CM057455.1:111630000-112230000 GCA_016271365.2 Neoceratodus forsteri | reverse complement strand
GGTCCTCTGGGGTGGATAAATGTGACAGAATTGGTATTTTGTTTTCCAGTTCTGCCCTTAAAGTGTCCAGACTTGTGGATATTCATCCTGGGAGAGCATTATGCTTGTGATATCTCATTCTAAAAGATTTCAGTTGATTGCATTATAAGCTTCTCAGACTAAAGCACAGAGGACTGCCTTTTTGATTGGTACAACCTTTCTGCATACTTCTAGACTGGTTATCTGGGCTGGGAATTTTAATTGTGGATTACATTAGGCAGATTGAGGGCTTCACACCTCTAAAGTTTTCAGCGATGCCATGGCCCTTAAAATATAATCTCCACTGCTTAACAGGACACCTATAGGGTTCAGCATCCTAGGGTGGGTATACTTATTTCAGGGGTGACTGTAGAACCAGGATAGACTTCATATTTCTTTCTCATACTCTTGCTGTTAATGACTGTAGGACTGTTGGGAGTGAGTTTTCAAACCATGCTGCCCTATGGGTTACAATCTCTTGGTCTAATGTTCCCTGTTGTAAAAGAATAGGTGGAAACTTAATGATTCCATGCTTCAGGACCCCAAAGTTCAAAAATTATGGAGGTGGGAATAGGTGACATGTTTGCCTGTTGCCGATCTTTATGAGGACATTTGGAGTGGTGGAAGACACTAAGTTTAGATGGAGACAGGTTCTACAAAAAAAGCTGCTGATGACCATACCAGTCAATATAAAGAGGTACTTGGCATTACATCAGCAACTACAGACTCTAATTTCAATTTTGGATAGCTCTACTCATGATCATAGTACTCAAATGTCAGTCCTCAGTCATCAGATGTGGGATTTGTAGTATGATGGGGCCAAATCTTTGGGGCAAGAAGCTAGGTTAGGGACTAAGTTACCCTAGGGTGGCTTCGATCCTTTTAAAGAATGTAAGGGCAGGGTTGAATCCAGGGTTATTTATCATTTGTTCTCTTCCTCAGGGATCTTGTTAGCTCCCCAAATTTTGCTTATTAGGGTAGTTGAGTGTCACGTTTTGGACATGTTCAGGACTGAATCTCTCTGTGGCGCTGCTGATAAATTTTAACATCACTAACCTTGCCCCTCACTCCTGAAGGATGCGATATGCTGACTACAGATATCTCTGAGGAGGAGGTGGTGCAAGCCATTGTTGGTTTAAAGTTGAACTCAGCTCCTGGATCTGATGGACTCATGGCAGGTTTTATTCTACTTTTCTAAAAGCATTGGTCCCAGATTTAACTATTTTGTTTAATGAGATGTTGTCCAAAGCTAAATTTTCTAAGTCAATGAAGGAGCCATTTTAGTTCTAATCCATAAAAGGGTTCTGTATCAGACATCAATAATTGGATACCTTTGAGCCTCTTCAATGTGGATAGCAAGATTATTGATAATATTTTGTTAGCCAGACTTGTTCTGGTAACTAGACTTATTAGTCCTGCTCAGACATGTGACATCCCAGGTAGATGCCAAACTGATAATCTTATTTTGTTGTGGGAATTATTTGCCTTGGGAGACCTGGATTGCATTAAGGGGTGGGTGCTTGGGATTGATCAGGAGAAAGCTTTTGATAGGGTTTCCCACATGTTTTGTTTTCTGTTCTGGCAGCATTTGGACTCCCTACTAAATGTATAGGGTGGATTAGAGCCCTTTATAATGAGGCTGTTATTCCTCCCAATGTTAATGGTTGGTTGGGAATCGGGTTCTTGTAAAATGAGGGGTTCAACAGGGTGCCGTTTGAGCCCCTTTATACATTTTGGAATATACATTTTAATTAGGGCTGTCCTCCAATGCCCTGGGGTACTTGGCTTGCAAGGGCATATAATCCTGCTCCCATCAAAATCTTAGCTTATGCGGATGATTTGGTCCTTACTGTGGCAACTGACTCTGATGAAAAGGCCTTGGCTGATGTTTTATTTATTTATTGATGAGATTTACCAGGAAGGCATACTGAGCAACATGCTTCATCAACAGTATTCCATGCTTCTCCAACAGTATTCTTTAGTGGCAGGTTCCTAGATTAATTTTGAGAAAAGCTCTGGACTTCCCTTAGGGAACCCTACTGTCCCTGGGTCAGGGTTCTTTGCTGGACTCAGACTTTCCTCAGAACCCATTAAATCCTTGGACTTTGGCTTGGATCGGGTGATATGCAGTCTCTTAATTGGAACTCTGCCTTGGTGAGGGCTTATAGGCTCATAGCTAGATGGAACAACAGCAGATCAGTAAAAGAAAAGGTTTATTTGCTTAAAGCTTTGATGGTCCCTATTTTTGTATTTCTGTTATGTTTTCCCCACCCATGAAATTATTTCCCAAATTATATAGTATTTTTTCAGTGATTTTGGGGATCTCGGTTGAATCCATTAAATGAGATTTGACCTATAGACCTCTTGATGAGGGAGGGGCAGGGACGTTAAATCCTGTGGCTTTCTTTTACAGTATATTTTCTGAATTATAATTTTGGTTGGGCTTTAAAACCTGATGATAAGGGTTGGAAGCCTTTTCTTTTTCTTGGCTTCTGCCTTGTCTTACCCCTGGGAACAAGGAAGAAGGGCTGTTATCCAAAGTCCCTGGTCTTATGGCCTATGGTTTGGAGGCTGTAAAACTGGCTATGACTTGGGGTTTGCACCTCATGATTTTGTATAAAAAGCAGGATGGCCTTATATGAAGGGATCTGGAGGCAAGGTGCTCAGGATCCCGTTGAATTTCCATTCTGTCCTCCTAATCGACAGGCCTGGATTGTGAAACAACTGTTGAACCCTAGGATACCACCTTATGTATGGGACATGGTGTGGCTTAGTAATTATGGAAGACTTAGTGTTAAGGAATCATAAACACAAAATGTTGAATGATAGATATTGTCCTAGGAGTCCTGTCCTTCTATTGTTGAATCTCAACAACATTTATTCCTTGAGTATAGCTTTGCACTTGATTTTTGGAGCACTATTGCTATTGTTTGGGCTGAGCCTCTCTTTTCTAAATTAATGTATGCAGACATCATGTTTGGGACTAATTTTGCCTTAAACAGAAAACATAATGCTGAAACTATGTCTAATGTTCTTGTTTTGATGCAGTATTTTTTATGGCAGGCTAGGTACCTGTTGGTTTTGCATCAAAAGTGGATCCCTCTTCAGGAAAATGTACAAAATGTTGGGAATGCAATACTTGCAGTGAAAAGTCTGACTTTTCAAACTATTCCAGAATGCAATATTGTCATTTATGGTCTATGTGACTTGTGCAATTTGGAATAATTAGATGTTTTATTTTTGTTTTCCTGTTTTATGCTTTTGTATTGTATTTGTATTTTTTCTGTATGTATTTTAGTAATGAAGTCCAGTTCATCTCAATAAAATTCCCCTACTCTTTTCGATAAGTGCCATGGAATCTTTAACATCCACCTGAACTACCACAAATCCAGGCAGATGGGACCTCGGTTTAACGTCTCATCCGAGAGACAGCATCTCAGAAGTGCAGCACCCTCTCATGCTGCACTACAGTGTCAGTACTAGGATATTAACCCAAGTGCCAGATGTGGGAACTGAACCACAGCCTTCTGATCTCCCAGCCTCAGAGGTTGCTGAGCCACTGGCACTGAATATGAACAACATGGTTGGCGACAGTATGCAGTCTTGCCAGACAGTGGTACTTGTGGTAGTCACCACACCACCAATACACCTTCTCACCAATCTCTTTGCCAATCTGATAGCAAAAACCTCCATAAAGAATTATAGGCATACCCTCTGGCTTCATACAAACTCAACAGCCATTGTTCAGATATGCACAGGGCAGGGGATAAGCAAGTTATTTATGCATACTTAAGGAGCAGCTGTCACCAATTAATGCCACTAATTGATCCTGGTGATGCGGGGACTGCTCTCTCAGACCCCCTCCCTATTTCTGGATTCTAACACCATGGTGCACTTGGATACAGGGTAAGTTCCAGTTTAGTAGTTGCTTCATTTTACTGTCACTGTGATTTTAATTGTTGAATTTACTCATTCGCTATTTTGTGACATGCTGATATTGTAATCATTATATTGCACTCACCATAATTGCATCACTGTAGTTGTATCATTGTAATGATGTACTACTCTGCTCAGGATTATGATTTGGAGGAAAGCCTCACTAATGGTCCAAGGCAGAAGAAGCTGCCCTATCCCCAGGTACAGTAGAATATCTCCCTGGTCACACCTGAAACAAGCATTGTCACATTTTCCTCTCTCAGTCCCCAGTGTTCAGATAAATAAAGAAAAAGAACTTCTTTTGCACCTCACTGTACTCATAAACTTCTAAAACTGAAAGCAAATGTCCAGCAGTTTAAGATAAATGTGGTGCCTAGTGATGTGTGAAAATTGAATTTGAATGGCAGAATTACCCAAATCAAAATTTAGCTTCAGCTGAATTTCAGAATACATTTTGGCAACTTTTGGTAAATTCAGATTTAGAATAGTGGAATGAATGTATGAATTGTGGATTAAGGTGTTGAACTACAGATAGAAACAGCCATACCTGACTGCAGAATGATTTTACGTATTGTGGACTGACACATTGAACTGCGGAATGGAATGCCACAGAACTGTCATTCTGAAGTTTATGTGCCATTCTACAATTCTGCCAGAACACTTCATGGGACAGGGCAAAACTCACATAGATACTTGGAGGGTTTAGATTTCACCAAAGTCAGAACTATGGAATGTTTTGCAGAATTCATAAAATTTAGCAAAATGTCAGAAATTCAGAATTGAGTTGTCACCCAGCACCAGTGACATCCCCACTTGGGAATAAGACCCCGTTTTCAGACAGAGATTCCCAAGTGGGGATTCTAACAGAGGCTGACAGTGGACTGGACATCAGAGAACTACAATACCTCATTTTGCTGACTTGGAAAGGAGGGTAAAGCAGTCCTGCCTATTTTAAGTCCTGTCATGACATACTGAATAAGGTTAGGTGGTTGCTGTCATTTTCAGTGAATAGGAGAATTGTGCCCAGGACAGTGATGCAATCCCTTTATTCTTTAGAGACATGCCATGGTATCCTTACATTCCACCTGCACAACCACCAGAACAGGCAGACAGGGCTTCACTATAACATCTCCACTGAAAATGACACTTCAGGAATGCAGCATCCCCTCATGCTGTGCTACGGTTTCAGTGCTGGAATTTAAACCTAACATTCCTGGTGTGAGGCTAGAACCCCCAACCATCAATCTTCTGATCTTAGGAGAGTGTTCAACTTGGTAGGCTACTCAGACTGTTGGCAATAGGTGGAAGGGCTTGGGTATATGGAAGAAAGACCAAGTGGCAGACAGAAAAATTTTGAAAAACTAGAAAGTAAAATACAAAGAATTGCAATCTGAAATCTGGGCATAGTGGGTAGGCCAAGTGGTCTTTTCCTGCTGACAACTTCTATGATTCTAGGTTTCTATGAAATCTAGCCAACATAACCAGGACAAAATCATCTGTGAAAAGTTCCCAGGACAGTTACAATGTTTGAGTTTTGTTTCATTATTTTCTGTACGCTAGTATGGTATAACTTAAACACATGTGTGTTTTGCTGTTGTAGGATATAAACAGACACTGAATGTTACGATTACTGTAATTTGCCAAAAGTGCACAGCAAATCCCATAGTACATGACACGTGTTGTTTATTATCCTGCAGTTACTGAATAATTAACATTGGGATTGGAGACTAATCATGGGACTTGGGACATGAACCATCGTGGGATTGTAGAACTATTATTTCACTTAAGGTATCATTAACAATAATGAAAAGTTTCATATTTTTAGACTTTGGGAAAGTTCAGCACCTCTGGCGACACACATACAAGTATAGTAATCTGAGTATAATTTATATTTAGTTATTTGATTAGAAACATAGAAACATAGAAACATAGATCTTCTGATTCTCTTGAGAAAATTATTCAACATACAAATAGAGCATGTGACCATTGGTCCAAAAGTTCCAATGATGTCACTGGATCTCAGAACCTAATAAATAAATGTTGTAACAACCAGAAATAAGCAGCAAAGATGAGCAATGATAAAGATATCATAGGTAGGGGTAATGTACTTTACTAAATTAAAGGATGTCATTCTCTGTTGACAAAATACTCTGTCTCTCTTTCACAAATCAATGTTGGACTAGCAGTAACAAGCACGCAAAGATGAGCAATGGTAAGTATATCACAGACAGGCATGATTTACTTCAGGAGAATTAAAACATATAACTTTCTGTATATAAAATATGATGTCTACTCTCTCTCTCTTTTCTTGCAGTGTTATACATTTTGCTGTAGCTGTTTAGAATTTTATCAGATGGTACACTCCCTTTTGATTATATTAATGCTTTAGCTGCATCACAAAATCCTCTGCTTTGTCAGTCTCCTTTCCTCACACTCTCCCTCTCTTGTGTGTCGCCTCCATCAGGTGTGGTACCATGTGCTGTCATTGTGCTGTTACTGCTCTTGCCGTGTCAGTCTCCTTTCCTCACACTCCACCCTCTCTCTTGTGTTATGTACTGTCTCCATCAGGTATGGAACCATGAGCTGTCATTGTCCTATTACTGCTCCTACCTTGTCTCGTCCACTCCTCACATGCACCCTCACTCTCATGCATATGCAGTGTAGCCATCAGGTATGGTATCACATGCTGTCATTGTCCTGTTACTGCTCCTGTCATGACTGTATCTTTTCCTCAACCTCACCGTCTATCTTTTGTGTTATTTACTGTCTCCATCAGGTATGGTACCATGAGCTGTCATTGTCCTGTTACTGCTCTTGCTGTGTCAGTCTCCTTTCCTCACACTCACCCTCTCTCTTGTGGTATGTACTATCTCCATCAGGTATGGTACCATGAGCTGTCATGTCCTGTTACTGCTCTTGCCGTGTCAGTCCCCTTTCTCACACTCACCCACTGTCTTGTGTTATGTACTGTCTCCATCAGGTATGGTACTATGAGATGTCATTGTCCTGTTACTGCTCCTACCTTGTCTACATCCACTCTTCACATGCACCCTCACTCTTGTGGATATGCAGTGTAGCCATCAGTTATGGTACCATGTGCTGTCATTATCCTGTTACTGCTCCTGTCATGACTGTCTCTTTTCCTCAACCTTACCTCTATATTTTGTGTTGTTTACTGTCTCTGTCAGGTATGGTATGATGTGTTGTCATTGTCCTGTTACTGCTCTTGTTGTGTTAGTCTCCTTTCCTATCGCTCACCCTCTCTCTTGTGTTATGTACAGTCTCCAACAGGTATGGTGCCATGAGCTGTCATTGTCCTGTTACTGCTCTTGTTGTGTCAGTCTCCTTTCCTCACTCTCACCCACTGTCTTGTGTTATGTACTGTCTCCATCAGGTATGGTACCATGAGCTGTCATTGTCCTGTTACTGCTCTTGCTGTGTCAGTCTCCTTCCTCACACTCACCCTCCTCTTGTGTTATGTACTGTCTCCATCAGGTATGGTACCATGAGCTGTCATTGTCCTGTTACTGCTCTTGCTGTGTCAGTCTCCTTTCCTCACACTCACCCACTATCTTGTGTTATGTACTGTCTCCATCAGGTATGGTACCATGAGCTGTCATTGTCCTGTTACTGATCTTGCTGTGTCAGTCTCCTTTCCTCCACACTCACCCACTATCTTGTGTTATGTACTGTCTCCATCAGGTATGGTACCATGAGCTGTCATTGTCCTGTTACTAGTCTTGCCGTGTCAGTCTCCTTTGCTATCGCTCACCCTCCCTCTTGTGTTATGTGCTGTCTCCATCAGGTTTGGTACCATGAGCTGTTATTGTCCTGTTACTGCTCTTGTGTCAGTCTCCTTTCCTCACACTCACCCTCTCTCTTGTGTTATGTACTGTCTTCATCAGGTATGGCACCATGAGCTGTCATTGTCCCTTACTGCTCTTGCTGTGTCAGTCTCCTTTTCTCACGTCTCTCTTGTGTTATGTACTGTCTCCATCAGGTATGGTACCATGAGCTGTCATGTCCTGTTACTGCTGCTGCCGTGTCAGTCTCCTTTCCTCACACTCACCCACTATCTTGTGTTATGTACTGTCTCCATCAGGTATGGTACCATGAGCTGTCATTGTCCTATTACTGCTCACCTTGTCTACATCCACTCCTCACTTGCACCCTCATTCTTGTGGATATGCAGTGTAGCCATCAGGTATGGTACCACGTGCTGTCATGTCCTATTACTGCTCCTGTCATGACTGTCTCTTTTCCTCAACCTCACCCTCTGCTTTGTGTTGTTTACTGTCTTTGTCAGGTATGGTATGGTATGATGTGTTGTCATTGTCCTGTTACTGCTCCTGCCATGTCAGACTCTTTTCCTCCACACCCCTCTCTCTTATGATTGTGCAGTCTCCATCAGGTATGGTATCATGTACAGTAAGTCTTAATGATGGAAGGGCTTCTTGAAAATACAGAGGAACCCCTTGTGATCTTGGTTGTTGCTACTAACGATGTGGGTAGAACTAGCATGGAAAAATTCAATTAGAATATAAAATATGTCTAATATGATTAAGCAAAGAAACAGGAAATTATTTCCAGCATTTACCAACCCATGGGCATCAATTGTATAAGATTGGGTTAATTACAGACGTCAATTTATGGTTAAGGCACTTCTGTAAAACAGAAAATGTAGGATTCATAGAAAACTCTGTGACTTTTAGCACTAAAGTATTTTTTAAACCAGATGGTTTAAATCTAAATTACCCAGGCACAAGGACCCTAGGGAAAAAAGTGAATGAAGTTATGAAATTTCATTTAAGCTGGGTAAGAGGGGCTCTGGCTAACAAATTCAAACCAATTTAGATATAAAGTCAGCTCATGCAAAATCTTCAGAGTGGAATGCAGTTCTTATCAATGCAAGAGTCTGGTGGGTAAATTTGATGAATTCAGAATATTGTTATGTACACATAATGTTCACTTGGCTATGATCACAGAAACTTGGTGGGACAGTGAAGATATGTGGGACAAAAGTATCCCAGGATACAAGTTATTTTCAAAATCAAGAATTCACTGAAAGGAGGTGGAATTGCTATATTTGTACATTAATCCATCAAGGAAATACAGTGGAATACATCTACCCTGGAATTGTTATGGGTTAAATTGTTGCCTCTAAATAATACCAAAATCATACTGGGTCTTTTGTATAGAGCTCCTCTACTGTCCTTGAGGATGATATTAAGATACTTAACAATATTAGTGTACTAGATCCTAGTGATAGAATAATTCTGGTGGGGGATTTTAACCTACCTAACATTAATTGGAAAAACATGCAGGTTAGTGGAAGTATAAACAGAAAGTACCTTGATATGTTTGAACAGCTGGGTCTTGAACAAATAGTGCAAGGAAGTACTAGAGGACAAAATGCTAGATTTGGTTCTTACAAATGTGGAAGCATAATTAATAATGTAACAGTTAATAGTCCGTTAGGGAGTAGTAGCCACAATGCTGTTTTTTTCAATATCTCTGGGCCCAGTTCTACAAATACTCTAGGTACTACATCTATATTGAACTTTAGTAAAGCTAATTTTGTGGACCTTATAAGTGAATTTGTCCAGTGGGATTGGCAAAATGAATTAAATATTACATCTATTCAATATATGTGGTATCTCTTGTTAACTAAAATAAAACAGTTAATTAAGAAATTCATACCAACCAAACAAATATGACAATTACAAAAGGAACAAGCCAACATGGATGAATAAATCTACTAAAAAATATAAACAAGAAAAACAGATTGTTTAAAAAGTACAGGAATCATGGTGCGCTTTACATTATAAATTGTATAGAGAATGTCTTAAACAGACAAAATATAAACTTAGGAAAGCAAAGCATATTTTGAATTGACTCTGGAAGACAGAGTTAAGAACAGTAAGAAATCTTTTATTCATATATAAACAATAAAAGAAAAGGAAGCAATACAATAGGACCCTTTACAAATACTAAGGGACAGATAGCCACACCTGTATTAATGATTGATATTCAAATTAATCATTTTTGTTCAGTTTTCACGTTGGCAATGCAGAACCATATGGTAAAAATATAGTTTGACTCCAGGGCAAATTATAATCAATGTCTAGGATATACAAGATAGGTTATCAAAATTAGATGTAACCAAATCACTAGGCCCTGATGATGTCCATCCAAGGGTGTTAAAGAAGATGGCACAAATTTTGGCCCCACCTCTCACACATATCTTGCAGTCCTCATTGGATCAAGAAAAAGTACCCCAGGATTGGAAAACAGTTGTAGCAGTTCCTATAATAAAAAGGGACTAGATCCAAACCTGAAAACTTTAGACCTGAAAGTCTAACATCTTTATCTTTGATGGGTAAGATTTTGGAGGGTAATCAAAGATTTAGTTATAAATCATCTGGAGGATAAGGGTCTAGTGGTCCAATCACAACATGGATTCATCAAAGCCAGATCTTGCCAGACAAACTTACTGGCTTTCTATGAAAGGGTTAACAGGGAACTGGATATGGGAAGATTGATTGATGTGATTTATCTGGACTTTGCAAGGCATTCGACAAACTGCCTCATACGGATTTAATAAAATTGTTGGGGAGATCAACTTAAATCCAAATATTTGAACTGGGAAGCAGAATGGTTGCAAGGTAGACCACAAAGAGTCTCCATTCTGGGAACTGTGTCTAGATGGTCAGCAATCACCAGTGGTGTGCCACAGGGTTCCGTTTTGGGCCCAAGTTTATTTAATATTTATATAGCTTCCTACAAGTAAGAAATCCCAATGTTTGGTTATATAAGTTTGCTGATGACAGCAGAGTGGGGACATTGACAGATACACAGTAAGAAACAAATGAATTACAAAATGTAATAAATTATATTTCAGATTGGACTATTAGCAATAAATTAATGCTTAATACTAACATATGCAAGTGATACACATGGGAAAATCAAGCGTACATAATATTTACACTCTTGCCAACTCACAATTAATAGTTACCAATGAAGAAATGGACCTGGGTATCATAA
Source organism: Neoceratodus forsteri (assembly GCA_016271365.2). Taxonomy (NCBI): domain Eukaryota; kingdom Metazoa; phylum Chordata; order Ceratodontiformes; family Ceratodontidae; genus Neoceratodus; species Neoceratodus forsteri. The sequence goes on along the minus strand of CM057455.1, from coordinate 112,219,002 downwards.
TTAGTTCTGATTTCAAATTTAGTTCCCATTGTAAGCAACAAATAAAAGGCCAATCAAAACTTGAATTGCATATTAGGATATACAGCAAGTAGGGATGCAAAGGTGATGATTCCACTCTATATAGCATTGGTGAGGCCACATCTGGAGTATCGCGGTCCAGGTTTGGGCACCTCAAAACAGGGAGTACATAAATAGGTTGGAGTTTGTCCAAGGAGATTTACTAAATCAATAGATGGATTACAAACAAAACATACCAAGATAGATTGATCACCCTAAAATTATATTCGTTGGGACATAGGAGATTTAGGGAGACATGTGCCTATTGTTCAAAAAATGAAAGATGCTAATAGATTAATTGAATTGGGAATCACTCTAAGAATAGACGAATATGGGAGCAGAATACATAATAAACAGATGATATTATCCAGTTGGAAACATAATTTGAGACAGCATTGGTTCAGCCAAAGAGTAGTTACACCATGGAATGCTTTATCAGCAACAATGGTTAATAGTGAGACTATGAACCAGTTTAGGAACAATTTGGATACATATTGGTGACCTCAGTATACAAGTTCTAAATTAATAAATAAACAAACAAAATGGCAAGCGTAAAGGGCCTTAAGTCTCTCTGTGAATAAATCTATAAATCTATGAAATTACCCTGCTACTGTTCCTGCCATGTCAGTCTCCTTTCATAAACTCACCCCTCTCTTTGTGTTGGGCAGTATCTCCATCAGGTATGGTACTGTGTGCTGTCATTCTCCTGTTACTGCTACTGTCATGTTTGTCTCCATTCATCACACTCACCTTCTATCCTGTGGTTGTGCAGTGTCTCATCAGGTACACTACCACGTGCTGTCATTGTCCTGTTATTGCTCCTGCCATGTCAATCTCCATTCCCTCCACTCACCCTCTCTCTCATGGTTGTGCTCTGTCTCCCTCAGGTATTGCACCTTGTGCTTTCATTACCCTGTTACTGCTGTCCTCCACTACATGTGAGATTGTTCCACCTGGCTGTAAGCTGTCCCTTCCTAGTGTCGAATACATACTTCATGGATGGAGATTTTAACTTTTGGTTGCATTGCACCAATATATATGTCAGGTGGCAACCCATCACTCAGCATCCACAAAGCCAGAAGATCACATACAGTGTGTAACGTAAGTCATTTACTTGTTTGGCAGTTATTTTCGTTAACTCATTGTCACTGTGGCACAGTATTTTAATTCTTCAGATGATACAGGCAGATTCATTCTTATACAGTACGTTTGAAGATACAGGATTAAGATAAGTGTACTGTTAGAAACTGGAGCCATGCCAGTTCAAATTCTCTGTTCTTCACAGTGTGTTGTCTATAGATACAGTACTATGTTCTTTGTGCTGAACTTTGCTTAGTCTGTAGCAGAAATGGTAAATTAGAATTACATTAGTACATGTAATGTAGTAAAGGGTCTTCTACAGACTATAGCAGTAGTGGGCAATCTGTAGCCACTGGCTGCATGCAGCTCATGGCAGGTTAAGCTGTGGCCCCTGAGAACATTTTCTCTTGCTATTTAAAAAAACTGCTTACGAAAAATATTTGCTGTACCTTTAAATTGGCCATTTTGCAGCTCTATCACAGACTGCCATAATCCACGGTAATTAATTCATTATCACATCATCTTTGATTGCCAGTAGACCTATAGTAGTGTGTTAATTAGGTGTACTTGGCAAATTCAAGGCACTCAATTCATGTAGGAGAACAGAAGTTGAACTGTACTGTTTCATAGATGAGCCATGGAACTGGGTGAGGTCTGAAGCAGCTCAATAAGAAAAGTAATGATACAGAGCTCAGCATTTGATGGCTTCTTTTATTTATGAATAGCTGTGAGCTGTACTGTACTGATTGATGTTTCAAGTATGTTTGCTGCAGTGCCTTGTTGCTGGGGATTCCCTTGCCCTCATGACAGCTCAGCGGGGGTCTGTGGGAGAATGTTATTGAGTCACTTTACTTATTTGTATTTCAGACAGCACCACCAATCACCATTTAATTAAATCAATTGCATCCTGTAGCATTATTGTGTTTAAATTGGCAGCAATAATGTATAAAAGGTGACTAAATACACTGCAACACTATTAGCCAACTCCAACCAACTCCACAGCCTCCACAATGGGACTGCACTACTCATTCAGCCCTCGAAGGGGCTCGAGGGCCACATATGGGACCCTCATGTTATTGTAGGTTGCCCAGCACTGTACTATAGGGATATCACCTGTGTCTGCAGTGTTATATAGGAAGGGATATGCTAACTTGGGGTGGGAAAGGGAGCAGACTGGATGGGCTTTTGTGGTTCTTTTCTACCATCAGATTTCTATGTATCTATGTAACTGGAAGTAGGAAGGTGGATTAGGTGTTATACAATACATGCTATGCAAAGGTTTGTGTATTAATTGGTATGATACTGTTGAATTTTTTTAACAATCTAATTAGTAGTTTTATAGTAATCTAAGTGTGCCTTATTTTATGCATTAGAAGCGCCTCAAAACCTCAGGGAAAGGATACTGTTGTCCACCACCTGAACAGTGGTTAAAAGCTCAGAATAGGGGCCATAGGGACATTCTCATTTTACTGTGAGGTAGCATCTGTCATCTCCCAGTCAAGCTTTAGCTACCAAGAATGGTTTCTCTTTTCTAAAGCTGGTGATCTAGACTGTTTCTTACTGATGTTGCTGTGAGGAAAATTCTCTTTTGGCCTAGTTTCTGAAAACTATTTCTGGTTTTAACTCCAGTTAGATCAGTTAAACTCCTATCCAACTATGTCTGCTTTGCAGAACCAACATTCTCACCCAGACATAACTTTTGTTTTTATCATTGTAAGTACAGTAGTTGTGGTTGGTAGACTGACTCAGGAGAAAGTAGAGACCAACAAAATACAGAGTAGGATACTATGCTGATTAATATAAAATGAGTAAGAAAATTTCTGCATCCTGATTTGTCGAGACTTGGTTTTAACCATGGCATTAAGATAGTATTGACAGTGTCTTAAAACAAGTCCCAGCCAACCTGGAGACATAACATTTTCTATCTATGGGTATATGGAATTTTCATCTTTTAAATTACAGTCATTTTATTCCCCACCCAGCAACTGTACATAACATAGAATTTTCCATACCTGCATCACTTGCCTCCCCATGCTGTTCTGGACTTTCTGTTTTTAGTATGGAATCCAACAGACCATTCTCTTCAGTTTACCTTGGTGACTTATTCTGGCATACCAATCACTCACTATCCCTCTCCAGCTCCTGTCCCGCTTGTCTGCTCCCATCACACTTTTCTCACAACTAGCAAATATAAGTAGGAAAACAAAATTCTAACAGTATAACAGAGCAGGGTTCAAAGTCTCACCTGTTCAAGCCATTGAAACCAATGCTTGCTCACTTCCAAAGCCAGAAGTGAAAAGTCTTTTGGCTCAACAAGGGTTGCAGTGTGGTACAGCTGCAAAGTTCCTTTCCAATCAACCCCATGGACAGAATAATCACAAACTTGCAGGAGAACAAGAAAAGTAAAAAGCGAGAACCTGTCATTTGTTTAGGGATGTCAATCACATAACTAAGACAGTATGGTAGAGAGAGAGAGAGAGAGAGCAAGCCAAGGAGTACATGTAAAGTGTGGCAGTCACTTCTGGTGTTGAAGACAGGAGTAGGAGAGAGAGAGAGAGAGAGAGAGAGAGAGAGAGAACCAGAGGAGAACATTGTCTGTTTAAGTGTTCACACTCGACCCCCAGACTCTGAATCGGACCATACTTGCACTCACACTTGAGAGAGAACCAGACATGCAGATAAGAGACTTACATCCTTGCAGGTATGATAAACTCAGAATGGTACAGTGAATATAATTGTTATTTTACTTTACTATTCTGTAGCACTAAACAGTCTCTTCCTACTTTACAACTGACAAAAAGACAGCAGTCTCCTGTGAAGCATTTCTAATTGACAGGTAAGCAACAGATGAAGTATAGCTACCCCTGCTGGCAACAAACAGGTGGAAGAAGTATTTTACCTTTTAAAAGCACTTGAATCATTTTATTTACATATTTCAGATAGTTACCATTTTTATTCTAGCAAATACTCTAGACAAGCAATAAGACATGATGAGGCATTGGTTGTACTTGGTTTACCTATGCTCAGGGCTAAAGGCATTGGTCTGTGGCCTTGTGCCTTACTATGCTTGTGGGCATTGGGAAAACCTAGAACAGCGAATGCCCCAGTGTGTCTTATTGTTTAACCAAGCAAGACCTAGCAGAGAAGATGCTCTCAGTTAGCCAGTATCTTCACAGCCACCTTACTGGTACTGTAGCAACTTGAGCAATGACCACCACTCTGTGGTAGCCCATTGTCAAAAGCAATGGCCACCCTTCAACTTGTCAAATTGTTCAGGGATGCCAAAGTGGTGTACCATGTCTATTCTAAATGAATACTGTTACTCAGCTTTTACAGACAAGGCAGGATGGACTTCAGCAGAAAGCCATTCCTGGGAGGAGAGAAGAAGGAAAGGGAAGCAGGAATATTCTGCATATTATTACAAACTGTAGACCAATGCAATTTAAAATATGAGGAAGTCTGCTCAGTGGCATAGAGGGCTGAGGTATCTGGGTGCCTTACCTGTTTCCACACTGGTGACCCATGGGTTGCTGAAGGTTGGTAGGGAGGGAAAGGATTGTGCACATGACAGGCTGCTCTCCAGTCCTGTGGGAGTGGACTGCATGGTCAGCTGAATGACTGCTCCCTGCTGAGGCCTGGTAGAAGTGCAGGTGGAGCAGAGTGGATAAGAGGGAGGTGCTGCAGGTCTCAGTGGCATTCATGTGTCTCCAAAAGTGGGAGGTGAGGGGATCACAGCCTGTGCTTGCTACAGGTGGATAGAAAGAAGATAAAAAAAATCTGATGAGGATGGGGAGAGAATGCTCGGTTTATACAGTACCTGTCATGCAAACTGTGAACCAAAACACTTTATGATCAATTGAGGAGGAAACAGAATGCTCTATATTATATAATGCCTTTTATACTAATTGTAACAAAAACACTTTACAATCCAGTGAAGGAGGAGATACTTTTCTCCTTTGTATACTGTAGTGCCATTCATAAAAAATGTAATATAAAGCACATTACAGTCTGTAGAGGCAGGGCAGAGAATGATTTGTTTCACAGTATATTACGTCGTTTGAACATTTTAGCCTAAACACTTTACACTGGTATGGATAGTGAATAATTTTAAACTGTACCAGTTTACCTTGTATTGCAATATAGCAACCAAATTCATTTTTCAAAATGTGCTCCATATTGCCCTAAATCCACCCAAATAATACTGTTTGACTCTTTTATCTTAGCTAAGAAGGCTGGGTGAAATTTTCTTCTGCTGGCAAAATTCTGGTGAACGTATGAGTTTGCTTCCATGAAATTTCACCAGAACTGTGATTCTAGCAGTTTCCATCAGGACCATATATTCAGAAAAGTGCCAAATGCCAGTGCAAGTCTGACTCAGTGGAAATCTGATGTGCCATGGAGCAATGAGTGCCATATTCAAAGGCTGAACATGGCAAAATGCACCAGCGCAACATGGCTGAATATGGCAGAGAAGCACCATAGCAAACAGACTTACACCAAGGTGCAACCAGACCTGCACTATAGCACAACCAGAGATGCACCATAGTGCAATTGGACATGCTTCATGGTGCACATAGACCAGCACCAGTCAATGGTGGGAGCACAGCAGCAGAGGCAAAGTGTGGGGCATGGCAGAGGAACATCCCAGGGACAGTGCCAGGGATGCACAGTGGCAGGCCACAGGTGGACACCACCAGCAGGGCAAACACAGGCATCCAGACACCCCACCCAGAACACAACTGTGGCACAGAAAGCAGGCAACAGGTGGCACCAATGGCCAATAGAGGGCACCACTGGAGTCCCCAGTCACGTGCTTTGTCCCCCACCCAGACCCCAGCAAGCCACACCTAGGACCATGCTGCCAACTACACACATACAACACATTCTGGATAGCTGCCCCATGGCCACCCCAAGGCACAGCCACTGACCAAGGTGCAGGATACCACAGTGCATGACCAGCACACTGACACATGCACACTGACACAGACTCATACCACACCACTACAGCATGGCTCCACACACCAGCTGCAAAACAGACACTGACACAGGCAGGTAAGCAAAATATCTGTATTGAAAACAACTATGTACAAGTGCAAGAGGTGGGAAAGAGTAGGAAAGTAATGGAAGGGACAGGGAACAGGGATTGTACAGTGGAAAGCGGATGATGGGGAAGGGACAGCAGGGGTATAAGGGAATTGCTGGGGTTGAGCAGAAGGGTGGCCATGACCTGCCACTGCCTGAGCCTCTTCCTCCGCCAGTCTGTCAGCATCATGCGTCACACCTGCTGGGCCACCTTCAAGTCATCGGGTGGTGAGGATGATCTGCCTCAGCAGCCTGCTACTGGTGCAGCCATGATCTCCTCAGATTCCTATGACAAAGGATAGGACAGGTGATCAGTGGAAGGTCCAAAGGAACTATGCCCACCCACTGTGTGCAATGGGTAATCGGCACACACACCCCTTGAGTGGCATCCTGGCCACCCACAGGGTATGGGCCAATGCCTTCCAGCATCCCAGCATACCACGACAGTGAACAGCAGTGGACACTGATGCACAATGGCCACCCGACTGTTCAGAGACAGTCAGATGCGCACGGGCACAAGCAGCACCAGAGCAACACCAGTGGCAGCCAGGTGCACACACACACACACACACCAACAGCTGGTACATATGTGCAATGGCCACCCCACAGTTGCATGCACCACTCACAGTGTGCAGCACACAGCTGCCAAGGCACATGGCACAGGTGGCCATGGCTGTACCCAGTACCCGCCGACCAACTAGTAATATGCAGAGGAATGCAACAGTGCCTACCAGCCTGCTGTGGTACTGCCTGCTCCTATCCCACCACTGCTGAGTCCACTGCGGCCTGCTGTGCCTGCTCTTGTGCTCCTGCTGCATTCACCCAGCAGTGATCTTCAGGTCCTGGGAATGGAGCAAAGAAAGGTACATATCAGAGAACACCAACAGCATGCCCACCACCACCCCTGTGCACAGTGTGTGCCTCTGCCCGACATGTCCTACAAGGCTTTAGCGCAGTGCAACCTGCAGCTGGCAATGCCACTATGGCAATGCACATGCTAACAGTGTATCCTCTACAGGCATGCCAGGCAGCCAAGTCATCACCACAGTACAGCACTAGGGCATACATGCAGCATGGGATGACTTAACTCACCATGGTATGGCCACCTATGAACGCATGCCTGCCGCTGCCTCAGGTGCTCTGGGTCCCACCTCATCAGGTCCCCATACCGTGGCAGCATTGTTCATCAGTCCTGGCCACCCAGTGTCCCACACCAGAGTGACAGCATTGGCCTGCCAGACCTCCATCCTGGGCAGCTGCAGGGCACCTGCCCAAGCAGCCCTGGTGCATGTGGTTGCACACAGGCCACCAGATTTATTAACTCCACATTGGACCAAGTACGGGCCCATTGAACTCCCTGCTGTGCCATCACAACCGTGGCAATATGTGGAACAAAATGGTAGCCAGAGATGCGCTTTGTACACCGTGCATGGGATGTGCTCCTCGTGTGAGCAAGTGCTGTGTCCACCAATTTTGCATCACCAGGGATGTGCAAAATGGGTGTGTCCTGCAGCACATGGTGGTGTAATCCGAATGGGTCAAGGGTTACAGTAGGAGTCAGGGGTTGCCTCATAGGTCTCAGAGGTCAGTCAAGATTTAATAGACTTCTGTCCTTTATGCTTGCCTTTTGAATATATAAATTTAAGTAAAGTAGTTAATCCCAAATTTAACCTCATTACCTATGACCTTATCCAAATTATTTTAAAAGTATTAAAGTCTTTACTTTGAACTACTTCCAGTTGAGTCAGTTAGTATATGCACTTGCTCTTAGACTATACAGATTCTTTCTAAGAAAAAGATTCAATTTCTCCAGATGTAGTTGCCTAGGGTGGTTCCTGCCACTAAATCTACCTTGGTTATATGCCAAACCAAATTCAATTCTGATATTGTTGTCCTCTAGTGCATTAAAAGCATACATAAATCCCCAGTACCTTCTGTATTGAAATGAATATAAGTTAAGTGTTTTCAATCTTTGTTGATATGACAATCCTTTTAAACAAGAAATGGACCTAGTCAATCTACACTGTACTGCTTCAACCCTATTAATATTTTCCCTACTATAAGGGGACCAAAGCTGCACATGTATTCCAGGTGAAGCCTAACTAGAGCAACATAAAGGGAGTACAACTTCAGTTGCTCGACTGGAGATATACCTAAAAATACAATTTAATATCTGATTGGCTTTTTTACTTGCTCTCTGCAATGAATATTAAATTTAAGGTCTGGATATAATCACTCCAAGGTCTTTTCACAGCAAGTTACAGTTAAGGGTGTGTTGTTCATATAATACTTTTGCTGTTTATTCCCAGAACCAAGATGCATAACTTTGCATTTACTAATATTAAGGGTCAATTTACTATCTTCAGTCCAGGCAAAATAGAATCCAATGCTTTTTGTAATACAGAGGTACTATCACAACCATCTACTGCTGTTCCCAGTCGACAGTCATCAGCAAATTTCAACAACCAGATGTTTTGTGAGTCCAATTTAAGGAGGAGATGTATATATTAAAAAGAATGGGACCCAGAACCAATCCCTGCTGCACACCACTCGTGACTCTAACCCACTCCGAGAATATGCTATTGACAACCACTCGCTGTTGACATCCTTCAGCCAACTAGCAACCCAGTGAGTGATGTTGGTACATAACTGAGCATACCTAACATTTTGATCAGTTCCAGATGCAGTCATTTATCAAAAGTTTGGCAAGGTCCAGAAATATTATATCCATAGTTTTTTTTTGCCAAGTTCCTTACTAACCTTCTCATAAAATGCCAATAGATTAGTCAAACAAGACTTTTTGGTGATTCCATGTTGGTAAGAATCTGCATAACCAAGTTTCAATAGTTGCTGGTGTACATTGTCTATAATTATTAACTGAAGTATTTTCCCATTAAAGATGTCAGACTAATTGGTCTGAAATTCTCTGGTTTGCTTTTGGTCCCTTTTTTAGGAGAGGCACCAGAGTGGCCACCTCCAACCCAGAGGTACATCTCCAGAATCCAGAGAATGCAGGAAAATATGGGTTAGGCCGGTATATAAGTTCAGTAGTTCTTGTAATACTCTGGCATGCACATCATCTGGGCCTGGTGATTTATTAACAGCTAACCTTTTGTGTCTCTGATATACACCAGTAGTGTCAATTATAATTTGTCCTGGTGTGTAAAGTAATTTATCCTCAGATGGTTTAACAACATTATTATTAAATACTGTACAAAAATAATTATTAAGTATGTTAGCAGTTTCTCTGTTACTAGTTGGTAACCCTGAACTGTTAGTAAATGGGCCAACTGAGACTGCGGTTCCTCTTAATTTATTTATGTGAAAAGAAGGCTTTTTGTTATCCTTTACCCTAGATGCTAGGTTATTTCCATTTGTGCTTTGGCTTTTTGATTAATGTTTTTAATTTTTTAACTAATACCCTATATTTCTGTAATATATGCTGATTGCCACATTTTATATTTTTAAACAATCTATTTTTTTGTTAATTAATTTTTGATTGAAGACTTCATCCAACTAAGGGCAACTCTCCTGGTGGAATATTTCTGAGTACTAGGTTGTGTTCCTAATGACCTCTGCCTTAAGTTTAGAAATCAATAGATCCCATTTCTCCTGCATGATATGACCGTTAAATACACCTGCCCAATCCCAATTAGCCATGTTTTTCTTTATGTTGGTAAAATTAGCTTTATTAAAGTTTAATCTTTCAGTAATCCAAGTCCCAGTTTGTCTAAATTGCCTCAAACCTGGAATTTAACACACATATGGTTGCTGTTGCCCACTGCTGCTGACGTGGTGATGTTGCCCATGTTATTTCCCATATTAGTAAGTGTAACATCCAAAATTTTGCCTGGTGCACTGTGCCGAGGCACAATAGGGGCCATTGCACACAGTGCGCCATGGTATCTGTGCTCAGACAGTGCACAGAGTGCATTAGGAAGTAGCACACTGCCAGATGCATGTGTGCAGCAGTCCGGCACACTATTCATGGCTGGCCAGTGCGCGAGACTTGCTCCAGAGCAATTCCATTATGCAATATTCTGCCACTACATGCAAATGAGCTCATCAGCCAATATGCGGTGCACTGGTGAAATTAGCATATCATTACCAGTGTGCTAATGCTCATTTGCATACGTTGCACTATAAAGCACTTTGGAACAGCACAGGCCATGGACCAGTATTGCAACCATCAGAGGTATGTTTTGCTTGCTGCTGAGCCCAGCCAGTGCAGCAGGGTGGATGGGGTAGGCAGCTGCTGACAGTGACACAAATGTCTATGTCCAGAGGTAGCACTATGTCTGAGCATGAGGAGAGTGAGGAGTAGGCCTGCTCACAAGTGCAGGCCCAACTTTACCAAGGCAGAGGACAATGCCCTATTCGAGGCCTACCTTAACAGGGAGCCACTGCTGATTGGTGCCACAGGCACACCACAGGCCAGGGCTGTCACCTGGGATGAAGTGGCAGCTGTGTGAACCAGCAGGGCAGCCACCAGTGGTCTGTGCAGGAGTGCAGGAAGAAGGTAGGCACTGATAAATGCTGCATCAAGGAGAAGGTGGTGGCCATACAAGTAGCCCAGACAGCCACTGGAGGGGCCTGCTGACGTGCCACAACTCACAGTGCAGGAGGAGCTGGTGACAGCCACCATGCACCACAGCATTGTCGGGGTGTGCTAGGTGGCAGATCAGCAAGAAGGAGGCCATCACTGCATGGTACATATGGTGGGCTCACGCTGCAGGCAGTGGGTGGGGGTTGGTGGGGATGGGGCCATGAATGAAAAGGGACTTGGCAAGGTTGGAGGAATGGTGAAATACAAGGCAGCTCAGATTCAATGCAAAGAAGTGCAAGGTAATGCATCTGGGAAACAAAAACCCAGGGTAAGAGTACACAATGGGGGGTGAGTTAATATTAACTACAAAATCGAAAGAGACCCAGGAGCAATTGTATCAGATGACCTAAAGTGGGTAAGCAATGTGAGAAGGCAGTAAGGAGGGCTGGGGGATGCTGGGATGCATAGAGAGGCATCAGCAGTAGAAAACAGGAAGCTGTTATCCCTCTCTACAGACAGTTAGTGAGACCCCACCTGGAGTACTGTCTGCAATTCTGGAGACCCCATCTCTGCAAAGACATAGACAGAGTGGAGGCTGTTCAGAGGAGGCAACCAAAATGGTGCAAGTTCTGCACCAGAAGACATACAAGGAGAGACTAAAGCAGCTTAATATGTATACCCTTGAGGAAAGGAGGGAGGTGAGACATGATAGAAACTTTCAAGTATCTCAAAGGAATTAACAAGGTATAAGAGGGTAGTATCTTTCAGAAGAAGAGATGTGCAAAAACAAGGGGCACAATTTGAAGATAGAGAGGACGGCTCAGAGGCAATGTTAAGTATTTTTCACAGAGAGAGTTGTGGATGCATGGAACAGCCTTCCTGAGGAAGTTGTGGAGTCAGAAACAGTGGGAGAATTCAAAAATGCATGGGACAGGCATAAGGCAATTCTAGTGGGGGCAGGAGGAAGTAAGCTGTTGATTAACTAGAATCTGCAGCTTATCCATCAGGTAGGAAATGGGCAGACTGGGTGGTCCTTATCTGCTGTCACATTCTATGTTTCTATGTTTCTATACATCACTAACACATCTGTTTTCCAGTACAGCACCAGCACACCTGCATGCAATGGATGGGGCACCAGCAGCAGCTGTGGAGGTAGGACCAGCCCCAGAGGACCAGCCATCCACCTCCATGGGCATCTGGGGCCTGATCAGTTGCAGCACACCACCGCTGTCCAGCCGGATGTCCTTGGCATGGGATTGGATGAGATCCTGGCTGTTTTTCAGCAGAATGCCAGCCATAGTGTCCTCTGCATGGAGACACAGATCGGGGTGGCCTCTGTCACTGATGACGACCTGACCATGATCCTGGACAGCATGGGTGGTGTTGTGGGGAGATGCCCATACCTAGTAACAACACAGACTGTGTGCCCAGTGGCCTGTCAGAGGTGGGACAGTTGCCTTCCGCCACTGCTGATGCTGCAATGTGAACTGTCACAGCAGTGCCATGTGGTGGTGGTGCATCTGTGCAGGCACTGGGCAGCATACAGGGGCCAGAGGGGCAGCAGATGCAGACAGCAGGGGACATAGGGCAGCCAGACATGGTGTCTACTGCTGGGGCACCTGATAGGGACCTACCCCATGGGGAATCCACTGTACAGCATCGACCTGAGAGGGAGATGTGCAGCGTGGTCATACACCACCGGTTAGTCGATGCCCTTCCCAGGTACCCCTGGACGCTGAGTCATTGGCAGAGCACGGATTGCTGCAGGCCTCCTTGGAGCAACAGGTGCTTCTTGTAGCTGGGGTGCATGCAATGCATATGGAGGTGTGCTGAGCAGCATGAAAGGGGTACTGCGCGGTTCCTGGAGGCAATACAGCGCTTGAGGGAGGACACAACCATCTCAAGATCGCATTGCCAATGTGATCATGGTTGGCCTTGCACCGCTGGCTGCCACAGGGCATGTCCAGCAACCTCATACAGCACATAGTGCACTGTCCACCCTACAGATCCTGCATCAAGCAACACCCTCCTGTCAATGCCAGGCTCTGCTGTTGGCATCCCAGGCACACCTGGGGTGGGCCTGTTTGGGTGCCTGCACACCCATGCATGGACCCGGTCATGGTCCTGCAGTACAACCCCTGGGGCTGTTGCATATACTCCTGTGGCCAATGAGCAGCCTGTGCAGCTGATCAGCCCCGGTGGCCACCCCATATCAGTGGTGACCATAGTTCCGCAGTGGACCTGATGTGCATGCCACCCTGGCTGCAGTCTGCTGCTACTGCACTGTGTGTGCATCAGCGATGTGTGTGTGCGATACCACAGATGAAATACCTGTGTGTTGTGCAGCTCGCTGCCTGTGTCGTACCTGCCTGGCCCCTGGCCCATGTGGCATGAGCATGATGAGAGCAGAACTGCACTGGTTGCACTTGTGCACCGGTGCCCAGCATTTGATCCCTGCCATGCTAGCACCTGGGCACGTGTGTGTGTGTGTGTGTGTGTGTGTGTGTGTGTGTTGCTGTACACTGCTGTGTGCTGTTGTGCGTGGCTGTGTGGCACTATCACCCCCACCCATGTACCACACCTCTGTGTGCATGCCCATTTCCATGCATGCCTCTGCCCGTGTGCTGTACCTGTGTGTGTGTGGCTAATGTGTGGGTGTTGCACCACCTACTTGCATGCACCATAGTGCTCCTGTGCAGTGTGTCTCTGTGCAGGTGTGCCATCCACTGAAGCAGGATCCCTCCTCCCGGGCGGCTGCCCACTGCCCTCTGGACCATCCTCATCATCCCGTACCATCCCCTCATCAGCCTTGACAGCTATTCCACGGTGAATGGGCAGGTTGTGCAGTATGCAGCAAGCCAGGAATAGGCCACAGGCTTTCGAGGGGCTGAACTGTAGGCACCACCAGACCTGTCAAGGCAACAGAACCTATACCTTCAGTATCCCAAATACATGCTCAATGATGTACCACATGCTGGCATGTGCCTCATTGTACTGGTCCTCTGCAGGGAATAATGGGCACGGTAGGTGGTGAGCAGCCAGAGCCTGAGTGGATAGCCACTGTCACCTGTGTGGACAGTTACATGGTTAGCCTTGTGTCCTCTGTTGCTGTGCCCTTGTCTATCCCTGGCACCCTTGCCAGTGCACCCACCCTGCTCACCCCATCCCATACCCTGCTTTGTCCGGCAACCTTTAGCCATCCCATACTCACCAACTAGGTAGCCCGTGGGATGTCACCACACTCAGTCCTGTGGCACAGCACAAAGCTGTGCCAGATGAATCTTCATGTGCACTCCCAGGGTGCATGGCAAAGACATCGGTTATGCACCCCTTGGCATTACATACCACCTGGCAGTTGACACTGGGTTAGCCCTTCCTGTTGACACAGGCAATGCTCTTAGGGCCAGGTGGCATGCAGATGCCCACAAGGTGCAATCAATGGCCCCAAGCATGCCAGGTATTTGTGCTACCCTTGGAAGTCCTGCATGGTTTCAGTATGCTCTGCCTGTGTGCTGGGAAATGGATGTATTCCAAAGCATGTGGCAGCAGGGCATTGAGGATGTGTGAGCAGGCATGATGGGCCAACTGGGTTATGCCTTTGGTGTCCCCTGTTGCTCTCTGGAAGGTGCTCGTGGAGAGCAGGCACATGACAGCTGTTACCTTCATCTTCACTGACATAGCATGGCTCCGTCTAGTGGGTGCCTGCATCTCCTCATTACACAGCTCACAGAGCTGCCTCAGAATAGCCCTGTTCAGGTGATACTGGCACACAATCTCTGTATCGGTGTAGTTCTCAAAGGAGGTGCAGTGCGGTACCACCTGTTCCAGGCATACCACTGGCGGGCCCTTCACAGCCATGTCACTGTTCCTCCTGCCTCCACACACCCCTCATTACAGCCTCCATTTGAAAGGGTGCATTGGCAATGGCCCCTGCTGTCCTGTCTCCCCTGGGCAGTCGGCTGCTGTGGGATCTTTCCACCTAGAGTAGTGGTGGCTCTTTGCCTGCCTCTCCCTGTCCTCTCTCATCCCTAGCTCACTCTCCACTGCCTCCTCTATCCCATGCCCCTGTGGCTGCTGGTTCCAGTCCTCTGTTCCTCACAGGCTCTGTCTCTCTTGCTCTTACTGTTTTGTCCCTCCACTGTCCCATTCCTCTCTCTCTCTCTCTCTCTCTCTCTCCCCTCCCGGCACAAGTGCTGTTGGTGCACTTCACCCTGTATTTATAGGCTCAATTCTGCTCAGTGCAACTGGGGTTGCTATGCACTTGCACTATGGGTAGGTGGTTGAATATTGCACTGAGCCACATATTTATGGGCACTCCCTTGCCCTTGCACATGCATTCATTAGGGTTGCACATTGGTGCATTACAACTTGTGCTGCACAATGGCTTCCATAATATCACTCCTTGGTGCATTTCTGCACTTTCACTGGTGCAACTCAATTGCACCATGTGCAACTGCTTTGAATATCCACCCCAGTGTAAAAGTATTTGTCCACTTTGCATTGCAGTTGCTATGCAGACTCTACTGAATTTCATACAGATGTGTACCACAGTTCATGTCTATGTCTTTAAAGTTGATTGAGGTATAAATGTTTAGAAATTTTAAAATTACAATTTATAATTATGCAAACCACAGAATTGTAAGCACCTATAATTTTAAAACAGAGAACGGAATATCATTAATTTTGTTAGGTTCATTGATCTTAAATATTAGGCTTTGAACCCACTGCACAGAGCCCAATAGCATAGCGTTTTGTGTAGTCATTGATGGATCCATGTCAAATAGGTGGGTGCATTTGGGTGAGTGTCAAATGGGCAACTACATTATCATGATGCACATTATGGTGACATTATTTCTCAGAGCAGGCACACACATAGAAAACTACAGCTCGCTTAAATGCACTCACTGATTTGACAGGGAACCTATTCAGGAATGTCATAAAATAAATAAATCCAGCAACCACTTTATCATGGCAACATAAACACAAACAACAACCCCTGTATATAACAACTATTTATCACCCACACCTGGTGAATCACTTACCTTAAGAGCAATTTGTATGTTTCTAATTTGGGGGCTCTGCACCCCACTGGAGGCTGTCCACCCAAACCCCCTATTTCTAGGCATCCAACTCCAAATGCCAATTTGATAGTGGGAGTTTAGCTTAACTGTTGTCACTGTTATTGCAGAATTCCTGTTTAGTGCCTTTCACTAATTGTTGCCGTTGCCATTATTGAATCTCCTAATGTGTTCACCATAATAACTTTGCTGTTCTTACATGATACTGCCATGGATCAGGAAGCATAGGCAAACAAGGAGAGTTATAAAATCACAAGTAGATTCTTCTTCTTATTATTATTATTATTATTTTATTAATAACAATAAAATAAAAATGAAATTCTGAAGAGTAGCTCTTGATACAGGCAGTGCAAACAAACAGAAGGCCTTCATATTAGAGTCTCTTTAAAATCTCCTGCTCTCTCTATCTCTAAACAAAATGTTATTGCCTTTTTATGCAGCTTTTTCTCTGGTAATTAAATTCTGCATCTTTGTCTTGCAAGTTACACCACATGTGTTCTACAAACTGTATTATGACTTTGCTAGTTTCTCTCCGTGAGCAGCCTGAATAGCACATTAGAAAACAAAGACTTTGACAGCAGATAAGGATTGCTTGGACCACCTAATTTGGTCATTATCCTACCTATTGGATAAGCTGCAGATCCTGGTTAACCAACAGCCTACTTCTTTCTACCCCTACTCATTAGTTTTCTTAACAGGCGTAGCCAATTAAGACGTCCTGTCCCAGGGTTGATTTCCTACTGAAAAATCTATAAAGTTGTGGAGGTCAAAACGTGCCTCACGGTTAACCTTCTGTGTTCATGATAAACCCCAAATCTTTCCACAAGTATTTCAGTAATGTAATTATATAGATCTAAGAGAACATGCTTTTTTATTTTTTTCTATTTTATTAGAACCTTGGATTACAATTATCTTTGAGTGGGACCTCTTTTGCAAAGGTTCCATGTCAATGAATAATACATACTGTGGTTCGTACTGTGTTCCATACTATGGTTCATACTGCAGTTCATACTGTGGTGGTATTGGAAAGCCAAAGGTGAAACACTTATTATGGTTCCCATCCACTACCCTATCTAGTGGTCCCTCCTATTGAGACACCACATATCCGGTCTATTGTTAAATGTTGTTTTATTTGTACTGACAATTATGCCTGTTGTAGACTGTTCCATATTCCAATTACTCTCTGTGAGAAAAAAACACACACCCTTCTGTTTGTTTTATACTTAAATCTATGAAGTTGTAGTGGGTACCCCATGGTTTCCACATTGTCCTGCTTGTATGCAAATCCCATTTCTACAAACAGATAGGGGTAATTTATAACATCCCATAATAACAGGAGGTCCCCTCTTTGTCTTCTTGTTTCCAGATACATGAGATTTAAAAGTTATAATCTGTTTTGGTACTCCTTGCCATGTAAACCTATTATTTGTTCAGAGAATTTTCTTGTTGTCTTTTCTAATTGTATTATATTAATTTTTCTGTGGTAAACAGCAGTCTACATGCACTTTTACATAGACAAGATATAGTGGGAGAAGAACCTAGCATCCCTGGACACAGTGTTCCTCCTTATGTTCCATACTATCTGTTTTGGTCTACTAACCACTGCATTGGTTAGTTTTGAGAATTAAAATAATAAGTTATCACTATTCCTAAATTGCTCTCAAGTGGAATAATAGAGTGCACCCTCTCTAGGCGATACTGGTGGTGATTATTTGGGGACCAGTGCAAAACCTTGCATTTGTCAATATTTAGAGCCAGGACAGGAAGCAGAGGGTTACTATAAGAGGACACTTTCAGACTGGGCACCTATTTCTAGTGGGGTTCCGCAGGGTTCAGTTCTGGGGCCATGCCTATTCAATATTTAGATTTCTACCCTACAAATAAAAGAAAAACAAATATTTGGCTCTATAAATTTGTGGATGATTGTAGAATAGGATTGATCATTAATAACTCTGTAGAAGGATTCAGTTGCAAGAAGCAATAAATGAAATCCAGAACAGACCAGGATGAATAAGGTTGAGTTGAATGCATCTAAGTGCAAAATAGTGCACTTGGGTAGACATAACATTGAAATAATTTATAAACTGGGAACAGATCCACTAAAGGTGATACAGGAGGAGAGAGACCAGGGAGTTAAGATTACTAACAATTTAAAATTTAGTACACATTGTCATGACCAGGTAAGAAGGCTAGCAAAACTTAAATTGTATACTGAGACATATCTCCAGTAGGGAGAAGGAGGTACTAGTAGGCCTCATTTGAGTATTGCATCCAACTGTGGTCCCCATATAAAGGAAAGACATCCTAAGAGTGGATGGGGTGCAGAGACTGCCTACCAAACTATTGTGACCCTTAAAACAAAATCATATTAAGAAAGGCTAGAATCATTGAACCTTTATTCACTTCAGTACAGGAGGTTTAGAGGGACGTGTGTATGCTATTTGGAGCTATGGGGATACAACTTTGATGAAAGAACTGGGTTTACACTTAAGAACAGCAGGGGTAGTAGTAGTAGGCATAGCAAACAGTTATTTCTTTCAAGATGGAATTTAAATACTTGGAAAAATTGGTTTAGTCAGAGGGTGATATCATCATGGAATGAGCTCCTAGATATAATAGTGGATAGTCCTGACATGGATACCTTTAAATCAAGACTGGACGTTTTTGTAAAGATAGAACTACTGAATTTTAAAGTGAGGATTGGCAAGCTACAAGGTTATAGCCTGATGCTTGAAATTTCCTAAGATGATCACACCCATGACTTTTTCCACTCAGAGATATTTACAATTTACAAAATGTCTTCAAGGGTACTGCACCCCCCTTCACACTTTAAGATCAATCCAATACAAATGCCAGATTGGTAGACAAGATAATAACTTGTGGATAAAGTACAACTGAGGTAAAAAGACAACAAAACAGGTTTACAAATAAATGAAATTGAGTTTAACAATTGGTAAAAGACATTGCGAGAAACAGATCAGTGGTAATATTCAACAGAGGAGACTTTGTGAAGAGGTAAGGAGGAGGAAGGAGCAGTAGGTGGGGTGGATACAGATGTGTTAGGGGAGGTAAGTGGGGTACAAAGAAGGGTGAGGTTGTTGGAAAAATAGTGGAAATCCACTGAGAGGGTTTGCCAAGACAGTAAGGATGGAGGAGAGGTAGGTGGGGTGGAAGCAGATGGGATAGGAGAGAGGGGTACAAGGAAGGGTGAGGTTGTTGGAGGAACAGTGGAGAATCAGCTGGGAGGCATTGTCAGGAGGTAAGGAGGAGGAGCAGTAGGTGGGTATATGCAGACAGGTTAGGGGAGATGGGGGTACAAAGAAGGGTAAGGTTGTTGGGGGAATAGTGGAGAATCAACTGGGAGGCTAAGTCAAGATGGCAAGGAGGGAGTTAAGAAAGGTAGGTGGGAAGATGAGGATGGGTATGGTAGGTAGTTGGAACACATGAGGTATCCTGCTGCTTTTCCACCTTCATGGTGAATTAGCTGACATATGCAGACTCCAAGAATACAGAAGTAGGTATGAACCCCATAGGAGATATACAATTTATCCGGCAATAGAGTGATGTGATGTCCATGACAGGACTTCTGCCTCTACCTTATTGAAACACAGAAATATAGAAATTGTCAGCAGATGAGAACCATTAGTCCCATCTAGTCTGCTCTAACCCTACATTAGTTTGTGGCCTTTGACTCTAACTGGTCAAGAACAATACCCCCTTCCTACCTCTAATGTTCCCCTATGCCTGTCTCATGCATGTTTAAAACCCTCTACTGTGCTCACTCCCACAACCATCTGTGGCAGTCTGTTCTAAGGTTGACCAACCTCTCTGTGAAGAATGTAGTCTTACTGCCTTTTATGCAAGGCTGCAGGTTATAAAAAGTTGCAAAAGATCACAAAATAATCACAAAAGTTAGATAACCAGTCCAATGCCACCAGAAGTCATGTTGTCTGCAGTAGACATATAGAAAAGGCTTCTCTTGTTTTTTAATAGAGGGCACTATAGTAAATTGTTTATGTGGAAGTAACAAATAGTTATGTTTATATTAAAAGAGTAATACTGGGTATGTAACTTTAATAATGAACAACAGTTGCTTTGTGTTGAAATAATTTCTCAAAGCCACATGCCCAATAATTTCTGGATGAATTTGTACTTTTCATTTAATGGGTAAATGGCACTTATTAAATAATAAATCTAATACAGATGCCATAACATATTAAACTGAGCAAAAGTAAAACTGTCTGATACCCAGCTGGAAAAGTGTTTTACCTGTAATACAATGTTTTGCAGTAGTGTTTTCTGTTTTATTTACACTGATTAGTTCAAGTTCAAGTTTATTGCAGGAAAACTCCATTGAGCAAGCTCATTCACAAGGAGGTACTGTGACATAAACACTTAAGTACAAACACAGATAGGTAATAACAGTATATACATGAAATGCAAGTTACATGATACAGTGGATATACCTACAAGGGTACCACATAGGGTGACCGCAGGTGGTAAACATTGATATAAGACAGGAAGCGACTTACAGGTTGCATACTGATAAATGAAACATGATGACTGGTGTGTGCAATACATATACAGTATTTTGGCAGCTAGAACAAACAACAGTCTACAACTGATATGGGGGAGGAGTGATTTGATAGAGTAGCAGTGGGCGTAAGCAAAAGATAAAGCCAGGAGTAGAAGGGAAGGAAAGCAGTTAATATGACAAATCAATTATACCTTACCAGTGGATAAATATGGCACACATGGGGAAGGAAGAGACTTAATGACAGTTACAGGCGTCTTTATTTTGGCTGAACTTAGCGATTTGTAGAAGTTTATTGAAACTGTGCTAGTTAGTTTCATTACGGTTTGTAATTGGTTACAAATGGAGGAAAGGGCATATGCAATAACACGTTTACCAAAGGAAGTCCAGCGTCCTTGGTATGTCAAGCATAATAAAGTCAGATTTTCTTAATGAGTATGCACTATGTGAGATACTAATAAGGGAAGAGATAGCTTGGCAATTTCTGCAGGAGCAGTTTAAGAGTCCATAGCCCAGCATGGAGCAGGCATCTAGTAGTAAGGGATGTCCAACCAACAGCTGCATATAAGTCACAGAGATGCGAATGGTAAGGGAGTTGTTAATGAACCGTAGCACGGTGATAAAGGATGTCCAGTTTACTTAGATTTGCAAAGTGGTGGAGGAATAGAGTACATCGCCATAGTCGAGTAGGGGAGAAAAGTGGCCTGTACAAGCTTGTTTCAAGTTTCAAGGGAAAAGGGGCCTATTTCTGTAGAAGAAACCTAACCTTGCTTTTAACCTTCTAGAGACATCTTCGACATGGTCACTGAAAGATTATTTATTGTCGATCCAGATACCAAGATATTTAAATTTGGTTAAAACTTCCAGAGGCTCGTTTAGCGTGGTGACAATGAAGTCTTAGGCAAGGGTATTGGGGGGTCTGAGACAGCACTGCAGGTGAATATCATCGCTTTGGTCTTCTTAGCATTGAGCAGAAGCTTTGCCTTTATTAGATTATGCTCAAGTTTTGCGAAGTCCGCTGAAGCACTCCTTGACTTCAGATAACGATGAGCCAAAAGTATACAACACAGTATCATCTGCAAAAAGTGCAGATTGGACGTAGATATGTTAGCATCTAAGTCATTAATGTATAGAAAACAAGATAGGGCCTAAGATGGATCCTTGGGGACTCGTCTTGCAACTGGCAGAGGCAGAAAAAAAGCCTTCGCCTTTACTTTTGGAATCTTCCAGTTAGATAGCTAGAGAACCACTGGGTGGTATGGTATGTGGCACCCAACTTTGCAAGGCAATCGACTAATAGTTTGTGATCAACAGTTTCAAAAGCTTGCTGAGGTCCAAAAGACTGCACCAGTTACCTTCTTAGCATCTATAGCAGAGATCCAACCATTGGTTACTTTTGCTAGTGCAGTGATTGTGCTATGATTATCCCAGAAGCCAGAGTGAGCTGGGTTAGTGAGAGAAGGTTTCCAAGTGAGATTTTAACTGAATATGGATCAGTTTTCGAGAACTTTAGAAAGGATAAGCAATATGGAGATAGGCCTATAGTTGTTTACATTGCATGGGTCACCAGATTTAAATAGAGGGAGGATATGTGCTGATTTCCAGCAGGACGGCACAGTAGAAGATGTAATGGAAAGATTGAAGATGTGGAGAATGGGGCAGTGAGATGGGCATAGCCTGACCTTAGGAAAAAGGGTTCAAAGCCATCATCCCTGCTTTTTGGTGTCTAAGTTAAGAAGAGAATCTTCTACTTCTTTATAAGTTATCTCGTGCAGTTGGAAGGGGCTGGGTGCAGGACTAGATGTGGCAGGAGGGTATGCTGGCTCACCGCAGCACCAGCATAAGGTGACGAGCCAAAAGCTAATCCAGCTGTGGCAAAGTGTGAGTTAAGTTCCTCCAGGATTAGGGACTTGTTTTCCACAATCTTGCCACTTGCAACTATCTTTGCTGGGACAGAGGGGCCATGGGCCATCCTTCTATAGCTTTGATAGACTTCCATATTTTATGAGGGTTACCTTTAGCTTGTTCAAGAGTAGAAATATAATAGTTAGCTTTAGCAGGCGAAGTTTTTCACACAGTTATTCCTGGCTGTTCTAAAGGCCTACCAATCTGAAGAAGTCTTTGGAATGTCTAGCTTTAGCCCAGAGCTTATCTCGAGCTATAAGGGCTGCCTTGAGATTAGAGGTGAACCAGGGGTTGGAATTGTTCCGTACCTTTACCTTGATGAAAGGGCATGCTTATTTATTATTGTAGTGAGTTTGTCATTAAGGATGCAAGCTGCCTTGTTGACATCTTTGGCTAGGTAAAGATCTTGCCATCTGATCATGCTCAGGTCAGATAGGAAGTTTACTGCACTGAATTTGCGAAAGGATCTTTTTGTTATAAAGATGGGTTGTGGACAGGCCTTAATTTGAGATCTTATGCAAGCAACAATTCCATGATCGCTCACGTCGTTGTGAAACACTGCCAAAATGAGATATTTTGTGTGGTTGGATGATTAGTACCACATCTAGAATGGAACTGTTGGCAGTATTTGAGTGTTGTTCCTAGTAGATTCACTGACTAATTGCCCAAGACCTAGCTCGTCACAAAGGGATTTGAGGCTGTATGATTTAGGTGACAGCCAGTCCATATTTAGATCTCCTAGAAATATTGTTTCAATTTTGCATCTATGAACAAGGATTTCAAAGATTAAGGACTTCATCACCCACCAGACGGGGTCTATAGTCACCTAGGATAGTGATACGTTCGAGATGGGGAGATGAAGGCTCAGAAACTAACTCAAATTCCTTGGCAAGAGATTTATAACTAATATTGGTGATCAAGTACTTAGATTTGGCGTGAATAACCACCCCACCTCTAGACTCTCTATCTGCTCTAAATAAATTGTAACCCTGCAGTGATATTTGTTGATCAGTGTTCGTCTTTTTAACCACGACTCAGTAATTATGATAAGGTCTGGGTTAACGTGTGCAGCCCAGGCTTGCAGCTGTACAAGTTTTTAGGCAGGCTTAAAATGTTGACCATCATCATTTTGAGAACTGTGTCCTCAGCAAAATCGATAGGCGAGGTAAGTTGTGAGGGGAGGGGCCAGGGTTGAGCTCCACATTTCCTGAGTAGAGAAGAAGCAGAGGTATATAACTTTCTTTAAGGAGCTTATAAGAATGGAGACTGCTTTTTATTTCTTCACGGCAACCCATATCGTGCTGCACAAGGCGGCACCACTGTAATGATAGTTGATCGTGATCAATGTAAGTGCTTGGTAGACATAGGTGAGGACAGTAGCAAGGGGTGTGAGGTTAACCGGGGAATAGGCTAAAGGGAGAGGAGAATGACATAGTGTCTGCACGGTAGACTGTTATAACATTAGGAATTGATAAGGTACATTGGAGAACTGAATTGCATTGAGGTACTTCAATTGCACTGTATTGCTGAAAACTCTGCACCTTAGAGCAATAAAAACACAATAAGGAAAGCCATGGTCCCAGATTGAGCAGTCTCGTGATTTGTATTAGTGCAATATTTTCTGGGCAGAAATTTGCCCACCTAGAGTACTCACTTAAAACCTAGATGAGAAAATACAGCAGAAAGGGAACAAGGAGGCAGGAGCAGCTTAGTTAGTGGCCATCCACCCTTCAGACTCAAGTCCCCTTGTAGCAGCACGGGAAAGAAGTAGAATGATAATGCAGGCCATATTGCCCACGAATGAATACAGTGATTTATGTAGAAGACCAGAATCCCTCTAGTGGCAGGTCTGTATAACCTGCTAATGGAAAACTAGCCACTTAAGAAAAAAAAAAAAAGGTAGTTAGACTTATCGGCACCAAGGAAGAGTGCTTGGAAGGGGGCTGCAGGAAGAGCAGTCAGACAGAAGAGGTTTAAGCACTTTAAAACAGTAGTAGAAATTACAATCCAGCTAATACAGTTGAAAAACTCCTAATAACACAGTTGAAATGTGCTTAGTTCTATCGAAAATCTAACAAAGTGCCAGGTGTCTATAGCAGGGAAAACTTCTGGCCAATCAGGTAGTGGGTTTGCTGGAAGCACCCGTGTTCGATTGGCTGCACTGTCCGTATCTTCAAGGAGCTGCAGGTGGGTGTCCTGGTCTTGGTCGGTGGCTGGCTGGGTGCCGGCCGACCATGGGTGAGCTGGAGCAGCCCTGTTCAGGGACAAAGCAGCCCTGTTCAGGAACAAGCAGCTTACATGGTGTGGAGCACAGGGTTTGGCTTCATTGGGGACTGGGGTTCCACCTGGAGGGACACCAGCCTATACTGGCAGGATGGTCTGCATCTGTCCAGGAAGGAACAAGTCTTTTGAGCAATCGGTTTAAATGCTTCATTGGCAAGCTTTTAAACTAGTCAAGGGAGGCACTGATGAGCAGCAGGAAAATCCCAGCCTCTCCTACAAAACAGGGTACTAAATGAGAAAAGACCGAGGTAGAAAGGTCAGTGGGGATGCTGCAACAGAAAGTAAAGCCATCAAAAATGGAGAGCAATGAGTACCAATGCACGTAGTCTGAGTAACAAGCTTCCTGAATTAGTGGCCTTGATGGAGGAGGAACATCTGGATATCGTGTAGTCACAGAAACATGGTTGGCACAAAACCATGACTGGGACATAAACATACCAGGATACACTATCTACAGGAGGGACAGGGAGGGTAAAGGGGAGGAGTAGCTCTTTACATAGGGGAAGGAATCAAAGTAACAGAACAAAAGAGAAAACAGGAGGAGAAGAAGCACTGTGGGTAAATTTGGAGACCGGCAATGGCACCACAATCTGCACAGGGTTGTACAGAACCCTTCTCAGGGGAGGAAATGGACAAGGAAATGATAGAAAGTATACTTAGTATGGCAAAAAAGGGAGATATTGCTGATGGGTGATCTGAATATGCCAGATGTTAACTGGAATGCAGTTGCCACAGCCACTTGAAGAGTGGGGTTATTCTAGATGCCCTACAGGGGCATGCCTAGACAACTAGTATTGGAGCCCACTCGGAGGGAGCAATCTTAGACCTGGTTCTCTCAAATGGAGATGAAGAGAGATCACAGATGTAGAAGTGGGTAGCCATCTGGGAACTAGCGACCATCGAACAGTATGGTTCTAATAAACACAACAATAGAGTCAAGCCATACAATGGCAAGGTACTGGACTTTAGGAGGGCTGACTTTGCCAAATGGGTAAGTGCCTAAGGAATGCACTAGCACATGGGCAGGAAGGAGGGTGGAAGAACAATGGAGATAATAAAACTGCCATCACAGAGGCAACAAGCCTTTGTGTGAAGCAAATAAACAAAACTAAATAATGTAAGAAACCACTATGGTTCTCAAAGGAAGTGTCAGTGAAGGTTCAAGAGAAAAGAAAGCTTTCAGGAAGTACAAGGAATCTACAGAAGGAGCAGGACAGAGAACTGTATCAGTTAAAGCAAAAGGAAGCTGGGAAGGCAGTCAGAACAGCAAAGGCCCAAACAGAGGAAAAGATAGCCAACTCAGTTAAGAAGGGGATAAAACCTTTATAGGTACATCAGGGAGCGAAGGAAGACCAAGGGAGGGATAGTGAGGCTTAATAAGGGGAGGGGGCAGAGGGAGACTGTGAAAAGGCAGAGATACTAAACAAATATTTTTGCTCAGTAATTACAAAGGAAGAGTGGGGTACCTAGAACAAACAGTAGAAACACACTGGATACAGAAGTTGATACCAGCCCATTTACGGAAGAAAGGGTTCTGAAAGAACTCTTAAAACTGAAGGTGGACAAAGCAATGGGGCCTGATGGGATTCATCCCAGAATTCTAAAAGAACTAAGGGTAGAATTAGTGACACCACTGACTACCCTGTTTAACAAATCATGGGAGGATGGGGTGGTACCGAGGACTGGAGGAGGGCAGATGTGATTCCCTTCACAAAAGTGGGAGCAAGGCAGAAGCAGGAAACTACAGACCTGTTAGTTTAACCTCAGTGGTAGGAAAATGATGGAATCACTTCTGAAGGAAAGAATTGTCCAGTATCTAGAGGCCAGAGGGCACAGGACCCAAGGCAGCATGGATTCACAGCAGGCAGGTCATGCCAGACAAATCTGATAGATTTCTTTGACTGGGTGACCAAAGTAGTAGATCAGGGAGGGCTGTGGACATGGCCTACCTAGACTTTAGCAAGGCATTTGACACAGTCCCACACAAAGATTAATATACAAGTTAGCTAGCCTGGGAGTGGGTCCCAAGATGACAGCCTGGGTAAAAATTGGCTGGAAAATAGGACACAGAGAGTAATAGTAAATGGAGTCCACTCTGATGAAGGGGGGTTACTAGTGGGGTACCGCAGGGTTCAGTAGTAGGACCAGTCCTCTTCAATGTCTTTATAAGCGACATTGCAGAGGGACTGGAAGGAAAAGCATGTCTCTTTGCAGATGACACAAAGATCTGCAACAGAGTTGATGCACAAGGTGGGGTGGAAAGGATGAAAAGGGACTTGGCAAGGTTAGAAGAATGGTCAAATGTATGGCAGCTTAGATTCAATGCTAGAAGTGCAAGGTAATGCACCTGGGAAACAAAACCCAGGGAAAGAGTACACAATGGGGGTGAGATACTAACGACAACAAAATGGAAAGGGTCCTGGGGGTAGTCATATCAGATGACCTAAAGGTGGGCAAGCAATGTGAGAGGGCAGCAATGAGGGCTGGGGGATATTGGGATGCATGGGAGAGGCATCACCAGTAGAAAACAGGAAGTTATTATCCCTCTGTACAGACAGCTGGTCAGACCCCATCTGGAGTACTCGTGCAGTTCTGGAGACCCAGTCTTCAAAGACATAGACAGGATGGAAGCTGTCCAGAGGAGGGCAACTAAAATGGTGCAGGGTCTACACCAGAAGACATATGTAGAGACTAAAGAAGCTTAATATGTATAGCCTCGAGGAAAGGAGGAGAGAGGGGGACATGATAGAAACTTTCAAGTACCTCAAGGGAATCAACAAAGTCCAAGAGGGTAGCAACTTTCAAAAAGAGGTGTGCAAGAACAAGGGCACAATTTGAAGATGGGGGTCGGCTCAGAGGTAATTTAAGGAAGTATTTTTTCACAGAGAGGTTGTGGATGCATGGAACAGCCTTCGGAGGAAGGTTGTGGAGTCAAAACAATGGTGGAATTCAAGCATGCATGGGACAGTCATAAGGCAATTCTAGGGATGGGGTAGGAAAAAGTAGACTGCTGGTTAACTAGGATCTGCAGCTTATCAGTAGGCAGGGAAATGGAAGACTGGGTGGGCCAGCGGTCCTTATCTGCCGTCAAATTCTATGTTTCTATGTTACATATATTAACTTATATCAGTTGTGCACTTCTAACATTTTCACCTGATTGCTATTGTCATATGATTTATGTGCACAGAATTACTGTAAAAGGGATTTCTTTTCTTTTTGGCAGAAGAATATTATTTATTTAATTTTGTTGACTAGATGGGTGCAGTAGACAAACAACAGACCTCTTAAACACTTATAAGGATCTCTTTTAAAAGCATATTTTTTCACCCAGTTTTTTGTTCAGGTGTGATCTGACTGGCCCAGGTTTTCTGACACTTCATGTAGCAGCTGCCTTACTAATTAGCAAGTAGTTGTCTGTTAATGAGTTGCTTAGTGTAAATGAGATGTTAATCACCTACATCAACATTTTAACCATCAACCCAAGTCACAGAAGCACCTCCCCACACTGAAATAAGAGCAAAGAGCCCAAGTGAATGTCCCAGAAACAGTTTTCATGAATCTGGAGACATCCATCCTCACACAGGAATCAGACCAAAGAATGCCACAACATGCCACAAATCACTTTATCCCGAACAGATAAGCATTTAGGTGCTACTGGCATTTCTTTTCCACCACTCTGGAAAGAGAGGAGAGGAGAGTGAGAGGGGATATGACAGAGACATATAAGTACTTCATCAACAGGGTGCAAGAGGGAGTCACCTTCAAATGAGACAAAACACCAGGATCAAAGGGCTTGTGATGAAGCTGGGAGAGGGAGTTAAAAGGGATGTGAGGAGTACTACTTCATTTAAAAGAGTGGTGAACACCTACTGTAGGAACACACAAGCAGAAGTGGAGAGGTGAAAACAATAGGGAGCTTCAAGCAAGTGTGGGATAGACAGATCTGCACTGTAGAGAATATTAGTGAGTAGACAGGAGTAGGGAGGGTAACCAGGGACCAGTTAACGTCTGTATAGACAGGTTAGGTAGGAAACATCTGGGCAGACTGGGTTTGCCAAGGGATCCTTTATGCTGATAAATTCTATGTTTCTGCTTCTACTTGCTTGTGATTATATCCATGCAAATAAGGTTAATAAAGGTGGCTATAGGGAGCCCGTACTGCTTAGAACTCCCTCTAGTCCTTGAAAATGAATGCATCTATTGAGAGTTTGAGCCTGGTTGTGCAGTAGTGCATCCCTAGTCACTGAGTCATGAGTAGGATATGGCAGAATCCACAGTAGATCATATGACCCAATGGCTGAGCGTTCTACCATGCTGAAACAACAACAGTGTTGTTGAAGTTTGGCATAGTGAGAACCCCAATGTCAACAGGCAAAATTTCACTTCTCAGACATCAGTGTGTTTCTCTTGAGGGGCTGTGCTCCTACATCCTCCTTCTTAATATAACTAAGTATGAGTCAGAGATAGTTTGAAGGGATGGTGCGGAAGGTGAAAGGGTGGATTTCTGCCTTCTGGTTCTAAACATCAACAATGTCAAAACCTGTTGACATTGTCAATGTGGAGACATCTCTAAAGTGAATATAAATTCCATTCTTCCAATCTCTCCTCATAAGTTCTTCCCCTCAATCCATGTATTGATCTGGTTGTCCTCGTCTGCACTCGCTCCAATCAAGCCATGTCACCCCTTTTGTAGTGAGCTTGCTATTGGGTTTGCTTTCATTATTTATAAACACAGCCCTGTAAAACTTACTAAAGTGTTTATAGTACTGTTTGTTGACTGATTATTACTTATCTTTACCATAATTACAAGAACTGTATGAGTGAAATCACAGGACCATTATACAAATATATAAATTTTCTTCATGTGGTGAAACATCTGAAAGAAAGCTGCACACTTCAAATCCTTCTTGCCCAATGAGAACCAATGAAAAGCGAAACTATATTAAATTTGTGTAAGTGTGTTACCTTTGCAAGAGATACAGAATAACTTTTGAAAGAGATAGACAATAACTTTGAGGCCTGGGGATACTGAGATGCATAGTGACAGGCATCACAAGTAGAAAACACGTAGTTGTTTTCCATCTGTACAGACAAGTGCTGAGACCCCATCTGGAGTACTGCGTGCAGTTCTGGAGACCCGTCTCCAATAAAGCGTGAACAGGATGGAGGCTGCCCAGAGGAGGGCAACCAAAATGGTTCATGGTCTGCACCAGAAGACATAGAAAGAAAGATAAACGAAGTTTAATATGTATATCCTGGAGGAAAGGAGGAGAGTGGGACATGATAGAAACACTACAGTACCTCAAAGGAATCAACAAAATGCAAGAGGGTAGCATATTTCAGAAAAGAGATGTGCAGGAACAAGGGGAACAATTTGAAGACAGAGGTGACGGTTCAGAGGTAATGTGAGGAAGTATTTTCACAGAGAGGTTTGTGGATGCATGGAACAGCCTTTCTGAGGAGTTTGTGGAGTCAAAACAGTGGTAGAATTCAAAAATGCATGGTACATACATAAAGCAATTCTAGTGGGGATAGGAGGAAGTCGGCTATTAGTTAACTAGGATCTGCAGCTTATCCATCAGGTAGGAAATGGGAAAACTAGGTAGGCCAAGCAGTCCTTATCTGGGTTCAAATTCTATTTGTAACATGGCAGAGATATGAATCAGGAAATCGGCACTGTGCATTGGATGAAATGCATCAGGTGGTGTACTTTGAGACGACATTAATCCACCAGTAATGCCATCCCCAAAGTGAAGTACCTCAGTGATCCACACAGGTTAAAAAGCAGTGCAGCATGTGTGCCACAGTCACTAGTATGTCAAGACTGTACATCTGGAAGCAGCAGTGACGTGGACCACCATAGTGTAGCAACAGTGGATGCACTCCTGAAGTAAACAGCACCCTCACATATACCGCTAGGTGAAATGCCCTCTCCATTGAATTGACAGTTGGTGATGGTACATGGCATGGGCAATTTTAGTTATTGTACTGGAAACCTAAGCACAAAGTCGCAAACAGCTGCAAGTGAGTCCCAGAAGGAAGCAACGTGGAAAGCAACTGGATGGATGAAGTAGCAGAGGGAAGGTCATTGGACCAACACTGTAGACACACAGAGAATATGCAAAATAAAATTGCTGGAAGATACTGGAACAGAGAGCGTCCACATCGTAGACCTCCTGTGGTGCGTATGAAAATAATAGCACGCAGACATGTGTAAAATTGTCACCAAGAAGTGTTGACCGGTAGTTCGTTGATAGTTATGTTTCCTGTAGTTTTAACAGCATAACAATATAAATGACAGTGTCAGTAATGTTAAAAAGTGCAGTAAAGAAATGCAAACAGTGAAAATGCCTCAGTAGTTTTGTATTTCTAGCATAAAATAACAGTCCTAGTAAGAATACTGACCTGAAACCCATGTTACAAGAGCATTAAGCCACTTTGAAGGTGGCATCTAATGAGTGAATTAATGCATGGTTGGGCCATTGTGAGGCACCCGGCCTGTGGTCTCATGCCATAACCCTCCCAACCATGCATTAATCCCCATTAAATGCCACCTTCATCAACAATACTTATTATCTATGATTCGATGTTGAGAACATTAAAACCAGTGACACACTGTTACCAAAAATGTTCAAGAAAATTGATACAATGTTTTTTTTTTATTTCCCAAGCAGCGATATTGAACTGTGCATAACTAATGAAATAAACAGTATATTGCAGTAAGGTAGGTGTTAACCACAGAATGAAAAAATAGCTGCCAGTTTAAAACTGACATTCTGTATGATTTTGTCAGGACATTCCTGGTTTGGGTGGCATTATCCTGCAAAATCAAATAAAATGTTAAATGCCCTGATGGTACTGTTGAAAAATATTTTCTTACTGACTTCTAATAGTGGCAGACAACTGTAATACAGAAAGAGAAAAGAAAGAAAGAAAGAAAGAAGAAAGAAAGAAAAGAAAGAAGAAAGAAAGAAGAAAAGAAAGAAAGAACACATTAAGACAGTTGGTTTGGTTTCTGAGATGAGAGGAAGGGTGAATTTATAGAGAGTCTAAAAGCCTGCCTCCAGCCTCTAAGCTCAGGTGTGTACAAAAGTCTGTACTACATTTAGCAAACACATACTACATGTTTAATCCCTTATCAGCCTACATGATAAAACAAGTTAATATGATTTTACATAAATTGTTTAAATATAGTAAACATGGAGGTGGGAAACAAGCATGCAGAGAGAGTCCTGAAATACTGTATTACATGTTCTTTGATCCTGCATATGTTGAGATCCGAAAATAATAAAAAAATGATGAAAATATATAATACTGTGCATTCAGTACATGAAGTTAAAATAACATTGGTCTTACTAATGCTAGGAGATGTGGATGTTTGACAGTATCATGATCAATAAAACTCCATTAACATTGCACCAGCATTAAGGACTCAAAAACTCATAGCATGTACATTTTTCAGCAGAATGGAAGTATCAATTTCTTACTGTCTCTGAGACACAGTTTTCTTGTTAATTGAGGGGCTGTGGGAATTGATTCATATGCCACGAATCCATCAACTACCACCTCAAATATTTCAATGGCATTAGGACTAGAATGTCTGATGGTGTACATTTTGTTCAAAGTAATGCAGTTCTGAACCATACTGCTGCATGTTACTGAAGACTAAAAAGACAGAAAAAATCTATACCCTCTCATCACTTCCTGGTGTCTCTCCCAATGCTAAACATTTGCAATTAGCATAACAACCCTCTTCCTGTCCCACTTCTCCATCTTCACCTCACTGGTCCTCATAATAAATGCAGATGATTAAGCAATCAGACATGCAGTACTTGCTGTAGAAACCTTGAGATACTAACTTTTTATTATTTATAAAGTGTGTGTGTGTGTGTGTGTGTGAACATATCTGTCAATTGGACTTCACAGTATCACTAGACTGCCCCCAAAATATCAGATTTATATACATTTATTCTGAAATCCAGTTTCAAGACAACTGCAGTACAACATTTACCTCCTTAATTTGTTGTCTTTCAGCTGGCAATGTGTTTTCGGGTGAATAAATGATGCAGTATAGCAACTGTGATTTTGTTGTAAACAAATGAAATCTAGTTTACATTTCACTTTGTGTTTGCTTGCTCTTTTTAACCACAGCATAAACACAGCTTCCTCTAAGAGAGAGAGAGAGAGAGAGAGAAGAGAGAGATTTACAGCCTGGCGGTGCTGTTGTAAAGCCCTTTCACGTGTGTACACTCTGTCTATGAAATGATGCAGTGTTTATACTGGTATAAAAGAGCAGGCAAAGCAAGAAAAAAAAATTATTTAGGATTTTGTTTGTTTGCAATGAAATCTAATGAAATTGCCTCAAATCACCCTACCTGCTGCTCACAACATTAATTTCAATTGCAATTAGCAAACAACACTCTCCTATCGCACTGACTCATTTTCATCTCTCCACTCCTCATAATAAATGCAGAACATGAATTAATCAGACTTGCAGTACTTGCTGTAGAAACCAGAGATACTAAACCTTTTTTGAAAATAGTTGTAACAGTAATTTTATTTATTTATCCGTGTGTGTGTGTTTGAACATTTCTATCAGTGGAACGTCACAGTATCACTAACCCACCCCAATTAGAATTTATGTACATTTATTCTGACATCCAGTTTCCACACATTGTCTAAGTAGGCCGGTAATTAAACATACATTGATGTTATTACATATTTCTCTGATTTTGTTGCAAAGAAATTAAATCTTGTTGCAAAGAAATGAAATGCTTGTTTACATTTCACTTTATGTTTACTTTCTCTTTTTACCACAGCATAAACACTGCTTCATTTAGAGAGAGAGAGAGAGAGAGATGAACAGCCTGACAGCTGTTGTAAAACTCTCTCCTTGTGTGTACTCTGTCTGTGAAATGATGCAGTGTTTATGCTGGTATAAAAAGATCAGGCAAAGCACAAAGAAAAAGCAAAGTAGGATTTCATTTGTTTGCAATGCAATCTAGTGAAACATGATGATACCAGTGTTTCAATGTAATAATATTTTAATATATTTAACAGAGCTTTAGGATTACAACCTTTGGGTCAGGGATATACAAATCAACCATCAATCCAGACCTATAGGAATTACTTGGCTTGTACAGGGAATCTATGTGTACCAGAGCCCACCCTCTACAACTATTTGTCGAATGTCCAAAAAGAATAAAGAATCCTGGCTCACACTGAGGGCTACTAACATTTGAAACAAATTACCCTTAGAAGTGGTAGCTAGTGATACTGTGAATATATTTAAAAATAGATTAGATAGCTTTTTATTTAAACATAATGTTCAGGGTTATTAACTAAATGGCGAGCAAAATGACTAACATCTATATTGCTCTGTATTTGTCTATGAGACCTATGAGGGACTCATTTACAAAGGCTCTGTGTCAGAAAAAACAAAAGCAAACACTTAATACTTACAGACATAGAATGGCAGCTAAAGGTTGCAATTTGTTCAGTTATACAATATTGCAGAATCAAGATCAGCTATACATTGCATTGAACGTGTTACCAAGAGCTGTATTTTACTGTTTTCAAGAGAACAATAAGTTTGCTGATGGAGGGTGGGAGTAACAAGTTTGATAGTTACAGCAAAGTAGAGAATAAGACATATCTTGTGAGTGCAGCCAAAGGAGACATTGTTGATAGGTAATGTTCCTTTACAATACTTCCTTTGTTTACTCCTGAATTTAGTGTGGGTGTGTGTGTGTTTTGGGGAGGATGTTGCCCAAGAATCCTAGTTTTAATTTGACTGACAGTGAAAGATTTACAACAGTGTTGATAAGGCTTTCACAGACAGTGCTACCCTTTCCTTCTCCAGTATCTTGTGTTATATATGCTTCAATGTGGAGAGAATGACTTGATGTCATTTCATTTGTATATTAAATGAATTTGGAAGAGGTAGGCAGACAGTTCAAAATACATGACAAAAGATGGAGGAAGAGTTAATTAACTACAAAGGTTTCAAGTCCCAGATTGTACTACTGATTTTCACTGACAGTCACTGAGAAACATTATTACAGTAATATGAATCCACAAAGCTACCTAGCAAAGGCTTGCAATATCTGTATGTCATTTGCAGCCATATAATTAAGCCTATCTACTTAGTCCTCAGTGAGTAAGTATTGTAACTAGCAGTAGCCAGAAAAGATAGAAAAATAAAGAATGGCAAATATTTTTCTTAATGGCACACACTCAACATTAGGCTGTCAACTAATCATATAACTAATAGACCGTAAAATAACATTGTCTGACATGCAAAAAACACTGATTCTTTTTT
Source organism: Neoceratodus forsteri (assembly GCA_016271365.2). NCBI lineage: Eukaryota > Metazoa > Chordata > Ceratodontiformes > Ceratodontidae > Neoceratodus > Neoceratodus forsteri. The sequence continues at coordinate 112,184,116 of CM057455.1, read as the reverse complement.
TATTTTTTATTTTGTTTTTACTTATTTACAAAACATCCTATTATAGCTTAATGTTAGCAGTAAGAAAGACAGTGTTTGCCAGATAACTAATATGCCTGCAGCCCCGTTCCCTCCCATGCCATTCTGTCCAACTAAATGAACAGAACACAGTGTGGCATGAGATCAAAACTATTTTGTTTTTGTTAAATGAATTCTTTTTTTAAAGGATCATGTTACCCAACTGCTTTGTTGTGTGGAGTGCTTCAGGGTTCAGTATTGTCACCTATGTTATTTGCAGTGTATATACTCCATCAGAGACATTGTAAGAAGGTGTGGGCTGAGGTTTAACTGCTATGCAGATTAATACCCAGCTATACCTTTTTGCACCGTCCAGGGTGGAGCTCTCGGTCTTTAACTACTGTCTAAAAAAATCCAGAAGTGGATGGATTCTAGCTGGCTGAAGTGGAACTCAGTAGAGACAGAGGTTTTGGTTGTGGACCGGGTCATTGGATATGGGGTTCGGGTGGCGGTGCGCCTTCTAGAATTGTTCTTGGTGGCATTTCTCTCCCAACCTATGAATGGGTGCATAGCCTGGGGTGGTTCTTGATGATAGACTGACACAGCAGTCACAGGTGTCAGCCGTCATCAAGACTTCCTTTTCCCATCTTAGGAACATTGCTAGGATTAGGCACCTAGTTCCGTCTGATGACCTTCCAGCTTTTGGTGGGCTTGAGCAGGTCCTGCCATATTACTCCGTGCTGCGTGAACTGCACTGGATGCCAATACTGTAGCAGATCACCTAACATCAGTTTACTGACTTTCAAAGCTCTACACGATCAGGACCCAGTCTATCTGAAAGAACTCTGGTGCCCTACTGCCTGGATTGATGGCTCCACTCAGCCGATGAGGCATTCTAGAAATTCCAAGGGTGAATTTGAAATCATCCAGTGCTAGAGCTTTTTGTATGCTGATCCCACCCTTGGAATTCTCTACCCTGTCAGTTATGGGAGTGCACTTCTGTGGAGGAATTAAAAATGGGCTAAAAATGTTTTGTGGCAAAAGCCTTCTTGGATACTTGAACTGTTTATTTGATTTGATTTCTGACTGTAATAAGTATTATTGGGTTTTGAAATGGTAGTTTTAATTGTTTTAAATTGTACAGTGCCTTGAAAATAGAAAGGCGCCTGATAAATAAAATTATTATTATTTATTATTGTTATTAAAAGTTCTTGTTAGCACTGCAGTTGAATTGGGTGGACAGTGTTTACTACTTAATTTGTTTGCCTGCATCTCCATTTTATTCCCATATCATTCTAATAACATCAAAGTAAGGAATGAAATACGGGCCTGTGTTTGATGGAGAAAGTCACAAGAGTGTGAGCTTCATCTTTCCTTCCATTTATATTTATTATTTTTAGCTATTTCTATTAACTAACTCTACAGACTTCTGATTGGTAAACCTAGCTTTCTGCAACTGAATAGTGAACTCTTGAAGCTAGTTTCCTTAAAAGTATTCATTTCCTGCCAGTGTCGATACACAGGTAACATCTCATATTGATCTGCACAGAGGACCAGCTCCCAGCTCTCCACAAGGCCGTTTGAATTTTTAGAGATTCTGAACACAGAGACTATTTGGATGGATCTGGTCAGTTTGCTAAAAAAATGACATTTACAGTTAAAATAAATTCTGGCTGAAATAAGATCGGGCCAAATTTAAGTAAAAATTCAATAGTTTCACTGGCTAAACAACAAGAGGAAATGCTTAATCTTGTTAGTAAAAATGATAAAAATATCAGAATTAACCTCAGCTGTCACATATCTAGAGCAACTTACAGTTAAGCAATCCGATCAGATCTATCATCTGTCACAAAAAGTAGATGACCTTGAGAATAGAGGCCATTAACAACATCAGAATATTGGGTGTACCAGAAGGGGCAGAAGGGATAATATACTTTTGTTTCTTAAAGTCCTTTTACCTGAAGTTCTCAAATACCAATGGCATAATCCTTTAGGAATTGAACAAGCTTACAGATCTATTAGTTTGAAACCTGTCAACCAGAGAACCAGACCAATAATTGCTTAGTGGTTAAGGTTCTCAGTCAAAGAAGAAATAATGAGACTGGCAAGAGAAAAAGGTCTCTCAAATAGAAGGGGAAAATATTCAAATTTTTAGTTTAGTTTAGTTTATTGTTCTAGGAATTATTACCTTTGAGCCAATGGCTCTTTTACAAAGGTTCCACACCAATTAAGTACAGACAAATCAGGTCACATAGAATGGTACAACAATCTGTGTTGTGTCAATAGCCAACAAAACATAATCAATTAATAACAAACGTTTGTGCAAAAGACAGGTAATACCAATAAACACTTATCATACAAAAAATCAAGCCAGTTGAGAGAAAAATCAATTAGAGAAATGTACAGATAGAGAGGGTAAGAGAAGATGAGAGGAGCAGACAATAGCAAGAGAAAAGATTCTCGAACATGCCTTTGTCAAGTAATGGACCAGAGTGGGTAAATGATAGAAAAGATTTAATCAAATATTCTAATTTTTCAAGACTTCTCTAGTGAGGTGGTCAATAGTGGAAAAGAATTCAGAAGCTAAACAATGCTTGAGAGAACTGGGTTTGAGATATTTTTTAAATACCCGCTACTCTCATTATTCAGGAACAAAGGGTAAAAGCTTCAAATGTGATTCCACTAACGAGGTTTGGCAATTCATTCAAAAATTCAAAGGTATTCACTGCAGGAACTTAACAGTCCCTGGAATAAACCATCAGATTTCAAAATCTGCATAGCTTTCACAGAACCTGATCATCATCATTCTGAGGCTCACGTTTTACAGAGCTCTGCTCGATCATGCAATATATTGCAAAGAAATCCTAGAGTAAATTGCCCTCAAACCTCAACTCCACATCTCTTTTCCAAAGTGATTAGTGCAAATTCAGACCATACCTGTAGTTTGGAAATCCAGAGGAGAGCCAAACAAACTCTCAAGCAATTTTACATCCCAATATTAGCTAACACAGGCAGGAATCCAAAGAAAGGGGTGAAGTAAAGAAACAGATGATCATCTTCCACCAGTTCATCTCTGAATCTTACGTGTGATGAGAATGGATGCAACAGAGGCTGGTGCCACTAGTATTTCTATCCTCACAACAGCACAAATGGTAGGGGCCTGCTTTATCTGGATTAAAAGGTGAAACATGAAGTGCTACTATGTGGTTCACTTCCTGATTCTCACTTACTCTATTGCAGAGACTTCTTTCTAAATATTGAAAATTCCTGTTAAGGTAGGTTCCATGATCATTCAATTTACTCAGATTCTCTAACAAAGAAGGTCAGAGACTGTTGGGTCACTTCATCTAGATTTCTACATGGTATTATTGTTTCTGTATGACCTCAGGAAATGCTATATTAAAACAGAGCATAGTAATGCATCTTATTGGAATGTTAAGGCCTATTTTTTGATTACTGGCAAATAACGATTAAAAGTAATGAATATAGAAGGGATGTTTTAAAAGAGATAAAATAGACACAGATATCTGGACTCTGCTAAAATGTTTTCTACTTTTACTTTTATTTCTCTACTCCACCTAGTAATACAATGACTAGTAATATTACCTGTTGCTGCTGTCTCTAATTTACATTTCCTCCTCAGACATTTATTTCTTCTACAACTGCTGATGCTGTTCCTCCTACTATATATCCCCTGCCTTTTCATTTTCTAGTAAACCTTAATCAAGATCACTGCAAATTATGCCTGTTAATAGAGTTCAGATGCCTGGTTACAGTCTGTGACATATTGCCTGATTTCTGCTGAAATTGCATATGTACATTGGAAAGAATTATTTCAGCAGCAGAAATTATTATCTGAGAATGTCCTCTATATGCTCAAAAGTGAGAATACATGCCTTAGGGTGAATGGCTATGTGCAGACAATGCAGCTCTTTAGTAGTGACATTTTCTCTTGCAGCAGTGTTTAGTGCTATTTTACATAGGGGCTACCATTCTGTATTTAGGCTACTATATGTTTGAAACATTAAGCTTCTTTGATATTTTCCTCTTTGCAACACTCAATCTATTTATGGATTTTACTCTGTGTTTCATGTTTACTTTTGTATTCTGGATATTGTGAACATTTTATTATTATTTCCTGGCATTTAATTGCTGGTTTCTCTACCTAATTTGCAGCTAATCCAAACTATAGGTTGAGTAGTAATCTCCTTCTTTCTAGGGTTTTGAATTCTACAACTGGAAGGAAAAAACACTGTCTCTTGTGCTCTTTTTCTGTGTTGTGTGACTGGTCAGTAAAACCTTGGACAGTTGTCCTGTAGACATTTACTGACTTTACAATAGCCAACAACCTACTGTTCTATCTTCCTTTTAATTTTATTCAAAAGTGGATTTTGGTTATCTCGCTCCATTGTTTAAGTTTAAGTTACAGTTTTGTTATTTTTTTTTCTTTGTTTTTTTTAATAATAAAGTTGTCTTGTTTAGTAATTGAATTCCAAAATATTAGCCTACATTACATTTACTTTCGAGGTTATTGCTTTAAGTATAGAGTTCTGGTTATTTCTTAGTTTTAGTTTGAAACAAGTTTTATTTTATAATTACATCAAAGGTATTAACTGTTTAGGAATGCTTCTTTATATAATCACTTCATGGAATGTGAATGGTTTAGGGACCCATATTAAAAGGAAAAAAGTACTACGTACCTTAACAAAAAGAAACCAGATATTGCTTTTATACAAGAAACTCATCTAGATGATAAAGAATCTACTAAATTATGCAGATCTTGGGTTGCAATTGTAGAGTATCGCACATTTAATTGCAAAAGAGGCACTGCTATTCTTGTTAGAAAGGTATTAATTTTGTGAAAGAAAAACATTACACAGACACTGAAGGAAGATTTCAATTTCTTCTTGGTACACTAGACAGTATTAAGGTTATGTTGGTAAACATTTAGATCCCTAATTCAGGACAAAATATGTTTTGAAAAGATATCTGCAGTTTTGTCTAATTATTCAGAGTACAAAATCATAATGGGTGGTGATTTTAATTGGGTTATGGATCTATTCTAGAAAAAACAATACTAAAACCCCACTGATCAGTATGAAGTCTCACCTGGCCTTTCATAAGTTGGTTCAGGACCTTTTTTATCTGATGTATGGAGGATGCTAAACCCCCAAGCTAAGGATTTTACATTCCTTTCTAATAGATACCTAACTTACAGTAGAATTGATAATTTATTCATCTCTTCTGAACTTTTAAACTCGATATTCGATGCCAAGATAGTCTCTATCACAATCTCAGATCACACTTTAATTGACATGACCCTAGTCTTTGGGGATGGTAAACCAAAATAATTTAGATGGAGGCTTAATACATCCCATTTAAAGGATGAGAAATTAATTGATTGGATAACAAATGAAAGTGAGGATACCTTTCGAAATAATGATAATGTTGAGGTCTCAACTGCCTGTCTGTGGGAGGCTTATAAAGCATTTTTAGGGGCAGAATAATAAGTTTTTCTGCGGGAAGGAAAATGGATAAAGCTAAATCCTTAAAGAAAAACAACTGAATCTGACCGCTTTAAAAGTGGAACTTAAAAACAAACTCCTTTCATTTACCACTGATACACAAGATAGAAATTGTCAAATATGAAATTAATTGTATACTATCTACTAAAGCTGAGTATGCTTTATTTCAGCTAAAAAAGTTACTGGGAATCGGAGATAAGGCTGGAAATTACTTTCTAGTAAACATAAAACTAAATAATCAGAACATTATTCCAGGAATTCAGGACTATCGAGGAAAACTTATTATAATAATAAAGATATCAATAGGTTAATTCAGGAGTTTTATAAGAAAATATATGACCATAAGGCAATAAATGCTTTAGACATGGATTCATTTTTAAATTCTGTCCAAAACACTGTACTAACTCAGAAACATTTTGAACAGTTAAATAAAGAAATCTCATTAGAAGAGATAATTATGTCAATCAATATCCTACCTAATAATAAAACCGGGTCTAGATGGTCTCCCAAGTGAATATTATAAGCTGTTAAATTCAAGGTATCCTCTCATCTGTTCAACATGTATCAAGAATATTGGGAAAAGAACTCTCTACCCCTACCCTCACACAATCCCTGGTTACTTTAATTTTAAGAAAAACAAAGACCCCCAGTCTTGTGCTAGCTATCGACCCATTTCTCTAATGAATACATATTACAAAATATTAGCTAAGATATTGGCACTAAGTATTCAGAAAGTCATGGAATTAATCATAGGAAAAGACCAGGTGGGTTTTATGTAGGGCAGATATGCAGTAGATAGTCTTAGGAGACTAATACATACAATCTGGTACACTAATAAATCCAAGGAACCATATATGGTGTTATCTCTGGATTTTTAAAGCCTTTGATTACTTGTCCTGGGATTATATGTTTAAAGCTCTTGATTATTACAAGTGTGGTAAAAACTTTAATACATGGGTCTCTTTATTATATAAAATTCTACAGCTTGCATCATTAGTAATGAATTCATGACTGACCCAATTTCTTTAGCTTGTGGCACTTGACAGGGTGTCCTCTATTGCCTTTCCTGCTTATTTTAGCCACAGAATCCTGATTAGAACAATAGATAAAGGTACAAGTATTTCTGAGATTCTTGTCATCTCCCAAACCCAGAAAATATGCTTTTGCTGATGATCTACTTTTAACTTTTACAAAACCAGACTAATCTTATAAGGCACTCAAAATGTACTTTTATTTTTGGAGATCTTTCAGGGTTACAAGTTAATTGGGATAAATCACAAGTAAACTGTCCAAACCCCTCTCCCACTACAGTCAAACTCATTAATCACTAAAAAGAACCCTTGAGATCCAATAAATTATGGTCCCAAATAGGAATTAACAGATTTGGTGATATTCTATCTAAAGATTCTTCCAATCTGATGTCATTCAAAGAAATGTTAGATGTTTATAGATTGCCTAATTTTCATTTTCCTTTTATCTGCAACTGAGAAGGTTACTCAAAGATAATGTACTTTTAGATGATTACTCAATTCCGATAACAAAGAATGGGACCAACTATCTAAAATAGCACCCCTAACGAAAGTACCTAGCTTTATTTACAAATCACTTAATGAATATTTTCTGTCATCATCTCTAACATATTCAGCCAAACAGAAATGGGAACCTGAACTCAATATATCTATTTTTGATTCCGGCTAGGATGAGGCGTGGAATATTGTTCACAAAGGTACTGTAGACACTGAAGGTTAGCTGATCCAATTTAAAATTCTGCACCATATTTACCTGTCTCCTTAAACTTGCAGAAATGAGTCTAAATCCAAATGATAAGTGTTTGAAATGTCAATCTCCTAAAGTTGATTTATTTTATATGTTTTGGAAATGTCTTAGAATAGCTCCACTTTGGAAAGAAATTATTAAATTGTGTGAAAAGCTTTACAGACCACTTTAAATCCCTTACCACTGATTTTCATTCTTGGCATTTTTCCTGATGATTATCCGATCACCTTCCATCAAAGGCGTTGGCTTTCAGTGGTGTCTGTCTGCACCAAAGATTGATCTTAAAATACTGGAAAATTCTAGCCCACCTACTATGGTAGAATGGATAAATTTGATGGGTTTCACTGTCAACAATGAAAGGATCACTTATACTCAAGAAGTAAATTAAGTACTTGCCTAGACATCTGCGGTCCTTTTTTTATACAATTCTGAAATATCTTTAATGGCTAATTAGTGTGTTAATTAAAACTAAAATAAGTCATGAAATGCATAATATGTTATTCATACTAGTGATTTAAAATTACTACTTTAATTCAAGGTTATTGTGATTGATTACCTATCAGTTAACAAACAATAGCATCTTGTTATATTTTATGTCTATTGTTATCGGTTTATTTTAAGTAGCATGACACTGAATATAAGTTTTCATACCTATAGAGGCTTCCTTTTTGCCATGCTTTTATTATAATTGTAATAACTCCACGAACAATGGAAAATGTCTTGAATATTTGGTGATGTGTTAATGCATTTTTGTTCAGTCAAGACAATAAAAATTTTATTATGGAAAAAAGTAATGAAGTAAGGAAGGGATGAACATATTTAGATATGAGATCAAATCCCTGTTTTTATAACTATGTCAAAATTTGTATCTAATACATCATATAACAAGTTCTTGACAGCAGTTGTAGAAAATATTTACTGCCTACTATATCTACCGGCAGCCCCATTCCTCCCATGTCACTCTTTTATAAATCAAAGCAACTACTATAACTCCATGGCACATTGCCTTTGTGAAGTCAAACATCCTTTATCATGGTGAGTAATTGAGTTTACTCTAAAGGCATTTCAGCACATACAAACAAATGTTGATGCCCTCAATGTTATGATACGGCTTATTACTACTGGAGATGTACACATGACCCTGTATTTTATAACAGGAAGATATAAACTTTTACAATATGTCTATTATTGGAGTTGACAGAGTTTACGTTCTGAATTGGGACTCAGCCTATAATAACATCTGCTGCTTTGCCTTTCCACCTCCCTCACACACTGCTGTGATCTCTACTCCCATCTGGGGTGGCTCCCTCCGGCTAAGCACCCGCAACTTTGTGCTTAGCAATTTTCATTGACAACATTATCCAATCAGCCACCCCTTCCGCCTCGCCCTCCCCTCAATACTGGCCCCCATCCTATCATCTCAGATCAAGGGTGGCTCTTGATCCTGAGGTTCCCAGAACCTGATCCATTATGGGGATCACACCTTCACCTCCAATGCCCCTAAAATCTTGAACTCGCTTCCAGTCCCTACTTGGTCCCCCCCTCCCATTGCCACTTCAAAACCTCTTTCTGATACTTCCTGAATTCTTCCTCCACATGTCCCTGTACCCCGTAATATACCTGTCCTACTTGTATTTTGAGGGCTCTCAGCAACCACTGCACTTACCCTCTAGGGTGGTGGTGGACAACCGCTCACTTTTTCCCTTACCTCCTACCTCCCTAATTGGCTTCTCCCATTTCTTTCTATCTGGCCCCATTTCACCCACTGTTTCCTCCCCTGTCTTCCTGCTCTTGCCCATCCCTTTCCTCCCGGCACTTACTCCTGTTGCACTTATTGTTCCAGTTATGTATCCAGCAGCCTACTCCCAAGCCCACCTAATATATGTCCCGCACCCATCCCTTATTGCCTGATGAACTCTAACAATGTCCTGCTTCCTTATTCCTTCCAGGCTATGTCTGTTGTTTTCCTGTTTTTGTAAATTTGACCTGTAATTTCAGCTGCCTATACACCTCCTGTTAAGTCTTTTTGCATTATCTGTATGTAAACTGACTTCATCACTGTTGTATGTATGCCTCTACCTTTGTAATCCTTCCAGGTCGCACCTGAAAATAGGCACATGACTGTCTAGTGTGCCCTACCTGGTTAACAAAAACAAATACATACAAAAATACATGAATAATTTCAGACTGGGTGATTGATTCTCTTTCCTTTTAACATATGAAGAAAAAATACAACAAATATGTTGCAGGTGATACCTTTTATTGGACTAACAAAATTATTTTTAAGACAAGCTTTAGAGGTGAAACTCTCTTACTCAGGTCAAAACTGAAAAATCAGCTGAACAGTGTGACAGATATAAAGGCTGGATGTGGATTTGAAACCTAGAATAGCAGGCTAAAGATCAAAGCATTGCAGTCAATTTGCACCTCTTATAAACAGGAAGACTCATTTCACTGGAGTGTGTCTGCTGGAGAGAACAACTTTAAGATCAAAAGGCTTCCTAACTGCACTCTGACTCTGGACCATTAACATTTCTAAAAAGTCAAGGCATAAAGAAAATACATACCATTGTCTTAAGAAGGTACCTGTTAAAACTGTCAGAGGGTGCTGATGTGAGGGTTTAAAAGAAACTCAAGCACTGCTTTAAGCATAATTACTGGTAGTGAATTAAAAAAAACACCATCTTTATTAAGTCATTTTTCTTTAGTGGCAAAATATTGTATCATTTTTATTTCAAATCTTTTTCGATCCTGGCTGTTTTGAAGTTCCCTTTTAAACACTCTGACAGTAAAATCACTGTGGAGTGATCTGGTCTAGAAAAATGTTCCTTACTGTCGTATTTTCATTTTTATGGGAAACTGTGAATCTGTGGTGATTTATTCTTGTTTTGAGTTCCTGTCCAGTTTCACCAATATAGCAGCCTTCCTCCATTTTCTGCATTGTATCATGTATACTACATTACTAGAAGAACTGGTATATGAGCTTTGGATCGTAAATGTTTTTCCATTGTGGCTGACATATGTCTCAGGAGAGATATATGTACATAGTTTCAGTGAGTGCTTTGCATGGTTTTGTACCTTTGTCACCTATATGGAGCTAAGAAGGAAGATTGCTTCACTCCAGTTTCTGCTTCAGGTTTGGTGGCTAGCAGAAGGCAAGCACTGGTGGAGTGGGAAATATATTTTTAGAATTTCATCTTCAGACAGTAGTGGCTGTAGATCTTTAATTACTTTCCATAGTTTTTCTGTTTCTGGGTTGTTGGTTGCTACAGAGGTGTGCGATCAGATGTTCTCTGTGGCTTGTACTGTACTAGTTCTTCTTCCTAGGCATCTGAAGTGCAGAATGGATATTCCTGTCAATGGAGCTGGTTTTATATCCTTGCTGTCTGAAAGCTTCTTTTAGTGTAATAAGGTATCTGTCCCTGACGTCTTGATTAGAGCAAATGCGGTGGTACCTGGATGGCCTGGCTGAGTATAAAGGATGTTTTGGTATGAGAGGAATGGTAGCTCGAGCTGTGCAGGTAACTGCCATCTGACTGTAGGTTTTCTGTACACAGATGTTTGCAGTGTTCCATTTTTAATGTGACTCTGGTATCCAGGAAATGCACACACTTAGAGTAATTTATTTGGAATTTAATGGAAGGATGGAAGTTATTGAAGCTGTCAAAACAATGTTTAAGTTTTCTCTCCTGCTGTCTATATTATAAAGATATCATCAATATATCTACAGTACTATAATGGTTTATGATGTTGCATGCTGAGGAATTTTCTTCTAGATCTGCCATGAACAGATTGGCGTACTGTGGTGCCATCCTGGTGCCCATAGCACTTCCATATTTTGAAGGTAAATGTTGGTGTTGAAGCTGAAATAATTGCGTGTAAAGATGTATTCCATAAGTTTGGTTATCACATCTGGTGGATATTTGCTCTCTGTGATGGCTTTTGCAGGTATTCATAGCATGCCATTATGCCATCTCTGTGAGGGATGTTGCTATATAGATTCAACATCCAATGTGACCAAAACAGTGTCAGGTGGTAATTGGTCTATACTGTGTAATTTGTTTAGAAAGTCTGTAGTATCCTGTATGAAGCGGTTTGTGTTTTATTTATTTATTTAGTTTTTGTTGACAGGTAATTGCACTCAACAAATCCTGCCAATTTTCAGGCACAACCCTGGGAGGGGATACAGATGAATTCCAATTGACCTTGAACCAGATTAAGCTGTTGGTGGCATTTTAGTGAATGAGGAAATTTGGCCAGGACACCAGCAATTTCCCTACTCTTTTCGATAAGTGCCATGGTATCTTTAACATCCATCTGAACTATCACCAATCAGAGAGATGGAACCTCAGTTTAATGTCTCATCCGAAAGACAGCACCTCAAAGTGCAGCACCCTCTCATGCTGCACTACAGTGTCAGTACTGGGTTATTAATCAAAGTGCCAGTTGTGGGAACTGAACCCACAGCCCTCTGATCTCCGGCCTCAGAGGCAAGTGTGCTACCTCCTGAGCCACTGAAACTGTTTTGCACCAGTGGTTTGAGTATACCTTCTGTGAGTCCAGATATCCCTCAGTTAATGTATCAATTCCAGATATAATTGGTCTGCCAGGGTTTCCAGATTTGTGAAATTTTGGAAATGTGTAGAAGGTTCCTAGTGCTGGCCTTTGTGGTGTCAGATTTTCCAGTTCCTTATGTATGTTCTGGAAATGTGGTGATTAGTTGTTTCAATTCATTCATGAATATCTTTGTGGGGTCTGTGGTTAGCTTCCTGTAGTAGGTGTTGTCTGAAAGTTGTCTGTAGCCTTCCTGTATGTAGTTGGTTGTATCCATGATCACAACTGCACACCCTTATCAGCAGGTTTAATGGTGATACTTTTATTGTTTTGTAGGCTGTCAATTGATTTTCTTTCCAAAGGTGAGAGGTTGTATAGAATTTTCCTCTGTTTGCTAGAGATTTGTGAATGTACCTTGTGTCAAAAGCTGTCTATATAGTTGTCCTGCTTAGGGTTACATCCACTCAGTGGAGTAAAGTGGGAGTGCTTCTTTTGTGGTTATAACTCCTATAAGATGAGCCCTCTTGATTGTGGAATAATGTTCTCAGTCGTAGCCTTCTAAAGAATTCCTCTAGGTCTGAGTGCTGTTGTATTTCACCAAGTTTTGAAGAGGGACCGAATGTCAGACCTTTAGAGAGAACTGACATTTCTGGCTGTGATAGCTGATGGCTAGAGAGGTTAATTATTTCATTGGACATGGTCATCCAATTGTCAGTTCTGGTGAGGTCTGATTCTGTGTTCATTGTGGACCCATATATGGGGTGTGTATTCACTTCCATTTGGCAACTGGTGTGTTGCAAGGTAGGGTCCTCTGTGTGCTGTATAGTTTTAATTCCAAGAAGATGAATGTCAAAGGTTCCCTCTGAGGCTGACTGCTGTGTGCACTGTGAGCTGGGCTCCTCTCTAGTCTGTGTTGTATTGGAAGCAGTCCACAGGAAGGTAAGGTCCTCCTTGTTGTTCTCTGATGTAGAGGCACTGGGTTCCTTTTCTAATTCTTCTGTTCTTCTTCTATTTTGCTGTCATAGGTTTTGAAGTATTAGGCTAGTTTGTGATATTATCATTTTCTTTTTCTGTACAGTTGGTGTATAAGTCCATTTCTCAGTCTTTCCCTGGTACACTTATTGAGTCATTGTGCATACAATGAGTTGTGTGTAGTGTGAGTGGGTTCTTGATGAAAAGACCTCTTGGAGTAATATTCCTTTTCTTGCAGGTTGAGAGGAAGACTATGTCACTGTTGAATTTGGTTTCCTTCTTTGTCAGCTTGCTCAGTTTCCACTTTTTATGGCTAAATGTGGTATCCTCCATGTTTGTAAAGAGAGAGATGTGGTATCATGTTAGTCCAGTAAACAATGAAGAAAAATACAACTAATATGTTGCAGGTGATACCTTTTATTGGACTACAAAATTATTTTTAAGACTAGCTTTCCGGAGGTGAAACTTGACTTTTTAGAAATGTTAATTAATGGTCCAGAGTCAGAATAAAATTAGGCAGCCTTTTGATCATACACATTGTTCTCTCCAGCAGACACACTCCAGTGAAAATGAGTCTTCCTGTTTGTAAGAGGTGCAAATTGACTGCAGTGCTATGATCTGTAACCTGCTAGTCTAGTCTTGAATCCACATCCAACCTTTACATCTGTCACACTGATCAGCTGCTTTTTTCACTTTTGACCTGAGGAAGAGAGTTTCACCTCTCAAAGCTAGTCTTCAAAATAATTTTATTAGTCCAATAAAAGGTATCACCTGCAACATATTTGTTGTATTTTTCTCTACATTGTTGACTGGACTAACCACGGCTTCCACATCTCTCTTTTAAACATAGAAACATGGAAACATAGAATCTGATGGCAGATATGGAAGCTTGGCCTTCCCAGTCTGCCCATTTCCCTACCTAAAGGATAAGCTGAAGATCCTAGTTAACCAACAGCCTACTTCCTCCTACCCCACCCCCTAGAATTGCCTTATGTCTGTCCCATGTATTCTTGAATTCCATCACTGTTATTGACTCCACAACCTCCTCAGGAAAGCTATTCCATGCATCCACCACCCTTCCTGTGAAAAAATAGTTCCTCACACTACTTCTGAGCTGTCCCCTTCTGTCTTCAAATTGTGCACTCATGCACACCTTTTTCTGAAAGATGCCTCCCTCTTGGACTTTGCTGATTCCCTTGAAGTACTTGAAAGTTTCTGTCATGTACCCTCTCCCTCCATTCCTCAAGGGTATACATATTAAGCTCCTTAAATCTCTCTTCATATGTCTTCTGGTGCAGACCCTGTACATTTTAGTTGCCCTCCTCTGGACTGCCTCCATCCTGTCTATGTCCTTGCAGAGACTGGGTCTCCAGAATTGCATGCAGTACTTCGGATGGGGTCTCACCAGCTGTCTGTACAGAGGCATAACAACTTCTGTTTTCTACTGGTGATGCCTCTCCCTAGGTATCCCAATATCCCCAGCCTCTTTACTGCCCTCTCACATTGCTTGTCCACCTTAAGGTCCTCTGATGTGACTACCCTGCTGTCCCTTTCCATTTTTGTTGTTTGAATCTCACCTCCCATTGTGTACTATTCTCCTGGGTTTTGTTTCCCAAGTGCATTACTTTGCACTTCTTAGCACTGACTCTAAGCTGCCATACATTTAACCATTCCTCCAGTCTTGCCAAGTCCCTGCTCAACCTTTCCACCCCACCTTGTGTATCAACCCTGCTGCAGATCTTTCTGTCATCTGCAAAGAAGCATACTTTCCTTGCAGTCCTCTGCAGCGTCATATAAAGACATTGAAGAGGACAGGTCCTGAGTACTAAACCCTGCGATACCCCACTAGTAATCCCCTTTCTTCAGAGCTGACTCATTTACCATTACCCTTGGTGTCCTTTTCTACAGCCAGTTTTTACCCAGTCTACCATCTTGGGACCCACTTCAAGGCTGGCTAACTTGTACATTAATCTTTTGTGTGGGACTGTGTCAAATGCCTTGCTAAAGTCTAGGTAGGCCATGTCCACAGCCCTCCCTGATCTTCTACTTTGGTCATCCAGTCAAGAACTCTATTAGATTCATCTGACATGACCTTCCCACTCTGAATCCATGCTGCCTTGGGTCCTGTGCCCTTCTCGCTTCTAGGTACTCAACAATTCTTTCCTTCAGAAGTGACTCCATCATTTTCTGTATCACTGAGATAAAACTAACAGGTTTGTATTTTTCTGCCTCTACCCTGCTCCCACTTTTGTGAAGTGGAATAACACCTGCCCTTCTCCAGTCAGCAGGTACCACCCCATCCTCCCAAGATTTGTTAAAGAGGGTAGTCAGTGGTGTCACTAGTTCTACCCTTAGTTCTTTTAGAATTCTGGGATGAATCCCATCAGGCCCAATTGCTTTGTCCACCTTCAGTTTTAAGAGTTCTTTCAGAACTCTTTCTTCTGTGAATGGGCTGGTATTGACCCCCTATCCAAAGTGTTTTTGTTGTTTGGTTTACTTACCTCCCACTCTTCATTTGTGAATACTGAGCAAAAATATTTGTTTAGTATTTCTGCCTTTTCACAGTCACCTCTGCCCATCCCACCCCTTTATTAGGTCTAACTATCCCTCCCTTAGTCTTCCTTCACTCACTGATGTACCTGTAAAAGGTTTTATCCCCCTTCCTAACTGAGTTGGCTATCTTTTCCTCAGTTTCAGCCTTTGCTATTTTGACTGTCTTCCCTGCCTCTTTCTGCTTTAACTGATGCAGTTCTCTGTCCTGCTTCTTCTGTGATTCCTTGTACTTCCTGAATATTATCTTTTCTCCTAACCTTCCCGCCACCTCCTTTGAGAACCATAGTGTTTTTACATCATTTTGTTTTATTTATTTGCTTCACACAAATGCTTGTTGCCTCAGTGATGGTAGTTTTGATTATTCTCTATTGTTCTTCCATCCCTCCTTCCTGTCCATTTGCTAGTGCATTCCTTAAGCACTCACCCATTTAGCAAAGTCAACCTTCCTAAACTCCAGGACCTTTGCCTTTGTGTAACTTGACTCTACTGCTGTGTTTATTGTGAACCATACTGTTTGATGGTCGCTAGTTCCCAGATGGCTACCCACTTCTAAATCTCGATCCTCTCCATCTCAATTTGAGAGTACCAGGTCTAAGATTGCTCTCTCCTGAGTGGGTTCCAATACTAGTTGTCTAAGGTATGCCCCTGAAAGGCATCTAGAATGACCTTGTACTTTGATGTGACTGCAGAAAATGCACTCCAGTTAACATCTGGCATATTCAGATTCCCCCATGAACAATAGATCCTCTTTTCTGCCATTCTAAGGATACCTTCTATCATTTCCTTGTCCATTTCCTCCCCTGAGATGGGGTCTATATACAACCCTGTGCAGATTGTGGTGCCATTGTCTGTCTCTAAGTCAACCCACAGTGCTTCATCTCCTCCTCGTTTACTATTTTGTTCTATTGCTTTGATTCCTTCCCTTATGTGAGAGCTACTCCTCCTCCTCTTTTACCCTCCCTGTCCCTTCTGTAGATAGAAAATATGCTGTAGCAGATTTGTAATGCAATTTAGATATACTTTGCCCATTTGTAAGATTTATATAACACGACTTGCAGCTGATGAGAAAATCATTGCTCTGTTTATACTTAAGCAAGATTAAACAGTTAAAATAGCTATAAAATGTATGTTGATATTTAAATATATTTAAAGATACTATCTTCACTTGAGCCTTGTACAGTTCTACAGCAGGCATACTTGCAAAACAAGCTCACCAGTATGTTTGTGTGATTGGGGTAGGGTCATTAGCACTAACTGAAGGCATGCTAAAATATATTTTTAAACAAACAACTGATGATAATAGTATTACAAAATAGTGTAAGATGAGATGAAGCTTTAAAGATAGTAACATAATTGGTCTATTGTTTAAAAACAACTCTGGTGGAAAGATCATTTGTCTCGGCTTTGTTGAGTATGGCTAATAAAGTTGCCTGTTAGTCATTGCATCCATGAATTACACAACTGATCACTGAAATCAATATCAAGTATTTAGCTCACTCACAGTCATTTAAGTTGGCCAACGTGTGATGCATATATAGGTACCTTACTTTTTAAATTGTTTTCTTTTGGATTGAAATGTACAGCACCCTGATTGGCTAGGGAGTGGTAAGATGACATAAAACTCTACAAGATAACTCATTAATGGTTAAAATGGATGATATTCAGCTTATTCATAGTCCTGGGAAATTCCTTTCAGTGTTCCAGAAGTGTCCATTCATACACTTTGCTCATACAAACATGCTGGTCTGATGAGAGAAATTTCTTCTGATCTATATGGGGATGGGGGATAGTTCATATCCCTTACCTGAACAGTGAGCACATCTGCTCCCAATGCCAGAAAAGCAACCCAATTATTCATGTAGTAGACAGTACTCAGAAATAATTTAAAAAATACAGTATTATCTATTGTTAATGCTGATGGTCCAGACTGAACTGTTACTACCCGATCCACGATGGGTGCTCGACAAAATATTTGTTGAACACTCCATCAGTGAAACCGACAGTTGACCGCATTCTGTTGTTGGCTGCCAGTTCCACTGGCTGTCTGTGTTTTCTTCAGGGGTTCACCCTAGACCCCCCATTAGGGGGCTGTGCCCCACACCCCCACTTTAGGATTATCAACTCTGAGTCAGAGCTGATTGGGTGGGTGCAGGACCCCTGACAGACAATGCCAGGTTCCAGTGGATTCCCTGCAGTGGCATGGCACTGTAATCACTGTGGGGATCTCACTGGTGAAATGTCGCTGCCGGGGGTAACCGGTTACTACCAACACCATTTTGTGCATTCAATGAAAATATATTGTGTGAGACTTGCTTCAAAGAAGGCTGCACTGCTCTGCTTATAGAGTGTTACATTATAGTATAGGTGAGCAAGCCAGAATTTTTCACTTAGAACAATCAGAGCCGAGCCAGGGTCTGACTTGACACAATGAGACAAAACAAGAGCCGAGCCCTGGCTACTCTGGGCTGTTGTTTACATAGGAGTTGCACATTTCTGACACTGCAATAACTGCTCTGGCTGTTAACAGTGCTTACTTTGACCATACATTGTTTGGCTTGACCTTGGCCTCAGTTGCTTATCCAGGTTGATCCAAGTCAAGCCAGATACTAAGCTCAAACCAAGCTCGAGCCTGGTTCTGGCTTGCCCACCTCTTCATTAAACTGTTCCAATGAAACTGCAGAAGGCATAGAATATGGTATGCAAAACAGCATTTACTGGTTTACACATAAATAAGTGGAAAGCAGACAACAGTGTGCTGGTCCAGAATGAAGGTTTTGCTTGTTAGTTCATAAAATAAGCAAACCTTTTCTCTATGCATTGTGCATTGCCTCGGCATATAAAAATGCTGAAAATGTGCCATACTACAGTGAGTCATTATATACAGATAAGCTCTCCAGGAAGAAGCACAGTGTCACAGATTTACTTCATGACAAAACATATTAACTCCCATTTAAATTGCATTGTTTACTGCAGTAACTCTACTGCAGAATTCTGTAGCACTATGCTTCATCCTAGAGGGATTATCTGTGTACTGTAGATGAGTATTTTAAACAGTGAAATCATAAAATAGGTTTCCTAATTAATGATATACACACATGATCAGTTTCATTTTTCAGGGGATAGAAGGAGCCTGCTTCCTGTTAGTGAATCACATTCAGAAATAAAAATACAAAATCTGTTAATGGAAGTAAAGGGAGAAAGGAACAGAGATCATTAACAGATGAGTGAGACACCTACCAGCAAATCTTAATTCAGCAGTCAAAATTACACAGAAACAGTGCCATGTGGTGCATTTCATCACTAAAAAATCTTTCTTCAGATTAATGCATACCCTATCCCTCATACTGCAAAATGCAAGCTGCAGTGCCTATACACATGCCATATACTGTTGCCACTACTGCACCTGCCACATTCTAACAGGATACTGTTAAATTTATCTGTAATCAGCACTGCAAGTGTGACAAAGGAACTGCACAGACAATTTGTGAGATGCCAGGTCAGGGAAAGCAGTCACAACCACTAACTTCTGAGAGGTGTTGGCATAGCTTAGATTTGAAAGGACTCAGTTTTATTTCCGATAGAATGTTACTGTGTAGGGAGTTGAGCCAGCTGGGAGCACAGTATATGAATGACCTCTGACCTTCTGAGGTGAGCATAAAGGGACCTTGAAAGGCTGGCTTACAGTAGCTCTAGTTTGGTGGGGCTAGGGTTTGACTTAACCATCTGTCTGTACTCCGGAGAAAGGGGTTAGGTCCAGGCTAGTTTGTTTGTTTTTGCCAGGAAGCAAGCCTGTTAATTGATCCTGCCATTCAGGTATAGCCAGCACATTTGATCATATAGATCTCAGGCATGAGGTAGCCAGTGGGCTCCACTAATAAGTCTACAGGCTTAATTAAGTGCCATCTTGATCCTTTTTATGGTATTGTCAGTAGCTGGAACATAAATGGATCTACTACAAAAAAAAAACAGGAGCACCTTTCCTAACATACTGTTGCCAGAGCCTGGAATCCAAATACAAATCCCGACAGTGGGATTTTGCATTTTATTTGGTTTGGTGAACTTCACCCCACATCCCCAGGATGGGGGGCTCTCCACACACCCCATAATTAATATAACAAACTCCAGGGTGAAAACTCTCACTTTTGGGATTTTGTGGTTCTGGATTCCAGGCTCAGGCAACCATGGGTTGGGGAAAGGAGTGTCGGGTTTCTGTAGTAATGCCCTATAGGTAACCTGACCATAGTCAATGATGGACATAATTGAACTGAATATTGCTAACCTGAGCAACTCAATGGTCATACAATGCTTGTGTCTGTGCAACATTCCAGTTTGAATGTGGACTGCTTTGGCAACATTGTCAACATGAATTCTTAAGATTAGGGCACTGTCAGTAGGTAAACCAATGTATTTAAAGAGTTAATCAAATCTAGATGGGTGCTATTGTGGTTTAGTATTTTGAGGTGGTGGGATTTATGCTTGTTATGCAGGCTAGAGAACAACATAACTTTTTTAATAGTTTAAGAAAAGCTTTTGCTTCAAGAACTAGAACTAGTCCTCAGCCACAGTAAAATTACAGTAAGCTGAAGCTGTTTCTCGAGGTCTGTTCTGTCAAGGTAGCAGATGAAGATCACAGCATCATCCGCATATAGAATTTTTTGGGTCATACAAGAGGAGGCAATTTTAAAAGAGCCTATACAATATGGATCCTTGGGGACACCTGTGCTTACTTGCTACCTTTAGGAGGACACTATTTATTTTCACTTGTTGTGACCTGTTTACTAGATAGCTATTTATTTATTTTATTTATTTATTTGTACATCAGTTTGAAAACCTTTGAGCCAAAGGCTCGTTTACAAGGTACCTCATCACAAAAATGACAGACACAATACCACAGTATGTTTCAACAATGAGATATACAACAAGTTGGTTCAAACAGGATGATGCATATGTAAATTTTTAAAGACAGTCTATCTTCTATTAATGGATGCAGCCAATCAGGTGGCTTTGTCATAGCATTTAGGCAAGACCAAACTAGTAACAGTTACAGCTTGAGTATCAAATAGGTTATTTCAGTGGGAGGTTTTGAAACAGGATATCAAGAGAGCATCAGAGATAGAGGGGGTAGCATGTTGAACCAGGATGGGGCTCTGTAGCAATAGGTCCTTTGACTGTGTGAGGTCCTAGCCCTGGGAATTGATAGGGTGGTTTTGCCAGAGGTTCGAGTTTTTAATTTGGATTTTGCATGGTGGATGGAGGCTGTCAGACCCAGTGGGGATAGACCCAGGAGAGTTTTTGTTAAGATACAGGTCTGATATCTAAGGCATTCATCTAGGTCAAGCAGCATGGCTTTTGTATATAGCTGGCAGGTGTGAGTTAACCTAGGGACACCTGAAATTAACCTACAGGCTTTGTTTAGTGTAATGCGAATTTTGTTGAGTGTGGTCTGATCAGCTGCACCATACACTGGCAGCCCATAATCCACAAGGGACAGTATGAAAGATGTGACTGTGAGTCGGAGAGAGCCTCAGGGAAGACAGTTTTTATACCAGTATAGGATGCCTAGCCGAATATTTGCAGCTGAGGCAAGGGCTGAGATGTGATCATGGAAGGGAGAGTGGGGTCAAAATAGATCCCAAGTTACTTATAGGAGTAGATTTGTTCAAGTGGGAACTTGGTGCTAGACAGTATGTGAAGTTTGAAATTGCTGGACTTGTTTTACGGGTGAGCAAAGATCATGGTTTTGTTTTTGAGATTTGTCACCAGTCTATGCTCCTTGAACCAACCCTTAGCTTCATTAAATGATCTTTGCAAGGAGTCCTGGAGGGCGATAGGGTTCGATCAGAGGCAAAGATGATGGCATCATCTGCATACAGTAAGATATTTCCAGTACAGGAACCTGGTAGGGTGTTGAGGTATAGTGAGAAGAGTAAGGGTCCAAGAATGGAGCCCTGTGGAACACAGACAGATGGGACAGATGTCGGAGTGAGTCCCACTAATTTTAACACATTGTGAGCAGGCTGACAGATAGTTGGCGCACCAGGAGACAGGCCCAGTGGCAAAACCAGAGTGACTGAGGCATCCAGAAGGAGGGATGGAGAAGGTGTCAAATGCTTTTGATAGGTCTACAAAGATAGCCAGCCAGCGATCCTGAGCCTTGGGAGGTGTGGAGGAAATTTGAGAACTCTAGGAGGGCAGTACTGGTACTATGACCAGCATGAAACCGTGCTGTCAGGGCAGAGGATGTTGTAGTTGGTAAGGTAGTCTGTGATTTGAGAGGCCACAACTTTTTCCAAAGCTTTGGAGAGCGGCGAGAGAATGGAGATAGGCCAGTAGTTTCCGGCCAGGGACCTGTCACCACCTTTATGAATGGGTATGACCATGGCAATTTTCCAGGCCGACGGAAAGAGGGATTTATTGAGAGGCTGGTGATTGGGGCAGGACCAGATCTAATACCTGGCGAAGGATCCAGGGATCCAGGGTGTCACTGCCAGTATCATTGCTCTTAAGAGCATTGATTAGGTAAGGCCAGAGTTCTTGGGTGGTGACTCGATGAAGGTGAAAGTCACGGATGTGTAAGGATGGAGGCAGGCAGAGGGAGGAGGGTCAAAAAATCTTTTAGAGAGGACAGGGCTAAGATCCGTGAAGGAAGTATTGAGGCAGTTAGCTATAAGGACTGGGTCAGTGGAGATAGTGCCATTGATATTGATCTGGGAGGAGGAGAGCGTGTGCTCCCATTTAACTGTTTGATATTGTCCCAGAAGGTTCTAGCATTCCCTCAGGAGGAGGTGAGTGAGGACTGATACTGATCAGTCTTGGCCTTTCTAATGGCCCAGATGCACTTGTTTCTGGCAGCAGCATACACCTGTCTATCGCTGGGCTGGCCAGTTTCAGTGGCCGTTGCCATAAGTTATCCCTGAGCTAAGTTGTTGGAGAGGCGGGGGTTACCAGGGAGCATTTTGCACTTTGTAATGGCGGGTCGTCAGTGGCGTGAAAATGTTGCCGGCTTTTTGAATGTTTGGATAAAGAAGGTTAGAGCCGTATCAATGTCAGGGACATACTGTATAGGAGACCAATCAATTTGGGACGGAAGTTCCTTGAGGTTCTTCAGACCACCTGGTTTCAGGCGCTGTCGAAATGTGGACTGTGGTAGTCAGTGAAAAGTATGGGGAGTGATCGCTAAGTGAGTCAGGAAGAACTTGGATATTGAAGATCTGATTAGGGTGATTAGAGAGGACCACATTGAGTAGAGTACTAGTGCCTCTCTTTGGGTTAGACCTAGTGGGATGGAGTAACGAGTTGAGTCATATTGACTGCTGCAAAGGAGTCATGGGTAGAGGAGGAGGAGGGGCTAAGCCAATTAATGGGTTGCCCACTAGTATTTGGTCAGAGGAGGGGTAGCAAGAAAGGTATTCCATTAGTGAGGCCAGAGCCAGTGTTTGATTTTAGGGGTAAGTAGGCTGTAGTTAGATAGAGTGGGCCCTAGAAGGGTCAGGAGTCAGTTTCAGGGTTAGCGCCTGTGCACCAAAATCAAGAGCAGGTGCAGGAAGGGCAAGTCCAGTGAGGAGTCTTTTGTGTAGATAGCACAGCCACCACTCCATCTTCCAGCCTGGCCTTCCCGGTAGAGGAAGTATCCAGGGAGGGAGACAAAGGAATCTGGGGTGGTTGTTGTCAGCCAGGTCTCCACCAAGGAGATGACATCTGGATTATGAGATGTAACCCAGCATTGGAGAGAGTCAAGTTTTTCAAGAGGCTACAGATATTCATTGAAGCAACACAAAGTTCAGAAGGGCCTGTAGCTGAGTGAACTGGTCCAGGTTGGGATGTATGTTGCCTGACAGGAGGACTAGCATAACTACCACTCTGGCCAGGTGGCGGTGAAAGGTATTTTACGACAGACACGAGTGGGGTGGGAGAGAGTTTCAATATACATGGGGTAGGCAGTGTAGCACAGGCTGGGAAAGCAAGAATGATAAGCCTCCCATGTGAGTTGGGGTGGGAGCTTGGAGGAAGCTGGTGGGTGGGCAGGGTGGGCAGAAGCACCCAGTGGGGGCAAGGCGTGTGAGTTCTGGCTCTGATACATAGGAGGGATGTGGTGCCAGAGCACAAAGGGGGCAACGCTGGCATGTCTGCAATAGCACTGACACAGATGGGTAAGACAGTGGCAACAGAGGATGAGAGCGAGGCATGACCATAGGCGAGTGGCATGCATAATGCTAAGGAGCTAAGAGGAAGCGGAAGAAAGAAGTGAAGCAGCGTGCCTGTAACTTTAGTGCCACTTTGGTTCAGTGGTAGCGACACTGCCTCTGGCGTACAGGGTACCAGGTTCGAGATTCACCTAAGGTATTTAGGAGAATGGACCTGGGTGGAGTCAGAATTCAAGGTCTGGGAGCCAGAGCAGGCAGTGGTTAGGCCTGAAAATTGGGTGTTTGGTAGTGACTCCTAGTGGTCAGCAGTTGTGGGCTGGGAGGTGGGGGTCCAGGTAGATGTTAGTTACAGGTTGGAAGAGTGGCAGAGAAATGCAGGGTAGTTGAAGCCAAGGGAGGTGAGAGAGAATGTTGCAAATAGGTGAGGATAACCAGCGAGTGGGGAGCACATGTGCTAGCAGGGCAAGGAAATATAGAGAGGGGCACTGAGTCCCTCTAGTGGCTAGCAGTTATAACCTGCAAATGGGAAAGTGGGGAGATAGAATTTCGGTAGCATGGGGCAGCGGGGCAGACAACGCTACACTCGCCGGGCTAGCACCCCACAACAGGAGTCCAGCAGGAGTGAGAGAGATGCTCTTTACCTCTTCAGCTATGGCTTGTTTGAAATGATGTCTTTCTGCTCCTCAGCAGGAGCGCTGCTGTCCCAGGGCCTGCCACGGTCGGCAGTGAGCTTGTGGGGGAGGGTCAGCCTAAGAAGGGAGAACAAAGAACAGAATTACTATGCAGTGGTAGGGAGAGAGAGAGAGCAAACTTGTACGCGCATGTGGGGCTATGTCCCAATACAGGCCCCTCCTGCGCAAGTGGTATTTCAATATGGTGACACTGTGAGCCAGGTAGGTACTATCACCATACAAACAGTATTATTACAATGAAACTGATATATCTTGAGAAAATAGCAGTACAAAGACAGTGAGGCAGGCAGCTGCTCTAACTAAGACTAAACAAGTAATCCATGCTAAGCGATTGAAATCTCGATAGTACTGCACTGACAGCATCAATCCTTAAAGTTTCAGACAGTTACTTCACAAACTCAGGCAATGTGTAGTAAGAACCTGGCAGACAAAACAATCAGAACTCCTATGGGGACAAAAAATAGGTCATAAGGTTACCATGCAGGTAGCACACCACAACAGGAGTCCAGCAGGTGAGTGAGAGAGGTGCTTTTACCTCTTTGGCTGTGCTTGTTTGAAATGAGCGTCTTTCTGCTCCTCAGCAGGAGCACTGCAGTCCCAGGGCCTGCCACGGTCAGCAGTGAGCTTGTGGGGGGGTTCAGCCCTTTGGCTGTGGCTTGTTTGAAACAGCATCTTTCTGCTCCTCATTAGGGCGCTGCTGTCCCAGGGCCTGCATAGTCGAACCAACCTACTCATATAGAGAGAGCCCAGTGTTGGCGAGGTTGCTCTAGCAGCATTGTGTGATTGACTGTATTAAATGCTTTGGTGAGATCTATAAAGACCACCCCACCAGCTGACCATAGTCAAGCATGTTATGGACATTCTCTATAAGTTCAAGTAACGTTGTGGTGGTACTGTGCCCTTTTGAAAGCCATATTGTAGCAGACATTGAATCTGGTATTTTCCAGATACCCAACCAATTGATCAGACACAACTCACTCAAGAGTGGGGGGGATAGATATATGTCAATAATTCACATGTAAGGCCCTGTCACTGCTTTTGTGTACAGGTGTTACTATGTGATTTTCTAAATCTGGGGATTGGAAAACCTTAGTGATCGATTCATAATGTTAGTCAAAGGTGTAAATATATCCTCTTAGGTTAGGGTGACTAGTTTGAGGTCTAGGGAGTCCCCGCTAATTTTGTTTTCCATAATACCAGTTGTAGGTATTTCTTGCCTACTAGTTTGGTGATAGCTTTGAAGTAGGGGGTTCCTGTGGTTGATTTTCACTATATACATTCTTTAAGCTATCAGCAACCACCGAGAGAATCAGGGAGAATACTGTGAAGGTCAGTAAAGGCAGTGTTAAATGTGTCTGCTGTAACCTTCAGGTCTTGGTTGATTACCCTATCATTGTCCAGCATGGATGGTGCCAACTTGTTATCTTTCCATGTCAGATCCTTTAAGTTGCTCCAAAACTTCGGATCATCTCCTCAGGAGTTGGCAAGCTTGTTCTTGAACTGTCTACTTTTAGCAAGGTGGACAGCCTGGGTACTAGCATTCCAGGCCCTTTTATATTGCCTTATGTCCACCTTCCTACTGGTAGCTCAAGCACAATGCCACAAGTGATCTCTGGTTTTCATACAAACATACAGAAATTTGCCAGCAGATAAAAGGCCTAGAGGTCTATCAAGTCTGCTCAAATGTGCAGTTAGAACCCTTATTCTGCAGCTGCCCTCCCTTCCACCCTTCCCCTTCATTAACTCTCCCCTTGTCCTGTCCCATCCTCGTTTGAAGCAGTCCACTGTTCTACCATACCACTTCTGCAGGTAACGCATTAAACCCAGCCACCACCCTCTCTGTAAATAAGTGTCTCCTCATCTCCCTCCTGAATCTTCCTCGCTCCAGTCTCATATCATGGCCCCGGTGGCAAGCCAGCTTTGAACCCACAACCTTGGGACTCCCCAGTACCTAGCCTTATCCACTGCACCACAGGAAAACCACAAAGGTCATAAGGTCGACAAGGGGCAGACTGATCCAAGGATTACATGTGCCCTTTTTGCCATAAACATTTTATAAAATTGTTAAAGTTAACAAACATAAAACAACACAAAACAAAAATAGTGACCACAGCAGCTTGAATAAGAGAACACATAGAAACATAGACTTTGACGGCAGATAAGGACCACTTGGCTCCACCCAGTCTGCCCTTTCCCTACCTACTGGATAAGCTGCAGATTCTAGTTAATAACAGCCTGCTTCCTGCAACCCCACTATAATTGCCTTGTGTCTGTCCCATGCATGTTTGAATTCCCCACTGTTTTAGACCCAACGACCTCCTCAGGAAGGCTGTTCCATGTATCCACCACTCTCTCCGTGAAAAAGAATTTCCTCACATTACCCCTGAGCCGTCCCCCTCTACCTTTAAACTGTGCCCCTTGTTCTTACACATCTCTTTTTGAAAGATGCTACCCTCCTGGACTTTGTTGATTCCCTTGAGGTACTTGAATTTTTCTATCATGTCCCCCTGTCCCTCCTTTCATCAAAGGTATACATATTAAGCTCTCTCAGTCTCTCATCATATGGTTTCTGATGTAGACCCTGCACCATTTTAGTTGCCCTCCTCTGGACTGCTTCCATCCTGTCTATGTCCTTGCGTAGATGAGGTCTCCAAAACTGCACACAGTACTCCAGATGGGGTCTCACCAACTGTCTGTATAGAGGGATAACCACTTCCTTTTTCTACTTGTGATGCCCTTCCTATGCATCCCAGTATCCCCTGGCTCTCCTTACTGACTTTTCACATTGCCTACCCAACTTTAGGTCATCTGATATGACTACCCCAGGTCCCTTTCCATTTTTGTTGTTGTTAGTACCTCCCCTGCTATTGTGTACTCTTCTCCTGGGTTTTTGTTTCCCAGGTGCATTACTTTGCACTTCTTTGCATTGAATCTAAGTTGCCATATGTCTGACCATTCCTCCAACCTTGTCAAGTCCCTTCTCATCTTTTCTACCCCCCTTGTGTATCAACTCTGCTACAGATCTTTGTGTCATCTGCAAGAGGCATACCTTTCCCTCAGACCCTCTGCAATGTCACTTATAAAGATGTTAAAGAGGATTGGACCAGTACTGAGCCCTGAGGTACTCCACTAGTAACCCCTCTTTCTTTGGAATGTGTTCCATTCACTATTACCTTCTGTGTCCTGTTGTGCAGCCAATTTGCTACCCAGGCTACCACCCTGGGACCACTCCCAGGCTGGCTAACTTGATTAATAATCTTTTGTGTGGGATTGTGTCAAATGCCTTGCTAAAGTCTAGGTAGGCCATATCCACAGCCCTCCCTGGTCTATTACTTTGGTCACCCAGTCAAAGAAATCAATTAATTAGTCTGACATGACCTTCCTGCTGTAAATCCATGCAGCTTTGGGTCCTGTGCCCTTTGTACTCTAGGTACTCAACAATTCTTTCTTTCAGAAGTGATTCCATCATTTTCCCTACCACTGAGGTCAAACTTACAGGTCTGCAGTTTCCTGCTTCTGCCTTGCTCCCACTTTTGTAAAGGGAATCACATCTGCCCTCCTCCAGTCCTCAGGTACCACCCCATCCTGCCATGATTTGTTAAAAAGTGTGGTCAGTGGTGTCACTAGGTCCCCATTAGTTCTTTTAGGATTCTTGGGTGAATCCCGTCAGGCCCCATTGCTTTGTCCACCTTGAGTTTTAGGGTTCTTTCAGTATTCTTTCTTCTATGAATGGACTGGTGTCAATCCCCCTACCCAGAGTGCTTCTATTGTCTGGTTTAGGTAACTGCTCCTCATCTTCTTTGTGAATACTGAGCAAAAGTATTCATTCAGTATCTCTGCCTTTTCACTGTCTCCCTCTGCCCACCTCCCTCTCCTTTATTAATCTTCACTCCTCCCTTAACCTTTCTATGCTCCCTAATGTACCTATAAAGGTTTTACTCCCTTTTGACCGAGTTGGCTATTTTTTCCTTGGTTTGTGCCTTTGCTATTCTAACTGCTTTTCCTACTTCTTTCTGCTTTAATTGATACAGTTCCTGTCGTGCTCCTTCTGTGATTCCTTATACTTTTTGAATGCAGCCTTTTCTCCTTAACCTTCCATGCCACCTCTTTTGAGAGCCATAGTGGTTTTTACTCCGCTTTGTTTTCTTTGTTTACACAAAGAGTTGTTGCCTCTATGATGGCAGTTTTGATTATTCTCCATTGTTCTTCCATCCCTCCTATTTGGCCATTTGCTAATGCATTCTTCAGGTGTTCACCCATTTTGCCAAAGTCAGCCCTTCTAAAGTCCAGTATCCTTGTGTTTGTATGGCTTATCTCCATGGTTGTGCTCATTGTGAAGCACACTGTGCAGTGGTCACTTGTTCCCAGATGTCTACCGACTTCTAAATTTGTGAACCTCTCTCCATTTGAGAGTACCAGGTCTAGTATTGCTCCCTCCCGAGTGGGTTCCAGCACTAGCTGTCTAGGTCTGCCTCCTGCAGGCATTGAGAATGACCCTGCTCTTGGATGTGGCTGCAGCACATGTCCTCCAGTTAACATCTGGCATATTCAGGTCCCCATCAACAGTATCTCCCCTTTTCAGCCATTTTGAGAATGTCCTCTATCATTTTCTTGTCCATTTCCTCCCTTAAGAAGGGGTCTGTATACAACCCTGTGCGGATTGTGATGCCATTCCCCATCTCCAAGGTGACCCAGAGTGCCTCTTGTCCTCCCCTTTACTTTTTAGTTCTGTAGCTTTGATCCCTTCCCTTATGTATAGAGCTACTCCACCTCCTCTTTACCTTCCCTGTCCCTTCTATAGATTGTGTACCCTGGTATGTTGACATCCAGTCATGGTTCTCAGTGTACCATGTTTCTGTGACTGCCACAATATCCAATTGTTCATCTTCCATCAAAGCTACTAGCTCAGAAAGCTTGTTTCCCAGACTACGGGCATTGGTAGACACTGCCCTCCATTTAATGTTGGCTTTATACTTCCCCATCCCTGTTCTTATTGTTCTTATCTATTTTATCATTTACCCCCATCCTGCCCTGTGTTGAGCTCTGTACCTCAGTGTTTACCCTACTACCTGCCATGTTTTGTGGGTGGAGGCTTGACTTTTCCTGCCTTTTATCAGTACCTCCTCCATTATCTAGTTTAAAGCTTGCCAAGGAAGCATTTAAACCTGCCACCTAGGAGCTTGGTCCCTTTGTGGACAAATGTAGACCATCATACTAGTATAGACCTTTATCTCTCCAGGTGGACCCCCAGTCCCCAATGAAGCCAAAGCCCTGTGCTCTGCACCAGTTTTGAACCATTCATTAAACTGCATGGTGTGCAGTACCTAGCCTCACTCCTGCCATGGACTGGTAGCACCTCTGCGAAGGTTACTGTGCTTGCACCATCTGAGGTCCCTCCCCAACTCCACTATTTCATTCTGCACTGCACTGATCCCATGCCTAGCTAGGTCATTTGTCCCAAGGTGGACAATGATATCTAGTTTCTCTCCTGTGATGCTGCTTCTGCAATTGTGAGGATTTGCTTCTTGTCCTCTAAGCCATGGCACCAGGCAGGCAGCTTGCTTCCTTCTCTCTCTCCCCAGTTCTACCCCCTAACAATTGGAGTCCCTGTCAGTAGCTGTTTCCTTCCCTGTGGTGTCCCTTGCCACCCTTTGTGAGTCTCCTTGTGGATGTCCTCAGCATTCTTCTGGGTCTCCACTGAGGGTGCCAACATAGAGGAACCTTGCTCTGCCAGAATGGCATGTGATTTGTGTAAAGGTACAACTGGGGGCTTTGCCTCTGGTCCACCACCCTCACCTCCCAG
Source organism: Neoceratodus forsteri (assembly GCA_016271365.2). Lineage (NCBI taxonomy): Eukaryota > Metazoa > Chordata > Ceratodontiformes > Ceratodontidae > Neoceratodus > Neoceratodus forsteri. The sequence continues at coordinate 112,154,100 of CM057455.1, read as the reverse complement.
ACCCCACTGTGGTCCAACTGCTCTTCATACTCCAGAACCTCTGACTCAGTGGTTGTGGCAGTGGTGCTCTTTGGGAGAGGAGGCCTCCTTAGTCCTTACTAGTTCAGCCTGGAGGTGGACAACTTCCTCTCTCAGAGCTGACAGTTGCCTACAAATAGGACAGCAACACAGTTTCAGAATGTCTCCTGGAAAACAGCTGCCCCACAGCCAGTGCATTGCACCACTCACATGTCCTGGCTCCCTTATTACATACAATATGTAATTATATATGTATTATTACTTGTTTTGTACCTACTATTTATGTACGTTTGCAGGGTTATTAGGAATATGACAGTTCTGCCCCAAGACCTGTTGAGGAAGTGATGTCAGAACTGTGTCTATAAAGGAAATGCCATGCCTGGGGGGAAGGGTGGGTGGGTAGTGCACAGCCACTGGTGACTGTTAGAAACAATCAAATACACAACTGCTCCACCACCCTGGTAAGTACTGTCCTTTATAGTAATACAACACACACCACAATTTACTAGACCACGGCTCTAACACAAACCACTCTACTGAGTCCAGGGATAAAATGAACTCACTCCTCAGCCAGCAGGACACTTAAAATGTTACAAAAATATCCTTCCAAATCCTAGGTCTCAACCCCAGCACTCAAGCACATTCATTTGTATCTCACTCCCTCTGGTTATAAAATTACTACACTTTTAATGGAATCCTACAATTCTTTTGCTTAATGCCAATAAGGAAATATAAAATAAAACTTTTGTGAAAGCGTAGCTCCCTTTCTTACCAAGTGCTCTGCAGTATTATGCCTTAATCAGGTTTCCAGGTCCTAAATGGAGTTGCAGTTTGTTCTTTGCAGTAACTTTCTCAGCTTCCAACAGACAGTTTAAAGTCAGTGTGACTCTGTAGAAAAGTACATGTCACATCCATACAAAATACAGTAAATTCCTAACATACCTTATGCCATTAAAACAATATGAAAGTAAATATATTAAGAATCATATTCAGTACAATCATTAAGAAAATACAACCATTCAGAGGTATTGAACAGGTTCAGGATGAGAAAAAGAAGGAAGTTACACCCCATTCTAGGTATTGTATCCAAGATATAAATTATACAGAATATGTAAGATGCAAGCTAGATAAAATACATAAAATGCTATATCTAGTACATATCAATTAAAACAGGTTTACAGAGGCAAATAACATATTAAGAAAAAAAGGAAGGGGAGGAGAAGGGAAGAAAGAAGGATGGGAAGGGAAAGGAAAAGGTAAGGGGACGGGAGAAAATCTAGGGAAGATAGTCGGATAATCGGCCTGCACAAAATATACATTCAGAGGTCAAATACCAGAGTCTTCCTAAAAACACCAAAGACTAGGTAAAGAGGCAAAGTCTCCTGGAACATATCTCTCAACCATCTGGGCAATAGGGAAGCAAAGAGGTTCTAGGGAATTTAGTAATAAAATGTTGCCAGATTCGAAGGTAAACAGGTAGTTTACCCAACATAAGGACTACATGTACCCTTAACCTTGTGTTTTCTTATGGGCAGTAGATATCTCAGGCTCCACTGAACACATAAGAACATAAGAAAGTGCTGGCAAAAGGTGACCTTGCAATCCATCTAGGGTGCCCGTGAGAGCTATCCCCTCCCAGTCTCTTTACTGCCTTAGGTTTCCACAGTGCCTTTCCCATGCAAGCTTGAACTCCCCACTGTCTTCACTGCCTCAATTTCTGGAGGCAGACTGTTCCAGGTATCCACCACCCTTTCCATGAAGAAAATCTTACTGCTGTTTGTTCTGAAAATACTTCTCATCAGGTGCATCTTGTGCCCTTGCCTATGTATTTGGGTTTTCCTTGAAGTGATCCTGTATTTGTACTGCATTGATACCTTTGAGGTATTTACATGTCTCTATCATATCTTCCCTGTCCTGTCTCCTCACCAGTGAGTACATCTTAAGATGGTTTACTCACAATTCATACAGTTCTTCGTGTAGTCCATGTATCATATTTGTAGCTCTCCTCTGCACTGTTTCCAGGTGATCCTTGTCCTTCTTGAGGTGTGGTCTCCAGAACTAGATGCAGTACTCCAGGTGAGGCCTCACCAAGGACCTGTACAGCGGACAGTCATTTCACTTTTCCTACTTGTGATACCTCTTCCTATGCATCTGAGAATGCTTTTTGGACCACCTTTTGTATTGCCTGGTTGTCCTTAAATCATCAGTTATGAGTACCCCAGATCCCTCTCTACCTTAGTTTTATTAAGCTGTCCCCCACCAGCATATATTTCCAACCTAGGTTCTTTCTCCCCAGGTGCATAACTTTGCACTTCTTTGAATGAATTTCAACTGCTACTGTTTTGACCATTCCTCCAGTTTTGTTTTTACATCAGTAATCATTTCTGTGACCCCATCTTGTGTGTCTACCCTGTTGCAGAGCTTGGTGTCATCTTTGAACAGGCATACCTTTCCTTGCAAACCTCCATAATATCACTGATGAATATGTTAAATAGAATTGGCCCCAGCACCGATCCCTTGGGGACTCCGCTGGTCACCCTACTTCTTCTGACAGAGTGCCATTTTCAAACACTCTTTGGGTTGTCCATTGGAATCAGTTTCTAATCCAGCCTACTATTTTATGTCCCACTCCTGTGTGTTCCAACTTATTTATCAGCCCCCTATATGGAATGGAGTCGAACACCTTACTGAAGTCTAGATATACTACATCTACTGCTCCTCCTTGGTCTACCATTCTGGTCACCCAATCAAAGAAATCAATCATGTTTGTTTGACATGACTGCCTCACTGAAAAGTCATGCTGCTGTAAGTCTATTAGGCTAGTTGCTACTAGATGCTGTCCAATTCTTTCTTTTGGTAATGTTTCCATGATTTTCTAAATGAGCGGTAGTTTCCAGCATCAACCCACCAGGATAAAGCACATCACTGCAGAATTCTGCAGTAGAGTTGTTGCTGCAAACAAAGCAATGGGAGTTAATCCCATTTGTCATACAGTAAACCTGTCACACTGTGCTTCATCCTGGCAGGCTTCACTGAATTCTAGCACTTTGTCAGCATACTCTGTGGAGTGGATTGTGGATCAGTGCTACTTTCTGAGGTGGGACTTTAGTGGTTCAAGTTTTCCTCTGGAAAGAACTCACCCTATAATAGTTTTGGCAGGCGGTTTAGAGCTTTTATTAGATCAGTTACATATAATAGGTGAGTGGTCACTAATTGCGTTGGTGAGGACGGTTGTGTTAGAGATTCGCTCAGGGTGGTTAGTGAGTAGTCAATCCATTAGTGTACTTGACCCAGTTTGATAGTTGATTCTGGTAGGAGATTCGAGCATCTGGGCTATGTGGATGGTGGAGATGTCATCTTTGTTGGGTGCTGTATCTGGGGAGAGCCAGTTTACAGTGAGGACTCCAACCATGACTACTGTGTTTTGGTGAAGATCTTTTAAGTAGTCAAGGACTACCATAAAGCCACAAGCCTGTTCCTGTGGGGATAAACAGTATACAGACACTATGGAAAGATTTTTATCATGGGTATGAAGTAATACATTGATCACCAGTGCCTGAACATCTTTTCAAGTGTTTAATTTGGGAAGGAATGATCATGGAGATTTTCTCTCAGGTATAGCTCAGCCCCTCCTTTATTAATCCTGTTTAGTCTGAATAGGGTGTAACTTTTAGTGAGACAGCAGTGTCAGGGAATTTTGGTGTGAGCCATGTCTCAACAATAAAGAGCACATTAGGTCTGTGCTGGGACCCAGACTTGAGGGTGTCAGATTTGGGTAACAGGCTACAGATGTTGAAAGATGCCAGAATATGTAAATCCTGCTTCCTAATAATACATGAGGTTTGATGCAAAAGCCTGGATTGGGGTGGCCTTAAACCTCTGTTCAGTCTGCCCCTCCTCCTCTCTCCTCTCCTCTCCTCTAGCTCTATTCTGATTGATTCTTCTGATGTAGAGTGCCATTATCTTAAGTATCTGCTGTTGTATTGGCTTAGGAAACCTTGTATCATCCTTGAAATTTGAAAGTACGCAATAGCTTAATTTGCTTGAAACTTTTGTACCATGTTTGACTCTGAGTTGTTTTACCCTCTGCATTCAGATGAAATACCTTTCAATGTATTGCTCATTACCTTTGTACCATACTTGACACTAGGTTTTATTTAGTTATTTATTTATTGAATTCTTGGATTAAAACCTTTGAGCTAGCAAGCTTGTTTACAAAGGATCCACGTCAAAAGTGGTACAGACAACAATAGACAATAACACTTAACAAAATACAAATAGTATACCTTGGTAAAAATTCAAACAGTGAGTTTGTACTGTATATCTACAGTTATGAACAAACAGTCTGAGTATGACACAAAGCACTGAATCTGCAAACAGTGTAAAATAATCGAAAGAGAGAGTCTAAACATAGAGGTTGGAAGGATTTGAGCCTAAGACTGCTGAGAACAAAAGTACATGGTGCAGGTAATGTTCAGGAGAGGAATAGTTTAGAGGTTAGCAAGAGGAAGAAGAAGAGATAGAGTAACCTGGGGGAACAGTAGCAGTTTGGTCATTAGCTCTGTAACTTGTCAACAGGTACAGAGTTCTGCAACGCCAATGAATGAAAATCTCGAACTTTCAAACATTATATCTTGGAGATGGTTTGCTCTTTTACATTGAAATTTGGAGGGCCTTCTGGGTACGTCCTGAGGATTTGAATTATAGTGTTTGGTTGTTGCAAAATTTTCTGCTAAGATATTGCATAACACACTTCATGTTTTTCGTATGGGGTTTTGCATTGTGGTAGTGGCTTCACATTTATAGCATACCTAGCATTATTGCCATGGAGGTGATTTTCAGTGGTTAGGTGTCTGACATGTAAACAGGTGTGGAATTATGCCACTCTGATGAATAAAACTTTGTTTTGTTTCAAGGTGGTGGGAGCTCCACACATATGCACTACTACCAATACATAGTATATTCAGTAGTTGCACTGTTATGTTACAAAGACACTTACAGGTTGGTGGGAAGTGGGGTAAGAACTTGTGTGAATTTCTACATTTCTATTCTTTCACAAAAAAAGGAAATTATATGCAAAACTGCACTAATGTATCACTAAGGTTAAAGCATAAAAGTCAGGAAATGAGAACTTTAGGGTTGCCCTCCCCTTCGTGTAGCTCCTCCCTCCTACCGAGATTGACAGACGACGGGTGTGTCATGGGTTTGTGAGGGCCTAAATGTCACCCCTTCGTCTTTGCTGTGGCTTGTGAATATGATTACAGATGAAACTGGGTGACATTTAGGTCTCACAACCCTAATGACACACCCATCATCTGTCAATCTTGGGAGGAGGGAGGAGCTGCATGAAAGGGGAGGCAACCCTAAAGGTCTAATTTCCTGACTTTTATGCTTTTAACCCTAAATGATACATTAATGCAGTTTTTGCATGGAATATATATATATATATATATATATATACTATTTTATTTTATATTTCTTTGAAACTTGGCTTCCCAGCCAATGCCCTGTGGGGTAACCATTGCTTCAGTGTTTGTGCACAAGGTTCTTTGTCTTTTAACTTGTTTTTGTTTCAGTTGGGTTCACCACAACATAACCCAGATAGATCATCTTAAGGTAGCTGGTTCATTCCACTGTGGTGTCAAACAGGCGAGGCATACTGATGAGTCCTGGTAGGACAAAACACGTGTCTCTGTCTTCTGTTGGCACCCTCTGCAAACTGTGTGAGAGGCCTTTTGGCACCATGCATTCTTGCTCAAAGTTGAACCAGCATAATATTCTGTGGTGATTTGCATATGCAGTCCATGATGCTTTGCATTATGGGGGCATGTATGATTTTGTATTTCTTTGAAACTTGGCTTCCCGGCCAATGCCCTTTCGGTAACCATTGCCTCAGTGCTTGCACACAGAGTTTCTTTGTCTTTTAACTTGTTTTTGTTTTAATTGGGTTCACCACAACACAACCCAGATAGACTATCTTAGGGTAGCTGATTCATTCCACTGTGGTGTCAAACAGACGAGGCATACTGATGAGTCCTGGTAGGAAGAAACATATATCTATGTCTTCTGTTGGCACCTTTGCAAATTGTGTGAGAGGCCTTTCAGCACCATGCATTTTGCTTAAAGTTGAACCAGCATAATATTCTGTGGTGATTTGCATATGCAGTCCATGATGCTTTGCATTATGGGGGCACGGTGATTTTGTATATATATATATATATAGCGAGAGAGAGACACACACACACACACACATGTCCTAGACACACATTTTCAGAACAAGAAATATTTCCCAAATGCCCATCTGACTGTATTTCTTCCTTGCAAACTTTTATTATAGATAAATGAGTACCTCAAAAATTCAGTGATGTGTTATGGTTATGCTGTCATGAGCATCTTAATGTTAAGCAAATCAAAAGCATAAGAAGGTAGAAGAGAGGATTTGTTCTAGGCTAAACTGTATGATTCATCTAGAAACACTAGAACACTTGTTTTCTCCTGTTCTTATAGCAACACTTTTGGGGATTAGGTAGCAGGACATTGGGATGCAGATTTATTTTTCTTTAGTGAACTATAAAATTTTAATTTATGCAAAATGTATAAATTGCTGGAAAAAATGGGGAAAAAGTACTTTGAACATTATTTTTGCCATTTTTAAATGGTATATTTGGAACATGAGGTGTTTCATTACACTTCAACAAAAAATATGTCCTATATAGAGTTATTGACAAAACCATGGAAGAAATTAAAGATAGTTATTATAATAAAATAAAGAATAGTAATAGAAATTATGACCAGAAAATGTGGAGAAGTGTACCGTGGGTAACGGATAATGGTTTCCCAGTTACTCAATTGTATACGATTATAGAAAGTTTACGGTTTCTTTTTCTTATTATGAAAACTGTTCTGTTTCTCTTTCTTTTTCAGTTTTGTTGTATGAAAATATTTTCTGTACAGTCTTGTATGATTTCTTGAATAACAACTAAATTCCCTACTCTTTTCGAGAAGTGCCATTGGATCTTTAACATCCATCTGAACTACCACCAGCACAGGCAGATGGGACCTCAGTTTAATGTGTCATCTGAAATACAGCTCCTCAGGAGAGCAGCACCTACTTCATGCTGCACTATAGTGTCAGTACTGGGATTTAACCCAACTGCCTGGTGTGTGGATTAAACCCACAGCCTTCTTATCATGCAGCCTCAGAGGAGAGTGTGCTGCCTGCTGAGTCATTGACACTGATTTAAACAATTGTTTTAAAATTGTGGTAATTTAGTTATACCTCCCGTGTCAGCATCACCCAGAGTGAAAAGAACAATTTCATACAGCACCTCTCATGCTGTCTAAATGCAGTGTACCAGCAAAATCAGGAAAGCTCCTTATAAACAGTGTATTGCCCCAGAAGTGTGTTTTTTTAATTTGATTGCTCCACATTTCCTTTCCTCCTTCCTTCCTTTTCATTCTGATACTTCATCCACAGGTGAAATTGCTCCAGCCCATGTTTTGAAACATTACTGATCAAGATACATTTTGAAGGATCCTTTCCCTTCTCCTAAGAAACCAGATTAATAAAAAATACACCCAATCTTCTGGTGGCAAAGTTTTGTTGCTCTTGCCTTAACTTCCTTCCTTTAAAGTTTTTCTTGCTTTTTTCTAAGGGAACTTTCCCTTCTCTAGTAGAAGAAGAAAGTGTTGCTCCTTTTTATGTTGTGGTCCACGATGTGCGGGCACCTCACATTATAATTATTACAGTATCCAGAATAAGTAGGATCTGTTCTTCTCTTCGATGTAGGAGACCCTAAAATCAAAGAGAAAAAAAGTTAAAATCAAAGGATTCAGAGGATATGGGAGAGGAACCACTACAGGATTTGATCCTTCCCTCTCCTTGTGGCATTCGTCTGTGCTCAGAAGAAAGCAGCACATTAGTTTAGAACCCACCTCACCTACCTTTTTGATATTCCTGTTCTCCTAGATCTCTTATACAGCAGGACAGCACTGTTGTACATAACACATGCAGCATATGACTTGGAGAATGAGTCTTATACAGAATGGGCCACATATTCAAAGGTGTTGCAACTGGTGCAACACAGTTGAGCTAGCACAACCCCACAATGCACCCGGCATGATGTCGAAAGGTCACCTGGTGCAGTGCAAGTGCCGATGCATCTGGATGCAATGGTAATGTATGTGATGCAAATGCAGAAGGCATGGCCAGGCATATGCAGCACATCCCGATAGACAGCCGGATATGCAGCGCATATGCAGGCATGACCCTGAGTTGTGTTGTATATGGGGACTCAAAGCTGAACCAGAAAAAAGGCTCAAAGCCAGGCCACCCACAGCTGGGTTGCTTTATTGCAGAGAACAACACAGCACCCAAAGAGCCCAGTGGCCACCCACCTAGCAGGGACATAGTCACCATGCACCACTCCTCCCCATTGCCCAACATGCTCCCCACCCTCCCAAATGCCTGACTGTGGGCAGCAGTATTATGAACCCACCACTCCAGTGGTCCAGTGGTTCCCCTCCTGTTCAGCCCAACCATGGGAGGTAGCAATTGTACACCCTCTACCTGGCGGTCCAATGGATTCCATCTACCCTCCCATGTCACTAGATCATGGGTATGCTATGTAAACATTCTACCTGGTGGTCCAGTGGCCCCCCATGAAGTCCAGTTGTGGGCAGTAGAGTTGGGGAACCCGAACCTGGTGGTCTGGTGGTGCCCCCCCTCCTTTATGCCACATTGCAGGCATCCATGGTACAAACCCCATCACCTGGTGGCCCAGTGGTCTCCTCCCCATCCACCATGGAGAGCCCAGCCACCTTGCTCCCCACTGGTCATCGTTGGGTGGCTGACCCCACCTTTATACCGCCCAGACACCGCTGAATGACAGCATACAGTATGACCTATACACCTGTTGGTCCACAGCATGAACCAATGGTCGTGCAGACCATGCTGAACTAAACAGGCACAAATATGTGAGTGAAGGTATTCATTCACATATCTGTGCCTGTAATAATCATTATTATCTGGAACACCACTGGTCCACACTGTGACAAATTGGCATACAGGTCATACTGTATGCTGTCATTCATTCGTGGCTGGGCGGTATGTGGATGGGGTGCAGCCACCCAACAATGACTGGGGAGCTAGGTCGTTGTGTCTTCCATGGATGGGATGGGAGAGAACACCACTGGGCCACCAGGTGATGGGGTTTCTACTACGGTGCCTGTGACTGGGCATAAGGGGGGCACCACTAGACCACCAGGTATGGGGTTCTCTGATCCCACTGTCTGAGATTGGGCTTCACAGGGGACCACTGGACCACCAGGTAGAATGTTTCTATACATGCCTGTGACTGGGCAACACAGGAGGGAGGGGGTACCACTAGACCACCAGGTAGAGGTCATTATTTACTACTGCCCATGATTGGGCATGGGGAATTGACCACCAGGTATTCAGCTACTGTTGCTGGCAACTCCACAGGGCACCAGGCACATTTTGCGGGCTGTCTTGTGCATTGCAGTGCATGCAAATGGGGCCATAATGGCATGCTAATGGCTCCATGTGCATGCATATGTTACAGCCCCATTTGCATTTCCAGCACTGAATATCATGGGTGATGCGCACAGCTCTTTGTTTGCTGTGATGTATTGCTCTTGATGATCTGCCTTTGAAAATGAGTCTTTGACTCAAGGTCTGTAAACCGATGACCTAATAAATAAATAAATAAATTTGTGCTGGAGCATTCCCATCCTCCCTGTCTCGGGAATGTGCTGGTACATTGTTCTTGCACCAGATGCATTCTGTGTCATATTCAATGGAGAAGGGCCTTTGACATCACCATTGAATTTGACCCTGTCCTGATCCCAGCTCAACTTAGTTGTGCTGCATCCCCACTTGTGCCACTGCCAGGTGCAGCCTGAATATCTGGCCCTGTATCTCTACTTGTCTGTGTCATTAATCAGGGTCACTGACACCAGCAATATGTTACTACCCAGCAATATGTTACTGACCCCAGCAATATGTTACTGACCCCAGCAATATGTCACTGAGCCCAGCAATATGTCACTGACCCCAGCAATGTCACTGAGCCCCAGCAATATGTTACTGACCCCAGCAATGTCACTGAGCCCAGCAATATGTCACTGACCCCAGCAATGTCACTGAGCCCAGCAATATGTCACTGATCCCAGCAATATGTTACTGACCCCAGCAATATGTTACTGACCCCAGCAATGTGTCACTGACACCAGCAATATGTCACTGACCCCAGCAATATTACTGACCCAGCAATATGTCACTGACACCAGCAATATGTCACTGACCCCAGCAATATGTTACTGACCCCAGCAATATGTTACTGACCCCAGCAATATGTCACTGACACCAGCAATATGTTACTGACCCCAGCAATATGTCACTGACCCCAGCAATGTCACTGAGCCCAGCAATATGTCACTGACCCCAGCAATATGTCACTGACCCCAGCAATATGTTACTGACCCCAGCAATGTCACTGAGCCCAGCAATATGTCACTGATCCCAGCAATATGTTACTGACCCCGCAATATGTTACTGACCCCAGCAATGTGTCACTGACACCAGCAATATGTTACTGACCCCAGCAATATGTCACTGACACCAGCAATATGTCACTGACCCCAATATGTTACTGACCCCAGCAATGTGTCACTGACACCAGCAATATGTTACTGACCCCAGCAATATGTCACTGACCCCAGCAATATGTTACTGACCCCAGCAATATGTTACTGACCCCAGCAATATGTCACTGGTAAAGAAGACCATGGATGGGCTGTTGATCGAATGTGACATCAGTTTGAGGCCAGATGTTGGGGAGGATTTGATGGTTTGGAGGAAAGAAGGATGGGAGCAGTCCCAAGTGATCTGGAGTTTCTGAAGTGTGTGTGTGTGTGTTTCCTTTATCAGTGCATTTTATAAAAGCTCCTTGACGTAAGCAAATCATTAGCTTGTTTATAAAACATGTGATATTTTGTAATGCCATGTTACTTGCATTAAAATGTACCCCAATCCAGCTCCTGATAGAGTTTGCCATAAAGTGGCAATTCCTATTGCTAACTACCCAAATGTTGCTACATGCCCAAATCTTCTGCCAGTTGGCTTCCAAATATGAGATCAGAAATTCCCAAGTTCGAGGGGGGGTTATAATCATCTGCCATGCACTGATCTGATAAACATTTCCTTTCAATGTCCAGAAAAGGCACCCTAATATCCTTCCAACAATTTTGACTCTGTTCCTGGTTTTACTGTATTTTGTTACTTTAATAAGTGGGATGTGGGAGGGGTCACAACTATAAACTTCAAACAGAAAGGTAAGAGTCTGAAAACTGAAAATTTGCTAAACACTTGTAATAAAACAGACACCAGAAAGTACGTACTCTATGTTTGCATGGCAATCTCATACTAGACATTTTCTACCATTTAATATGTGAGCCTGTAATACAGAGTATAATGAGTTAGTCAATGCATGCGGTACATGTTCACCAACAAACTGTGAGGTTCTGTCTTAACATTACTGGAGGAGATAGATAGATAGATAGATAGATAGATAGATAGATAGATAGATAGATAGATAGATAGACAGACAGATAGATAGATAGATAGAGACAGACAGACAGACACTAAGATACTGGGCCCAATGTACAAAAAGGCCTTACATTGGTGCAGCTGTGGTAAACAGCATATTGCACCAAAGCCAGGGCATGCTTGTGGCACTGCTGCTGTCTCACACACTGAGGTGAGAAAAATTACCAGAGTTCTTTCACCCAGTCTCAGGACAGACTGGCAGGCACCTCCCCTCAGAGCACTGCTACTCACACAGAGCTCCACTTCACACTGTACTGTACTGACGCCCGTCTCAACATTTGATACTGTCCTGTAGTTGATTCCATTGTGGGTCAGCTGCTGCAAGAATTCTAAATGACCTAATGCATTCTGTTCCCAGTCTAGCTGAGTAAACAATGATGTCATCTTGGAGAGAGCTTCTAATAAGCCTCCTACCAGCTGCCCAACTAGTTTCATAGTGCTATTTTATTTATTTTTTATTTATTGAATTGTTTCACCAGGAAAGATACACTGAGCAACTTAATGCTCATCTCACGGTATGTCCTGGGGGAATGGGGAAAGGTATGTACAGAGTAATATGAGACCTTAGCTACATACATAAGAGATGGTGAAAAAAAATAATAAACATACATACAATTTCAAAACAGGTTACAAGGCAAACTGGGTAAGGTAACAGGCTGATGCTACAATTACTGAAATGGCTGTTCGTAGGAGCAGCATACATAAGAATCAGTACAGGGTCAAAGCATAGGGTGCAGAGTTGACAATGCATATATTGCAGGCAGTTCACAGGTGATACTTATGCTGCAAGGGTGAAAACAGAGGATCACCTTTTCAAGAATTAGTCAATAAGTGCAGGTGGGATGGGGATGAGAAACAGATGATTGGTATGCTGATGGGATTCTGGTAACCCCAGAGGACTGGGTGGTTGTACAATTATTAAACCAGGTGCAATCTGGTGTATACTGATGGGATTCTGGTAACCCCAGAGGACTGGGTGGTTATACAATTATTAAACCAGGTGCCATCTGGTGTATACTGATGGGATTCTGGTAACCCCAGAGGACTGGGTGGTTATACAATTATTAAACCAGGTGCCATCTGGTGTATACTGATAAGATTCTGGTAACCCCAGAGGACTGGGTGGTTGTACAATTATTAAACCAGGTTCTATCTGGTGTATACTGATGGGATTCTGGTAACCCCATAGGACTGGGGTTGTACAATTATTAAACCAGGTGCCATCTGGTGTATACTGATAGGATTCTGGTAACCCCAGAGGACTGGGTGGTTATACAATTATTAAACCAGGTGCTATCTGAGAATCAGGGGAGGCCACAGACCACCTAGACAGGAGAATTTGTAATTGTTATAAATATGGATGATATTGGGGATGGGGGCACTGGACCACCAGAGGTGTTTATGTACAGAAGAGGGAGGTTGGGGGCAGAGTTGGGCTGCAGCACACTGACACAGTGCTCATCTCACCTAGGGCACATTTCTAAGTACCCATAGACTAGCCCTGGTTGGTCTAAGGGTACTTAGAAATAGCCCTCTGAGTAATATCTGTTAACCCATGTGGGGCAATGGCAGCCTCAGTGTGCTGCAGCCAATGTCTGGGCACACGGAGGCACAATCCCCATTGAGAGCAGGAAGCCTGTGGTTGATACAGGCTGCCTTCATCTCAGGGGCAGTATTTGATGCAAGGTGCCACTTACGTCATTTATGTTTGGCGCGAGGCACCTGGCATCAATCAAGGATTTGTGAATTGGGCCCACTGTATCAATCAATCAATCACTCTATCATTCGATCAATCAATCAATCAAGTCTTTATTTATCCAGGTGAAACATCATTGAGAATAACTTATTTACAAGATGGACCTGCACATAACAAAACTAATAAGACAGCAGTGTGACAACTAAGGTCAAATAGGATACAATACATCATGGATATAAGAACAGACAACAAAATCTAACAATGAAGCAATCTAAAACCTGCCTAGGAACAGCAGAAGAGGAGACACTGTAATTTTGTAGTGCAGAGACTAGTAAGTGCAAAGGAAAAGAAGGCAGGCAGTGCGTTTGTACGGAAGGAAAGAGCCTGGCGGAGGCAATTAGCAAGCACTTACACAAGGTGTCAGGTCCTACAGTTACAGAGTTCAGGGAAGGCTTGAGTAAACAGGATCTTGAAAGTAGATAGTTTAATCAGAGAAGTGATCAGAAGGGATTTTTGTAACTTGTTCCACAAGGACAGTAAGGAATGATTGAAGGCTGATTTGCCAAAGCAAGTTTGAGCTTTAGGAATATATATATATATATATATATATATATATATATATATATATATATATACACACACACATATATATATATATATATATATACACTATATGCACATGGAATATCTTAGTATAGACATTAAACCATTACGTTAATCTTTTAATTAACTACATAAGACAATGGGGGGTGGTGGTGGCTAAATTGTATTGGTACAAAATTGGAGATAGGTTTGGCAGCATGTTCTGAGCTGTGGCGTAGGTGCATGTGTTGGTAGGAAGTGCTTTGAAGTCAGAGAAAGTTACAATTCTTGAAGATATCACATTTGAACATTCTTGTTGATTTTCAGGTCCCTGTGCGTATTGGCATGAACATAAATATTGTCAGCAGAGTAGTACTACCTTAATGTATTGATACTTATTCCCACCCCAGTCCCACCAGTGGCCCACTTCATATGCATATTTCTTGCTCTTTATTTCTTTGAGTGTGAGGTGTGTGTGTGTGTTTATATGTGTGTGTGTGTGTGTGTGTGTGTATTTATGTGTGTATGTGTGCGCACATATGTCTTTTTTGGGGTGGAGTGCTAATAAGCAGATGTTTACAGCCACAATACTGCACAATTAGAAAAGCTTTTGGAAAGAAAGCTAAAGTGCTGCTGGGTCCATCATGACTATAGAGCTTGTGTTTGCTACACTGGTGTTACAGTAGTCAGCCATGCCAGTTGCCATTTCTGCAAACACCTCTATGTTGTCATGAAACCTGAAAAGTTTAAATGGTGTTGTTTTACCACCATATACTCATATCAATTAATTTCCAAATGCAACACAATGGATAATCTGTGAAATTGCTCCATCCCACGCTCTGAAACATTACTGATCAAGATAAAGTTTTGAAGCTTCCTTTCTCCTTCTCCTGGGACACTAGATTAAAAAAACTACACCTAGGATCTGATTACAAGTGGGGTTATGCCTGGTGCAAGGATTTATGCCAAACCCAATTATGCAAATTGCACCATGACTAAGGTATAACACAAGACAGGATTCCAAGTCATGACTTGTATCATGCCTTATGAGGGTTGCACCAAAGGTAGGCTATGCCACCCACTACACCTGCAACCAACAGCAGCATGGTGCAAGGGTGGGTTATGGCAGCAACTGCACCCTATTCTGGAAGGGCAGCTGCCGTGACCACTGATGCCATGTCAGGACCCATTATGATGTAGGGGGTTAGACCAGCTAGGAGGTGATCTAAGGGGTATCCGCCGTGGCACAGTGATGGATGCCTCCCCTGTAGTGCCATGGAAACCACATGGCTGTGCTCCATTGCCCCCTGCACTGTCATGCCCCACACTTCCCTGAAAGTTGGGTACACTGGCTCTGTTTCCTTTCATGCCCTCCAATCTCCTGTGCCCACTTGTCAGCCCACCAATGCCCCAGGTGCTTCTTGGTGTGTTTTGGGGTGGGGGCTTCCAGGGGCCAGCTGATTGCATGCTCGTGACTTGCAGCACCCAGGTTCAGTGTGCCATCATCTTGGTGCTAGCCTGTGGCTGCCACAAGTCACAAGCATAGGTGCTGGGGACCCTGCCTGTCTTAGAATAGGGTGCAGGATCCCAAGCATAGTGCCACATGCCACAACTTGCATCGCCCGCTAGTTGGACCATGTGTCTAATAATTGGGCCCCTAATCTTCTGGTGGGTGAGAGAATAACACATGCATTACAGGCAGGGTGCCCTAAGTCCTGACTAAATGTTGCACTTATTTGTACTGTATTGGGAAAGTAAAAGGTCAAGCCAGGCACTCTGTTGTATTGTGAAGATAAAAAACCATCCATCAACCCGCTTATCATTGGTTCTAAGTGATAATGGTGAAAGCCTAAAGGCAATCACCATTATTCCAGATCAAAGTGCCAAAAACATTTTCAGCGCTCTGACACCCCGGTGCACAGGACAATGGCACTGGGACCATAACTTTCAATGTTTTCAGTGGAGGCTGCTCCCCACACACCCACGATAGGGGCTCCCCGCACCCTTACTAAAGGATTCTCAACTCCAGGGGTTGCATGTCGGGGGTGAAAGCATGTAAATTAAAGATTCAGGCCAGGCACAATAAAAGCACCTGGACTCGAACCCAGTACCTCACCACTCCAACCTCAGGTCAACCCCCAATGCCACGATACAGCTCTGCAACCCACTGCAGCACCACCCCTACAGCTCTTCTGCCCCTCCTAGCCCATGCTCGCCGTGCTCGGGTCCCCCCATGCACGTACATTTAGTGACATCCTGTCACCCATTTCCCACCACCCCATCCGGTTGCCTATCCTCCCATCGCTGTGAGGCATTTCATGCAGAATGAGTCATCATTACAGACAGCGCCATTCCGTGCCCTCCTCATGGGCTACCTTATCACCTTCAACAAGAGGTATTACCTCCTGGTGCAAACAAGAAATAGCTCATGCAGAATACTGAACATACAGGAAGTGCAAGATAAAAAAATATCACAGGTAAATTGTGTTCCTTTTCCAGCTGTATCATGAAAACAATGAGGAACCCTCCTCACTGTGGCCCTAATATTCCTTTCCCAAGTGTTTACAAACAGTGGTTCTAGCCCCGACACACACAAAATAAAATCAACCCTGGCATTAGCCGAACTCAATCACACATTGAAAAGAACAGCAGAAATGTTTAGCCATTTTATTTCTAATATAGAAACATAGACTTTGACTGGAGATAAGGACCACTAGGCCCTTCTAGTCTGCCCATTTCTACCTACAGGATAGGCCGCAGATCCTAGTTAACCAACAGCCTATTTCTTCCTACCCCACAAGAATTGCCTTATGTCTGTCCCATGCATTCTTGAATTCTCCCACAGTTTTAGACCCACAACCTCCTCAGGAAGGCTGTTCAATGCATCCACTACCCTCTCTGTGAAATAATACTTCCTCACATTGCCCTTAACCGCCCTCCTTCTATCTTTAAATTGTGTCCCTTGTTCTTGCAAGTCTCTTTTTCTGAAAGATGCTACCCTCTTGGACTTTGTTGATTCCACTGAGGTACTTAAAGTTTCTCATGTCCCCCTCTCCCTTCATTCCTCAAGGGTATACATATTAAGCTCCTTTAGTCTCTCCTCATATGGCTTCTCTTGCAGACCCTGCACCATTTTAGTTGCCCTTGTCTGGACTGCCTCTATCCTGTCTATGTCCTTGTGGAGATGGGGTCTATAGAACTGGACAAAGTACTCCAGATGGGGTCTCACCAACTGTCTGTATAGAGGATAACAACTCCTGTTTTCTGCTGATGATGCCTCTCCTATACATCCCAGTATACCCCAGCCCTCCCTACTGCCTTCTCACATTGCTTGGTAACCTTAAGGTCATCTGATATGATTATCCCCAGGTCCCTTTCCTTTTTGTTGTTGTTACTACCTTCCACCCATTGTGTATTCTTCCCTGGTTCTTGTTTCCCAGGTGCATTATTTTGCACTTCTTGCATTGAATCCTAGCTGCCTTACTTCTGACCATTCCTCCAACCTTGCCAAGTCCCTTTTCATCCTTTCCATGCCTCCTTGTGTATCAACCCTGTTGCAGATCTTTGTGTCATCTGCAAAAGGCATACTTTTCCTTCCAGTCCCTCTGCAATGTCACTGATGAAGACATTAAAAGGACTGGACCCAATACTGAACCCTGCGGTGCCCACTAGTAACTTCCTGTCTTCAGTGGACTCCATTTACAATTACCTTCTGTGTCCTGTTGTTCAGCCAATGTTTTACACAGGCTACCACCCTGGGTCCCACTCCCAGGCTGGTTAATTTGACTATTAATCTTTTTGTGTGGGACTGTGTCAAATGCCTTGCTAAAGTCTAGGTAGGCCATGTCTGCCCTCCCTGGTCTACTACTTTGGTCACCCAGTCAAAGAAATCATTTAGATTCATCTGACATGACCTTCCACTGTGAACTAATGCTGCCTTGGGTCCTGTGCTCCACTGGCCTCTAGGTACTCTACTATTCTTTCCTTCAAAAGTAACTCCATCACTTTCCCTACCACAGAGGTCAGACTGACAGGTCTGTAGTTTCCTGCCTCTGTTTTGGACCCACTTTGTGAAGGGAATCACATCCACCTTCCTCCAGTCCTCGGTACCACACCATCCTCCCAAGATTTATTAAAAATAGACCAGTGGTTTCACTAGTTCCTCCTTTAATTCTTTTACAATTCTGGGGTGAATTCCATCAGGACCCATTGCTTTATCCACCTTCAGTTTTAGGAGTTCTAGCAGAACCCTTTCTTCTGTGAAAGGGCTGGAATCGACCCCCTATCAAGAGTGCTTCTGTTAATTGGATTAGGCACTCCCCATCTCTTTGTGAATACTGAGCAGAAATATTCGTTCAGTATTCCTGCTTTTCACTGTCCCCTCTGCCCACCCACCGTTCATTCTATTCAGCCTCTCTATCCCTCCTTTGTCTTTCTACCTTGCTGATGTACCTATAAAGGTTTATCCCCTTATTAACTGAGTTGGTTATCTTTTCCTCAGTTTGGACCTTTGCTATTCTGACTTCCCTCCCTGCTTCCTTCTGCCTTAACTGGTACAGCTCTCTGTCCTGCTCCTTCTGTGTTTCCTTATACTTCCGGAATGCTATCTTTTCTTCCTGACTTTCACAGCTACCTCTTTTGAGAACCATAGTGGCTTTTTCTTTCATTTTGATTTGTTTGTTTGCTTCACACAAAGGCTTATTGCCTCTGTGATGGCAGTTTTGATAATTCCCCATTGTTGCTCACACCTCCTTCTAGCCTGTTTGCAAGTGCTTTTCTGAGGCACTCTCCCATCTTGCCAAAGTCAGCCCTCCTAAGGTGTTTGTGTAAAGCTGCATTGTTGTCCTCACAGTTTACTTACTCCCTAAATACGTAAATACAGTACTACTTTCCTCTTCATTGAACAACTTATTCTTAATGTCAGGAGGTGGGAATATGTCATTTGTTTTCTTTCCTGTTCAGGTGTTTGATCTCCTGTTCAGTCTCTGGTTCCTTGCATCTTCAACTCTATTGTTCTACAGCATGAAGAGGCACAATTTCTCAATGGTTTATGGAGCAGTTCTGCTATCACATGGAATAACGGCACTTAAATGTCTGATTTTAATGGTCAAATAACTATTACCTAAATGTGGTAGGATTAATTAATGCAAACCAGCAAAGATAACTCATTCATTCATAATGCACTAAGTGGGTGATGTTAGCGGTATTTGAAGAACGCAAATATAGAATATTATGGAAGGTGTTAACGAGCCACAATCTTCAATCTGAAGAGCCGCTTGAGTCTCACAAGCCACTGAGTATCACTGCTTTAGCTGAAAGGGAGATCCACCATGCTTTTGCTCCATTCTGTTAGGGACCAAATACACCAAGGGATTCCAGCCTAACCAGCTGTGCTGAATCACATCAGTCTTGATCTCTTGCCCCAAGTCTTGTTCCATGTGCAAGTCCGAGCTAAACTCCAAACTTAACTGACTCCATTCCAGCTTCACTTTCTTCAAATCTTCATGCTGTCCGCTTCACTCTCAATTCAATTCAGTTCAATTCTTTATTTAACCAGGCAAAACATCATTGAGTGAGCTGATTTACAAGATGGTCCTTGGATGATAGATTTAAGTAAATAAGTACAATAAAGCAGTGGAGAAACATAGAATAGCAACTAACATATTGTACAGTAGAGCATAAATCACTGAACATAAACATAAGATATGAGCAAACATAAAAAGTACATCTGTCATCATAGACTAAACGATATAGGACATAAGCAAACATAAATGATACAACTGAGCATCATACACTAAACTACAACCTTATGTGAAATACCATAGGTATTCTAGGAAGCTAAAAAGAAAAGAAAAAGTATTTTTGTAAGTAAGAGTAAGCTGCGGAGGGCATATGTAGGAGGTAAAGAAGAGGATAGAGATGGGGTAAGGAAAGAGAGGGTGGTGAGAAAGGTAAAAGGATGTGGGGTAAGCATTAGACATCGAAGTAGCTAGTAGATATAGAGGGAGGGTAGGGAAAGACATAGAGGTAGGTAGCAAAATGCAGAGGGAGGGAGGAAGGAGTAAAGGGATTAGGTAGGCTCAAGGAATGTAGAACTAGAATAAGGGAGTTGAGTATGCAAGGAGTAGGTACAAAGATCAGGCTGTGTTGGTTATTCTGCCCAGATTGTTGGATATTTGTGAATGGCAGTTGCATGTTTTGCATAACTCACTGTGTAGCAGAGTTTTAAAGATGAAAATTTTATGTTTTGGGTAAGTTTCAGTGACTTCTGAAGAGAGTTCCATGAAGGCGGAGAGCAAAACTGACAGATGAGGCACCGTGGCATGTTCTAACCTTGGTTCATCAAAGGTGACAAGGGAGGAGTGCATGAGACAGTAAGTCCCTTGCATCCATTGAAAAAGCTCAGTAAAATATAAAGGCAGTATATCTGAGATGGCTCTATGGATCCAGAGAGCATTTCTTAGCCTCCTGGCACTAGAGGCCAGCCTAACATTGTATACAATGTATAGAGATGTGTAAGTGGCCCCAATGCTCTGCGAGTGATTCGCAGAGTGCTCTGCAATGCGAAGCAGAGTACTTCGTGTTATAATGGGTAATGCAAAGTCCATTGAAAACAATGACTTCACGTTACTCCACCTTCCCAAACCACTACTCCACCAAATCTAAAGGTGAAGTACACTGAAAACAATGTACTTCACCTCACTTCACCTTGTTTTAAGCTCCAAAGGTGAATTTTGCAGTGATTCATGGGATTTCAGGTCACATGGACTCTAGATTTCTCTGCACAGCCTCAGTTCAGGTAATGTGTGTAGGAAGCTGTAGGAAATAGTCTGTTCTGAGAGCTCTCTGCGATTCAAACCTTCTAAAACCTGTTAAAAAGCCTTTTTGAGCCATATTTTGCTGAAACTTTAGTTCATCGATTGTCGAAACCCTCCTGTGCTGATATCATCAAGCATTTACTGTTTGTGTGTGGATTTTAAATATTAATGTACGACATTCAGTCTGTGTACTAAGAGACAGTGGAAGTGTGCTTTGAGGGATGGGTGTATCTGTGGTGTAGGTAGATTAACTTGGAGAAAAAGACAGTTCTTTCTGTTCTGGAGACATTTTTCTTATAATTGTGTTAATGTACACACAGTAATATTTTCAATAATGTTTGCTATTTTTTCTGATTGTTGTGGTGTAGCAGTGCATAATTTTAGTTTGTTTAAAATATGTGGTTATATTACTGAAGTTTTCAATTTTCTACTCATTACTTCGGTGTGTGTGTGTGTGTGTGACGTGTATCATCAAACCACACCTTTTATTATGCCCATAGTAATTTCAGCAATGTGAACCTGCTATCCACTACAGCTGTGTGATTTTTGTACTTCTTTGTGGTAGCGTTACTGGTACTAGTACTAGTGACTGTTACTGCAGCAGTGCAGTACACTGCCCCCACCTCCCGCAGCCCACCCCAACCAGCAAAAGTATTATTTTCCAGATTTGTATTTCTGATGGTGAGTACTTCTTAGGTGGTGTGCCTTTGCATCTGCATCTTTTCAGTGTGCAGCACAATCTTAATATGTCTGTGCATTTGCATCTCTTTAGGGCCTAATCTCCATTTGTAACTTAAGTCACAGCTGTTTCTTTGGCTTCCCTTCAGAATACTGGACAGGTATGGTGCATAATTCTGCATGGACACTGTACTCATTAATATGAGTTTATAAGTCAGGACCATCATCACAAGTCACTCATGATACAAATCACATTCTTCATCATCACGGTCACAAATGCAGTCACAAATCATGATTCACGATCACGTCACAAATCACAACATTAATTTTTTACTAGTTACTCGGATGTGTTGTAAGCCTGTTTTGTAGTATCTCTCCAGGCTTCACCACTCCACCATTGTACTCATTGATATATGTTTTAAGTCTGGGAGTTTTGTACTACAGCTCATCAGGGAAGTACAGCTGCAGGCATTCGCATTCCAATACAGCTCCATATAGTTGTCTCACACCATCAACATCGAATCATGTTTTTCATCATAACGGTCACAAATGCAGTCACAAATCATGATCCATGTTCATGTCATGAATCACAGCATTCATTTCTTTACTAGTTACTTGGATGTATTGTAAGCCTGTTTTGTAGTATCTCTCCAGGCTTCACCAGCTCACCATTGTACTCATTAATATGTGTTTTAAGCCAGGAGTTTTGTGCTGCAGCTCATCGGGGAAGTACAGCCATAGGCATTTGTGTTGCTTCCTGTACAGCATGTACAGTACTGTAAGTAGTGGTGAGCAGCGTGGCCTCAGTTAGCTCCATAAAGTGATTCAGGATCAACGCAGAACCGAATACTCCACAATGTGACGGAGTGCCGCTTCATAATGAGTGATGTGAATACTCTACATAATGTGAAGTGGAGTACATCGCTTCATAATGAGAATACGCGAATACTCTACAATGTGAAGTTGAGTACTGGCTTCATAATGAGTGATGCAAATACCTACAATGTGAGTTGAGTACTTCGCTTCATAATGAGTGATGTTAATACTCTACAGTGAAGCAGAGTACTTCGCTTTATAATGAGTGATGCGAAGTCCATTGAAACAAATGACTTTGAGTTATTCCGCCTTGCCCATACCACTCCCACGCCAATTTTAAGGTGAAGTACATCAAATCAATGTAATTCACCTCACTTTGCCTTGTAATTGAGGTCCAAATTAAATTCCGTGAGTGATTCATGGGATTGCAGGTCACATGGGCTCTAGATTGTTTTGCACAGCCTCAGTTCTGGCCTGGGTAGTGTGTGTGTAGTAGTAGCTGGAGACAGTTTGTCTGTGATTCAAAACCTCTAAAAACTGTTTAAAATGCCTTTTTGGGTCATTATTGTTTTGCTCAAAATTTACTACATTGATTGTGGAAACCCTTCTGTGCTCATATCTCCAGTGATTATTGCTGTATGTGGATTTTGAATGTTACTTTAGAACAGTCAGTCTGTGTACTGTGAAGTGTGCTTTGGGAGGGGCATATTTGTGGTGTAGGTACATTAACTGGGAGAAAAGGCAGTCTTTCTGTTTAGTTATATTTTTATTGTATAACTGTGTTAATGTACACACAGTAATATTTTCAGTAATTCTTGTCATTATTTTGCTGATTGTCATGGTGCACTAGTGTATAATTTATCTGTTTAAAACATTTGGTTATATTATTAAAGATTTTAATTTGGTACACATTACTTGTAGTGTGTGTGTGAGTGTGTGTGTGCAATGCGTGCTATTAAATCAGACACCTTTTATTGTGCCATAGAGTAATTGCAGCCGTGTGAACCTGCTATCCACCACACCTGCATGAATTTTTTATACTGCTTTGTGATATCTTTACTGGTAGTGATAGTTACTGCCATGCACTAATCCTCCAACTGGCAAAATGAATTCCTTTCCAGATTTGGATTTGTGACTGTGTGCACCAGTTAGGTGTTGTGCCTTTTGGTATGCATCCCTTGATTGTGCTGTGCAATCTTAATCTGTCTGTGCGTTTGCTGTGCACCATTAATTCTGAAAGACTGCATTTCTTGTTACGCTCTCATTTCACTTTGTCAGGACTGGGAATTTTCTGGACAAAGACAGTAGCACTTTGGGAAGCTCATTAATTCTGGTGACTGTGTGTGACCACTGCATGCATGACTGAGTGCACCATTAATTCTGGGAGACTTTGCATTTCTTGTTACACTCTCATTTTACTTTGTCAGCACTGGGAAATTTATTGGACACAGGAGAGTAGCATTTTGAGGATGAACATTAATTCTGGTGATTCTGTGTGTGACCTGACCACTGCGTGCATGACTGAGTCGCCCATAATTCTGGGAGACTTTGCATTTCTGTTATTCGCACTCATTTCCCTTCATCAGCACTGGGGAATTTTCTGGACACAAGACAGTAGCACTTTGGGGATGCACATTAATTTTCTGGTGACTGTGTTGGTGGGATGCTGCCAATATTGTTGTCCTCCGCCTTACTTAGCGTTTAAAGTGGAATGACAACGCAAAGTAATAATAATAAGGCGAGTGAGCCTTTCCTATGGGGCACTCCATGTAGTGAAATGCCAATGCAAGTGGCCACCTCGTTTCACTTTGCAGGCAGATTTTAAATTCACTGCATCTCTAACAATGAACACTGATATGTGTTGAAGGGAGCATTAGTGATGAAAGGAAGTGCTCGGTGATACTAGGTAACGACTTTGGCTAGTGCAGCTTTTGTGCTACAACTATACATAATGTCCCGTGAGTCTAATAATGGAAGAAATGAAGTTTGGACCAACTTTGTTTTGGCTTCATGATTAAGGAGGTGTTTGATATGATAAAATAAGCCCAACTTCTGTCACAATGTTTTGGAAAGCTCATCAATGTGATACAAAAATTAAGCTTGCTGTCAAGCCAAAAGCCAAAATACATGAACTTATCTATTTTTAACTATTTTAATAGTTTTTATATTACCGTTTGTATATTTTGTTTGTTTTATATTTTATTGGAATGTGCCTTGGTACTTGAAAGGCACAATACAAATAAAAATAGTATTATTATTATTATTATCTATTTTTGAAGCACTCACCTAGGAGAGTTTGAATCTTCAAAGCCTGAATACTGAGCACAGATTTTACTGAAAGCATGGATGCTGAAATGAACAGAACTGGTCGTTTTGTATTCAAAGAAGCTTCAACTATAGGAGAATGTGCTGCAGGGTATCAAATTCCGTATATGTGAATGGATCCATATATTGAATTATAATGTTTCACCTGTATACTTGTTTTGTACAATGCCTTGAGAATTTGAAAGGCGCTTTAGAAATAAAATTTATTATTATTATTATTATTACAGTATCTGGACTGTGTAGTGTGGTACAGGCTGCCGCCCATTGGTTCACGCTTGGACCAATGGGCTACAGCCCTACCATACAGTGTCAGCCAGTGGGCAGTGGGGTAGCAAGTGGTGGAGAGCTGCCTCCACCACTGACTGAGGGGAGTGGTGGTGGGTCTCAGTGGGCGGGTGCGGAGGGGGTACCGCTAGACCACCAGGGTTGGATTGGTGTTGCATTATTATTTATTGATGCCCGTGATCAGGCTGTGAGCAGTCCACTGGACCACCAGGGATTTAGGCTATTATTTGTACATATATGCCCACAATTGGGCATGGGGGTGCCACCAAAAGGTGCAGTCAGAGCTTGGGTGACCACCCACAGGTGGCAGCTGCCATGTTGCACCCACAATATGGCAACTCACCTGTAGGTGGCCAGCTGTTGCTCCTTTTTTTTTTGGCTCACCTGTGTGCAGTGTAAGTAGGGGTTGTGCATGCATGGGCTCAGCACATCCAGGGCTGAATATCGGGATGTGTGGAGTATGCATGGTTAGCCCCCAACTGCACCGTATACGTACTGATGCACTCCGGTGCATCAGGATTTGTATCCAGGCTCAATTCCCATTTGAATATCAGGCTGAGGTACAACCTTTCTGAATATCCGCCCACAGTGTATAAATGTGCTATATAGACACAAATTCTATTCTATAGTCCTTGCACTGCCAGTATCTATTTGCTTTGTAAAGCACTTTGAGATATAGGCCCAGATATTCATACTGCACCCAAAAAGTGTGCAATAGCAGGTGCAAGTGCAAGTCTGTGCGCCCATGCTCAAGAGGCATGATATTCAAAAACTGAGCCTGCCAACCTGCTTCTGCAGCCGATGACTGAATATCGCACCACCTGCACCATGCCACAACAAGGGAGGAAGCTAAGCAGATCTGATGTGCCATAAGCGCAACAAGGGATGTTGAGCTGAGCAGCTCAGAGGTGCCATAATGCAACCAGGGACACTCCGAGCAGCAAGGCAGCAATGCAACTGCACAACCAGGGAGGTAGGGGCCCACCACCCATGCCACAGATGGGCAGAGGAACACACAGCAGAACAGACATCATCCCCACACCCCATGCACTGCACAACTGGGGAGGCTGGAATAACCACTGGCCCATGGAGACAAGCAACCAACCCACAGACAGGCTATGGTGCCCCATCACACCCCTTGGCAAGCTGTGACTGGCACACAAGGAGGGCTGACCACCCCGTGCCACACCATCCCCCAATGCAGAGCACACCCTGCACCGTGACCCCAGACACCCTTCCCAGGAGCAGCGTTCACCACTGCAGGAAACCCCATGCATGCCACCACCCCTACTGTGACAATGCAACCCTGTGCACCACAGAACCATGCAAGGCAGCCACCACGAGCACCCATGAGTGGGTGGCAGCACACAGTGATGCAATGATGGTACATAGTGTCAACACACCCAGCCCCCCGAGGTACAGCTGAGAGAATGACCATGCATTAGCACACGAGGTACCCCATATGGGGACAGGGCATGCCCGGACACCACCACCAGTAGTACAGCACCCTGCACACTCTCCTAAGGACACCTGACCCAGCACTGGCCACAACAGCCAGTGCAGACACTATAGTGGTGTGTGGAAGTATGCACCACACCAGATACCACACAATGCATGGACAGACAGCCATTCATACCCAAGGGCACAACAACACAAGGACACAGTAGCGGGCAACCAAGCCCCCAGCATGGGCCCATGTAAACTGTGTACACACAATCTGCAGTCCTCCATGGCACAGGAGTGGCAGCCACCCTGTGCAGGCACTGTGGACCTGTATGCCACCATCATTTGCCCAGAGCACAAGTCACAGACAGTGGTGCACATCCTGCAACACACACAAGCCACAGCATGGAGGTGGGACAACAACTGTGGAGGCCCCAGTGTCACCCTAGGCAGACATACACCACACCAGTGACAGGAGGCAACCCAGCATTGTGAGCGGTACAGTGGCTGCCCTGCATGGACAGCCACCACTGACTTGCCAGTAGACCGTGTAGGTCACAGACATGCATGGGTGTCAGCTGCACAGGCCATGGATGGGCTGATAGGGGCACCATGGACCACTGCACACAGTCATCCACTGCACAGGGCACAACACACACCACAGATACTGACTGATAGCTACCCCACACCATAGTCACCTCCCCATGGACACACACACATTCCATGACTGCACCAACCCTGATGCCATGAACACCACTGCAGCTGAGCACCTATAGCCTGCTGCAAATCAAAGACCACCACAGTATTCATATCAAAAGATTTGCATTCAAAACAATATCAAAACAAACTATTTACAATACTACATACAAAGTTGAGGGAGGGCCACAAACAAGGTGGGGATGGGTAAGGGGCAGGGAGAACAAATGGGACAGGAAAGGAGTGGTGTGAGGTGGGTCCAGGGGTGAGGATATCAGGGGCAGAGGATGGTTAATGGGAGCCTGCTCCTCGCTCTGGCTGCTCCCCTCCGTTGCCTCCTCCGGACCCCAAGCTGGTCCATCCGTTGCAGGATTTCCAAAGAAGCCCTTGCCATATTCAGGATCTCCTTAATGCCTCCCAAATCTTCAGCAGCTGTCAGACACCTAGGACAAGGGAGCACAGTCAATAGATGTGAGTGCACAGCCCCATACAGCCTAACCACTGTGCATGGCATATGGCCGTGGGACATGGCCCTGTGATGGTGTGTGATCACCCACAGTGATCACGTCCACAAGACCAGCCCACCCAGGTGCATACAGCCATGCACAAAGCTGCACACACCACACGCCAAGTCAAGTCTGCACAGCACCACCGTGGCTGTTTAGTGACATGGCTATGTGGTGCAAAGGCAGTGGCACAGCCATGTACCCAGTGCATGCATAGACCACCATCAATGCACTCCCAGACATGCAGTGCCACTGGACAGTGCTGACTGTAACAAGTTGCGTGCATGGTAGTTGGGTCAATAAATGGTGGCCATGCCCACTGCCTACACTGTTACACAGCATGCAATAGTAATCATGGAGGTATGGCACTCACCATCATTGGGCCAGTCCCTCGGGCGCTGTTGACCATCATCTCCTCCTAGCTTCCCTGTCCTCCTGGTGGTGCTGCACCTCCCGGGCTAGATGCCGCTCCTTCAGCACTGTGGTGCAAACATGGCAGAGGAACATCAGTACAATCCTGTAGCAAAGTCTCCCTGCTCCCAGGTGTGTGCCCTCCCACCCAGCAAGACCACCCACCCTACACCCTGATAACACCACCACAGCCAACACCAGAGCGGTCCCTCCTCCATGTTCTGACACATACAACCATGATACCCATATGGAAGATAGAAGTGTGTGGATGTAACACCTACCTGGTTGTGGCACCGTGCCCTCCTGGCACGTGACCTCATGCAGGCAAGAAGGTCTTGTTTCCTCCTCCACATGTCGCCATAACTGTGGTGGTACTGCTCGCTGTCCGTCCCCTTCCTGTGTCCTCTTTAGTGCACTGGCCACCTTCTCCCACCTGGCTCCTGGACATGACCAGGGTGCCTCCCCAAACAGTGGTCCATAGAGTTGCTCTACTATGGCCACTAGGTTGACATTCTACTTAGGCTTCACTGTGCAGCCCTCCTCCGTGCCATTCTGCTAGCTCAGTTGGGTCAAAATGGCTCTCTACAGTGTGGCTCCACCCGTTCAGATGTTGCGCAGTACAGAACTGCCATTTCCTATCGTGCTGTCACCGAACAGTGCAATAGGGGTGCACCCATGCCTGACACATGGTGCCTAGGAGGCAAAGGTCGGTCACAGGATCAAGGGCTCTGGCACATGGACAGGCACAGTGCCATTGGAACCCAATGTGAGTAGTGTGATTGGATGCCTGTGTGCTACCTCCAGTAGTGGCCTACCATGCTGTTGCCCCAGTGCACCTATGATGGCCCTGTGCCACAGTGCCATATAAGTGAACATCGCTGTAGTGCCACTGGCACAATGGTGGCCATGACCTGCATTGCTTTCGTGCACAGCACATCAGCAACGTGGGCAGATGCCTGCGTGAGGTGTGTACTGCGCATGTCACAGAACTGCACCCATGGATCAGCAGCTTCCGCATAATTGCGCAAAGCGCAACAGCGATATTCATATCGTCATATGCAAAACAGCTAATCAGCCATTCAATGAACAGCACTGCAATTTGCATCCACTTAAAGTTGTGTCTCATCTCATTTGCATGGGTTGTGCTATAAAAGTGCGACATTGGGCTGCATTGGCCATAGTCGGTTACTGCAGTCTATTGGTGAGTTGCATGCTGTTTGAGAGTGTGGAATGGGATTTTGGGACTGCATTGGACTGCACAGTCACAGGTAACAACTGTCATTCTTACAGGCTAAATAATGACCGAGCGAGTTGTGGGAGAGGAGAAACACAGTAGTGTGGGAGGAGGAGGAGGCCTAATTTCACCAAGGCCGAGACCGATGCCCTGTTTGAGCTCTACCTGGATCAGGGCAGCTTCTCCAGCGGATGGAAGGAACACCTCAGGCCTGTGCTGCTGCATGGGAGGAGGTGGCATGTGCAGTGAACCTGCATGGCAGGTACCAGCACTCCATGCAGGAATGCAAGAAGAAGATGGGCACAGACAGAAGGAGGATAAAGAAGGTGGCTGCCATCAGGGCAGCAGGAGCTGCGAGAGGTGGGGGATAGCAGGTGGTACACCTGACCCCACAGGAGGAGAGGTTGCTGGAAGCATGCAGCGTTGTGCCATTGAGGGTGTTCTGGTTAGTGGCTTCCAGACTGGTGGTAGCCCGTCACTGCATGGTAGGTCATGGTCTGTCTATGGGGGCAGGGTACATCACATGCAGTAGCGCAACTTTGTTTTCCCTTGCAGATCTTGAGCATCTGCATGGGTCAGCAGTGGTGGGCATGTCCACTGAGGATATTCAGATGGAGATGGATGAGGGCCCATCCACCTCCACAGATATATGTGGCTCAGTGTGACAGTGGGC
This sequence comes from Neoceratodus forsteri, assembly GCA_016271365.2. Classification (NCBI taxonomy): domain Eukaryota; kingdom Metazoa; phylum Chordata; order Ceratodontiformes; family Ceratodontidae; genus Neoceratodus; species Neoceratodus forsteri. The sequence goes on along the minus strand of CM057455.1, from coordinate 112,124,290 downwards.
TCACCTGGCTGTCCACACTGATGTTGTTGGAACAGGTGGGAGGAGGCCCTGCCTGTGTCCCAGTGTGCCAACATCCATGGATGCCAGCATGCTGTGACTCCAGTCGATGCCGGGTCCGTCACCGATGATGATGTCACTACTGGCATGAGCAGTGACACGTGTGTGCCACAGGATGGCCACACAGCAGTGTAACATCTGACCATGGCTGTGGGTGGTGCTGCCTTGAGGCCTGCATGTCATCACAGTCCCAGCCTGTGCCTGTCAGCACCAGTGGGGAAGCACTGGTGTGTGTTCAGGACAGTGGGACTATTGTGGCCACTGAGGCAGCGCCAGTGAGCCCTGGGAAGATCAAGCCAGAGTGGCAGCATCAGCAGTGGCCAATGGGCTTGGGGGTACAGGGTCAATGGGCGGTGTCTGTGCAATGCCTGTGGACATGCCCAGACCTTGTCTTGGTATGCAGCGCTCTCACCCTCAAGGGGTGCTGAGCATCTGGGCTGCGCACACCCGAGGGACAGGATGCCGAAGGGCAGATGACCTTGAGGACAAGCACACCCACCTACTGCAAGCATCAGTCCACCAGCAGATGTGGCTTGCGACATCGATGGATGCACTGTGTGTGGCTCTGGAGTGGACAGAGGGCGTCACAGCAGAAACACCACTCTGATCCTGGCAGGGATGGACCAGTTGCAGGAGGATGTGACCGCTGCCATTGACAGGCAGACACAGGCATTCACTGCTGTCATGGCCACAATGGGCATGCAGTGCTCTGTCCACCCCATTCCCGGTGTTGCGACACCCTCCTGTCGACACCGGGTTCAACTGTGGGCATCCTGAGCACCTGGAGTATAAGCATGTTTGGTGTGCTGCGACCCTATGAAACACGGTCATGTTCATGCAGTGGATCGCTGGGGATCATTGGTGCCACCCATGAGGCCAGTGGTTGGCCTGTCAGTGCTGGCAGGTCTCAGTGGGGCTGCCCCATGCATCCATGGTGGCTGGGGCACTGTGTAGCATGACTGACCTATCTCCCAGTGCAGCTACTGTCTGGCTGGTGCAACTCTGTGTGCACTGTGTCATTCAGCAGACATTGCACAGGTGGGCATCTGGCCCTGCGGACACACAGTCCATCTGCACCCTCCTGGCTGCTGTTCACAGTTGCATGTGCATGATGATGCTTGCATTGCACTGTACAGCGATTTGCAATGGTGCTCAGCATCTGACACATGCATGTGGACAGGCAGTGGTGTGGTGGTCTGTGAACATGTGTGTGGCTAGGGGTGGCATTCTGGGTCTGATGTGCCTCCTAGCCTTTGTGCATGTCTGATGCATTGTATGTGTGCATGTGTATGTGTGTCCATCCATGTGGCATGTTAGACCTCACCCATCCCTGGTTGTGTGTGTGGTTCCATGCCTGGCCACTCCCATGACAGCATGCACCCCTGGTGTGTGTCCATGCATGTTTGTGGGTTGTACCTTAGCCACTGTTGGTTGCACATGGCCCCATGACTTACCTGGGTTGGCTGAAGTGCTCCTCTGTGATGGTGTCCTGGTGCAGTTGTGCCAGCCGGAGCAGTCGGGGTCCCGTCACCCAAGGGGGCTGCCCATCACCATTGTCACCGGCGACATCATCGTCCCCATTGCTGTCCCCTCTTCAACCTGTATGGCTATTCCACATTTGTTGACCATGTAGTACAGGATGCAACAGGCCAGGAATAGCCCACAGGCCTCTGAGGGCTGTACTGTAGGGCACCGCTGAGGTGTCCAGGCAGCAGAAATGTGCCTTCAGTATCCTGAACACCCGCTCAATGACATTACGTGTGGTAGTGTGTGCCTCATTGTAGCATTGCTGCAATGGGGTTGTGGCCCTGGTAGGTGTGAGCAGTCAGGATGGAGTGGGTATCCACTGTCAACTGTGTATAGAGGGTGGAGGTTAGTTTGGTGTTCCAGCATCACCCTGTCTGGGCCATGTGAGGCCACTACCCATGTCACCTCTGACCTTGCCCCCAGGCCCAATGATTGTCCATGTGGTTTGCATACTCTGCCCACTAAGTGGCCAGTGGGGATATCCCCATGCTCTAATCTGTGGCACAGTGCCAACTGGTGCCAGATAGGGCATCATTTGCTCCCCAGGTGCATGGCACAGACATTGATTATCGATCTCTGGCATCGCACACCACCTGGCAGTTGAAGTTGGCATAGTCCTTGCGATTTATGTATGTGGCCCCTCCGGGCCAGATGGTGTGTGGATGGCCACATGGGTGCATTCTTTTGCCCCTAGCATGACAGGCATTTGTGCTACACTGTGGAGCTCCTGAATGTTTGCTGTGCACTCCGCCAGTGTGCTGGGGAAATGGATGTACTCACAGCATGAGGCAGCAGTGCACTGAGGATTGGCTGAAATGGCATGGCGTGGCCAACTGGGTTATGCCTGTGGTGTCCCAGTTGGTCTCTGGAAGGTACCCGTGGTGAGCAAGCACATGCAAGCTGTCACTTTCGTCTCCACTGACAGGGCATGGCTCCGTCATGTGGGTGCCTGCATCACATCACTGCACAGCTCACAGAGCCACCTCAGAATTGCCTGATTCAGGTGGTACAGGCCCACAATCTCAGTATCACTGTACAGCTCGAAGCTGGTGTGGGCTCGGTACTGCCTGTTGGGGGGCATAACGCTGATGGTCCCTTCCACGCCATGCCCCCCTGCTTCCCACTTTCTCACCCCCTCATTATGGCCTCCATCTGGAAGATGGCACTGGCCATGTCACTGGCTTGTGTTCACCCCTGGCAGCTGTTTCTGTATTCTCCCCGCTGTCCTGGCTTCTACTTCCCTGCACTGGGAACACCTGCCTGTGCTGGCCTCACTGCTGTGTGGTGTACTTCCCTTTCTGCACTGTCTCCCCACCTTCCCTTTGCCTGTTGCTTCCAGGTGCCCTTTCTTGTCTGGCCCTGTGTGTCCCTGCTGCCTAGTTTTCCCTGCTATCTTTGGCTCTCATGTGCTTCCCTATAGCATTCTTGTACCTCTCCCTTGCTCCCTTTTATTTAGGCTCATTTCGCTATGGCGTAACTAACTTGCTCCCTTGTGCACATGGCGCATGTTGTTGTTAAATATACTTCGCATTTAAACATGGTTCCTCCCCTTCAGCTGTGCATGCATTCCATTATCATTGCGCTGTTGCTCAGTGTGATTTGGGGCGCAACTGCCTCCTGCTGAATATCACAGAGTGGTGCATTTTGGACTTGCACAGGCACAACCCTATTGTGCATGGCTCAACTCTGTTGAATATCTGGGCCATAGTGTATAAATGTGCTACATAAACACAAATTGTATTCTACAGTTCCTGCACTGCCAGTATCTATCTGCATTGTCAAGCACTTGGAGATACGATGTATAAATATAGCTATATATAACCACATTTTATGCTACAGTCCCTACACTATAATTCTATTGCTACTCCCACAAATATTTTCTTGTTGTGGCCAGAGGCTCTAGTGTCCTCCTTTCCCTCCCATTTCCTTTTGCTTGTCCCATTTCCTCCCTCTGTCTTGTCTGCTGCTTCCTCCTACTGCCCAGATGCATCTCTGTTCATGTTGTCTTCCATTTTTGCCACTCTGCTGGTGTCTTTTGTCTCATTTTCCTCCTTTCTTCCACACTCTCTCCCTCCCCTGTGCTGTTTACCCCACTGCTTTGTCTGTTCTCCCGCTCCCTCTGTGGTTTCTGCTCCCTCTTAGTTGTTTGTCTGTCCCCTGCTCCTTTCTATTTATGCTGCCTTTTCCATTCCCTTTTGCTCCATTTTGTTCTTCTCAGCTGCTGCTTATCCAAAGCCACCCTGTCCTGTTTACCACTTGTTTTATTAAATCTCCAGCCCTTCCTTCCTGTCTATGTACATTTTTGGGAGCTGTGTTGCTGCCTTCCTCCTTCAGCACACCAGTACTCCACCTGTTTCTTCTTGTGCACTTTAACTGCTCCTACGGTTGCACATTCGGAACACTGACCTGTCTCTCCTGTCCTGTAACTGCACTTTGCTACTCCTTTACCATTATTATTCTTCTGCTCCCTGCTGGACTTGCATGTACATGACCTTAAGATTTGTTCTGTAGTGCACTGTCAGGTGCCATTTCCATTTGCCCTGCATTCTGGGATTTCCTGCCTTCTCTGCATCTGTAGCTGTTTCTCTCATTTCACCCTACATCAGGACTCTTCCGTGATTCTTTATCCTATTGCTGTGAATTTGCTCCTCAACATGTCTGCTCAGCCACAACTGCTGGCACTGACTGTATTTCTGTTATCTTAATGCTTACTTGGCTATTTGGCATCTACTGTGCTATTTTGGGGTTTTCTACAGATCGCCTGTGTTTACTCACATTGCATGCCAGTCCAGCTACAGTTACTGGCATTGAATCAGTTTAATTTATCTTAATATTTGATTAGTTGTTTGGTGTCATGGTGTCTCATTTGTGGCTCTCTGTTTTCCCATGACGGGGACTGCTGTGTTGCAATGGCATGGTGGATCTGGGTAGCAGGAGCAGCTTCATGTATGTTCATGTTTTAGTCAGTTGCTTCTGTAGCACTACATGTCATTTTCACTATCGGCTTTAATGGGATTACACAATCAGCATATCAAATCTCTTCATTCTTGAACCTCACTTCTCCACAAACCAGGCTTTGCAGCCTCCTTCTACCAAACTGTCAGCTGCAAGCTTCGTCTGGCCATCACTATCTCTCCCACTCATAAAATCTTTGATTTCACTCCTCATTGTTTTTTCATGGACCTGATTGGCATCTACTCCTGTGGTTACAAAATACTGTCTGCCTTATCTAGACCTAAGTGAGGGTTCCCAATTGCTTAGTTTAACTTAAGTAAAGGTCTAATCATCATATTCAATCACATGAGGATGACCAACGTATGGGTCCCATGATACACCTTGACTTTACATTCTTTCTGCATTCAGAGATATGCTAGCTGTGGTCATTTCTTCCATGGCTCAGGGCTAGCCTGCAGTCCACATCTTGAGCATGCAAAGCTTGGAGCAGGGTTTTCCTCATCTAGCCTATCATGGAATACCCTCACTCCAGGTGGACCTTCAGTCATTAACTATACCAAATGGTACCTCTAAATGTAGAATTTGAGACTTTGGTACCGAGGGGTGGGGATCACACCAGCAGAGCCACTTTAGCTGCACAAGTGGGTTCAGAGGCATTCAAATAAGCAGTTCTCCCTATGACCACCTTTTGTTCACATGCTTTGTTCTTAGATCAGTAGACTGTCTGAGTGCTTTGGCAGTCGTTACTCTCCTCCTCCTGCCTTGGAAGTTCACACCAAATACAGAGTACACCATGTTGCAGAAATCTCTCACAACCCCTCACAGCTTTCTCATTAGAGAGATAGAGAAAGGTTCCCCTAAATTGGAATTCCACCCCTGGATTGGCCTACTAAATTGCAGTAGCAGAGCCATCACTAAACTAAATGTCATAAAGCCTGGAGGAAAGGATCCCCAAGGTTTCCTCCTCAAAGATTTTTTCCTTTCTTCTAGTGCGGTGTCATAATACTTAAATAGGTGTAGTATTATTCTCTAGGCCATATCGTCTGATTTCCACTGTTGTGTGGAGATGAATGATGGCCTTGTAGCTGTTCCTCTCTCCTTAGGAAGACATGCCTCCTTGCCTTACATTCAGACCTATGAGCAGGTCTCTATTCACTAGTTGTCTCCTGCAACTATACTCAAGCTCCAGTCTATACTACACCTACTGGCCTACATTCAGGTCTTAAATACATATATTCATTTGGCAGTTCTTATGCTCTGCTCAACACTCTTTTGGGCTCCTCCTAAGGTACCGTTAACCAAGAGAATGATTCCTGTGGCATCTCTCGGGTGGAACCCTCGTTTAGGATTCCTTGCCTTTGTATCCTAATGGGTGATATAGCACACAGGTAGAGAGGCAAACAGCCACAAATTATTCAAGTTGCTTAAGCATAACACTATACCAAGTTGCACAGTCCCATTGAATTGGAAGGCTATGCCTGTGGTTCAGTGGGGCAGAGCTACTAACCACACCCCAATCAGGCCTTAGAAGGCCACTCCTCATGGCTACTCCCACAAGTGTTTTCTCATTTCCCACCATCCTCCACTCTCCATCCAGCATCATATTTCTCTCTCGCCTATGGGATCCTTCATCAACTACCTTTAGCCAAGAGAATCATTCCTGCAGCACCTCTATGGATGAAACCCTCTTCTAGGGTTCCTTGCCTTTGTGGCCATAGAGGGTGGTAAAGTGGTTGTTGTAGAGATATTGCCTGGTAACCGGTATGCCACTTGTTACTGAGACAGTACCTCAGAATGCCACTCAGTATTGATGTGGTGGAGTGTTTATACGGCATTACAGAATGTACTTAATTAATTTCCTAATTTGGCCACTAGATGGCAATCACTGCTAATTCTACATTGATTGCTTTCCTGGAGTGTGATTTAATTTTTGTTTGAACCTAATCCAGTTTTCACTTGCAGATGGCATTAAAATAAACACAATTTCCCTGGCTGTCTAGCCCCCATCACCCAAATATTTAAAAATGTTCTAGTCAGTAGTGTGCTCTCTCTCCACAGCAGAAAAAAGAAAATGTTCTGTTTCAGCTTCAGTTGTTGTCTGGTTATCTCTTTTTAAAATACAAGAAAAACTCATAAAGGGGTTCAGTTGTCAGTTCAACAGAATCTCTCTGTAAGAACTAAGAAGGGTGTCACTTGAAAGTTTGGTGGAGACAGCAACAGTGCATGGAAGTGTAGAGAGAGCAAACAACATCATTCTCAGTCTAACTGCAGCTGATTTCAGGTGCTGAAGAGCCTGAACCTACAAGCTGAAAAGCTGAACCACTTGATCCCACAGTCTACATGGTCCCACCAATCATCATCCTCCTAACCTGATCACAGCATCCACCACCTAGGGCTCATCTGAACAGTTTCTTCTCATATATTATCAGACATTAGAACACACATTACTACACTCTCCCATTTAAAGAATCTCACTTTTCTTATGCTTGGAATAAAAGAATAATTACACAGTGATAAGAAAGACAGCAACATTGAATAAGTTCAAACCACTAGGGACACTTAGCACAGTACAACAGGCATCGAAAAGGTTCTGCACAATACACAACAATTATTCATTGCATCCTTACTCATACATTTAAATGACAGACAAATGACAATTATATAGAAATACAACAAAATGCAGACTACGATGTCAAAGAAGCAAATAAGTATCATTTTAATAAAAATAGACTCATCTGTTTGTATGAGTCTCACTGTTCCTATGATATACAAAATCACACATGCCCCACAATGCAAATCACCACAGAATAATATGCTGGTTCAACTTTAAGCAAAAATCCATGGTGCCAAAAGGCCACTCACACAGTTTGCCAAGGGTGCCAACAGAAGACATAGACATATGTTTGTCCTTCCAGGACTCATCAGTTTGACACCCCCAATGGAATGAACCAGCTACCCTAAGATGGTCTATCTGGGTTATGTTGCAGTGAACCCAATTAAAACAAAAAACAATTGAAAGACAAAGAACCTCTAGAGCAATCACTAAGGCAATAGTTACCCCAAAGAGCATTTGACCAGGAAGCCAAGTTTCAAAGAAATACAAAATCACACATGCCCCACAATGCAAAGCATCATGGGCTGCATATGCAAATCACCACAGAATAATATGCTGATTCAACTTTAAGCAACATTTCATGGTGCCGAAAGGCCTCTCACACAGTTTGAAAATGGTGCCAACAGATGACCTAGACATGTATTTCATCCTATCAGGACTCATCAGTACACCTCATCTGTTTCACACCCCAGATGAATGAACCAGCTACCCTGTGATGGTCTATCTGGGTTATGTTGTAGTGAACCCAATTAAAACAAAAACAATTAAAAGAAAAAGAACCTCTGTGAGCAATCACTGAGGAAATAGTTACCAAAAGTGCATTTGGCCAGGAAGCCAAGTTTCAAGGAAATACAAAATCACACTTGCCCCAACAATGCAAAGCATCATGGGCAACATATGCAAATCACTACAGAATAATATGCTTGTTGAACTTTAAGCAAAAATGTATGGTGCTGAAAGGCCACTCACACAGTTTGCAAAGGATGCCAACAGAAGAGATAGATCCAGCGTTTCAACCTACCAGGACTCATCCATATGCCTCATCTGTTTGACACCCCAGAGGAATGAACCAGGCACGCTAAGATGGTCTATTTGGGTTATGTTATGGTGAATGCAATTAATACAAAAACAATTTAAAAGACAAAGAACCTCAGTGAACAATCACTGGGGCAATAGTTACCCCAAATTGCATTTAGCCAAGAAGCCAAGTTCAAAGAAATACAAAATCACACATGCCCTCACAATGCAAAGCATCATGGGCTGCATATGCAAATTACCACAGAATAATATGCTGGTTCAACTTTAACAAAAATTCATGGTGCTGAAAGGCCTCTCACACAGTTTGCAAAGGGTGCCAACAGAAGACACAGACACATGTTTTGTCCTAACAGGAGTCATCAGTACACCTCAACTGTTTGGCCTTGAGAGAAATGAACTAGCTCCCTAAGATGGCCTATCTGGATTATGTTGTGGTGAGCCCAATTAAAATAAAAACAATTTAAAAGACAAAGAAAATCTGTGAGAAATCACTGAGGCAAAAGTTACCCCAAAGGGCATTTGGCCAGGAAGCCAAGAGTCAAAGAAATACAAAATCACACATGCCCCACAATGCAAAGCATCATGGGCTGCATATGCAAATCACCACAGAATAATATGCTGGTTCAACTTTAAGCACAATTTTATGGTGCCAAAAGGCCTCTCACACAGTTTGAAAGGGTGCCAACAGATGATCTAGACATGTATTTCATCCTATCAGGACTCATCAGTATGCCTCATCTGTTTGACACCCCAGTGGAATGAAATAGCTACCCTAAGATGGTCTATCTGGGTCATGTTGTGATGAACCCAATTAAAACAAAAAACAATTAAAAGAAAAAGAACCTGTGTGAGCAATCACTGAGGAACAGTTACCCCAAAGGGCATTTGGCCACAAAGCCTAGTTTCAAAGAAATACAAAATCACACTTGTCCAAAAATGCAAAGCATTATGGGCTGCATATACAAATCACTACAGAATAATATGCTTGTTCAACTTTAAGCAAAAATGTGAGGTGCCAAAGGCCACTCACACAGTTTGCAAGAGATGCCAACAGAAGAGATGAGACACGTGTTTCAACCTACTAGGACTCATCAGTGTGCCTCATCTGTTTGACACTCCAGAGGAATGAACCAGGTATCCTAAGATGGTCTATTTGAGCTATGTTGTGGTGAATGCAATTAATACAAAACAATTTAAAAGACAAAGAACATCTGTGAGCAATCACTGAGGCAATAGTTATCCCAAAGGGCATTTGGCCAAGAAGCCAAGATTCAAAGAAATACATAACCACACATGCCCTCACAATGCAAAGCATCATGGGCTGCATATGCAAATCACCACAGAATAATATACTCGTTCAACTTTAAGCAAAATTAATGGTGCCGAAAGGCCTCTCACACAGTTTGCAAGGGTGCCAGAGAAGACATAGACACGTGTTTTGTCCTACCAGGACTCATCAGTACGCCTGATCTGTTTGATGCCAGCGGAATGAATCAGATACCCTAAGATAGTATATCTGGGTTATGTTGTGGTGAGCCCAATTAAAACAAAAACAATTTAAAAGACAAAGAACCTCTATGAACAATCACTGAAGCAATGTTTACCCCAAAGGCATTTGGTCAGAAAGCAAAGTTTCAGAAATACAAAATCACTCATGCCCCACAATCCAAAGAATCATGGTCTGCATATGCAAATCACCACAGAATAATAATCTGGTTCAATGGTGTGAAAGATCTCTCACAGAATTTGTAAAGGGTGCCAACAGAAGACATAGACACGTGTTTCATCCTGCCAGGAATTATTGGTATGCCTCATCTGTTTGCCACCAAGTGGAATGAACCAGCTACCCTAAGATGGTCTATCTGGGTTATGTTGTGGTGAACCCAATTAAAACAGAAAAGCAATTTAAAGACAAAGAACCTCTGTGAGTAATCACTGAGACAATAGTTACCCAAAGAGCATTTGGCAAGGAAGCCAAGTTTCAAAGAAATACAAAATCACACATGCCCCCACAATGTAAGGCATCATGGGCTGCATATACAAATCACCACAGAATAATATGCTGGTTCAACTTTAACCAAAAATGCATTGTGCCGAAAGGCCTCTCACACAGTTTGCAAAGGTTGCCATCAGAAGACATAGACACGTGTTTTGTCCTACCAGGACTTATCAGTATGCCTCATCTGTTTGACACCCCTGTGGAATGAACCATCAAACAGTATGGTTCACGTTAAACTCAGCTACAGAGTCAAGCCATACAAAAGTGAGGGTACTAGACTTCAGGACAGCTGACTTTGGCAAGACAGGAGAGTGATTCAGAAAAGCACTAGCAAACAGGCTAGAAGGAGTATGGCACAACAATGAGGGAATCATCAAAACTGCCATCACAGAGGCAACAAGCCTTTGTGAGAAACAAATAAACAAATCAAAATGAAAGAAAAAGCCACTATGGTTCTCAAAAGAGGTGGTTGGGAAAGTCAGAGAGAAAAGATAGCATTCAGAAAGTATAAGGAAACATAGAAGAGCAGGACAGAGAGCTGTACCAGTTAAGGCAGAAGGAAGCAGGAGGAAAGTCAGAATAGCAACAGCCCAGGCAGAGGAAATGATAGCCAACTTGGTTAGAAGGAGGGATAAAACCTTTATAGGTACATCAGGAGAGTAGAAAGACAAAGGGAGGGATAGTGAGGCTGAATAGAATGAATGGTGGGTGGGCAGAAGGGACAGTGAAAATCAGGGATACTGAATGCATATTTCTACTCAGTATTCACAAAAGAGAGGAGGAAGTGCCTAATCCAGTTAACAGAAGCACTCTTGCTAGGGGTGTCACCACAACATAACCCAGCCCTTTCACAGAAGAAAGGGTTCTGCAAGAACTCCTAAAACTGAAGGTGGACAAAGCAATGGGGCCTGATGGAATTCACCCCAGAATTATAAAATAATTAAGGGGAACTAGTGAAACCACTGACAAATCTTTTAATAAATCATGGGAGAATGGTGTGGTACCTGAGCACTGGAGGAATGCAGATATGATTCCCTTCACAAAATGGGACCAAGACAGAGGCAGGAAACTACAGACCTGTCAGTTTGACCTCTGTGGTAGGGAAAGTGATGGAGTCACTTCTGAAGGAAAGAATTGTTGAGTACCTTGAGGCCAGTGAGGCACAGGACCCAAGGCAGTATGAGTTCACAGTGGGAAGGTCATGTCAGACTAATCTAATAGAGTTCTTTGACTGGGTGACCAAAGTAGTAGACCAGGAGGGGCTATGGACATGGCCTACATAGATGTTAGCAAGGCAATTGACACAATCTCACACAAAGATTAATAGTCAAATTCACCAGCCTGGGAGTGGGTCCCAGGGTGGTAGCCTGGGTAAAACATTGGCTGGACAACAGGACACAGAAGGTAATTGTAAATGGAGTCCACTCTGAAGAAAGAGGGGTTACTAGTGGGGTACCGCAGGGTTCAATACTGGGTTCAGTCTTTTCTAATATCTTTATAAGTGACATTGCAGAGGGACTGGAAGGAAAAGTATGCCTCTTTGCAGATGACACAATGATCTGCAACAGGGTTGATACACAAGGAGGCATGGAAAGGATGAGAAGGGACTTGGCAAGGTTGGAGGAATGGTCAGAGTATGGCAGCTAGGATTCAATGCAAAGAAGTGCAAAATAATGCACCTGGGAAACAAGAACCTAGGGAAGATTACACAATGGGGGAGAAGTAACAACAACAAAAGGAAAGAGACTTGGGGGTAATCATATCAGATGACCTTAAGGTAGCAAGCAATGTGAGAAGGCAGTAGGGAGGGCTGGGTGTATACTGGGATGCATAGGGAGAGGCATCACCAGTGGAAAACAGGAAGTTGTTATCCCTCGTACAGACAGTTGGTGAGACCCCATCTGGAGTACTGCGTCCAGCTCTGGAGACCCCTATCTCTGCAAGGACATAGACAGGATAGAGGCAGCCCAGAGGATGGCAACTAAAATGGTGCAGGGTCTGCAAGAGAAGCCATACGATGAGAGACTAAAGGACTTAATATGTAAACCCTTGAAGAAAGAAGGGAGAGGGGGGACATGATAGAAACTTTTAAGTACCTCAGTGGAATCAACAAAGTCCAAGAGGGTAGCATCTTTCAGAGAAAGAGACATGCAAGAACAAGGTGACACAATTTAAAGAGGGGCAGTTCCGGGGCAATGTGAGGAAGTGTATTTTCTCAGAGAGAGTAATGGATGCATGGAACAGCCTTTCTGATGAGGCTGTGGGGTCAAAAACACTGGGAGAATTCAGAATGCATGGGACAGACATAAAGTAATTCTTCTGGGGAAAAGAAAGAAATAGGCTGTTGGTTAACTAGGATCTGCAGCCTATCCTGTAGGTAGGGAAATGAGCAGACTAGGTGAGCCAAGTGGTCCTTATCTGGCGTCAATGTCTATGTTTCTATGAACCAGCTGCCCTAACATGGTCTATCTGCGTTATGTTGTGGTGAACAAATTAAAACAAAAGCTAATTTAAAAGACAAGAACCTCTGTGAGCAATCACTGAGGCAATAGTTACCCAAAAGGGCATTTGGCCAAGAGCCAAGTTTCAAAGAAATACAAAATCACACATGCCCCACGATGCAAAGCATCATGGGCTGCATATGCAAATCACCACAGAATAATATGCTGGTTCAACTTTTAGCAAAAATGCATGGTGCCGAAAGGCCTCTCACATAGTTTGCAAAGGATGCCAACAAAGACACAGACACATGTTTTGTCCTACTAGGACTCATTAGTATGCCTCATCTGTTTGACACCCCAGTGAAATGAACCAGCTACCCTAAGATGGTCTATTGGGTTATGTTGTGGTGAGCATAATTAATACAAAATGCAATTTAAAAGAAAAAGAACCTCTGTGAGCAATTACTGAGGCAATAGTTACTAAAGGACATTTGGCCAGGAAGCCAAGTTTATAAAAATACAAAATCACACATGCCCCACAATACAAAGCATCATGGGCTGCATATACAAATCACTACAGAATAATAAGCTGGTTCAACTTTAAGCAGAAATTCATGGTGCCAAAAGGCCTCTCACACAGTTTGCAAAGGATGCCAACAGAAAACATAGACACGTGTTTCATCCTACCAGGACTCATCAGTATGCCTCATTCATGATGCCAGTCCAATTATATAATGAAAAAGACTTTCACCCTCCTCTATGTTGCCCCACTATTGCATTAATAAAAAAAACTTTCACTCATCCATTCCCTCCCATCAGAGCCCCAATGCGCCCACCATCTACTAATGTAAAAACACTTTACAAAATGTGCAAGCTAATAGTATGCTAGCAACATTTTAAGATAGACTGCTCAGAAACATTAAAGATGCACTATTGCAACACTCCATAATAAAAAAAAACACTTGCTACAGTTGGTCTGTATGAGTCATACTGTTCCTACAATGCTGCCCCAATTATATAATACATAAAATACTTTCACCTTACCGATGTTGCCTCCATATTTTATTATTAAAAAACTTTCACTCATCCAGTCCTCCTCCGATCAATCCCGATGCCGCCCCACATTTACTTTAATAAGCGTGTAATTAGTATGACAAATGCATAAGGTCTGGCATGCTGCAGTCTTCCATGATTCAAACGCAGGAAACCATTTTATAGTACTCAGTGTGAACAAAGTAGTTATATTCTGAAACAGAACTTAACATAGAAGAATGTGCACACACTAAGATACATACTAAAAGGACTTCAGACTTCTAACTTTAAAATAAAAACAACAGTCTAATGATCTAAGGGTAATTCCTGCATTGGAGACCTAGGCCCCATATTTTAAGCACATGCATGGCACAAATGGCACATGATCCTACCTCTCAGGATGCAGTAACAGGTGTATACCACACTGTCCTGGTGCTGCCTTCTCATCTACTTCTGTGCATGCAAATGAGGTGAATACTAAAAGATAATGAGATGCAAATATCCAGGATGCACACTGACTGTGTAATGAGCCCATTTGCATAACTTGACTAAATATTGCATTGAACCTAGCCGCACAATGCATGGCCCATAGTGCTATACATCTTGTTCTGTTGCTCTGCACATGTTGCTTTGTGTGATTGCACAACCATGCAATATTCAGCTGATTTTGCATGATCGCATGTCAGTGCATCCCTGCTAAATATGGCCTTATGTTTCAGATGTGCATGTTCTTGCATCATGTATCTCTTTGTATGGTGCATGTGTCTGCTCTAGTTAGTCCTGCTTCTACAGTACAGTGAATTTTCAATTTTGGGAGCCAGCCAATCTGGGGCAAATTCTAGGTGCCATATTGAACAGTTTGTAATTCTGTAGTAGCGAGAGAAAGTCTAGGAGTGATCCACATGAGCAACATGACCTGCATGTTAAGACTGTTGTTCTGTTACAAAATGTTGCTATTACTGTACTGTAGAATTACAATTGTTTGTTAATTTTAATTCATATGGGAGCATGAATCAGCTACTGATATATTGATAAATATAGACTAAAAATAATGCCAGTAAATAATATAAATACAAATAAAGACTATTCTTTCATGTTTGGGAGAACTTTCTTTGGTGATTAACACTTAGAGATATGCACATTAGAGCGTTTTGTAACATTTGCAACATTAGAAAAAGTTTACAGGTGCTCACAGCTGTAACAAAAAAAAACAACAAAAAGCAAAAAGGCAACACTTGATCAACAAGTTAAATAAATAAAGCCTGTATGCTAGAAAAACTAAAAACATAATAAACAAAAAAAAAAAGAATATGTTTTCTAGCATCCTTGTCACAGTTTCTAATCCTACTGTAATAGATAGAGACACTGGGCCAGATATTCAAAACTGGTTGAGGCAAAAACCGTTTGTGCAGGTTTAGTGCGGGATGGCGGGTCTGCCTATATTCAAAGGCCAAATAGCCGCAGACAAACTGCATTAGCGCTTGGCAAAACTATAATGTATGCAAGGGCAAACTGACTGACATGAATACAGGTGCAATGCTATATTCAGTGACTAGCGCCATGCTAAGTGGTTTCACGTGACTTACCGCCCAGGAAAAGCTTGTCTTAAACCTGGGCAATCAGCTGTCTGCGACACTATGGCTTTGGCGGTGTTTGCGCAGGTTTAGCATGGGCTTTGTGTGACCCTAACAAATAAATATGACACATAGATAAAGCCAAACATAGAGGAAGCATGCTGCTAACCGATGGCATCACAATGATGCCATCATCTGCCACCAGTCCCAGCTATGCCAAGCAGTAAGTGGTGACCCTGCCACCAGTGGACAGCATGGCAGTGTGGCCATACAGCACACACCTGCGGACCACATATCTGTGGACATGAACAGATGCCAGCACACACATGCAGTACTGTGGGCATGGATGATGTGATGGAGCATGTATGGGTAGCAAGGCTGTGCCACAGACCAGAGTGTGGCCACAGGCTGGGACACATCATGCAGTGCACATGGGCCAGTATTGGGAATACTCCAACACTGAGTGTGCCTTTCGGATACTATATACCCCCGCCACATACCGCACAGCTGTACAACTGCCACAGCACACAAAGCCAGAAATGTACATGTCACTGTGAGCATCTCATGCCACAGGTACAGCATCTATGGGTCACACAACAGTGTAACAGTAATGTCCACTGTCAGTAAACACCTGCAGGTTGGGCCTGTCACTGTGTAGAGTGCAGTCATCATCACTGCCCTACACACCATAGGTACTGTGTCCCTCACACTACTGGCCCCCATGCTACTGTAGTGTCTGCTGTGCACAGTAACGCCTTTCAGTGTGACAGTTGCATGCAGCACCACCACCACCTATGCTGTCTTGTCCCCTGGGGTACAATATACTATGCTATGCTGTACTGTTTGTAACCTGCAGCTATCATGCGATGCGCTACCAGACTGACCAACAGGTGGAGCTTCAGTTGGACCCTGGGTCGACCCTGTACTTCCAGACTGACCAGCAGGTGGCTCTGTGGGACCCTGCAGTAACGCTGGAAAACTGCATGCAAATCAGGGCATAATGAGATACTAATCTGGTTGTTTGCCATGAGACTACCTACAGTAGGCTTGTTGCATGTACTTTTAATCTGACACATTTTTGCACCGGCAAACGTGGTTTGCAATGGGCTAACTGCTAGGGCTCCGCGCTAATGCCAAGGCTTAATGTGTGTTAGCACAGCGCTAACGGTATGGGGAATAATATACAGTTTTGATCACTGTTCTTTCACATCTGCTGCTTCCTGCAGCTGTACTGAGAATCCATGCATTTGCTGGCACACACATTGGCCATGTAGTTTGTCTGTACCTGCCCTCACGTTGCTGTGCACTGTGCTGTTGTTGTGGGTTGCACTTCCTGGTTGCTTTATTCAGTGCTGTCTTATTCCCGGGCTGTTTTGCCCTTTACTCCCAGACCAGTTTGCCTGGCTTCCTTAGACTGCAATATTCAGCAGGTTTAGCACTGGGCTATTTCCATTTCAATGTAGCTTGCTCTGTGCTCCAGGCTAAGTTTGGCTGCCGGCAGTGTTAATTTAGCCCCTGGGCAAAATTTTGAATATCTGGCCCACTAACTACTGTGGGTGCTGCTGCAGTGAAAACCTTCAAATTAGAAAAGTGCGTTAACGTAAATGCTTTCAGGTAAGTATTGAATGTGGTCAAATAATTTGAGACTCATTTGTTATTTATTCATACATTACTTGTATTTATATAATCCTGTATTTGTCCCATAGTCCATACTCTGCCAGATCATGCCCAAAAATATTCATTGTATGTATAGTGAAAGAACTGGTTAACAAAAGCTAAAATAACTAAATGAATAAACAGAGCCAGTTCCACTAAAGTATTTCTTAAGTTTTAAAGCTTAGTATTCAAATTGCATGTGCAATGTTTTGAATATAGAGCTTTGTTTCTCCCATGCCCTGCTGCCAAGGACTCATGTGTATCCAATAGACAGTCCTGATAGGGAAGATGACCTGCCAGTATATGTCTTTTGTGCCCGGCCAGGAATTTGCCTTGTCGGTATTTAATAACTGCCTTGCAGAAATCCAAGATTGGATGAATGGGAGTTGGTTGAGGTTAAACCGGAGAAAACTGAGGTGATGGTTGTGGACAAAGGTGGCTGTGAAGTGGGTTTGCCAGCTGGATCGCACTCTAGCTTATAGCTTGCAGGCATTCCGCTGATGACCTCAGATCAGGTGCAGAATCTTGGTGTAATAATTGACTACCACTTGACGCTAACGCCCAGGTGTCAGCGGTGGTCAAAACTTCCTTTTTCCATCTGAGGAATATCGCCAGGGTGAAGCACCTAGTTCTTCCAGAAGATCTTCCAACATTGATCCATGCCTTTGTTACCTCCCGCTTGACTATTGCAACTCCTGTACCTAGGACTATCAGGTTGAGCTTCGCTGTCTGCAGCTAGTGCAGAATCCGCGGAGCCAGGTTGTTGACTGGTTCTTCTAGATCCAGCCATATAATGCCTGTGCTCCACGGACTGCACTGGCTGCCAGTATTTGGTGAATCACCTTCCAGGTCGGTTTGCTGACCTATAAAGCCCTACATGACCAGGGGACCTACTTATCTGAAAGAGCTCCTTTGCCCCTACTGTCCTCCACCCCTCCGATCCACTGACGAGGGATTGCTGGGAGATTCCCAGGTTCCATTTGAAAACCTCAGGGCTAGGTCATTTAGTTTTATGTCCCGACCCTGTGGAATTCTCTACCTCGTCAGGTGCAAAATAGTCCGACTGTCCTGAGCTTTAAGGACCCTTGAAGATCCACCTTTTAGTATAGTTTTTAATGATTTATAATAGTTTTAAATTCTGTCTATTTATTGTTTTATGATATTGTGCAGGCGCTTTGGATTTGAGAAAAGCGCTTTTTATAAATAAAAGTTTGATTGATTGATTTTCAGATTAATAGCAACTGCATGACTGCTGATCCTCATGTTGAAACAGGCATTACAGAACAAAACAAGCTGCCCTGTGTCTTATCATCGTCAGTAACAGCCCTCGTAACTTAGTTACGCATAGTAATTATTTATTGACATTTGTTTATATCATTAGGTGATTAATGTGCAAGTCAAGCATTAATGCTACATTATTCCCATCTTGTTTATGATAAAAGAAGATGGGTAGATACTAGCATGTTTGTTGTGCAACACAAACAGCTTAAAAAGCTTTTAGTGAATTAAATATTTGATACAGACTTCAAATTAACTGCAAAACTGGTTTGTGTGAGAAAGCTATTTCTGGGACAAGTTTTCCAAATTCTGGAACTTGTGAAAGCTTTTAGAAAACAGAAGCCACTTCTCAGGAAAACTGAGAAAAATATGGCATTAAGATGTATTCCAAGAGATTGCTGACTGACCGCTGCAACACACATTTCTTGTCTATAGGAAGAACCCTTGGTTCCCACCTCCACTTCCTGTCTTAAAGAAAAGAAACCATTGCAAGAGTCATACATAATACCAGTGCTGCCTGTTGTCATGGTGACTGATTGCTTTCTAACTGCTCTTCTGAATAGCTAGTGTAAAGGTGTGAAATGATTCGACCACCTACCCCTCGCCACTGATTTGCTTTCTGAGAGCAATGACTTTGAAAGAACTACAGTAGTTTTATACATTGTGCTCCTCAATACCATGACATCAGTTATTAAGAATATTTTTCCAAAACAGGATGCCACTTTTACAACTATCAAAGAAACACCGTGGGCTGGATATTCAAAGTTTTACTGAGCGCAAGTCAGAAAATCGCCATTCTGTGATATTCAGCAGGAGAGCAGTTGCACCACTGAAAACATGCTGAACAACAGTGCAATGATAATGAAGGCATGTGCAACGAAGGGGTGGAACCATGCATAAAGGCGCAGTGCGATGTTCAAAGACTTGCGCAATGCGCAACGTGGAACAGGCAGAAGTTGCGCCATAGTGAAAATGAGCCAAAATAAAAGGAGCAAGGAAGAGCGCAAAGAACACTACAGGAAGTCACATGAGACAGAGGCAGAGACAGGCACAGGAAACAGGGAGAAAGAGGGCAGGCCAGGGACCACACCACACCAAGAGGGGCAAGGGAAGGTGTGGGGCCAGAGAGAGCAGAGGCCAGTAGGTGTACCCGGTGCAGGGGAGGTAGCAGTCAGGACAGCGGGGAACAAAGCAACATCAGCTGGGGAACGCAAGCCAGGGACATGGACAGTGCCATCTTCCACATGAATTCCATAATGGGAGGTGAGAAGGCATGCTGCAGTGGGGCGTGGCCATGGAAGGTCCGTCGGCGGTATGCCTCAACAGGCAGTACTGAGCCCACACCAGCTTTGAGTTAGAAACATAGAAACATAGAATTTGATGGCAGATAAAGACCGCTTGGCCCACCAGTCTGCCCATTTCCCTACCTACTGGATAAGCTGCAGGTCCTAGTTAACCAGCAACCTACTTCTTCTTACCCCACCCTCTAGAATTGCCTTATGACTGTCCCATGCATGCTTGAATTCCACCACTGATTTTGACTCCACAACCTCCTCTGGAAGGCGTTCCATGCATCCACAACCCTGTCTGTGAAAAAAATACTTCCTTAAATTACCTCTGAGCCGCCCCCTCTATCTTCAAATTGTGCCCTCTTGTTCTTGCACACCTCATTTTTGAAAGATGCTACCCTCTTGGACTTTGTTGATTCCCTTGAGGTACTTGAACATTTCTATCATGTCCCCCCTCTCCCTCCTTTCCTCAAGGCTATACATATTAAGCTCCTTTCGTCTCTCTTCATATGTCTTCTGGTGCAGACCCTGCACCATTTTAGTTGCCCTCCTCTGGACAGCTTCCATCCTGTCTATGTCTTTGCAGAGATTGGGTCTCAGAACTGCACAAAGTACTCCAGATGGGGTCTCACCAGCTGTCTGTACAGAGGATAATAACTTCCTGTTTTCTACTGGTGATGTCTCTCCTATGCATCCCAGTATCCTCCCAGCCCTCTTTGCTGCCCTCTCACATTGCTTGCCCACCTTTAGGTCATCTGATATGACTACCCCAGGTCCCTTCCATTTTGTTGTTGTTAGTATCTCACCCCCATTGTGTACTCTTCCCTGGTTTTTGTTTCCCAGGTGCATTACCTTGCACTTAGCACTGAATCTAAGCTGCCATACATTGGACCATTCCTCTAACCTTGCCAAGTCCCTTCTCATCCTTTCCACCCCACCCTGTACATCAACTCTGTTGCAGATCTTTGTGTCATCTGCAAAGAGACTTACTTTCCTTCCAGTCCTTCTGCAATGTCGCTTATAAAGACATGGAAGAGGACCGTCCTAATACTGAACCCTGCGGTGCCCACTAGTAACCTTCCTTACTCTGAGTGGACTCCATTTACTATTACTCTCTGTGTCCTATTCTCCAGCCAATTCTTTACCCAGGCTGTCATCTTGGGACCCACTCCCAGGCTGGCTAACGTATATTAATCTTTTGTGTGGGACTGTGTCAAATGCCTTGCTAAAGTCTAGGTAGGCCATGTCACAGCTCCTCCCTGATCTACTACTGGTCATCCAGTCAAAGAAATCTATCAGATTCATCTGGCATGACCTTCCCACTGTGAATCCATGCTGCCTAGGGTCCTGTGCCCCTCTGGCCTCTAGATACTCAACAATTCTTTCCTTCAGAAGTGATTCCATCATTTTCCCTATCACTGAGGTTAAACTAACAGGTCTGTAGTTTCCTGCTTCTGCCTTGCTCCCACTTTTGTGAAGGGAGTTGTACACAGATGTTGAGATTGTGGGCGGTACCCCTTGAACAGGGCAATACTGAGGCGTCTCTGTGAGCTGTGCAGTGATGTGATGCAGGCACTCCTTACGATGGAGTCACGCTCTGTCAGTGGAGACAAACAGCCTGCATGTGCTTGCTCACCACGGGTGCCTTCCAGAAACCAACAGGGGATACCACAGGCATAACACAGTTGGCCAAGTCATGCATCCTCACCCAATTCCTCAGTGCACTGCTGCCACATGCTGTGGAGTACATCCATTTCCCCAGCACTGTGGCAGAGTGCACAGCAAACATACAGGAGTTCCACAGGGTAGCACATATGCCTGGTGTGCTAGGGGTGATAGACTGCACTCATGTGGCCAAACACACACCACCTGGTCCCGATGGGGCCACCTACATGAATAGTAAGGGATATGCCAGTGTCAACTGCCAGGTGGTGTGTGATGCCAGTGGGCGCATCATCAATGTCTGTGCCCACGCACCCTGGGGAGCACAGGATTCCTTCATCTGGCACCAGTCGGCACTGTGCCACTGATTTGACAGTGGGGACATCCTCACAGGTCATCTAGTTGGTGAGTATGTATGTAGAACTGACAAATCATGGGCAGGGGGTAAGCCAGGGTGCCATGGGTGTGGCCTACAGGGCTTGGGGCAATCTGAGCCTGAACAAGACACTAACCTCCACTATCTCCACACAGGTGACAGTGGATACCCCTCTATTCCTGACTGCTCACACCCTACGGCGCCCACAACCTCATCACAGCAACACTTCAATGAGGCACATGCCACTACATGCAACGTCATTGAGCGGGAGTTTGGGATGCTGAAGGCGCATTCCGTTGCCTGGACACCTCTGGCGGTCCCTACAGTATAGCTTTCAAAGGCCTATTGGATATTACTGGCCTGTTGCATCCTGCACAACATGGCCAAAGACTGTGGGATTGCCATACAGGTTGAAGAGGGGGACAGAGATGGGGATGACGGTGGCGCGGTGATGATGGGGATGGGCAGCCTCCCCTTGGCTGATGGGACCCCTGACTGATCCGGCTGGCACAGCTGCACTAGGACACCATCACAGAGGAGCACTTCAGCCTACACAGGTAAGTCATGGTGCCATGTGCAGCCACCAGTGGCTAGGGCACAACCCACATACATGCATGGAAACACACCAGGGGTGCATGCTGGCAAGGGATGTGGCAGGGCACAAAGCACACACATACAACCAGGGAGGGGTGAACAGTAACAGGCCACATTGACAGACACACACACGCACACACAATAGGTACAAAGTGCACAGGGGTTAGGTGCAAAACAGAGCCAGAACACAAACACTAGCAACACACATGTCCACAGGCCACCATGTCCACTGACTGTCTATGTGCATGTGTCAGATGCTGGGCACCATCACACTTTGGTGTACAGTGCAATGCAGGTATCATCATACACACGTACCTGTGGACAGCAGTCAGGAGGTGTGCAGGTGGACTGTATGTTTGCATGCAGGGCCAGACACCCACCCATGCACTGCCCACCAAAACACAGAATGCACACAGGACAGCACCAGACAGTGCCCACACTGGGAGACAGGTCAGTCTTGTGGCACAGTGCACATCTGCCTCGGATGTGAGGGCCCGTCGAGGACCAGCAGCACTGGCAGGCTGACCATGGGCCTCATGGGGTGGCACCGATGGTCCACCAGGGTTCCACTGTCTGACAGTGACCGATGCCCGCACAGGGGTCTGCAGCACACTGAACATACCTACACTAGGAGTGCTCAGGAATGCCCACAGCTGAACCTGGCATCGACAGGGTGGGTGTCACTCGATGCACCAGGAATGGGGAGTGGATAGCGAGACTGCATGGTGTGAGTGATGCATGGGCACCTGACTGTGTGCCGATTGTGGCCATGACAGCGATGAACGTCTGTGTTTCCCTGTCAATGGCAGCGGTCACATCCTCCGCAAATGGTCAATCCATGACAGGATCCTATTGGTGTCCCTGCTGTGTCACTCTTGATCCCTCCAGAGCTACACACAGTGCCTCCACGGACTTTGCAAGCTGCATCTGCTACTGTACTGATGCCTGCAGTGTAGGTGTGCTCATCAAAGAGGTCATCTGCCACCTCGGCATCCTGTCCATCAGGGTATGGAAGGGCCTGATGTTCAGCACCCCTTGGGGTGGGTGCTGCTCACCAGGACCAGGTATGGGCAAGTCCACAGGTGGTGCACAGATACCACCGCTGAACCCTGAACCCCAGTTCCTGTGGGCGACTGCTGCTGCTGCCCCTCCACCTGCTGTGCCCAAGGGATCAGTTGTTCCACCACTGTGGCCACAACAGTCCCACTGTCCTGACCAGCCACTGGTGATGCCCCACTTGTGCTGACAGGCACAGCCTGGGACTGTGCTGATCGCTGGCACACATGTTGGAACCAGCCAGGTCCATGGGCGTGAGCTGGCCTGCTGTATGTTCATTCAGTGGCACACACATGTCACTGCCCATGACGGTCGTGTCTTCATCATTGGTGCAGGTCTCTGCCACAGCCACAGCCACAATGTGCTGGCATCCTTGGATGCCAGAACACTGAGACACAGAAAGGGCCTCCCCATACCTGTCTCAACGACATCAGTGTGGACAGCCAGGCGGACCCATTGTTGCAATGCTCAATGGATACCTGTGGAGGTGGATGGTCTCTCCTCCAACTCCAGATGACTGTCCGCAGTGGACAGGCTCTCCACTGCTGCACCCTGCAGACATGCAGGATCTGTAACAGAAAGTAAGATCACATTAGTGCATGTGATCTACCCTCCCCGACAGACCAAGGCTTACCATGCAGTGATGGGCTACCACCTGTCTGGAAGCTACCTCCTGGAATGCCCTCTATGGCACTGTGCTGCTTGCTTGCAGAAAGCCTGTCCTCTGCCGGTGTCAGTTGCATCACCTCCGGCTGACCCCTGCCTGTTGCAGCACGTGCGCTCTGATGGCAGCCACCTTCTCCTTCACCCTCCTCCTGTTGGTACCCATCTTCTTCTTACACTCCTGCACAGAGTGCTGGTTGCTTCCATGCAGGTTTATGGCATGTGCCACCCCTCCCAAGCAGCAGCACGGGCCTGAGGGTGCCCGCCATCCACTGAGCAGTGGCTTCTGATCGAGGTATGCCTCAAAGAGAGCCTCCATCTCCGCCTTGGTGAAATTGGGCCTCCTCTTCCACCCTCGTGGTCCTCCTCACCCCGACCTCGCTCAGTCATTACTCAGCCTGTAAGGATGACAGTGGTTACCTGTGACTGTGCAGTACAAAGCAAGTCCCTGATACCACAGTCCAGAACCACATACAGCATGCAACTCACCAATAAACTGCAGTAACTGAATATGGCCACTGCAGAACAGTGTCACTCAGTTTTATACGCAATCCATGCAAATTAGGTGAGGAGCAACTTTAATGAGATGCAAATTGTGCTGCTGTGCCATTGCATGGCTGGTCAGATGATTAGCATATGATGGCTGAATATAGTGGCTTTTGCACTGCGCATTATGTTGAATGTGCTGAGCCAATGGTGCAGTTCTGTGGCATGCATAGTACACCTCACTCGCATACCCAGGTAGCTTACGTGGGTGTCGCTGATGACAAGCTGTGCATGGTAGGCAATGTAGAGCATGGCCACCATTGTGCCAGTGGCGCTATGGTGAAGATCACTACATGGTGCTGTGGCACAACTGTGTGATAGTTCGCTGTGGCACTGGCACACAGGCAACCAATCGCGCTAGATGCATAGACGTCCGATGGTGCTGTGCATGGCCTTGCTCCAGAGACCCATGACCCTGTGCCAACCTGCCCCCCTTGGCACTATATGTCCAGCATGGCTGCACCTCTATTAAGCTGTTCAGTAACAGCGCGGTAGAAATAGTGGCACTATGCAGCGCAGCAGTTCCACGTGGGGTGCCGGCGCTGCACAGCACCATATTGCCTATTGTAGCGGTTGAGATAGCCGCAGGAGACCCCCTCAATGAGTGCCCTTGAGCTGGCCAACCTTAGGCCATTGTGGAGCCACACTATGGCCCACTCTTTGAGAAGAGGCACTGGACAGGGCCAGGACCCAGGTTTGGCAGGAGGTGGCCACTGACCTGGAGGCGGCCACTGGATGCAGGAGGACAGCGGAGCAGTGCAGTCCACCATAGCGGGACCTTGGGAGGGGCAGGGCTACTTGCCCATCTGCAGTCGCATGCCAGGAGGGGCATGGTGCCTGCTCAGGTGGGTGATATGTCTACACACTTGTATCGTCCATATGGGTAACACTGTCTTATGTGTCCTAGCACATAGAGGAGGGATAGTCTAGGGTTAGCTGTGGCAGTGTTTACAGGGTATGGGGTGGGTGGGTCTGGCTGAGTGGGTGGGCGCACACATTGGGGCAGGGGACTTTGCATTGGGTTTGTACTGATGTTTTCTCTCTTTTTTCTCCCACAGGCATGGACAGTGGCAGAGGATGGTGGAGCTGCAGCAGAGGGATGAGGACACAGCACACAGGCATGTTGGGACCAACACCACCGACAACAATGTCCCAATGAGGGTGAAGTGCCATGACACTATGATTATTATTGCATGCTGTGTAACAGGGTGGGAAGCATGGCATGGCCACCATCCATGGACACCACTGCCATCACATGACTTGTGACAGTCAGCACTCTCCAGTGGCACTGCATGTCTAGGTGTGCATCAATGGTGGTCCATGCATGCACTGGGCACATGGCTGTGGCACTGCCTGCACACCGCATAGCCATGTTGCTGTACAGCCTTGGTTGTGCTGTGCTGGACATGGAGCGTGGGTGTGCAGTGGTACACATGGCTGTTGCTGCCCAGGTTGGGCATGTCTTGTGGACATGGTCACTGTGGTGGTGCACACCATCACAGGAGCATGGCACATGGCTGTATGCCATGCATAATGGGTGGGCTGCAGGGGATGGACAGTTACACCTATTGACTCTGATCCCTCATCCTAGGTGAACAAATACTCCTGCAGATCCAGCAGGCTGTGCAGGAGCTGCTGCAGGTGGCACAGGAGTCCCTGACCATACTGAGGGACATACAGCAGCATGGGGTCAGGAGGAGGAGATGGCCCAGGCCAGCCCCAGGTGGAGGAGGACCAGGCTGGCCGCTAATGTCTGCAAGACCTGCATGCAACTTCCCCCTGTGACCAACCCTCACACCCCACCTTCCTCTCCATATGTTCACCCTGCCCCTTACCCACCCCACCTTGTTTCTGTGCCTCCCCTATTTGTACATAGTTTACTGTATATAATTGTGTTTTATATTTAACAATAGACATATTTTGATATGAATACTGTGGTGGTCTCTGATTTTCAGCTAGCTATAGGTGCTCAGCTGCAGTGGTGTTCATGGCATCTGGGGTGGTTCAGTCATGGGTATGTGTGTGTGTGCATGGGAAGTGTCTATGATGTGGGAGTGGCTATCAGTCACTGTCTGTGATGTGTGTGTTGTTCCCTGTGCATTTCATTACTCTGTGCAATGGTCCATGGTGCATGCTCTATGTCCATTGTGCCCTGTCAACCCATCTTTGGCCTGTGCAGCTGACACCCGTGCAGGTCTGTGGCCTGCAAGGTCTGCTGCCTTGTCAGTGGTGGCTGTCCCTGCAGGTCATCCACTGTGACCGTCACAATGCTGGGTTGCCTCCTGTCACTGGTGTGCTGCATGTTTGCCTCAGGTGACACTGTGGCCTGCAGTTGCTGTCCCACCTCCATGCTGTGGCTTGTGTGTGTTGCAGGGCTGTGCACCACTGTCTGTGACTTGTGCTCCAGGCATATGATGGTGGCGTACAGGACTACAGTGCATGCACAGGGTGGGTGTCACCCTGTGCGATGGAGGACTGCAGGCTGTCTGTCCAGTTTTCATGGGCCCCTGGGGCTTGGTTGCCACACTACTGCGTCCCTGTGTTATTGTCTCCATGGGTATGGGTGTGTGTTTGCCCATGCAATGTGTTGCATCTGGTGTGATGCATGCTTCCATGCACCACTGTGGGTGTCTGTGCTGGCTGCTGTGGCTAGTGGTGGGTCGGGATGTGACACTTGTCTACTGTGCAGGGGTGCTGTCTCAATGGTGGTGGTGTCAGGGGCATACCATTTCCCATGTGGGATACCTCTTGTGCCGACACATGGTCAGTCTCTCAGCTGTGCCTCACAAGGGGATTGTGTGTGTTGGCACTGTGTCTGCCATTGTTGCATTGCAGTGTGCTGCCACCACTGCTGGGTGTTCATGGTGAGACTGGCTTGTGTGGTTCTGTAGTACATAAGGTTGCAGTTTGACAGTGGGGTGGTGGTATGCATGGGGTTTCCTGCAGTGATCATCACTGCTCATGGGGAGAGCATCTGGGGTCATAGTGCAGGGTGTGCTGTGCACTGGGAGGCTGTGGTGTGGCTGGGGTGGTCCGCCCTCCTTGTGTGGCAGTCTCAGCTTGCCGGTGGGTGTGCTTTGTTTGCTTGTCCCCATGGGCGGTGGATATTCCAGCCTCCCCAGTTGTCCAGTTCTTAGGGTGTGGGGTGCATTGTCAGTTCTGCTGTGTGTTCCTGTGCCCATCTGTGGCATGGTGGTGGGCCCCTACCTACCTCCCTGGTTGTGCAGTTACATTGCTCTGCTGGGGGCTCACTGCTTGCCTATGTTGCCTCTGGGCTGCTCAGCTGGGCAGCCCTTGTTGCGCTCATAAGCATTGTATCTGCTCAGCTTCCCTTCTAGTTGCGCTATGGCACAGGTTGTGCGATATTCAGACGTTAGCTATTGGTGCAATTTGGCTTGCTCCTTTTGAATATCATGTCTATGGCACAAGGGCAATATACTTGTGCTTGCTCCTGCTATTGTGCACTTTTGGGCACAGTTTGAATATCCAGCCCCATAGCTATATAATATACTAAATAGTATGTGCAACATACTTTCCAAACTTCAAAGTGAACCCTTTGCAACACTCTACATATTTTATGCATTTTGAGACACTTTCGAACTTTGCTTCAAATAGAGACAGACATCTCAGGTTAAAGATCATCTGCTAATTTTTAACATGTTTCTTGTATGTTTTACTGCAGAGGTGCTGGTGGATCCTAAAACTGTATAAAGACATAAACACCAGGGCCTCCTTATAAATGAGCCTGCTCAGTGGAGCGATATCCTGGTAAATCAGTAAAGCAAATCAAGCTAAGCTCTGTACCCTGTAGTTATTTTGTAATACATTTTAAACCTGTGATTAGTGATTTAAAGCTCTTTATGAGTTTTTGGGTGAGTTCCTATATTTTTCTTTACGTGTTCTGAACTTATTTACTATTACTATTGCAAATCTTTTGTAATAACTTAAGATCTTTTAAATGTTATTATTTAAGTAGCTATGATACCAATGATCATGTTAAATATTAAATTAAACTGCTCTTTTAAGAAAATAGAATAACATTAGGTTGTCTCTTTGGTTTTGCCAATTGACTATGCTGTACTGTCTAATAACCATACATTTCATATTATAATGTTGGATTTCTTGGATGACCAATAAAATAAAGATTTTTTAACTAATTAAATTAATAAGAGATTCTAGGAGTAACTAGCAGTCCTCCTACCATAGCGTATCCAATCAACTGGACATGGCGTTATTGGGTAAAATGAGGATGGTAAGTAAGTTATGAGCTAAAAAGGAATTTGGATTCATAGTTATCAAACTGTGTGTGACCTTTGAGAATATATTAGTCATGGTACTGTACCTTTACTCCTGCCCAAAAGAAAGTCCCTGATATCCAGATGCACTTTTTATGTAAACATGTTTATTCAATGCATACAATCACCTGTGTCTAGACGTTGGCATGTAATAGGACTGTGCTATAATTCAACATATTATACTTTAGCCATTTGCTCGCAGTTCTGAGTTTATGGTTCATCTCAGGCTCTTTGATAATAAATTATTTAGACTGGCTTGTAGCCCACTAAAAACTGGTTCAAGGCCAGCATTTAGTGGGGTTTAGTCATTTGAAAAACACCCTGGTGTTGGCCCCTTGCCTTGTTTATATCTACAAGATGGCCCACAAATATAATGCTTTTAGACTCTGGCATTTGGTGTCTGTTTCTGTGACCTTGCCCTCTTCAATTCACTTTAGCAATCGGCATAATTTATGGTCTCATCTAAAGGAGATCACACAGCTACAGTGTCTCATCGCTGCAATACTGCATTCGGGTGCCAGGATGTTATGTGTAAGTTTGTTGAGATATTGTTGACCTGGTAGCCCACTGGACCTAAATACTCCTTTTCAGGGTCTACCGAGAGGGGATACAGATGGTAAACAACTGAGATTGAACCAGATAAAGCAGTTGATAGTATTTTAGTGAGTGAGGAAATTTGGCCAGGACATCGAGGAAATTTCCTACTGTTCTGTAAGGGGAGTCTCTGTCCTCTTCATCTTTGTCCAAGATGGCAACCAGGAGTATAGCTGGAAGGGAGGAAAACATAGTGAATGAAGGAGAGCAAACAGACATGGAAACTACTGAAGCTGTGATACAAATGGAGGCAAAGGAGAAATCTATTGATTTGGAAAATGTTCCAGAGGATCTACATAGTTCTGATGTAAACTAATCATTCTGAAGATGAAATGGAAAAGTTTACAGATACCAAAACAGAGGAGGAATGGACCCTGGAGAAACAAATCCAGTCACAACTAGCAGAGGAGGAGCGCACATTTGCAGTAAAGAACATGCAACTGAATTGCAAACTGCAGCAGCAACATTCTGACGGAGAGAAGCAAACTGTCAGTCTACAGCTGGAGCGAATTATGCAGTATTATCAAACTGGCCAACAACCAGCTGGGCAGAGGCAGTGGAGAAGGAAAAAAGGCAGAGAATATTAGAATGGAAATGGTACAGTCAGAAGTAACAGATATGAGTTTAAATTCAGTAAATAAAACAGCATTACCTGTCATGGAGAATGCAAGAATAATGTCAGAAAAGGCAAAGGAAACTCAGGTAGATACTAACATAAATGGCCCGATAGAGTGTCTGAAGATAAGTAGCAGACTTGGAAGGTAGATGCTGCATTAAGAGCAGAGGTTGGGAAAAAATCTGGTCACGGGACCTGGTGATCTGGGCCCTCTCCATCCCAATGCCAGGAGTCACGAGAGAAATAGTGAAGCACTATTAGAAGTCCCTTCTGAATTGTGACTAACTCAAAACCCAGACTAAATTTACTAGTAGAAATACCACAACTGAGCATGCTGAAGGTGCTACAAATATGGAAATATGAAATCAGCCGAGAGAAATGCTGAAGAGAGTACTACAGAACCTCATAATCCAAGAAAACAGTATTTTTCTTTATGTGAACTACCCATGCTCCCAGGAATATGACACAATGCAGTCTGCCTTCTTTACATTGAGGCCTACCAGGCATACCAGATAGACTGTACATGGCTAGAACTTTGCTAAAAGACTCTCTAAAATTTTTCTCCAATGAGATATATGCTTTAATTCATGTATTAGGGCAAAAGAACATTCAATATTAGTTTTAAAACAGCTACCAGTCTGGATAGATTTTGGAGCAAGTACAACAGTGTTAAAAATACCCCACATGAGCTCCTTTTGTTGCAATTCTGTTAACTAAGCCAGCTCAAAGTTGATTACAATTCTATTTAGAAATGAATGGGTCAGCATGCATGATTTAATGCATTGGCTTAAGCAAAAATGAACTATACTGAAAGACCCAGACATTATAATTGATTCTGAGAACATTTGGACCAGGGGCTAGAAAGTGCTGGTTCTACTGAAACTGACAGACACTGATGTATCTCACTTACCAAACTCTTTTTATTGGGATAGGAAGAGGGTTTTATTCTATCCCGGAGAACAGGGCATGTTACAGATTTGGTTTGGGTCTCACCTTAGCAGCATGTGTGACCAAATTAAATGTAATTTATGTGGAGAATTGGGGCTTGTTGAAAGTCATTGGACCAATGAATTTAAATGTAACTTATGTGATGCCATAGGTCATACCTTTCAAAGTTGCCAATGGTACAGCTGATGGGGGTTTACAAAGAAGTTACATTAACCAAGCACAAAAGAAAATATTCAGAAGCAGAGGTAAATATGCACAAAGGAAATAACCTCATCCTTTCTCCCTCCCTCATTCTTCAGAAATAGAAACAGTCACAGGAGGACACCAGCAAGTACCCTGTACCAGGCACAACAGATGGACATTGTAACAGTTGAAGAACCTTGATCAGACCAGCAAACTGCAATATTGCTGACTGGGGAAGAAAATATGAAGGGTAATATGCCCTCCACAGCCCCCGAACCAGAGAGAAAACAACAAGAGGTAGAACTAAAGCTGCACCTTCTCCAGTAAGGGTGTCTGTTGCAAATAAATTTTATATTTCACTGGATGCTTCTGCAGGAACAGAAAAGACTGAGACTCTTCAATAATAGCTTCAATAGCAGAGGATGTAAGAGGATGTAGTCTCAGAAGGGAAGACACTCAAAAAAAGGGACTGGGGAAAAGAAGCCAAAACTAAAAATATACCTAAAGCAAGTGGGACTAGATGGGAGAAATATAAATAACCCTTTGTTTGAATGTCTGACTTGTTACATATTCACTCAATAAACATGAATAGTATTATGAATGCAGACAAATGCAAAAATGTGTTTTCTTTTTAATGGTTATGTGTTGTGGTACTTTCCTTTTACAGGATGTAAGGTTTCACACTTTGTCTGAAGTTAAAACAGCCCCAAAATTGGTTTATGGGACCCTCTTTCTGGTCCATAAGACCAGAAACCTACTCCAGAGTAGGAGTATTGTTTAACATAACAAATTTTACAGTCCTGAAATGATATGATTTAGTCCCAGGAGAGTATTGATAATGGACGTTTCCATACAAGGTGCCTCATAGGTTAATTAAAATATATAGTCCTCAATTAAAAACAGTCAGAATCGATATTTGGAACAAATAAATCCTGTTTTGTATACATCCATGAAAATCTTATTTGCAGGAATTTTAACTGTGCTCTATCTCTCTTGGAAAAAGCAAATGTGCAAAACAAAGAAATTATAATGTGAATATTTTTTATAAGTAATATGATTCATGATGCTTGTCTAGTTGATTCCACCTTTACAAAACATAAACATATACTCCAACATTTTATAAAGGAAGATTAGCCCACAGAATAGATTTATATTTGTTTCAAAACAGTTAATAATTAATGAAGGCAAAACACAGCCAACCGCCTTTTCAGATCATGCTATAGTTACTACAGTGATAGGACAACTACAACACTTTCAAAAGGACTGGGTTTCTGGAAGTTTAATATATCATTATTAAGAAATACCATTATTTTGTAACAATTAAAGCAGTTCTGTGTCATTAGACAATCTGTTTTTTTATATTTGATAACCCAGTGCAGTGGTGGGAGGACACAAAAACAGAATTAAGAAATTTTTGAGAAATATGAGTAAGCAAATTAGCAATAAAAACGACCTAACCTACTTGCAAAGTAGACAGAAATTTCAAAAACTATTATCAATGGCATATAAAAAAACAAGATGTTGTCTAATGAGATAGATTTAGTGTTACAAGAGTTACTAGCTCTTCATAAACAAAAGCAGACTCGCTGTACTTTCAACAAAGGTTTGAAACTCAGGAAATGCTGAAATGATATGCCCTTTGAAACCTGGAGTAACAAAATTTCAAGAATGGACATATTGAAGTACAAGATCAGAATGGAACCCTTTATACAGAAAATAAATCTATTTTATATATAGTATCACAGTATACTCAGTGAAAGTTTTCTCCTCTACGCAGAAACATTGAAATGGCATACTCTTCTTTAAGTAATTCCACAGCAATATTTGGGCCTCTTATTGAAAAATAAACACACAAGAGGTGGCGGATACAATCCAGGCCTTAAATCCAGGGAAAACACTGGGGTTAGATGGTATACCAAATAAAATATACAAATTGTTGCAAACACTATTTATTAAAAGAATTAACTATGATGTATAATTTCATTTAATGTGGAAGAAGTGCCCTTCATATGAATATGGGAGCACTAACCTATATATATATATATATATATAGCACCCTTTGCAAACTGTGTGAGAGGCCTTTCAGCACCATGCAATTCTGCTTAAAGGTGAACAGACATAACATTCTGTGGTGATTTGCATATGCAGTCCATGATGCTTTGCATTGTGTGGACATGTGTGATTTTGTATTTTCTTGAAACTTGGCTTCCCAGCCAAATGCCCTTTGGAAACCCTTGCCTCAGTGTTTGCACACAGAGGTTCTTTGTCATATATATATATATATATATATATATATATATATATATATATATGAAAGGAGACAAATCCATTTTGGATAACTGGAGACCAACATGTCTCTAAATAGCGACATAACATTTTTGACAAACATTATAGCAAAAGACTCTTGGAAGTAGCAAATTTTGTAATATCAGAGGCACAAATTTATTCAGTGGCACAAAGACGGATACAGAACCATCTAATACTTTTAAGGAAGTGGTAGGAAAGGAAGACATGGAGTGCCTGATGGATATTTGGTCTCCTTGGATCAAAAGAAGGACTTTACTTGATTAGCCATAATTTTCTCTTGGAATGTCTATATTTTATAATATTTCAAATAGAATGATTTCCTGGATAAAGGGGATATATAAAATGCAACATTAATACCCTGGGTAAATGGATGGAAACATCTAATATGAAAGTCTATGAAAGGGGAACACTGACAGGGGTATCCTTTAAGTCCTTATTGTATATAATTTTTATAGCTCCATTATGTAAGTAATAATACCCAACACGGTGGGCATTTTTGGGATATAACGGACTGCCCAGGGGTGTAATGAGGCCCGACACCACAGGCGGAGGGCCTTATAGTCCCTGGAAGGTCTGTTATATCCCATAATGCCCACCGTGGAGGATATTATTACACTTAGAAAATGGGTAAGATTGTTTTTTTTTAAATAACGTTTATAAGGTGGAATATTAGTAAAAATGCACAGAAATGGCTGGTTGTGTAAAATATTTCTTTGGTGCCACTAGAGGGAGCTGGTACTTATGATAATCCATTTTATGTGTTACAGTGCAGTACAGTGTGTTTCCTATATGGATAGTGCTAAATGTTATTTTTCAGTACTGAATGCCTCCATGAGTTTTCTAATCAGGCTATTTTTACACATTGTTTTGTGTAGTAAACAAAAATGGTTTTATTTCAAGATGTGAGGGAGGAGCAAGTGGTGGTAGGAGAAGCAATTTTACAGTTAATATAGACATCGAGTTCGGATGATGCACTCTGTCAGTTAAAAAGGTATTTTCATTTTGTTTTAATCGGGAAACATGTTATTTGAGGTTTGTCAAGGCATGGACAGGAGCGAACTTTTCTAAATCAGCCCTGGAAATGTAGTCAGGCTCCGGCGCAAGTGTAGAGTGGCCTAGTGATTGCAGGACAGGAATGATTGCAGTGGTGGTGTTGTTGATAAAAATGAGTATTTTTGTGTTGATGTTGCTTTTTGAAATATTTAGTATGAATGTAATAGGTATAGAGTATGTTCTAAGGACTGGTGTGAGGGACTCTGGCTTGTTTAGCAAAGAAAAAAATGGTGGCAGATTTTGAACATTACATTGGCATTTTGTTGTGCAGAGCTAGCACTAGTTTTTACCAGGCATTGTTAAGAAATAACACCACCAGTGACCAGGAGTCTTAGCCAGTCAGCATGGAGTTTTAGGAGACCCATTTTCTAATGAGATACATTAACTCATCAGTACAAATGACATCACTAGACATAGGATTTGGACAAACACCTCTGAAAGCAATGGCTTATGCAGATGATGTGACCCTGCAAGTAGCAGTGGGGGAGGTAGTAACAACAATAACAAGAAAAATAGAAAGAGACGGGGGTAACCATATCGGATGATCTTAAGATTAGCAAGCAATGTGAGAAGGCAGTAGGGAGGGCTGGGGGATACTGGGATGCATAGGAGAGGCATCACCAGCAGAAAACAAAGTTGCTATACCTCTGTACAGACAGTAGGTGAGACCCCATCTGAGTACTGCGTCCAGTTTTGGAGACCCCATCTCTGTAAGGACATAGACAGGATAGAGGCAGTCTAGAGGAGGGCAACTAAAATGGTGCAGGGTCTGCAAGAGATGTCTTATGAGGAGAGACTAAAGGAGCTTAATATATAAACCCTTGATGAAAGGAGGGAGAGGCGGACATGATAGAAACTTTTAAGTACCTCAGTGTCTAGTTGTCCCCTCACCCTGACCTTAGTACCAATCCCCATAATAGAACAGTTGAACTATTCCTTGGTAGTCTAGTGGAATCCCCACCCCTTCTGTAGCTGCAATCCCCATACAATAGCATGTCCGTATTCCCTGGTAGTCTGGTGGTACGTTTACTCTGCCTGTAACCCCAATCACTGGTACACTCAACAGAAATACATCCCGGTGGTCCAGTGGCAATCCCCAGCCCTCCACCCTCCCAAGACCCCTGCCCACCCAGATCCCCCCACCATTGTTGGGGCAGTTGCAGTCCCACCCACTTACCACTAGTTGCCAGCCAAATGACAGCTTACAGTATCAGCTATAAGCATGGGCTTGCAGTGCATACTGTAAATAGTCAGTCACAAATATGTGAATGAATGACTTCAGTCACATATTTGGAATGATCATTACAATATGCACTGCAAGCCTATTGGTCCACAGTATGGACCAATGGGCTTACTGCTGATACTGTAAGCTGTCATTCAGCAGCCGGCGTGAGTCTGGGATAGTGCAGCTGCCCACCGATGACGGGGCAGCCAAGGGCAGGGCCCTGTGTGGGTGGGGTGTTGGGGTTGCCACTGGACCACCAGGGATGTATTTCTGTTTGGTCTACTGGTGATCAGGGTTATGGCAGGGTGGGGGTACCACTAGTCTACCAGGGAATACGTGATGTGATATTGTACAGGGACTACAGCTAAGAAGGGGTGGAGGGGTCTCACTAGACTACCAGGGAATATTTCAACTGTTCTATTATGGGGATCAGTGCTACAGGCAGGGTGGTGGGACAACTAGACTACCAGAGCATAGTCCAACTGATGTTCTATGATGATTGGGCTATGGGAGGGGGTGCCACTAGATGTCCTCTGCAGGGCAATGCATGTTGTGCAGGGCTCCAGGAGCATTTCACTGGCCTGCCCTGCACAATGCATGCAAATGGGGCATAATGACATGCAAATGGCTCCATTTTGCCTTGTATACATTATGGCCCATTTGTATACTGTTAGCTGAATATTGTGAATTTGCACACAGAGTAACTCTGTTGTGCTGGCATGGTTCACATTCCTGGTATTCAGCCCTGTCTGGGGGAGATACGCCAGCACATCCTATTTGTGCAGTGTGCATTACCTGCTACATTCAGAGGGATATGCCATGGCTCATCACCTTTGAATATATCCCTTAGTTGCACCAGCATAACTCAGCTATGCTGCCCCACCACATGTGCCATTGCCAGGGGCAGTTCTGAATATTGGGCCCCAAATGTATGGGATTTTTTGTCAGGATTGTGTGAGAGTTCATTAAGAAAGAAGTTTAATAATTAACACAAGATGTTCAGGTATTTCATTTTATTCAAAGGCCCGGATATTCAAAGAGTTGCATCGGCGCAAGTGCAGACTTGTGCCAAGGAGACATATTCAGTGGGTGCCATTGCGCAGTACAAAATCATTGCACCATGTGCAACTATAATGAATGCAGGCACAAGTGCAGGGTGCATTCCCATGAATATCCAATGCAGTGGTATATTCAACCATGAAACCAAGGCTGAAGTGTGGAGCAAATTGAAGTTGTTCTTAGCAGACTTGTTCCTATAAATAGAGGGCTCAAACACATAGACAGCACTTGTGCCAGGTGAGAGGAGAGAGAAAGAAAGAAAGAAAGAAAGAAAGAAAGAAAGAAAGAAAGAAAGAAAGAAAGAGAGACCATGGCAGACACAGAGGGAGAGGGACAGAGGTGGCAGTGGAGAGGGAATGAGGGGCAGAGAGAGTGAGAGGGAGAGACACACACACTGCCAGGCACTGCACCAGGGTGGCACAGCCAGCAGCAGCCAAATGCCCAGGGGCAATTGGACAGCAAGGGCAAAGGACAGTGCATCCTTAATGATGGAGGCCATAATGAGGGGTGTGAGGGGTCAGGAGGAACAGTGACATGGCCGAGGAAGGGCCCACCAGCAGTATGCCCGACACAGGCTGTACCGCGCCTGCATCATCTTTGAGAATTACTTTGGACACGGAGATTGTGGGACAGTACCGCCTGAACAGGGCATTCTGAGTCAGCTCTATGAGCTGTGCAGTGAGGAGATGCAGACAACCACCAGACAAAGCCACACCATGTCCATGGAGACGGATGTGACAGCTGTCATGTACCTGCTCACCACGGGCACCTTCCAGAGACCAACAGGGGACACCACAAGCATAACCCAGCCAGCCATGTCCTGTTTCCTCACACAGTTCCTCAATGCTCTGCTGCCACGTGCTTTGAATTCATCCATGTCCCCAGGACACAGGTGGAGTGTACAGCAACCATACAGGACTTCCACAAAGTTGCCGTATGCCTGGCATGATTGGGGCCATTGACTGCATGCCACCTGTCCCTAAGGATGAGGCATACATAAACAGGAAGGGAAGCCTGAGTGTCAACTGCCAGGTGGTGTGCGATGCCACGGGTGCACTACCAATGTCAGCACCACACACCCTGGGAGTACACATGATGCGCCATCTAGCACAGCTCTGTGCTGTGCCACAGGTTTGAATGTGGGGACATCCCCATGGGCTACCTAGTGGGTGAATATGGCATGGGAAGGGGATGGGCAAAGCATACCTTGGGATGGGGAGGAGGGTGTGCATGTTGACATGGGTGCCAGGGACAGGCAAGGCACAGCATAGAATAGCAGAGGGCTAACCATGTCATTATCCACACAGGAGACAGGGCTTATCCACTGAGGCCCTGGCTGCTCACCCCTACCAGCGCTCATCATCCTCAGCAGAGGAACGCTACAATGAGGCACACATCAGCATGCACAACATCATCAAGCATGTCTTTGGCATGCTGAAAGCATGGTTCCATTGCTAGACAGGTGAGGCAGTGCCCTACAGTACATCCCCTCAAAAGCCTTTGGCATATTTATGAAGTGCTGCATACTGCACAACATGGCACTTGGCCATGGGATAGCTGTCGAGGTCGATGAGGTAACAGTATTGGGACAATGGAAGCAATGGGTCGGAGGGTGGTTGACAGCCACAGCCTTGGGGAGGGATCCCAGCTGCAACATCAGGCATGACAATACTGGGCTACCATTGCACAGGAGCACTATGGTGCACATAGGTAGGTGATGTGATACACATGCATGGACAACACAGACAGGGTACACACACATGCAAGGGCATGCATGGCAATGGGCATGCACACAGAGATGTAATGCAGGGGTAGGGGGTCAGTGGTACACAATCACACACAGCAACACACACATATGCACCCACACACCCAGGTGTTGGTATGTGGTGTGGATCAGATGCATTTCACTGATGCACAGGGGCAGCCGGTGCTGAACTGCCTTCATCAAGCCAACTCCACATGGTCCAGTGGCAGGGCAGGCTTGCACATAGGCAGCATGCGGTGTGACACATAGGTGCCACACCAGTGGTAGGCACACACACACTGCCCATGTGTGCACAGGTCAGCAGCTGCAGACTGCAGGCAGGGCAGCCAGCACATCAGGTCCGCTGCACAGACCCATGCACAACACATCCATAGGAGCAGCCATGCCTGGGCCGATCAGCAGCCACAGGCTGTGCCTCAGCCATGGGGGTGAGCGACAACCCCTCAGGGATTGAACTCCTGGACCGTGACCATGTCCGCAGTGCGTGAAGGTGCTCAAACAGGCCAGCCCCAGGTGTGCCTGGGATGCCTACATCAGAGCTTGGGTCAACTGTGCTGGGGTCACTCGACACTGGGATCATGGAGTGGACAGCGCACTGCAGGGGTTCACCTGTGCATGGCCATGCCCTGTTGCAGCCAGCAGCCCAAAGCCATCTATGATTGCAGTGGCAATACAATCCAAGGATGCAATCATGACCTCCTGCATGCTCATCCCACCAGGATCTATGCAATGCCCTCTCCTGCTGCTCGGCTAACTGACACATCCACATGCAGTGCATGCACCCCAGTGGCAAGCAGCACCTGTTGCTGTATGAACTCCCACAGCAGACGGCAGTGCTCAGACAGCAGTTGGCATCCTGGGGCTCCTGGGTGGGACACCAATCCACATGAGGTGACCAGCCACTCTGAACAGCCCCTCTCTGGTGGACACTGCACAGTGGGGTCTGCAAGGGGAATGGGCAGAGCAGGCACTGGCAGTGGACCCTGTCCATCAGCCCAGTGGCACCCACAGCCTGCTGCTGTCACCTGTCTGACTGCTGTACATCACCCAGAGCCCGCGCAGCTGCACCACCACCACCACTGCAGGGCACAGCTGGGGCCATACACACTGATGCACCCGTGGTGGTGGCAGGCAGCTGTTCCACTGCTGGCAGAGGATTGGGCATGCTGCCTATGTCAGTGGCCAGCAGAGTCATCTTACCCAGGCGTTACCCATGCTGTCCAGGATAATCATGATGTCATCATCAGTGTTGGACCCCACCCTGATCTGTGTATCTGTGCAGAGGTCACCAAGGCTGGCATCCTGCAGGAACATATCCAGGTCCTCGTCCAACTACAGGTCCAGGACATCCACCTGCACTGTGGTGGTGATCTGCAGCCTGTCGGGCCCAGATGTCAGTGAAGGTGGATGGCTGGTCCTCTGGGGTTGTTCCATTATCCACGGCTGCTACCACTGCTGGTTCCCCATCATCCGCATGGAGGCGTACTGGTGCTGCAAGAGGAAGAAAGGCATGTCAGTGCTGCAATGCCCACATGTGCCCCCTACACTGTGACTGCATGTGTCCTGCAGCATGGCATGTGCATGGTGCGCACATATGCACATGACATGCATGCCAGCTTCATGCACACCAGCATGCCATGTACGCATCCTCCGTGTCACCAGCTGTGCATGGCTGACATGCTTAAATGCACTGACAGGCTGCCACCCATCTGAAAACCACCTCCAGGCACACCTCCACCGTGCTGTGGCACATAGTGGCTGCCACAAACTCTTCCTGCACAGTGAGTATTGTTGAATCCACAGGCCCTCCCGGTGGCATTCTGGGATGCATGGATGGCTGCCACCATCTCTTTAATGCACCTCTTGTCTGTGCCCACCTTCTTGGGCACTCCTGCACTGACTGCTGGTGTCTGTTATGCTGGTTGATGTATGCCTCCACCTCCTCCCAGGCCCCAGCCCTGGCCTGTCACAGCCTGTGGCACCACTCAACATGGGCTCCCTGTCTCAGGTATGCATCGAACAGGGCCTCTGTCTCTGCTTTAGTGAAACTGGGCCTGCCCTTCCGGAGCAGGTCTACTCTCCTCACCCTCCTCATGTTCTGACATCTTGCTTCCCTATGCACATGGACAGCACAGTGTGTAAGTGGCAGCATCTCCTGGTCCACCCCACCCTGCTCTGCTGTCTGCTCCCATTGAGGTGCAGCTGTGTGTGCAACTTACATCAAAGAATGCAACACCGTCCATGGCCTGTGCTGTTCTGTGGCACTTAAATGGTGCAACACATACAAATGAGGTTTTGCAACAGTAATGACATGCTAATGCACCCAGTGTGCCATGCATTGGCTGATTAGCTAATTTGCATGTGGTTTCTGAATATCACAATTTTGCTGCACACACATGCACGGTTGGCAGGCCTGCAGTACACATGAACCTAATGGTATCATGGTGTCAATCACACACCATGTGACAACAGCACAATGCAGTGGCATAGCGCATGATGCTCCATGCCTGCTACTGCTCATGTGCGCGCACTGCACAATGGCTGACGCCTGACCCTTGAGACTTCTGACCCTTGGTCACTCCCGACCCAGTGACCATGCTTGGCCGCGCCCATGCCGTGCATCTCTGGCACTGCGCATGTTCCCTCACAATGTGCATTTGGTGCATGTTGTGGACACGTGTGCTTCCCGCGCCATTTTGGTCCCCAAGATCATGGTGGATGAAATGGCACAGGGACGTGTCCATCATGCACCAACCTGATCTCAGCTTAGCTTGTCAACTTGGAGGCCCTATGCCCCAACTATTTGGCCGGTGCCCCTGCAGCAGGCAAGGGTCACAGTTTGCAGGGATTGTTGCCAGGCTGCAGCAGAGGACTGGGGTGGCCAGGAAGGGGAGCAATGCTTCCACTGGTATGGGGACCTGATGTGGTGAACCCAGAGCACCAGAGGAGTCTAAAGGCACACATCAGGTGAGGGTTGTGCCACTGCCAGGTAAGTCAGTCCATATTGCATGTGTGCCCTGGTGCTGTACTGTGGTGTTGTCTAGGCTGCCTGGCATGCCCTGCAGAGAGGTACACTGTCATTGTGAGCATTGTGGAGTGGCATTGTCAGTTGCCGCTTGCATGGCAATGCAGCCATGAGGACATGTTGCGTGGTGCTCACCCTGTGCACAGGGGTGTGGGTGGTGAATGGCTGCTGTGGATGATTCCTGATGTACCTGTCTTCTTTCCATTCCCAGGGCCTGAGGACTGATGCCGGGCATGGGCAGCAACAGTAGCTCAACAGGCCACAGTGGGCCATGGAGGAGGAGGAGTGGGACCAGCACCGGCCGGGGACACAGAGGGCAGGTGAGCACTGTCATGGTCCTTCACAGTTTACATGGGGTGGCAGGGTAGGTGCAGGCATGGCCACCTGTGCCATGTGCCATAGCAGTTGTGTGTGTCACACTGTGCATAGTGTATGCCACTGTGGGCGCATCCATTGAAAAGCGTGTGTCCAGTTGTTGGTGGGATGGGTGTGTGCCTGGTTGCCATCTGTTGTTGCTATGGTGCTGCTGGTACACTGTGCCATGTGACTGTCATTGCACAGATGGGTGGCCATTGTGCAGCAGGGACCACCCTGTGCAATGTCAGTGCGCTGAGTTGATGGCAGGTGTTGGCCCACCACGCTGTGGGTTGCGGTACTGGCCCTCCAGGGTGCGTGTTCCCATTGCCCATTGTGCACTGTGGGTGGGCATGGTTTCTTGGGACATTGCACTGATCACCCATCCTGTCCCTTATTTTAGGTGTCCAGCGGAGACCTAGGAGACTCATGTACTGCAAACTGCTCCAACAGTTGATTCTAATCACCTTGACCACCATGGAGGCTGTGTTGTGAGTTTGGCACCTGCTGCTGGCAGAGTGGAGGTGGTGAGTATGCCAAGGGTGGCAGGAGTGGCCACCATTAGTTTGGCCCCAGCTTTCCCTGTTTCCCCTGCCATACCTCCCCCACAGTCCTCCTTCCCACTGTACAGTCCCTGTTCCCTGTCCCCTTCCTCACTGTCCTACCCTTTCCCACCCCTTGTTATTGTAAATAGTTTTCTTCCTAAATATATATTTTTGACCTATCTGCCTGTGTCAGTATCTACTTTGCAGGTGGTGTGAGGAGCCATGCTGCAGTGGCCCAGTGTATGTCCGTGTGGTGTGCATGTGTTGAGGCATGTTTTGTGCTTCTGTGGTTCAGTGCTGTGTGCTGTGGTGTGTCCCACTGTGGTGGTGTCCTTACCTTCAGTTGGTGGCTGTGCCTTGGGGTGCCCATGGGGTGGCTGTCAGGTGGTGTGGCGGTTGTGTGCATGGTGGTGGCACATGGCCATGGTCATTGGTCAGGTCCTGGCTGCACACTGTGTTGGGGCCTCTGCTTGGTGTTATGTGACCCATCCCATGTGGTCTGCCATGCTACCTGCCTCCTGACATGTTCAGTGCCTACTGTGTGGGCTTCCTGTGTAGCATATGTGTGTGTTTGTGCTTGACTGCATGGTCCTGGGTGTGGCTTGCTCTGGTCTGGGGGAGCAATGCCAGCAGCCTGTGGGAGCTCCTTGGTGGCCATCCATTGGCCATTGGCACCTCCTGTTGCCTGCTATCTGTGCCTCTGTTGTGTTCTGGGGATGGGTGTCTGGGTGTCCTGTGTGCCCTGCTGTGCCCTGCTGGTGGAGGCCTCCTGTGGGCTGTCACTGTGCTTCCCTGGCTCTGTCCTGGGTCTGTTTTCTGAACCATGTCCCCTCTGTTGCTCTGCTGCTCTGCTCACACAGTTGTGCTGGGGCATCTCTTTCTGCACCATGACGCAGCTGTGTTTGCACTGTGGCACAACTCTGGTTGTGCCATGGTGCCTCTGTCTCATATTCAGCCGGCTTCCAGCCTCTGAATATGGCTCCTGTTGCACCGTGGTGCATTGGATTTGTGCTGCACCAGACCTGCACTGGCTTTTGGCACATGTCTGAATATCTGGGCCATACTGTATTTGCACTTTCAAACCATTATTTCTCATGTTTTGGAAGTTAGGCATCTCAATGCAGGTATCTCTTAAAATTCATTACTTCCATCAACCAAAAAACATGGAGGTGCTTTTTAAATGGCATACACTGTGACTAATGTATGGGATTCTTGTCAGATTTTTGTGAGACTGTATTACGAAATAAGTTAAATTAAGAAAGAACCTTAACAATTAATAAGAGATATTCATGTATTGTAAATGAAAATAATTTTCTGCTATACTGCTGTGTGAAATTTCAAACTGTCAATAATATTACATGATTCGAGTCTTAATAAGAGCTGCTGTCATGATAATCGCTAGTAACACAACAGATACTTCCAGTGTTTGTTCAAAATTAATAACAACTACAAAATTCTCTGTACATTGAAAATAACATAGCATGATAACTCCTTATCAGGTAATACATTCTATCTACAGTTTGAAACATTACATAAAGCACCGTAGCAAAAGTTATTTTAATTTACAATACGTGAACATCTTTTCTTCATTATTAAGCTTCTTTCTTAATGCAGTCTTACAAAATCTCAAAAAGTATGTACATTACAATCACAGTGTATGCTTTTCAAAAAATACCTCTGTGTTTTTTAGTGGATGATTTATTGGTCAAACTAAAAAACATTGTTGATGAATAGAGGACTTGGACATGGGTATACCAGAATGATCATTTCCTTATACCACAGCCGTGTACAGCATACTGTGCAGAGAGACAGCAATCTCTATCTTTTCTTGCTGACCTCAGGTTCTAAGATGAAGAAGTTTTCTCCAAAAACATGACAATGCCATGGCCATATCAGCCACACCTGTTCCAATGGCCCTAAGTTATCTTGTAGGCACAATGTAGAGATTTTTCTACAAAAACAGAGAACTGAGGTATTCTGTTCTTATACTGCACATCATATAGCTCTATTTTCGCTTATCGCATTCATTTGCATTTTCTTCTCTCCTTTTCCCTCCTCCTTTTATTCACAGAATCACAGAAAAGTACGAGTTACAAACCTGGAGCCATGAAGACTCAACCAGTTTCTACCTTAGGAATGTGTATTCTTCCGTTCCATGAAATTATCCAGGGATTTTTTAAACTATCTAATGAAGTGCTGTTCATCACATTATTGGGTAGTCTGTTCCATACACTGATCACTCTCTGATTTAGTCATTGGGGTCCCACATTTTCTCATATAATTCCCCTTTTATCTGA
Organism: Neoceratodus forsteri; assembly: GCA_016271365.2. Taxonomy (NCBI): domain Eukaryota; kingdom Metazoa; phylum Chordata; order Ceratodontiformes; family Ceratodontidae; genus Neoceratodus; species Neoceratodus forsteri. The sequence goes on along the minus strand of CM057455.1, from coordinate 112,079,667 downwards.
TTTTCATTGACTCTGATGCATCTTCCTGTGGTTTTGTAAGTAACATGACTTCCCATAGGGCTCTGTTTGTTAAGATTTATATACTAAACATAAGTCCCACTTTAGTCTCCTATACTCCATACTGTATAGACAAAGCTGCTTCATTCTATCATCATATGTAATGAATGACTCTAGATTCTTAATTATTTTAGTTGCCTTTCTCTGCATCCCTCTCAACTTCCTAGCTCTTTTGTATGGTGCCCAGACCTGTACACAATACTCCAAGTGTGACCGCACAGGAATGAGTACAAGGGCAGCATAACACTGCTGTCCCTATTGTTTATGTTTCTGTAGATCCTTCCCATATTGATGTGTGCCTTGCTCACTGTAGTTCTGCATTGTTCTGATGAGGATAGGTCTTATGTAATTAGTACACCTGAACCTGTTTCCATACTAGATACCTGTATAAGGTTTCCATAAAGGTAGTAAGAAAGTTTTGTTTTTATGATCCGTATGCATAATCTTGCACTTGTCTAAGATATAGAGTACAGTGCTTTTGTATTACCCATTCCCCAACTTGATTTATTTCCTTTTGGAAAAGATGATTAGACTGGTAGTTGTTTAGTATGCTTTTTAGACTTTTTCATTCCCTCTTACTAGTAGAGCTAATTGTGCTCCCACAACTGCAGCCAAAAATATCTGGACACCTAGCTCATGACAAAATAAAAAAATCACCCAGTCAGTTCTACAATATGCTAAAATGCTGACCCGCCAGCGCAGCGCGATTTGGACTCCGCTTGCCAGCGCCAACAGCTCCCCGGGTTCGGGAATGGACTCGGGTAGCTGGAGACCCACAGCCAGGGGAAGAGGATCGAGCGCCCAACGGCTGCTCTCCTCTTCTAGGGGGTGGGTGGGGATGCAGATCCACTGTCGCACCGCCACCTGGGTGACCACAGGTGGAGGTGAAGCGGGACTGCGAATAGGGAGGGAAGGACGTCTGCCGGGAGCTGGAGCATCAAGCACGCCATGGCGTGCTCCTCCCCTAGGCTCCCCTAGAGCGTGGCGTCCGGAGGTGGGAAGAAAACGGAATGCCCCACCAGACTCCTGGTAGATGGAGCTCCTGGCCACGATCCTCAGCGCCCCTGCGGTGCCAGTACCAGCATCCCCCGGCAGAAAACTCAAGACACGTCAGGGCAGAAAACCCTCACCCCGTACCCGCCTGGGAAATATAGCCAGCTTCCGTGGGGGGATGGACTGCACTGGCCACGGTAGCAGGAGCAAGGACGCAGCAGGCCATTGAGACTCCAGAAGGTGCAGGAGCCTGGTGGTGAGAAGGGAAAAAAAAAAAATATGCTAAAACAAAAGGCTGTTTTTCACACCACAGAATGTTTCCTTTTAAAAGTAAACACAATCCACAGACACACTACTACAAAGGCAAAACAACGAGGCTCCAACCAACCAAATGTGATTCTGGAGACATGGAAAACTCAGTTATACACTCTTGTAATATCTTGTATAATTCCTTGTTTTTTTTGTTCTCCAAGCATACTTTCCACTATGTATTGTTCGTCTGATGTTAACCCATGAAATGAGCTTGTTCTCAAAGATGTTATCCGAAATTTCAATAAAATAAAAAAAAACTATGCATGGAACAGCAAATACCTGGTGCATTTTTCACGCTGGTACTGAAACCACATTTAATTACTGCATACCACCCAATAAAGCATGCCACATACCTCACTGCATTCTTTATTGTTGTTGCTACCGTGAATGCCACACAATACTGAGATGTCAGGCAACTTTTCTTGGACTACCACGGCATATCCATGGACAGAGAGGTGAACATTGAAAGATTATCCAACTTGCACAAGCATGACAATATACCAAGTTGCATAGGCCCATTGAACCTATGGAATATCAGAGCTGTACTGGGAGAGGTGGGACATTTACAGGCAGATAACCTTTTATTTTCTGTGTAGTATATAAGAGCCATTGGAATGGGGAACATATACAGACATATAACCTTTCATTTCCTGTGTAGAATATTGGAGCTGTACTGGGAGAAAATAACATATACAGACATATAACCTTTCATTTCCTGTGTAGTATATTGGAGCTGTACTGGGAGAAGTAACACTTGCAGACAGATAACCCTACTTTTTATGTTACATATCTGATTTGTGATGAGAGAAGCGAATGTTTAGAGACAGATAATCATTTATGTGTTACTCAAGTTCCTACAATTAATGTCCTGTTACGTGGTCATCATTCTATAAATAAAGTATGCACTTCAGGATGAAAAGGCACCAATGTCCTTATAATGAGATGCAGTAACCCATGTATCATTCATTTTACAGGATTTAGTAGACTATAAAATGATTAATCTGTTTTATTTCTAATGTTTTGTAATATTGTATTTAAATATAGGCTTGTTCCATTGTTATATCAGGAAATATTGCCACAGTTTATGCCTCTGCAGAAATTAATGGTGACCAGTCTTTACTGCCGAATGTCACACTGGGCTTCAAGATCTTGGCCTTCTGCTCCTCAGAAGCTATTGCTGTCAAGAGTGCCTTGCAGTTGTTGTCTGGGTGAGAAATGCTGGTACCCAATTATAACTGTAAAAACAAATGAAGCTATCAGCCATTATAGGAGATGGCTTCTCATCAACAAGTCTGCCAATTGCTAGACTGCTGGGCATCTATAGATTTCACAGGTGAGAGAATATATTTTTCTGTTAATGTTGAATAGAATTATACTGAAACAAGCTGGCCTGTCAGCACTGTGACAAGCTTTTTGTTTGTGTTGTTGGAGACTGGGGTTTGGCTTCAGCTAGATCTAATGGTCTCTGACTCTGGAGATGATTAATGCCAAATAAGTCTGTAATGTGACACATGCCTGTTTGCAGGCATGCACTGGAGACCTTGCTGATGTCATTTGAAGGAAAAATACACACACTCTGCATGTTCAGGCTGTTTTATGAGGAGTTAGCTATAGGGCCACTATCAACACACAGATAAACAGCGCTCCAGTAGGGGAAGATTAAAAACAAATGTTTACCTGTAAAAAACACACTGGGCACAGTTCTCAAAGCTTCCTCAAATGACTCAAGGGGCTTGCGTTATGGGGAATGGCTGAATGCTGCTGCACCAAAAGGTGTGCAGAGAGCAATTTGCAAAGGCAGCGTGTTAAACACAGGCTGTGTATACACTAAAGGGGCTTGCACCATCCAAGTGGCACAAATTGGGCTGTGGCATGGTGCTGGGGGTTGAAGCAGATACAGGCTTCCCTATCCCCTAATTCTGGATTCTCTAAACACTCCCAGAGAGCACATTTCTAGTACCCTTCGACCAGACTAGGGCTAATCCAAGGGTACTTTAGAAGTCTGTCCTCCGGAAGGATTCAGAGAACTTGAGCCACCCCTTGAGCCCGCTCTGGGCAGCAGTGAGCATGTGCCCTGCCCCCATCTGCAATCTGCCATATAATATAAATGTATATTTCTCTGGTGGTCTATTGGACAACCTCCCAGCCCTGATCTCTTTTTATTAAAAGTAGTCATGTCCCTGGTGTTCCTAGTTGACCCCAACCATAATCCCCTTATCAGTATAACAATCACATTCCTGGTAGTCTAGTGAATGCCCAGTCCCTGATTCCCTTATTATTAATAATCATGTCCCTGGTAGTCTAGTGGACCCCCCAGCCCTGAACCCCCTTTTTACTAACAGTAATCATATCCCTGGTGGTATGTGTCCTTCCCCTATCCCCAATCTGCCTAAATATTATAATATATAACATTTCCTCATGAACTTGTTCACCCATCACTCAGACAGGCAGTGCCCCACCACCCAGCTACCCTGACCCATATTCGGATCAGTGACTGCACAGCCTTCCACTCTCCACCATGGCTAGACACTGACTGAGGTTTCAATGAGTGCATACTGTAATGGCTGATTGTACCGTACACACTCATTGACAGCTCATTTGGCAGCCTGCCATGGTGGAAGCAGAGGCTTCTGCCAGTCTCCTGTTCTCAGATGGAATGGGGGCAGTGGGATGGTGGAGCACTGCCTGCCATGGTGGGGTGTCCACTAGACCACCAGGGAATGTTATATGTTATATGTCAAAATAGGTGTACAATACATGGCGGACTAGATGAACCTAGTGGTCTCCTTCTGCCATCAACTTTTATATTTCTATGTTATAATATATGGCAGATCAGAGATAGGGAGTGTGGTCTGCTAGACCACCAGAGACATGATTACTATTAATAAAAAGGGGTTTGGGTCCGGAGAGGATCTGCAGATCACCATGTACAGGATTACTATTAATAAAATGGGGATTGGGGATGGAGAAGGGTCTGCTAGATCACCATGTACAGGATTACTAATAATAAAATGGGATTGGATGGAGAAGGGTCTGCTAGATCACCATGTACAGGATTACTAATAACAAAATGGGGATTGGGGATGGAGAGGGTCTGCTAGATCACCATGTACAGGATTACTAATAACAAAATGGGGATTGGGGATGAGAGGGTCTGCTAGATCACCATGTACAGGATTACTAATAATAAAAAGGGTTTGGGTCCGGAGAGGGGTCTGCTAGATCACCATGTACAGGATTACTATTAATAAAATGGGGATTGGGGATGGAGAAGGGTCTGCTAGATCACCATGTACAGGATTACTAATAATACTATGGGATTGAGTCCGGAGAGGGTCTGCTAGATCACCATGTACAGGATTACTAATAATACTATGGGGATTGGGATGGAGAAGGGTCTGCTAGATCACCATGTACAGGATTACTAATAATACTATGGGATTGGGGATGGAGAAGGGTCTGCTAGATCACCATGTACAGGATTACTAATAATACTATGGGGATTGGGGATGGAGAAGGGTCTGCTAGATCACCATGTACAGGATTACTAATAATACTATGGGGATTGGGATGGAGAAGGGTCTGCTAGATCACCATGTACAGGATTACTAATAATACTATGGGATTGGGGATGGAGAAGGGTCTGCTAGATCACCATGTACAGGATTACTATAATACTATGGGGATTGGGGATGGAGAAGGGTCTGTAGATCACCATGTACAGGATTACTAATAATACTATGGGGATTGGGGATGGAGAAGGGTCTGCTAGATCACCATGTACAGGATTACTAATAATACTATGGGGATTAGGGGATGGAGAAGGGTCTGGTAGATCACCATGTACAGGATTACTAATAATACTATAGGGATTGGGGATGGAGAAGGGTCTACTAGATCACCATGTACAGGATTACTAATAATACTATGGGGATTGGGGATGGAGAAGGGTCTGCTAGATCACCATGTACAGGATTACTAATAATACTATGGGATTGGGGATGGAGAAGGGTCTGGTAGATCACCATGTACAGGATTACTAATAATACTATGGGGATTGGGGATGGAGAAGGGTCTGGTAGATCACCATGTACAGGATTACTAATAATACTATGGGGATTGGGGATGGAGAAGGGTCTGCTAGATCACCATGTACAGGATTACTAATAATACTATGGGGATTGGGGATGGAGAAGGTCTGGTAGATCACCATGTACAGGATTACTAATAATACTATATAGGGATTGGGGATGGAGAAGGGTCTGCTAGATCACCATGTACAGGATTACTAATAATACTATGGGGATTGGGGATGGAGAAGGGTCTGTCTAGATACACCATGTACAGGATTACTAATAATACTATGGGGATTGGGGATGGAGAAGGGTCTGGTAGATCACCATGTGCAGGATTACTAATAATACTATGGGGATTGGGGATGGAGAAGGGTCTGCTAGATCACCATGTACAGGATTACTAATAATACTATGGGGATTGGGGAGAAGGGATCCACTTGACCATCAGGAGTCATGATTAAAATGATTAAAAGGGAATCAGGGCTGTAGGGACTGCTAGCCACCATATATTTCTGTCCTTAAAAGAGTGCCACTTGACTGTGCCCAAGGCATGCAGCTAAACCATCAGGATGCACCATCTGTTTGGTGCATGGCCAGAGTTACCATAAGAATGAAACTTTGCCACTGGGAATCTGCCTGAAGAGAGGTGGGCCCATGGTCTCCTGGCATACCAGCAGCTAATGCATGCTGCCATGGGCACAGCTTGCACTGCCCTTTGAAAACTGGGCCCACAGTTTATTAAGCAGAGCTCCACGAGGTACTGTAACAACAAACTTCATAATAAACTGTGAGTTGTTTGCAGTCAAACATTTGGTTTTTGATTTCTATTCCCACTGAAGGGCAGCATATCAGTGTTGCCTGATATCTGGAGGAAGAATTTCAGGAGAAAGATTTACCTTTGATCTTTGAGAGTGATACCAGAAACAGCTGGGGCTTGAAAAGCCTCCTGTATCCCTCTAACTGTGAGAGCTGCAATGGGTACTGTTACACAATCTCCCCATTCTTGTGGAGGGAGGGGCAAGCAGTTGGAATCAGGACTGCAGGTAGATTCAGATTTAGTCTATTGAAAAACATGTATGAAACAGACATTTTATCACATGTACTAGAGCAGTTCATATGTAACCCCTCCATGGGTGCGGCTTACCTTATGTTGCATCCTTTAGTGCTGCCTTTCCATTGTCCCATGCACTGCCACATGTTCTGGGTCCTATGTGGCACTGAGTTCTCCATCTGGCCCTTGCACTATTCCTTTAGTTAACTGGAGCAGGAGGAGCAAATTAAGGGACCACCAGATGCCAGCTGCATGTATGTCAAGTCTGCACATGCATAGTAGTGCATAGTCATTTCCTTGCCACATCTGCAGCAAATAAAATGCCTCTCTAGTGCTCCTGATCACCAGAATCAGCTAGTCAGGGGCCATAGACATGAGGGAGGCACATTAGGAGTCACAAACCTATTTATTTTAAAAGTGTCACTAAGTGCAGTGATATGGGGCTATAAATATTAATGAGGTGCCAATAAGTATTAATGATAGCCTGTCTGCTGCCTGGGGTTCAGTATATTTTGCAGTAATGACAGGCTGAGGAAAACATTTTCATTTATAACTCTGCAACTGGATGATGGAGCGTAGAGGCTGTTAAGGGACCATGGGGCAAGAATCTATAAAAACTATGAAGTTTGCTGCAAGAACATTTTAAAGTTAGGACAGAAAATAACTGTGTATAGACTGCATCTTTGGTGGTCATGTTTGGTCCTTTGACCCGAGAGACAGCCAATCAGAATATTAAGCACCCACAACTTAGATAAAAGGATCTTGGGAGCAGTTTCAAACAGTGTTTTGGTGTCCAGCTAATCTCCAATCAATAACTGAAGGGACTTGATGTTTTCTAATTTTATTAACGGACAGCTAATTTAAGCCAATCAGAAGCTGACAATTTTACACTGAAACCCTGGGACATTTATAGCTTGAGGCAGTCTGGTTTGGGCTTTCAGAGAGACAGGAAGGCTCAGACTGTAATGGAGAAAAGTTTGGAAGTTATTCAAGACTCCACAGCCAAAGACTTGGAAATCTTGCTGCTTGTGGCAACTGGAAGTCCCAGGGTGAGAGTGTCTATAGTAGAATCCTGCCACGTCCTGAGAAAGATCTCAGCTTAGAAAAAGTGTTTGAATTGTCTGCCTGAGTCTGCAGTTAGTCTAGCTTGGCCTGAAGCTTAAGTCATACATGGAAAGAAACCTGGAAAGCTCCTGTGCCTGGGAGCCTGTCTTTACTGCAGAAATGCTGCTGCTTGAAAGCTGGGCTGCTGCCTAAGAGTCTGTGTGCCAACCAACTCAGATTGTTCTGCCAGGCATGTGGATCAATGGGACCATCCCTGTATCCAAGCGCTGCTGAAGTCTATTCCAGGTGAAGACTGAGACTGCTTTCTGTTCAGTCCCATCTTGGAGTCAGGTAAGGAACTGCTAGCTTTTATCAAGTGGAGTGGACCAGGATGTGAGGAGCCATTGATGCATGCCTTAGTGCAAAGGTACTCGACCTTCTGGAGGAGTCAGACCGTGTGGTCACTCCTTGGGTCTGGACTCTTTGTAGACAAGGAAATCTTGTGCAGTGCTCCTGCACTCCAGCAGAAAAGAAAGTGACAAGCTGACAGATGCTGCAAGCCAGGCAGAATGTGACAAGCTGCTAGATCCTGCAAGCTATCAAGAAGATGTCAAGCTGCTGAACCAATTTACCTCATCAAGAATGCCTGCTGTTAATCCACATTGCTGCTCAAGGCCCCAGCTCTCTGGCCTACTTAGAGATTCTGCTTCCAACGCTGTGAACTGAGACTCCAGAACCATGAGTAAAACAGGGTGTGCCTTGACCTAGGGATTAGTTAAAAGTTTGCAAGAACTTATAGATTATTTGAAGTTTATTCCCAGGGCCCCAATGCTGGCCAACCATGGCAACGATTGGGTATGCTCCTAACATGGGTACCCAGTTAGACTGTAGGGCACTGGTACCAGTGGGGGAGGTGGTCAAGATTCAGTATATGAGTTGTTGCTGTTGTGGATGGGTGATGTTATAGTTGTGGTTATTGGGTTTTGCCAGATTATCAGTTATTGCCATTGCCTATTTATATGTCATCCCATTCCCCTTTTCACTATAATAACAGTCTCTGGCCTGAGCCAATAGGACTACAGCTAAGGAATGTGGGTTTAATTCACAATCAAAGACATTCAATGATTTTGAATAGATTACCCATAAGTACTGTGTCAAAGCATAATGCTGCTTAATACAATGTAGTATACTAGAATCTGATGTTTAGTGTGTATAAGGTCATTTTGAGGTACTTTATGAATGTAAATGTGATAACATGAAATACAACTACATTTTCAATGAATATAAAGAAATAAGGAATTCAGAAAAATAGAAAATAAAAATTTTGAAAAATAAACACATATTCATGGGGCTCTATGTATGACTTTAAAATGTTAATGTGAAAAGGAAACAGTCATAAAAAGAATAAAGTATCAATCATGAATTTTTTGTCAGTTTTTAAAAAAATAAGCAGATTGGTAATGGCTTATTCATTATATGTGAATTCTGGTATCCAGTGGGGTGGAAGTTTCAAACTTTAGAAACATTTCTTTTGTGTCAAATTCATGATAAATGTCCCATAGATGACACTTTATGTAAAGAATTAATTCCCTTAATATAGCTATTGATGATAATGCCCAATCACAGTGCAACAACTAAGATGCATGTTTACTATCTGCAGGGTCTCTTTTGGATGCAAGAAAAAAATATTTTTAGACATCTTGCAGTCAAAGAGCATGTTATTGATTGCATGCAGGTAAACAGACCTAAGTAGAAACAGCAGACCTGTGAGGGTCTCTTACATCAGCGCCTGTACGCGGAAGTCCATTTAAATTAATGTCAGTAGAAGTGCAGCCAGCATTCAGTGCCCATTAAGAAATCTCTCTGGACACTGTAGCTCAGTATTCAAAGCTTAAAACATTTATTTCTGTCTCAAACAGGAGTTTCTCAGCTAGTCAGCATATCCCAGGGAGGCTACCCACTGAACTATTCACACTCAATTCATGAGTGCTTTGTCAAGTGTAGTGCATCACCCAGAGTACAACTTTGCATACATATTCAGTTGTTAAGAAAATACCAAAAACATGGGAATGCCATTAATCAATCAATCATCCACAACATAAAATTAGATAGGACTCCAACAGTTCAAATACAATTCAAGGAGTTAAACAAGCAGTTATACTGCATGCTCTGTTTATAGTTCTCCACATTGTTCAGAATGACAATGAAACCCCTTACTCCCTGTCTAAAGTTAAGCATGCACTATTATGGTATTTTATTTATACCAGCCTGTTATATTTACACTTGTGGATTAAGAACTACAAATAACGGTAGTAAGTGAGGTAAACACCAGGATAGAGACATTGATAGGGAGAAGGGTAGGGGTCAATGGAGAAAATGACAAAGGCAATAAGGAAGGGATGGAGCAAAAAGGGGTAAGGTTATCAAGCAATGGAGGATGATGAGTACCAATGCCCATAGCTTGAGCAACAAGGTCCCTGAACTGGTGACCTTGATGGAAGAGGGATGTCTGTTTATCATAGCAGTCACAGAAATATGGTACACAGAGAACCATGACTGGGATGTTAACATATCATGGTACACAACCTATAGGAGAGACAGAGAGAGGAGAAGAGGGTGAGGGTAGCTCTCTATGTAAGGGAAGGGATAAAAGCAACAGAACAAATGAGTAAACAGGGCGTAGAGGAGGCACTGAGGGTCACCTAACAGACTCGAAATGGCACCACAAGCCACACGGGGTTGTATACAGACACCCATCTCAGGGAGGGAATGGACTAGGATATGACAGAAGGCATCCTTAGGATGGCAGAGATAGGAGTAGATACTGTTGATGGGGGACCTGAATATGCCAGATGTTAACTGAAGCACCTTTGCTGCAGCCACATCCAAGAGCAGAGCCATTCTTGATGACCTACAGTGGGGCATGCATCAGACAGCTAATTTTGGAAGCCACTCATGAGGAACAATCTTAGACCTCATACTCTCAAATGGGGACAGTGAGAGGATCTCAGATCTAGAAGTGGGTAGCCATCTGGGAACAAGTGACCACCAAACAGTGTGGTTCATGAAAAACTCGGCTACAGAGTCAAGCCATACAAAAGTGAGGGTATTGGACTTCAGTAGGGCTAACTTTGGCAAGATGGGAGAGAGCTTTAGAAAAGCACTAGCAAACATGCTTGAAGGAGGGGTGGAGCAACTATGGGAAACATCAAAAGTGCCACCAAAGAGAAACAAGCCTTTGTGTGAAGCAGATAAACAAATCAGAATGAAAGAAAAAACACTAAGGTTCTCAAAAGAGGTGGAGGGAAGGATAGGGAGAAAAGATAGCATTTAGTAAGTATAAGGAAACATAGAAGGAGCAGGACAGAGAACTATTCCAGATAAGGCAGAAGGAACCAGGGAGGGAAGTCAGAATGGCAAAGGCCCAAACTGAGGAAAAGATAGCCAACTTGGTTAAGAATGGGGATAAAACCTTTTATTGGTAAATCAGGGAGAGCAGAAAGACAAAGGGAGTGACAGTGAGGCTGAATAGAATGGATGGTGGGTGGCAGAGAGGGACAGTGAAAAAGCAGGGATACTGAATGAATACTGCTCAGTATTCACAAAAGTGGAGGTGGAGGAGGTACCTAATCCATTAACAGAAGCACTCTGGATAGGGGTTGATCCCAATCCTTTCACAGAAGAAAGGCTTCTGAAAGAACTCCTAAAACTGAAGGTGGACAAAGCAATGGGGCCTGATGGGATTCACCCCAGAATTCTGAAAGAATTAAGGGAGAGCTAGTGACACCACTGACTACCTTTTAACAAATCATGGGAGGATGGTATGGTACCTGAGGACTGGAGGAAGGTGGATGTGATTCCACTTCACAAAGTGCCCACTACTGAGGTAACACTGACTGGTCTGTAGTTCTCTGCCTCCTCCCTGGTACCACTCTTGTGGAGCGGGATCACATGAGCCCTTCTCCAGTCTTCTGGGACCTCTCCTGTGCTCAGAGACTTACTAAACAGTTCTGATAATGGCTCTGCTAGTTCGACCCTTAGCTCCTTTAGTACCCTGGAATGTATGCCATCAGGTCCCACTGCCATGTCCACCATGAGCTTATCGAGCTCTTTGTCGGACCCTTTCTTTTGTGATAGGACTAGTGCACAATACCCTCCCTCTGTGTCCATATTGCTGAGCTGTGGGCCTGCCTTACCTTCTCTTCAGTAAATACTGAGCAGAAGTGTCTATTTAGGATAGATGCTTTTACATGGTCCTCCTCTCACATGCCCTTATCCCTTTGATCTTAGCAATACCCCCTCTGGACTTCTCCTTTCACTAATGTATCTATAAAAATCTTGTCACCTTCTGTTACTGTTTGTGCTAGTGTTTCCTCGGTTTGGGCCTGTGCCTGCTTTGCTGCCTTCCCTGCTTCTCTTAGGAAGTTTGGTATGCCTCCTATCTTCATCCCGATGTGTTCCCTTATATTTCCTGAAGGCCAGCCTTTTGGCTCTGACCTTTTCTGCTACTGTTTTTCAGAACCAAATGGTTTCCTTCTTCTTCTTTTGCACTTCCTTTTCTCTCTAACACAATGGGATGTTGCTTCAAGTATTGCATCCTTAATACTTGCTCACTTTGCCTGTACCCCTCACCTGTATTTCTTCTTGCCAGGGCTAGCTTAACTCTGTTGGCCATCTTATCAAAATCAGTTCCTCTGAAGTCCCATATCTTTGCCTTGGAATGGGATGGTTTAGTTCTAATGGCCAAATTGAACCATACCATGTGATGGCCACTAGCCCCAGGTGACCTTCTATCTGAGATCTGTGATCCCTTCCCTATTAGTCAGTACTAGATCTAGGGTAACCATGTCTCTTGTGAGTTGCTGTACCAGTTGTTTGAGCCCTTCTCCTGCAGGGATCCACTATGTGATTAGTTCTGGCAAATGTTCCTGCTGGTATTGATCAATCTTTATCTGGCATGTTGAAGTTTCCCATTATCAGAACCTCCTTTAGCTTTCAGTTTTGTATATCTTCTAGCAGTAATGTGTCTATGTCCTCCCCTGGTCTGGAGGCCTGTAGACAACCCCAGTTCATATGGCTGTCCCATTTCCTGTTTCCTGGGTGACCAACAGTTCTTCTGGCTCCTTATGTGTATTCTGAATTTCTGTAGCTTTGATATTTTCATTGACATAAAGGCCACTCCACTCCCCCCTCTTTTTTGCATCAGTCTCTTTTGAGAGTACATAGCCAGGATGAAGTCTCCCAAGTGTGGTTGCTGAGTAAACCATGTCTTGCTAATTGCTACTATTCCCAGTTTAGCCTCTGTCATTATTGCCTACAGGTCTGGGATCTTGTTTCCCAGACAGTGAGCATTTTGTACATGACTTTCCATTGGCCAAATTTCGGTGTGTTAGTTGTTGGGTGAGGACTGGCATTTCCCTAGTGCATTGTATGAGGAGCCAGACCTTTTCCCTTACCTGGTGATGCAAATAAACTACAAAAATGCTGAACTCCTCAGTGAAGGGTCTGACTTTGAAGAGTGAAGATATGTCTGCAGTCCACAGAAGATGAGCACTGGACCCCCATCCCTCCCCATGTGGATAAGTAAGGCTTTGGTTGTGGGGGGACAGTAATGCCACAAAAGACATTGCTGGACAGTTTTTTCTTACAGGTAAAAAGTGCAATAGACATCGATGGATGGTTCTTTTTACAGGAAACAAACATAAAAGAGAAAAAAGGACCACAAAACAGGATTTGTTCAAGCACACTGGGGATTGGGCACCTCCAGTGTCACTGTTATGTTTCTGGAGGTGGTGCTAGGTGGTCAATGGCAGGAAAAAAGTATATAATAAAAAGGAACCACACTGCACCAGATTGATGGGTGGATTTGGAATCCCAATACTAGGAGATTGAGCATCCCCAGTGTCACTTGTATATTTGGGGGTGCTGAGAGGAAAAGGAAGGTGGGGATATCTATAATATAAATATTTTATTGGCACAGAACTATTTTCTGTTGCCAAGGTCATGGCGGAAGAGGGCAGACTCTGCCATATCAAAGATGGCTGCTATTCATTATTGTGCACGCAGTGGTGTTTAGTGGCCATCTTTGATATGACAGAATCTGACATGTTCTGCCATGACCTCAGCTAAAAAAATAATGCTGTACCATTCTGAATGAACAGTGTGCAGCGTTTCACCATTGTAGAAGTGACTGTAAGGCAGTTCCACATTATTGTTGTTTGTTCAGAAAAAATTCATTTTTCTGATCATAAAGGTCTGTAAAGCTCTGCCCACTGCAGCTCTAAAAGTGTTATTGTTGTTACTGTTAAAATGTCTGTGGGTATATTATTAGTTATAGTCATTAATTGCATGTTTTACAATATCATAGTTTAAAATGGTATTCTGTTTGGGGTGACAGGAATGAGAGGTGGGAAGTTATAGCATCACAGTGGGTTGTACTGTGTAAGCATCTGGCCACTGCAATTTACTCTGTGTGGAGGCGCTGCACTATTTATTAATGTCTTTGGAAAGAACCCCAATTGTCACCAAAACAGAGCGCATGCCCTTAAACTGTACTGTGATGTCAGGCAGGGTTATAGTCCATTGGTACACAGCACCCAGGTTACAGATATTGGGCCTTATGCACTTTGCCTACATGAGCAAAAACTGGGTGTGTAGGCATAGTTATGCATGAATGCCATGCAGTGGGGTCCCGTGGACCACTGGCTGCATTTACTAACAGTGCGGAAGACATATACACACCAGACCCCTGGCCATGCATATAGCTACACATGGGAGGTGGGCAGGGGCATTAAAGCCACATAGTGCAGCACACTAGAACACATAAGAGGGCGGCTGTTATGCTAGGTAAAACCTGCCATAAGTCCCCTATGCACCCTGCCTCTGCACACACTGGATGAGGAAACCTCCCGGTGGCAGGTGGGCATCCACCACAGAATTGATCAGCCCTATCCTTGTACCCCAAGTTGCACCCCCACACAGTGCTGTCCATTCCCCGATGCAGCATCCCTCACCTGGATATGTGCATTGATGTGGTCCCTAATTTCATAGTATCTCAAGCAATTTGTTGATAGCCATCCATACCTAGCCTGGGCTACTTCAAAGGGGATTATGATATCCCTCTGCAAAGTTGGCTTTGGGCACATATACCCTTAGCAGCTTGTATTTGAAACCAACCATCTGAGCTGGCTATACAGAAAGAAGGGTTTACTAGCTATCACTGGTATTGCCATAAATGGTGACCTGTAATTCTTCAGTCTAATCCCCATTTGCAGCCTTCCAGTACTGCCACTCTGCATGTAAAAGGGATATTCTTTCAATTTTGAGGCTGAGAAGGAAAAGTAACTGTGCCTGTATTGGAGGATACCTTTTCAGCTAGATATATGGTTTTCCAGTGTGATTTAGAGTAAGGATGTCCCATCATTTAAAGGCCACTCATATCTGGTTGCAACCCAGTATCTAGGTAAATAGGAGACCGATAACCTTCAGAATGCTTAGGAAGATAATGAATAGGTCTGTGAATCAATGTGGTTTTTTGTACGTGTTCTTTGTTTATCCCTCCTTCTTGCCTGCCACTCCTTCCGGCTGCTCATGCCTCCCGCGACCACCTCACCCTGACCTCCCTCCCACACCCCAGATCGCAGCCGACCGAGGGTGGCCCGGCATATCCCTTCTCCAGGTGGGTCCCCTCCTCTGAGGGGAAGCGCCAGGAGGGCCAACCAGCGCACTAGGCATCAGTCCCTGAGTGCTGCTGAGGTAGGTTTGAAGGCACAGGGCATCTCAGGCCGACAGGAGCAAGGCAGCCATCATCCAGCAGACCAGGAGGCCAGATTTTCCACTTTTCTTCCCAGGCCGTGGTGTGCCATGAACATCTGGGCAGAGCCGCGTTCACCACGCCCCATGTGTGTGAGGCTCTGCTGCTGGTTACCCCTGCCTCCACCAGGGAGTACCAGACAGCGAGCCGTGTCCCTCCCTCCCCTGGAGTAGGTGAACAGTCATAGGATGCTGAGCCTACTCCCGGCTGAGTCTCCAGCGACCAAGTCCGTCTCGAACCGGGTGCGCTGGCGCCGCAGCGGAAATTCAACCGCAGCTCGATGAGCCGACAATGTGTTTTTTAATTCCAGACATGCTTCATGAAGTAGGACTTTCATGGCTCCAAATCCTTTTTGAAATTATACAAGGAACACACTGAAATAAGTAAAGGAGCCGAGGCGGCACATTCATGTTTAGGGCCTGAATCCAGGAATGGAGAGAGAGAAGGGCAGCAAAGACCATCTATGAATATCTTGCCATAACTGTGCTATTAGGGTCTATAATTCATTTGATATTACTTAGGAATCTGAGTTGTTAAATCAATTCCTAAATATTTCAAAGAATGAAAATCCCACCTCACAGGGAAGCTTTTTATAAGGCCTAAGGGAGTTTCATAATTAAAGTTTATAACTTCAGTTTTGGCAGCATTGAGGGAGTAACCCGACAGGGTGGAAAACTGGGAAATTTGGTCAACGACTGCCAGAAGAGACATACTAGGATTCACAAGGTACAACAAAATATCATCCATGTATAAAGTGAGCTTATGAGTTAGTCACCCCAGCTAGATTCCTGCAATTTCTTGGTTCTCTCATATACTCTTGAGTCAAAAACTCAATATACAGGGCAAAAGAAGCAATGACATTTGGCAGCTATGATGGGTGCCCTTTCAAGTTGAAAATATCCATTCACCTGAATATCAGACTAGACAATTAATAAAAAGTGAATAAAGGCCTGTAGGGAGGGATACCTCTTTCAGCAAGGGAACCCAAATCTGAAAAGGCCCATCCTTAAAAAGCCCAAGAGACCTTGTCACAGGAGTTTTGGTATCTAAACTATGTGGCAGAGCAGGTTGTTTAGAATAATGAATTGAGTCTACTATACAAACTGTACACCTGATGTTGTCCTGTGCCTGACTGCTTGGGTTAGGCCCAGTCTGATCTAGATGTATTAGTTCCAGAATTATCTGCTGTAAATGATTGGTAATTAAGGATGTAAGTAACTTACAGTTAGTGTTAAAATAGAAATGGTCTGACAAGATGAACAAACTGAGTAGTCCTTTCCAGATTTGGGTATGACAGCAGTATAGCCTGAGACCAAGAAACAGGAATGGAGCACTCAGAAGACAACCCTCCGAGTAAACATTCAGTAATAATGGTATAAGCATGTTTGTATGGTGCTTATGAAATTCACCAGGTAGGCCTTTCTTGCTTGGACATTTCCTGGACTTAAGAGCCGCAATCATTGTTGATAACTCGTGGAAGTAGCAGGAGACAACAAAGTTTCACCTTGCTGTTGTGAAAGGGTCGGGAGGGATAAGCTGTGAAGGTAGTGGGTCATAAAGGTATTTTCTTGTATTGGGCCTGGTGTATATAGCTCTTTATAAAACATTTTAAAAGCCTCAACAATCTCATGGACCAGGTGCAGTGTTTGTTGTGTAGTTAGGTGTTTCAAGGTCGATACTGTAGCCTTCTCCTCTGTACCCACACTCTGCCAGCTAAAGCAGCAGAGTGGTATAATCCCATAGTAATATTTTTATTTAAAAAAGGAGTTTTTGTTCCACCTGGTAGTCAAGACAGACTTTTAACTCCTTTCTTAAAGCAAATAAGACTTTGTCCAGGCCTTAACAAATCAAATTGGGATTCTAGCGGAGTGATTTGTCGCTGAAGCTGATCTCTCCTAGCCTCCCATTGTTTCTTCTTTTGTAGGAGAGAGAAATATATTTCCCTCATAATGTGGCCTTAACAGTGTCCCAGAGTAAAGCTGGAGACACATCCGGGAATCATTATCCATGAGGCCCTCATCATAAACCTCATGTTTTACCTTCTGCATCCTGTAACAGAGAAATATTTAGGTACCAAAGGCATTTTTCCTAAAATTCTCAGCTTCAAATTTAAAAAGAGTGGCGATGAACAGACTAGACCAAATCTCCAATCCAGCAATCCTGTACAAACCAGAAAGCTTGCTTTAGTAAGAAAAGTAATCAGTTCTGGAATATATCTGATATGGGTGGGTAATAAGTATAGTTCCTATGTTATCCATGTAAGTGGTGCCAAATATAAGGGTATCTCATGACCCCCAAGATCCCTGTTAGGTCTTTGGCAGTTCTGTTATCCTCCTGGGAATTCATGAGGTAATGTCCAATTGTGTATTAAGAGCCAGATTAAATTCCTCTTCACAAATAATCTCTCCTCCTGCCCATTCTTGAAATGTTAGAAAAATTATGCTAAATCTGAAAATCGATCTCAGAGGAATGCATACGGAGGCAAGAGTTAGTAATTCACCCTGGAATGTGCCCTTCATAAGGAAACATCTCCTCCTTATCTGCCAAGACATCAAGTTCTTGAAAGCAACTCTTATAGGTACCAAAAAGCAGCTCCTACAGCATCCCTTTTTGTATAAGGCACAGGCAGCAGTACAAAACCCAAACCTTCCAAGTTTAACATGCTCCTGAGGAGAAATATGCATATCCTGTAGTCAAAAAGAATCTACACGAGTTCTTCTCAGGAAACTTTTGACAGGGCTTAGTCAAGCCATTGTCATTATAGGAGCAACACACTGTGGATTTATCCATCCCAAAAATCAAAGCTTACAACTGTAATACGCAATTTCCCATCAAACACCTGCAATGTGGACTGAATCAAAATGGATGGTGACCTCAAGTTTCCTGCATGTAAAAACATAAATAGAAGACCCAACAACTGTAACTGAATAAACAGGAACAGGGAGGTGATAAAAAAATAACAGATACTCCCAAGGTAAGAAGTCCGACATAACAGGATTTCTACTTACCCTCCCCAAACAGTGGGTGGAAATGGATGGATTAGGGAAGGAAGAGAAACAAATGCCTCCACAAGAGAGGCCCTCTCCCTGAGTTGACTCTATGCAGTGTAGCTTATTAGTTAAGGAGCAAGTCCTTAATCACCTGGAACCAGAAAACACTATTAGGGCCAGCCAAAGCAGCCTCCCCAAGAAGTAGAATGAACATTCATACTTTAAACAACAGTGAAGTGACTCTTAGCAATAATGAAAAGATGCTAACAGCTACACACTGTAGCTTACCACCCAAACAGTGACCTCATAAACTCACTGATATCCCAAACAGAAAAATAGAATGCCTAGATCTCCAGCAGAAACAAAACCAGTGTTGGGTAAATTAACGAGCAGGTATAAGCAACTCAGATAAAAGAACTTCAAAATATAAAGAAATTGCCAACACATTAACAAAATATCTTGAGCTGTGACCTAAGTTCCTCAAAAAGTAAATATTATATTTTCAGGAGGTTAAAACTGAGTCAGTAGGGTAAACCATTGTCTCTGAACAATAAAAGTAAAATAAGCCCTGCCTAGGCTATTATAACATTGTCAAGATGTACAGAGTACATATCTAGTCCCAACACAGCTCTCTAGTCGTATATCTAAGCACTCCAATGTTGTAAACCAGAACTACAGCTAAAAGTATAAAGTCAGCCAAAATTTAAAACAGGAGTTGTTGCCATGGAGAGAAGTTCAGACAACAGAAACATAATTACTTTTATGTGTCTGATGAAGTTGTAATACTTAAGGATGTGCTGACAGATGGCAACACAAAAAAAGTATCCCAAGATTATTTCTTGAACTTCACTCAGTTGAACACCACTGATGTTATGAGGGAAAGTAGGTTTGGGAAACACAAACAAGTAACTGGCTCTAGTCACTGTCTGGTGCACCAGCGACAAATGCACTGAATACCTGCTCCTAAGCTTTATAAACAGGCTGTTCCAGCAAGATTTACAAAGGTGAGAAATACAAAACTGCTGAAGGAGCTTCTGTAATGTCCAGTGCTCCATTAGTGCAACCAATGTATTAGAGGTACCGTTAACTCACAGAGTTGCTATATTTAACTGCTGCAGAGCATCTCTGGCAAGCTGTAAGGAGGAAGCACCTCAACCTCTGTGCCACTAATAACCAATCGGGTGGAAGGAGCATCACTGGATATGCAGTCCATCTCTGAGGATGAGATGGAGAGCCCTTAATTTGAAGCACTTCCAAAGTTTTTCAGCTGAAGTATACAGTTGGGGACCCATGTCCAAAAAATCTTCAGTTTGTCCAGATACAGCATTTGAAAATGGAAAACCTTCTCATACAAAAGTCAAAGAATTGTGACATATTGTTGATGGGCCTGTTGAAATTATGGTGAGTAGTCATCAGTTGAAACTAAGCTTTCAGTTCTGGTATGTTATCTCTTTTTTTGCCCAAGCCTTCTGAAGTATATCTTCTTTGTTTTATAGCTACTTAGTGTGAAAATGATACAGCAGGGTGGGCTGGAGGCTCAGAGGGTTTTGTATAAGCAAATGATGAGATCTCTCCACTGAAATATATACTCTGAGGGCAGGTCCAAGTCATTGCATAGTAGGTTTTCAAGTAAAGGCTGTCATTGAAGCCCTCTCTGCTCCTTGGTTGAGCCATAGAACCAGAGACTTTTACATCTGACTCTCCTTCAAGATCCAGACATTTAGCTTGACGTGAAAGCGAGTGTCGTAATAAGGCCTCCACTGCATGGCACAGTTGAGCAGTAGTATTCTCTCAGCTGAAAGCCACTCTTCAGTCTGGTCCAAACACTGTTCAGTTTTTGTATGTTTGTCCATTAGGCTTTTAAATTCCTTTTTGTTTTCCACTTGGGAGTCACAGATCTCTTTTAAGAGGGTCTCATATTGTGAGCATGAGAAATTTTCTGCTTCACGCTCAGTGTCATAGTCAGTGTCTCTTGCGCTACTCTGTGAAGGGCTCCTTCTGCAACCTCAAGAATCAGCATTTAATTTGTCAGCATCCATCTATATAGGAAGACTTTTAGATATATTTCTGACACTTTTGTCTGTCTCTCATCCTCCTCCAGACATATCGAACCATTTGCAGATCCAACACTTGCTAAAGAGGACTTTATTTATCTTGGGAAGGCTAAAGCTAATTTCCTATACTTTTGATGGCTGTGTGGCAAAATCCAGTAATTTTTAGGTTAAAAAATAAATGAAAGAAGACTCACAATCACGACACTGGGGGACTGGGCAGGACCCCACTGAACATGAAATATTGTAGCTGCTCTGTACTACTAATGTCACTCACATCCTATGTGTGCACAACTGTTGTAACAGGTAACGTGTGTGTGTGTGTGTGTGTGTGTGTGTGTGTGTGTGTGTGTGTGTGTGTGTGTATGTGTGTGTGCATTTTCAAAGGGGGTATGTCCAGAACCAATAGCATTTTTCACTGCATTACTTTGATGTTTATGATTTTGATTTTTCTACTATTGTGGCATAAATGTGGGACTTTTACATTATTTGTTTAGGTATGTTGACTTTAACATCATTTATTTATGTATGTATTTGTTTATTTCATAAGTGTCACCAGGAAAGACATACTGAGCTGAAACATAGCTCATTTCCAGCTGTGTCCTGGGGAAGGAGAAGAGAGATGCAAGAACAACATAGAGCAATATAATATACAGTATACAATAAAACATCATACAGAAATATAAAATAAACAGTACAAAATGAACATGAATGATGGTTATCAGGCAAGTAAAATTATAGGCAAAACTTTTACAAGGACACAGCGGTGAATCTGTCTCATGGGTACAAGCAATAGAACTTTTCAGCATTGAGGGTACCAGATAGGGTACTGAATGAAGGGCACAGATGTGGGGGGAAGAAGGGGAGTGTAGACAAGTGAGGGAGGAAGAAGAGAGGGAGAAGGGCTGGTGAGATAGGTGGAGGGAAAGGAGGAGGAAAGGGAAGATGGTTAATTGAGGAGGTTGGAAGGGATATGACTCAACGGCAGCCACAGGAGGAAGTTGTGTGGTCATTGCGAAAGAGGGAAGAGGGTGAACTAGGATTAGGGATGGGCTACAACTCAAGGACAGGGACAGGGGTAGTGTGTAGTCATGGACCATGGAGGAGAGAGGTGTTTGGAAGAGGATAGAAGGAATGGTTAGGGG
This sequence comes from Neoceratodus forsteri, assembly GCA_016271365.2. Lineage (NCBI taxonomy): Eukaryota > Metazoa > Chordata > Ceratodontiformes > Ceratodontidae > Neoceratodus > Neoceratodus forsteri. The sequence goes on along the minus strand of CM057455.1, from coordinate 112,058,135 downwards.
AGTGAGTTCTAAAATTTAGGAAAGCAGAAAGAGAAGGCAGCCTGACCAATGAAAGATTTGACTTCACAGTAATACAACTAAGTCACATATTAATTCTATATTTTATCTCCCGCTTAGTCATTCTGCTAATTTTATTTTGATTAGTTGATGACTATTTTTGTTCTTTGGCCAGTTCCACAATTTATTGCTTGGTACTTGTTTTGTCAACTTATTTTTAGACATAATTTTCCTCTTTATTTTTATTACATTTATATGAGCTTTATATTGTACAATTTTGTATCTGTTATTTTTCCCCTTCCCATTCCCCCATGATGCATCTGAAAATGAGCTCAGTATGTCTTTCTTCACAAAACCTTTGAAATAAATAAATCTCTTATCATATTAATGGATTAGCAGCCATTGTGGCTCTTACCAGAGTTTGCTGACTATAGAGACATTGTTTATGGTGCTGCTCCAACTTATCTAGCATGGACTGTCACTTTTATTCATAGATACATACATACATAGATACATAGACAGTGTCGGCAGATAAGGGCCTATGGCCCACCCAGTCTGCCCATTTAAGTTTGTAAGTTCAGTTTATGTTTTCAGGAAGTCTGTTGCCTACTCCCTGACCTCCAGAATTCCTTTATGTCTATCCCATGCATTCTTAAATCCCGTGATTGTTTCAGCCACCACCACTTCCTCTGGCAGGGTGTTCCACTTGTCCACCACCCGTTCTGTGAAGAAATTCTTCCTCACGCTTTCCTCTGAATCGTCCTCCTCCAACTTCATCCCATGCCCTCTAGTCCTGGAACATCTTTTTCTGCTTAAAATAGTGCATTCCTGCACCCTGTTCCTCCCTGTAAGATACTTGTATGTCTCTATCATATCCTCTCTCCCTCCTCTCCTCCAGGGAGTACATGTTCAGTGCCTTCAACCTGTCCTCATAGGACTTGTGATGCAATCCATGCACCATCTTTGTTGCCCTCCTCTGAACCTTCTCTGCCCTGTCTATGTCCTCACGTAGGTAAGGTCTCCAGAACTGCACAGTGTACTCCAGGTGCGGCCTCACTAGTGTCTTGTATAGGGAATTATGACCTCCTTTCCTGCTGGTGATGCTCCTGCCTATGCATCCCAGCATCCTATTTGCTTTACCTGCTGCCTTGTCACACTGTTTCCTGCCTTGAGGTCATCAGAGATGATAACTCCAAGATCCCTTTCCTGCTTGGTGCATGCTATATCCTCAACCCCCAACTGATATATTGTGCCAGGGTTTTTGTGCCCCATATGCATTATCTTGCACTTCCTTGCATTGAATTTCAACTGCCAAACCCTGACCATTCTTCAAGTTTCTGCAGGTCCTTCTCATTCTGTCTACACCTCTGGTGTGTCTACTCTGTTACAGAGCTTTGTGTCATCAGCTGAACAGTGAAATTCTGCCTTCTAGGTCCTGTGCAATGTCACTGATGAAGATATTGAATAGTACCGGTCCCAGCACTAATCCCTGTGGTACCCCACTGGTCACTCTTCCTCTGTGGAGTGACAGCCATTTACCACCACCCTCTGTGTCCTGCTGCCCAGCCAGTTACCTACCCACTGCACTACTGTCCTGCCCACACCCATATTCCCCAGTTTGTGCAATAGTCTTCTATGTGGCACAGTGTCAAAGGCCTTGCTGAAGTCCAGATAGGCCATGTCCACTGCCCTCCCTGATCCACCTCCCTAGTCACCCAGTCAAAAATTCAATGAGGTTGGTCTGACATGACCTTCCCCTGGTGAAACCATGCTGCCTTGGGTCCTGTAGTCCATTGACAACCAGATGTTCCACCAATCTCTCCTTCAGTAGTGCTTCCATGATCTTCCCCACTACCGAGGTGAGGCTGACTGGTCTATAATTCCCCGCTTCCTCTTTGTTCCCACTTTTGTATAAGGGGACTACATCTGCTATCCTCCAGTCTTTGGGTACCTCCCTGTTTCTAGTGATTGGCTAAACAGGATAGCAAGAGGTTCAGCCACCACCTCTCTTAGTTCTTTAAGGACCCTGGGTGCACCCCATCTGGCCCCATTGCTTTATCAACTCTTATTACTTCCAGTTCCTTCAGGACCCTTTCTCGTGTAAAGGGACTTGTGTCCATTTCTGCAACATTCTCACCCTTGTACTCCAAAAAAGGTTTTGTCCTCTCTACCCACTGATTTTGCAATGTGTTCTTCTGTCTGAGCTTTGGCTTCCTTACTGACCTCCCTGCCTCCCTTTGCTTCTCCTGGTACTTCTCCCTATCCCCTTCTGCCTGTGTCTTTTTGTATTGCCTGAATGCAATCTTTTTGGCTTTCACTTTCTTTGCTACCTCTTTGGAAAACATAATGGTCTCCTCTTCCTTTTCCTCTTGCTAACCTGCTTAATACATAATTCTGTTGCTCTTGTAATCCCCATTTTAAATACTTCCCACTGTTCCTCAACCCCTGATTCCTGCCCCATTCCTCTAATGCCTCTTTTCAGTATCTCCCCATTTTCCCAAAGTTTGCCCCCTAAAATCCAGGATACGTGTTTTTGTGTGGTTTGGTGCTGCTCTTTCTGTGATTTCAAACCACAGTGACTGGTGGTCACTGTTCCCCAGGTGCTCCCACTGTTACCCCCATCACACTGTCCCTGTTTGTGAGCACAAGGTCCAGTATTGCCTTCTGCCGAGTTGGTTCCATGACCAGTTGCTTGAGGAAGACACCCTGAAGGAGTCCAGGATAAATCTGCTCCTAGTTGATGCTGCTGCTGGGATGCTCCAGTCCACATCTGGAAATTGAAGTCTCCAACCAGTACTACCTCACCCTTGTCTGCCATCCTCTGGATGGCTAGCATCAACTCCTATCTGTTTCTTCCTGCTGGGCTGGTGGTCTATAGACCACACCTGTGCGGATGGCTGTCCCCATTTTCCTTTCCAGCTTAACCCACAGTATCTCTCCCCATTTTGTTCCTCCTGGATCTCTGTGGCCCTTATGTCATTTTTCACATACAGTGCCACCTCCTCCCTTCCTGCCTGCCCTGTCTCTTCTGAATATGTTGTAGCCAGGTATGGCCAACTCCCAGTCGTGGTTATCATTACACCAGGTTTCAGTGATGGCCACAATGTCCAGGTCTGACTGCACCATGACAGCCTCCAGGTCTTCCATCTTGTTGCTAAGGCTCCTGGCATTTGCACACATGACTTTCCATGATTTGACCTCCCTAGACTGTTTCGCTGTTCTACTCAGCCCCTTCCTTGGTTGTCCTTTATCCCTGGTTCACCTTGCTGTCTGCCTTTCTGCTGAATTTTGCCCTGTTCTGCCTATCCACCTCCTGGGCGCTAATCTCCATCTTTTGCACTTGGCTAACCTCCATCCTTTCCTTCCATTTCTCTGGGTACCTCTATTTGGTTGTCCCTGTTTGGCAGTGTGGCATATGAGTTCTTGAGTGGAATAGGATCTGGGATGTGCCTCTGCCTGACTGGTCTAACCTCCTGAGCCCACTGTCATCCAAGTACTCCTTGTTCTCTGCATCCTTTGAGGCAGCTGCATTGGACTGAGTGGTCTTCTGTCTTTGCCCTTGACAACCCCTGTATATTTACCACTGTTCTTGTGTACTCTCTCTCTCCTTGCCTCTCCCTTTTCTCTGCTCCTAATTTTTTCCTCCTGGCCCTGGTCAGCCACTTCTTTCAATCATCCACCCAGCCCAGTCCCTGACCATTGGGCACTCACTTTTGTACCCCCATGGCTTACACTCCATGGCAGGGTGGTAAGGAGCCCCAACTTGACCCACCAGGACTGAATCCAGTGTTCGGTGGTGCCCTCTCACCCATATTGCCACTTAACTGGACCACAATTTCTGCTTTTTCCCTGGAGGGAGGAGTGCAGTGCTAAGAATGGCTGTGCGTTTGCATGAAGCACACCCATCACCTGCTCCACCTCTGTGCCCCACTGTACAGGACCTGGTGTGCCAACACCTAGCCACCACTAGGTGTCAGGCAAACACTGGTCGCTGTTCCCCACCCTACCTACCTGGGAGAGAAGAGCTGTTCTGGATGCTCAATCCTCTCCCACCGTGGCTGGCCACCAGAGAACTGCTCTCACCATGAACATGGGTAGCAAGCATAGCAGGAGGAAAGGCATCACTACCTCAGCCCTCCAAGCCACTGGGCTGGCTCCTTCCTTGCCTGTCTTGATGCAGGCTCCTTTCCTGCTGTGCCTCCTTTATCTCCAAATTTTGGTTTGGCTCCCTCCTCTGAATCTTGCTTCTCCTGTCTATCCCCCCTTCTACTCTCTTGCTTCTTACTCTCTTTGTAATGCTTACTTTTGCCCCCCCATGAATGAAATCCACTTCTGGCCAAGCTCTGGCCCTGTTCTGTTTTCATAAAATAAGGGTCTCTCTGCCCTTCCATTCTCTCTACTCCTTCCTTTCCTACACTGAAACCTTTCCTCCACGGTTTCTATACTCCTCCTGCAGTTGTTACTGATACTAGGAAAATTTCTGTCACCTGCCTTCCACACTACACTAATTTAGCCTCTCTCCCAAGTTTATCAATCACAGCTCCATGCTCCTTATATATTGTTGTTGTTTTTGCTCACTGTTTAATGTTCATTTGTCTGTTTCTGAATTTTACTGTATGGCAATTAAATGTATGATAATATTATTCTTAAAGCATTTTCTTGTAATTATTATTTTTTATATTGTACTTTGGATCTGTGCTGTTCTATTCTCATCCCCTCCCTCAGGATGAATCTGGAAATGAACAGATAGCAGCTCAGTATGTCTCTTCTCATAAAACCTTTGAAATCAATCAATCAAACAATCAGTCTATAACAGAGCAAACAATTGATTGCCTATTATAACAACGCGTTATGATGGAAATAGATGATCTGCTGTTCATTTTAAGTTTGCCTAGACCCCTGCAATCAACCAGCTCTTGATGCCTTCTCAGATCGTGGGCTCCAAACCAAGGTACAGTACATTGAATTCTAGTTTAAGGCTGTTTCATTCAAAGGCACCTCAAAGTACATCAGTAGGGTAGTTGGCAATCTAGGTGTGGGAATGATCCAGTTAATATGAAACTTATTACCCTGGCAGTAGAGGAACTATACCACCATCTCTAGAATTTTTACTTTCCTATGTGCTACTTATAGTTCACAGAGAAGTAGAAATCTGCTTGGTCACACAAGTTTTCAAACGTAGAGAGCACATGAGTCTTGCCAGTTAGAGACCTATTTCTGTTCTGTCCTCCTGTCCAAGGCCCTCAAGAGAATAGTCTCTGACCAACTTGTCACAAACCTCGAACAATACAATGTCCAGTGTGTACAGTATCGACAGCAGCGTGACTTCTGGAAGTTCCTCAACACCAACACCACACTGTTGGATTCACCAGCTATGTTTATGAGGTCCTTGACAGTCCGAGATATACACACACACACACACTAAATATATATATATATATATATATATATATATATATATATATACCCACACACACATATATTATAGCTGCACAGTAGTCAGCTTTTTGTACCAGGTCAGCATTTCAATATGGGGGTCCGACATACAATCATTATGACACCGTATATTAAGGGTCAGGCGCAGGGTCCACATAGCCAGCTAGGAGAGAAGTCTTCTTTAAAATGATAAATGGGAAAGGGAAGTGGATGCTGGGTGGAACGGATGCCAGGAGGACCATGGCAGTGAACGGCAGTGTAGAGTGCCCCAAAGACAGAGCTGATCAAAAGCAGAGGGAGAAGGAATGGAAAGGGAGGGAAAGTGGATTAGGTATAGAGGGTAACAAATTGCCTGAGCAACAGGCAATAGAGCAGCAGTAGCTGGGTATTGCAGGTGCCTGTCGGCATTACAGAAACCACAAGGAGCTTTGCATTTGACATTACCATCAAGCCTCCTGGATGAAGGAAAGCACAGTGGATAGGGGCCATGGAGCTGAGAGAGAGGGGATTGGTGAAAATGGAATGGGGTTGTGGGTTGTTGAGTGACTGGTGATAAACAAACAAAAAAAATTAGCCAAGACACCACACCGAGACACCACACTTACTGAAACAACACTCCCTTGCCTGAGCTTAATGTACAGTAGATATTCAGTTTTAAAATGTGACATCTGCTTTTATGTGGGTTTACAGCATTTTTGTAAAATCAATGCAGCGCATTTTGGGGGTCGTAGTATACATGGGTTGGTTTATATATAAGTATATACAGTAGATGTCCTGGAGGCACAGCATTCTAGTCTAAAGCAGAATCCTGTATCGGCATATGATTCTAGCTCAACGCAGAATCTTGCAACAAACTGCCATGTTAGATTCAGAATGATGATGGTTATTTTGCTCTTATATTGTCTCTTGAATTGTCTTGCCAGCTGTTATTGTACACTCTATGCTACATGTATTTTCCCATACCCCTTACCCCCAGGTTGCATCTGGAATCGAGCAGTAGCCTACTGAGCATGCCTTCCTGGTAAAACTCTTAAATAAACAAACACATAAATAAATAATCCTGCATCAAGTGGCATTTCACGATGCAGAGTCCTGCATCGAACTGTCATGTTCCAATGAAGAATCCTGCACCAACTGTCATTTTTCCAGATGTACCCCTTTGTAATTACTGTTTCCCAACAACGAGGTGTCCAACTCCATGCTGGCATTTCCTTAACCCACCACTTTTGTGGCACACTAGGAAGACTTTCTGACAACTTTCTGTTGTTTCCAACACTCAGATGCCCCACCACCACCCCATAGCCCATTCTTATTATTCTTGCTGACATCAGGTGCCCAATTCCATGTTGGGATTTATTTCTCCTCTAATAATGTATCACACTGAGGAAACCACCCCCATTGTGCCAACAACTTTCACTTTTTTCAGCATTGTTTCTGACACTGGGAAGCCCACACCCGTGTCAAATGCCACCCCTGCCCATTCTAATAGTAATATGTGTTCACCAACATCAGGGTGCCCAGTCCCTGTATCAACATTATGAACCCCCAGAACTATGGGACACTAGGGAGCCCACTCCAGTGTCAAAATATAAAGTTATCCCTGCCATAAAAAGAAAACTGTCTGCAACAACTTCTTTTTTAATTCTAGAAAAAGAAAATGGTCCCTCGTCATCTCCTCTGTCCCTCCCCATCCTGACCCTCCCACTGAGGACCCACATCTCACACTCTCTCACCCTATACTTACCTCAGGATGTCTGTGGCTGTCATCTTCTCTGGACTGGGACACGCCTGCACTCTTCAAAGCCCAACCACAAATTGAGGAACTGGCAGGCTTGTATTATGGCTCTCAATGGGTTTTCAACTTATGTTGATATCTCAGCCATTTTTAGAATTCCGTATGCCAGATTTTCAACACAGGGTTCTTGGGACCCCACTTCATGGACACTGTCACTGCCATTTTGTTATTCGGTCCCGAAGGTGATTTGGTAGTCACTATGTGGAATCTCCTTTCTGGACTGATTAATGAAATGACAGTGCCAGTGTTTATGAGGGATAGTCCCAAAATGCCCATGTTGAAATTGTGGTGAAAAATTTCCAAAATGACTGTTACTTTTTATTTATTTAAGAGTTTTACCAGGAAGGCATACTGAGCAGTGTACCACTCGATTACAGAAGCTCCCTGGGGGAATAGGGATAAGCAGGATACAGTAATAGTAGAATTTACACATGTACATGTTCAGTTGCAATAATATTAGAGTAGTCAAAATCCTTATATACAGATAGCAATTATACAGACAGAGTGGTACATGTAAGAGAATAACATGCACTGAATTATGTATATACCCCAAGAAACAACATCACACAGTAAGCAGGACTGTCAACAATAGGGAGAAAAACAGTGAGGCAAATAAACAATTGACAATAAGGTTGTAAAGGGAATCAGTGGGGGGATGCAAGAGCAAGTGGTAGAGAATTGAATCTTAAGAAGAGCATTACGGTGTGGAGTGCCAGTGTCGTGTCTAATATCTGCTGACAGGGAGTTCCATAATTTGGGCATCCTAAAGCTGAAAGCAGCCTGTCCAGACCTGGTGGACCTGTGCAGGATGTGAAGTAGCTGAGAATCAATGTTCCTGAGTGAGTAGGCTGGAGGGGGAAGAACATTCAGGAGGATGCCAGGTAGCAGAGGAGGGACTGTGACCAGAATTTTGCAGCAGTTCTAGCACAGTGTAGCAATCTCTGATTGTGGAGGAAGGGAGATCCCAGGACTGGTAGAGGTCACAGTAATGTGTACTAGGAGAGCAGTCCAGGGAGAACTGCAGAAGGAGTTGAAGAGAAGGTCTTGTCTGGACAGGGAGGTTTGAGGGACTGCACAGTAGACTACATCGTGGTAGTCCATTATTTGGGAGGATCATCTTTTGAACAATAGCCAGTCGCATTGGTAGGGGATGCAACTTTGTTACTGTATAATGTGCCTAACATGGGTGTAGCTTCTTATATAGCATCAATATGCACAGTGAAGTAAAGATGCTGGTCTAACCAGACCCCGAGGTATCTGTAGGAAGTGCAGACCTCAGAGGAGCCTTCTGATGTGTAAAAAGTGAGGGAGGCAGGAAGGCGGGACAGATTGTTCCAAAAGGCGAAAGTTAGGAAACAGTTTTTTAGGGTTTAGAAATAGTTGATTTGAATGGAACCAACGTTGGACAGAGTCAAAATCCTCTGGCAGGCAGGCTGCCATGGCAGTGGGGATGAACCAGAGGAAAACAGCACCGTGTCGCCTGTATACATGTGAACAGACGTATGAGGGCAGGCTGCAGGCAGATCATTGAGGAAAATAGAGAACAACAAAGGGCCAAGGACAGATCCTGGGGACCCGCTGGTAACAGAGTGTGAGGTGGAGATAGCTGAGCCAATACAGACAGACTGGAACCTACGCTGCCAAGTATGACTGGAACCAGTTGGTGGCAGGCTCAGTCAGTCCAATTTGGGCAAGTCTGGACAGTAACAGGGCATGAGTGACCATGTTGAAAGCCTTAGCCAGGTCGATAAAGATAGCCACAGTTATCTCCCTTTATCCATGGCTGTGAGGATGGTGTTGGTGAGATGAAGGAGAGGTGGTGGTGGAGTGATTTTTCTAAACCCAGCCTTGGTAAGGGTGAAGAAGGAGATGGAGTCGAGGTAATGGGAGAGCTGGGCTAGTACAAGGCACGCCTGTATTTTGGCTAGGATGGAGGCAGTGATATAGGATGGTAGTTGCATGGGGAGGAAAGGTTCTCCTTTGGTGAGAGGGTATGACTGTGGCTTGTTTCCATATTGTAGGATGGAACCGAGTCTGAAAGACAGGTTATAGAGAGCGGCTAGAGGGTTGGCTATGGCTGGGGCAGAAAGAAGGAGCATTTTTGGAGTCAAGGCCCAAGGGACATTTACCTTTGATGGATTTAGTGACTGAAGTATTTTTAGTACCTCAGCGCTGTGTAACCGGGCAAAGCGAGAAATAGGTAGGTGAGGAGACAGCAGGGTGAACAAGGGAGGGAGGAGGGGTGAGAGGAGAGTAGAGAGGACATAGTGTTGGCAAAATATGAGTTAAATTCTGTGGCAACAGTGCATGGAGCAGTGATGATACTTCCATCTATATTGGAGTGGGAGTAGGGGTTGGGCCAGTGAGGTGAGTAGGATTTAAGTGATTTCAGAATTGTACTGGGTGAGAAAAGTTATTGTTGAAAGCCAATTTGAAATAATTAGATTTGGCCTGTCGTATGTGTCTTGTGCAAGCATTCCTTAGCGAGTGGTAGTGTTGCAGAGCCGCTTGAGATCCCATTGCCTTGAAGGTTTTCCAGGCTCGGTCCCTGAGTAGTAGTTCTTTCAAGAGGTTTGCAGTTACCCAAGGTAGGTGGATCCTCTTACTCTGGATCTTTTGAGAGGCGTGGTGTAGTCCCAGATAGCCAGGAAGTTGGTTGTGAAGAATTTGAGGGCTTCATCCATGGAAGGAGCCCTAGGGATGTAGGACCAATCGATGCTGGTGAGGTCAATTAGAGTGCAATCAGGTCAAGAGATTTGTGAGCTCTGTTGCACAATGTGCTGGGGAGCCTTAGGTCTGAATATTTTCCACACCAAATAAACCATGTGGTGATGCTGAGGGAATCCAGTAGTAGGCCAGCATTAATTATACGATGGTGGTGGGTGGTAAGGGCCCAATCCAGTAGAGTATGCTTCTTGGTTTGTGGTTTAGGCGAGTGGATTCCGTTATTTGTTGGGACAGGTTTAGATCATTTATTTGACAGTGTGCTTTGGAGGCTGCACTACCTAGTCAGTTCTGGTTGAAATCCCAAGGATATGAGTTAGCCGCCAGCTGCGAGGGACCTCAGGGTGCCTAGGTGGTCAGGATGCTAGGCAGCAGTGTGTCCGGAGGGCAGTAAGACCCTGCTACGAATAAGGTGATCGAGTGGTAAAAGAGATTTTGATTAGAAGGGAATCTATTGAGAGCATGGAGTGCTGATAGGTCTGATTGTGGTGAACTGGAGTTTAGAGGCGATGTACATGGCAGTGCCATCACCCTTTTTTGCCCAGGTGGTCCTGCCAAATTAGCGAGTACCCAGGTATTGAGAATTGGCATCAAGGTTGTGGGACTTCAGCCAGGATTCAGTAATGATTAAGATTTCAGGGCAAAGGGATAAGACACTTGTTTGTAAGGCTGTTATTTTGTTCAGAATGCTGCATATATTTAGGTGAACTGTTTTGAACCTTCTTGGAAAGTGGATAGCCTGAAGTGATCGCCCATTTATTGAGGGAGGAGGGACCGGGTTACTTTCTACATCACCGGCTATAAGGAGCAGGAGTGCTATGAGGTGCTTTAATAGGCGCATGTTCCCTTGTGACTTACAGTGGCTAGGGAGATGGTTAGGAATATGAGAGGTGGACATAGGGTTGAAGGTGCAGGAGACATTTAAGGTAGGCAACCCTGCATGAAAGGAGGAGGGAGGACAGAGGCTCCCAGTAACAAGTTTTGCCAGCAATGCAGAATGTGGTGCACTAGGGTAGAGGAAGAGTGGGGGGCAGCTTTACAGTCTCAGAGATGGGGGCAGAGAGATTTGTTGATTTGGGTAGGAAGGACGATATGGTTATGCACAGAACAACTATTATTAGAGAGATGGAGCATTTTAATGGCAGTTAGGAACACAGCTCAGGGGTGGCCACTAGTGTTAGAGAAGTAAAGGAGCTAATGGAAACATGGGCTGATTGGTCTTGCAGTCACACGGTTCTGCATGTAAAGAAAGAGCTCACCAAGGGTGGAGGTGGGGTAGTGGGGAGCCAGCGACAGTGCTGGTGGGGAATCCCTGTTGCGCAGTGGGCTGGAAGCTGTTCCTTAGGCATGGGGTCTCTGCCTGAAGCAATTTTCAGTGGCGATGCTCCTCAGGGCTTGGGGATCTGGGGAGGGCTGAACCTGCTTGCCCTCTTGACCACTGCAGCTAAGGGACAAACAGAGATAGCTTTTAAGTAACAGGGAAGGAGAAGCTAACAAGATCAGGTACACGATAATTACTTACGCTGTTTGAGGTTCCTTTACAGATGTTTGCCAAGTACATGCAGAAGGTACAACAAATCTTTGTCAATACAGTAATTTGGTACAATTTGCTTGGTTGGTACAGCTTTAGCAGAAATGAGCAGTCCCTGCACAAACACCCTACTTTTGGCTGATTAAGAGTGTATGTTGTGCAGTTTCTATGCAAATTCATTACTTTGCCAATTTTAATATTTACAGTCCAGATTTTCAACACTGAGATTTTTCCACCTCTCCTCATGAACAGTGCAGCTATTATTTTTACATCCTGCCCAAAATGTGCTTTTGCAGCTGTAGCGCAGAATGGCACAGTCACTGTGTGAAATCAACTTTGGATGTACTAACAAAATTACAGTGCCACTGTTCATTAGGTGGAGTCCCAAAAGACCATGTTGAAAATGCAGTGCAACAATTCCCAAAAATTATTGTGTTACTGAAAGCATTGCATGGTTTCTACACATATTCATAACTTCACCAGTTTTTCGTATTTTCACTCCAGATTTTCACCATTAGGATTTTTCACATCACCTCATGAACAATATACCTGTCATTTCTCACATCCTGCCCAAAATGTGTTTACACAGCAGTGGCATGAAATGGTACAGTTGCTGACTCAAAATCACATTTTGGTACTGAGTAATGACATGAAAGTGTCAGTGTTCATGAGGTGGGGTCCTAAAAGGGAGTGTTGAAAAACTGCAGCAAAAATACAAAAGAAAAGTCCACAAAACTGGAATGCTATTATACTATTTTAAAATGTAAGGAACTTAATTAAAAAATCATTTGAAACAAAGTTAGGGTTCCAGACATAGGTCTTCAACAAAAGTGATATAAGGTCAGGAAATTGGATGTTAGAGTTTACAACTGTTTTACCCCTCCCACCAAACCCTACCATTGTAACTGCACCCCCTCACCATCCACACACAAACAAGCATCAGGGTGTGTCTTAGGTTCATGGGCCCCACCCACCCAACCCTACCATCACAAAACCACCCTACCTCCTCACATCAAGAGTTGGGTGTGCCTTAGGTCTTAGACCTCAATGCTCACCCCATTCTCCGATAGTGTACCATTACAGATGGAATGGGAGAGTGTTAGGGTCCATGACCTAAGGCACACCTGACACTTGTTGGTGTATGGAGGGTGGGAGTCCTGTTGCTATGGAAGAGTTGGGTGGGGGTAGGGGTCCACTACCTAATTCACACCCTGACACTTGTTTGTGTGTGAAGGGTGGGGGGATCAGTTAAAATGGTAGGGTTTGGTGGGGAGGGTTATAACAATTGTAAACCCTAACATCCATTTCCTGACCTGTAATCACTTTGGCTGAAGACCTATGTCTAGAACCCTTACTTTGTTTTAAACAACGTTTTTGTTATATATATATATATATATTAGGGAGAAAACTCAGTTTAATGCATTAGTTAGGGTTATTCTCATAGCGAGAAAAGTGAGGAATTCGTGTTATGGTTGAAAACCCCCTTGGACCCCCTGCTCATCCATCAGCCCTAACTCTCATCCCATCACATGTATAAAGCAGCAGAAGTATAGGAGAATGGGTGAGAGTTAGGGACCGATGACCTCTACGCGCACCCCAATGCTGGTTGGAGGGGTGGGCAGGGGTCCAAGGGTTTTCTAACCCTAACACTGAATTTCTCACTTTTGTCACTTTGGAACAATCCTAACTAATGCATTAAATGAGTTTTTTGCCTCTAATTTCCTTCTTTTGAGAATGATAACTAGAAATAGGGAATGTAATGCAGTGTGATGTCTTGTGGCATAGTAACAGGAACAACAACGCAAACAGAAGCACTAACAGTGGCACACATGGTAATGCAAGTGCAAATGAGAACAGAAAGGGTAACGCACACAGTGGCGACGCGGAACAGTCAGCCACTGCACGTAGTTGTCACATAGTAACATGGTGCCTGTAAACGGAAATGTCAATGGGCATGGTGACGCAAAGTGAAACAGAAAGAGAAATGGTACTGTAGACACAAATGGCAAAATATACAGAAATGCAAGCAAATGAAAATGAAAGGATAACGCACATGGTGGCATAGACGCCAACGGTAAGTGAAATGGGTAAGGAACTGCAAGCGGAAAGGGCAACAGTAACAGTAATGGTAAGCGACAGGCTGGTTTTCCCAAAACCCGATATAGAAAGACAGTGAGTACAAAGAATGTATGCATAATGATGGCTATCGGAGCAGAAAAAGAGGACTTGGAATACTAAATAGGTTATATCTCAGGAACCGTCACGATGTAGAAAAAAATTTAAAAGTCATATGATTTATGACTGTCCTGGTAGATTTGTACTTAGCCCCAACTAGGGGCTAAGCATTTTCCAACAAACAGTCCGTATCTTGCACCGCTTCCGAGATATGGGCCCTGAAAAGTCGCGGCTAACACCATAATGTTATCCTATGGGGAAAAAGAGTAGTTTGGAGCACCATAACTTTGCCTCCCTGAAATATTTTTTCACCAAACCACTGAAAGCACATCTGTGGGCAGCTGTTGGCTGTTTTCCTCCAAATTTCAGGAGAAAAGACCAAACCGTTATTTTGCAGCAGGGTGCCAAAGGATTCCTGTACTAGTGGGCGCCGTAATGTTATCCTAGGGAAAAAATGTCAACTTTGGAGTGCCGTAACTTTGCCGCCATGTAATATTTTTCAATACAACACTGAAAGACACATCTGTGAGATGTCAGCTCGTGCCTCTCCAAATTTCAACCTAAAACTCCCAACCATTCTTTTGCAGCACAGTGCCAAAGAATTGCTGTCATTTTCCCAGAACTAGAAAACTACTGTTGCAATTTCTGCGAAAGCTTTCGCAAAATTTCATGACATTCTTTGTGAGCATGAAAGTATTTTGCGAAATACTTTTTCCAGAAATTTGAAAACATTTCTGGGGTGTTTTACCCTAAAATAAAGACATGGCTAGCATCCTCAGGATAAACTAGTTGACTACAAAAGAATTAGGTTGCTAGAGGGTCCCACATTTAAATGCCAAGCATTTGTATGATCACCAACTGAAAACAAAATGGTGGATTTCTTGAATGTAACAGGCTCATTTGTGAAAGTAAAAGTGCATTTGCGACACTGTCGAACTTTTGTTAACTTTTCCCATTGACTTATAATGGCAAATTGTTTTTGAATAATTTTTGAATCGTTTAATATTTTTTCACCAAATCTTCAATAGGCACATTGGGGACCACAACACATGTTCCCTGAAGAGTTTGGGCTGGTTACAAACTGTATGACCTGTAGGAGTGACCATAGAATTCCAGAAAAAGCGTAAACATGTGACAAGAGATCACACTTAATAACTCTGCAGCCGTATATCTGACTGGTACAAAACCTGGTAGATCCCAAGGCCTATGGTTCTTGATCACGTATTCCAAATTTCAGACAAATCCATCAAATGGTTGCAAAGTTATTAAGATGAAAATTTTGGGGTTTAACATAGAAATGGCTCATCAACCCTAACTATGGTAGCACTACAGTGCTACCATAATATATATATATATATATATATATATATATATATATATATATACATACATACATATATATATATACATATTTATAAAATGGATAAGGAAAATCAGTGAAAATCCACTATCCTGATTGGCTGAAAAATGTCACATGACAGTGCATTATTCCACAACGACTGCACACCTTCCAGTACAATCACACGGCTGAACTACTTTCCAGCCCTCAACACATCTCACCAGCAGTGAGATCACTCCACACCTGGTGCAGCTAGGCAGCCACACACACACACACACACACACACACACAGACATATGCAACTGGCACCCACAGGCATAACTAAATATAGCAGTAGTAGTCCCACGCTGTACACGCTGATGTGCTTGATCATGCCATTAATTTTTAAACAAAATGTAATGTAAAAATCAAATCCTACCTGACATTTTCACAGTCCCTCAGTGCAGAAACACTTTAACTTTTATTGCTGTAAGCAGTGTGACCAAGCAGTCTCAACCCTACCTCTTATCCTATCCTGTTACTATGGCAACACTCGCTCTGGCTTCTGTCTACCTTTCAAAAGCTTCTGGCTCACTTAGTCTGTCCTTGTTCCATTCTGGATACAGTCTGCAACATCTATCACTGAAAGCTAAGACAAGCTAAGAGGAGAGATTCACTTTTCTTATTTTTAAACAGGGAGGGGCTTACTTTGAAGTCTTAACAGGCAGTCACTTTTGCAATCGCTTCCCGTTCGATCCCTCTACATTTGGCAATGTATGTAAAGTGCTCTCACAATCGCTCTATTCTCCCTACAAATGGAGCTTTTTCACAGAAATTAAGAGAAGAAAACTTAAAAAATAGGTCATCTTACTTTTTGTACACAGACAGGGTTAGTTAAATCTACTACCATAATATCATTTAGCAGCTACATTTAGCAATTACAGTGAAAGTGCTCCCCAATCATACTCACCTTCCTCTCCCTACAAACAACACATTCTTTCACAGAAATGATGTAAATGCAAAAAAAAGCTATCTTACGTTTTCAGCACAAGCTTATCTTAAACCTCTGACAGCATATCATTTAGCATGTAGAGAGAGAGAGACTACTTTTTCCACTCACCTAAAAAAAATGTGTGGCCATTTTATAAGATAGATAACCCACTTTAGGGTGTTGCGTCCCAGCTCTGATATACGCCTTCAGTGGTTAAATGCACACCAAGGCGTGCATATATCAAAGCATGACAGCACACCCTAGAGTAGGTTATCTATTACAGATATATATATATATATATATATATATATATATATATATATATATATTATAGTGGCACAGTCATGCCACTATATTTAGGGTTATAAGGCACTTCTATGTTAAACTCAAAATTTTGTATGGTAATAACTTTGGACCTGTTCAACAGATTTGCCTGAAATTTGATATGCACAGTGGGGCATATGAGATATCCTGATCTGCCAAATTTATTTTCTGTTGGACTTGCAGTCTTTGCGCACTAAAATGCTTAAAAATGCACTTTTCGTCAGTTTTGGAGACAGTTTGGGGATTTTGTCTATGGACCTGCACGGCCATCATGTGGTATGCTGCTCTGCAGATGGCTCAATTGAAAGAACTGGCTTGGCCAAACATGCCACTTTTTGTTTGGTGAAAGAATATTGAGGCATTCAAAAGTTATTGCAGTTTTAATCGCCCATTACAAGTCAATGGGAAAATTTACTGTATGTGGTTGTTTTGCGAACAAAGAATGGAGTTTGGGCCATCTCGTCCCACCTGGTGATCAAAGAATTTGCAACCTCAAGGTCAAAGAATCTTTGTCCCCAAGAATTCTTTGATCATGATGTCTGCCATTTTGTTTTCATATTCCGTCAGAAAAATTAAAATATAAATATCTCAGCTCATGGGTCACTCCTGAAGTAAAACTTGGATGGGTTTTACTCTCCGGCGTCGTTTAGTGACCCATGGCTGCAGTTCCACTAAAGTGGTCAAAAATAGAGTTTCAGCATTTAAAATCTTAGATGCTTATTTCGCTAAAAGGTCTTTGATTGCGAGCCTGCAAATTCTTTAACAGCGAGATTCTTTGACCATGATCTTTGATAGCGGCGAGGGATGAGATGGCCAAATGAAAATTTAAATTTCTGCCCACGGGTGGCCTAGGAACACAAGTAAGGGTGGGGTTGCTCAAGTGGCTTCATTCTCTCCAACCATGGCAGAGGTTTCATGTATTTCTTAAATGTTTTGATGTGTGGTATTTTTAATCTTGGATCATGAGCTAGCAAAACCTTTTTTTCATGAGCCTGTAAATTCTTTGATCATGAGATTCTTTGACCATGATCTTTGATCATGAGTGAGGAACGAGATGGCGAATGAAAATGTAAATTTCTCAGCCTGGGGTGGCCTAGCAACACAAATGAGGTGGGTTTTGTTCAGGGGCTTCTTCCTCTTCAACCATGGCAGTGGTTAACTGGATTTGTTACAATTTTTATTTTGGCCATTTTTAATTTTTGATCGTGAGCTAGCAAAATCTTTGATCACGAGCCTGCAAATTATTTGTTTGCAAGATTCTTTGATTATGCAAAATGAATATGAGATGGCTCAATTAAAAATGTAATTTCTCAACCCAGGGGTGGCCTAGGAACACAAATGAGGGTGGGTTTTGCTCAGGGGCTTCGTTCTGTCAAACCATGGCAGTGGTTTACTGCAATTGTTTTAGATTTTTGAATGACAGCATTTTTATACTTTGATCGAGAGCCTGCAAATTCTTTGATCATGAGCCTGCAAATTCTTTGATCACTGAGCCAGCAAATTCTTTGATCATGAGATTTTTTGATCACGATCTTTGTTGCAAAATAGGGACAAGATGGCCAGATTTTATAATGGAATAGATAGGGCATTATTACCAATATTTACCATTCAATATCTTGGAAACGAGTTAGTCTTTTCACTTGAAATTTGGATGGTGTTGACGGGATGTCCTGTGGATGTGAACTGCAGTGCTTATGTGTCGGAGTCAATATTGTTTGTCAAGATATTGAGTGGCGCAGCTTAGGTTTTGAAAACAGTGCTTTCCATTGTTGTAGTAGCTTGAAATTTGTACTGTAGCTGCCGTTGCTGTTGACAATGTACTTTTTAGTTGTTAGGTGTGTAATGTAGCCCACCAACTTCTGCAACTTTTGGTTTTCTATTCTTTCTTAAAAAGTAAGGAAATTCTATGCAACAAAACTGCGTTAATGTATCATTTAGGGTTAAGCGGCAAAAGTCAGGAAATGAAAAATCCTTAGGGTTGCCCCTCTCCGACCTGCCAATCATCCCAAGATTGAGAGATGATGGGTGTGTCATTGGGGTGATGAGGCCTAAATGTCACCCCATTCTTTTTATTATCCCTTGTCAATATGATTACACATGGAATGGGGTGACATTTTAGGCTCACGACCCCAATGACACACCGTCATCTGTCAATCTTGGGATGATTGGCTGGTGGGGCAACCCTAAAGATTTTCATTTCCTGATTTTTGTGATTTAACCCTAAATGATGCAGTAACACAGGTTTTTGCATAGAAGATATACATATATATATATATATATATATATTCATGAAAAACTCCATTTAATGCATTAGTTAGGGTTGTCCCCAGTGACAAAAGTGAGGAAATTTGCTGTTTGGGTTGAAAACCCTAACTCTGAATTCACCCCCTCAGCACCACACACACACACAGACACAGACACACACACACACACACATTCAAGTATGGGGAGGACCAAGTCAACACAACCAATGACAGACATCCAGCAGCAGGTGACAGAAATGACAAACAATTGTCTAAATGTACTCTGAGACATCCCCACCCACCTGACCAGGTACTGCATGCTCAGTGGAGTTCAACAGCAAAACTGAGGCCATGTACACCAAATGTACACATCCCTGATTGCAGCTGCACACAAGTACCACACTTAGTAGTTGCATGGCCTTACCTACCAATGCCATACACCAGACCACACCAGACCACACCACTTGTGGTGGGCCACCTAACAATAGAGTTCAGCAAAACCAAGGAGTTGTACAGGTATATCTCTGATTATAACAAGGGTTTGAGAAATGTAGCTTACTAATTGACTATAAAGATTGTAACAGCCTTATGTTTAGTTTTATTAACATACATGTAGAGCCTAACCATATGATGAACATGGCTTAATGTTGTTTAAAAACAGTTTATTATGATAGCAATAAGCCACTCCCAGGTATTATGTTAATGGTCGGTTTATCACTGTCTAGCGACATGTGGCACTCGGATATGCCTCATTCAACATTAAACCCCTACAGGGTGATTAACAGACCATTTAACATAACTGTTGGTTATGTCTTATTGCTTCATTGTCTTTTGAGCAGAAACTCACCCTCTGCTAGGCACTGCAGCAGCTTTGCAACACAGTGTCCTACCCAGTTACACCATACACTGTCTAGTTACTGGAAATGGCTGTGAATATGAACTCATGAAGATGAACATTGTAACTTGATCATTACAGTCATCGAAACCCTAGTGTGATTATAACTGACAGAGTCAGTGATAGAGGATAACCCCTGCTGTCCTAGTACACTTACCCCATTGTGAGTTAAATCAATACTAAAAGACATTCTGTTTATATCTACACCATACCTACTTGATTCCTGTTGTACCACAATTAACATAGTTATCACTTTGATAGCATCAGTGACAGAAGTGTGGCAACCCAAACAGTAGGCATACAGCCTGAGTATGAAACAACTGTTAAAATAAAATCACACTGTGTCCGTAAGTGGCATAGATCACTCATTGCAACAATAGTAAATGTATTACTATTTGAATAAGTTAGTCATCACAGATGCAATGAGATTGTCTTTATCAGGTACAACATACTCAGTAAGTGCCTACAGGAAAATCTATCCTATACACATCTCCGATACAGGTACATCATTGTTGGCTCAGTAGTGCTATGATATTTAGAAGTTGCTTGGCCTGATCCATACAATTACAATGTTTCTTACAAAGAATACTTACTGCATCTTTAGTATTGAAACACACTGAAGGTCTATGTATGTACATCAGCAGTACACTTTCATCAGTAAGAATGCATGTGATACTGGCAGTACAAATTTCACAGCGTTGAACAGGCAATGCTTTTCCATACGTTAACATCAGCCTCTCTATGTTGAGTAAACCATTGCAGTAAATGTACTGCTATGTAAATCATCTACTAAATGTATGACTACTTTTATCTTGAGCATGCTAGTGTCTTATAGTTAATTTATGGGCTTCTCTTAATTAATGTATACTCACTGTTGTTTAAACCTTTCTACAACTGTCATCATGCACCTTCAGCATTTGTACTGAATAACGGCACAGTACCAGTTGTGGTGTGGTGTGGGGCATCGGTAGGTAAGGCCATGCAACTACTAAGTGTGGTATGTTGTGTGCAGCTGCAATCAGGGATGTGTCGTTTGGTGTACATGACCTCAGTTTTGCTGTTGATCTCCACTGAGCATGCAGTACCTGGTCAGGTGGGTGGGGATGTCTCGTAGTACATTTAGACAATTGTTTGTTATTTCTGTCACCTGCTGCTGGATGTCTGTCATTGGTTGTGTTGACTTGGTCTCCCCATACTTGAATGTGTGTGTGTGTGTGTGTGTGTGTGGTGCTGGGGGTGAATTCGGAGTTAGGGTTTCAACCCTAAAAGTGAATTTCCTCACATTTTGTCACTGTGGAACAACCCTAACTAATGCCTTAAATGGAGTTTTTGCCATGAATATCCTGTCTTTTCAGAACTATTACTCACTATACTACATGATTTATAGTTGTAATAATACTGCACATACATAAGAGTTA
The DNA here is from genome assembly GCA_016271365.2 of Neoceratodus forsteri. Classification (NCBI taxonomy): domain Eukaryota; kingdom Metazoa; phylum Chordata; order Ceratodontiformes; family Ceratodontidae; genus Neoceratodus; species Neoceratodus forsteri. The sequence continues at coordinate 112,037,288 of CM057455.1, read as the reverse complement.
CTATATGATGAATACTTCACCTCTTCTAGTTGCATTTACTGTTATTAACAGTAACAGTAGTTCAGTGTGTATCATATTGTTTTATTACTTTATTAATTGTAATTTGTCATTGTTATTCCATGCAATATTTTTTCTAAGACCGTCTTACTCTTTTTGTTTGTGAGCACATATGTAAAGAAAAAGATGTACATAAGTAAAAGAGTATATGACATGACATGGACACCATAATTGAATGTACCGAACAAATGGATATGTTACTGTAGTAACCTGAGAATTGACAGACATTGCTTTTACTACCAACTGAAGTGGTAGCACCAATCATGTGAAGGGAGGTGGAACAGGTTTTCTGGTACTGAATACATAACTTTGTTGTAAGCATGCCAACACAGACATTTCACTGTTGTACTACCAGGCAGATACTCATCTTCATCATGATACACACACACATTCTGTAGCACTAGGTGTATGAAAGAACAACAGTGTGCCACAAATCGTGTAAGGTAGCATTGTAACATATCTAAGTTACTTCTATGGAGAATCCCAACTCTAATTCCACAATACTATGGTACAATCTGTCAGCAAATCAGAAAATCACAGTTGTTTAAATCTTGTTTAAACTATTTTCAAGAAACATCTCCAGTGCAAAATAACACACCAAACACAAGAGAGTATACATTTAGTTTTTACTATCAAAATATTGAAGATACACAAAATTACAAACAAAATATAATTTTTTATGATCAATAAAATTGTAAATTCACAAGTCTTATATTAATACAGAAAATAAAACTTATTAAACTGTGTATATCCTATACACAAAAATAAATATATTATAAAAATAAATGGTTTTTACATAAATAAATAAAAATTTTCAAAAGTCTTTATTTTTTTTTACTTTTTGCAAACACTTGCAAGAGGTTTATGCACTGCTTGAGGCAATCCAGGCTGTAAACTGGATTCGATGTGGAGGCGCAAAGAAGTGGAAGTTGTTCGCCCCTCCGGAGGAGATACCAGACCACTATGAAGGGTGGTCAGTCTGGCCAGGAAGCTGCAGGAACAGATGGTGCTGGTGGAGGTGAAGCACTGCTACTAGCCACAGCACCACCAGCCACTGGTACAACCGGCTCAAGCACAAGGTTGACAGTCTGCTGTTGTGCATCCAAGAGAGACTGGATGCTGTCCAGTCTCTCAAGGATTGCGCTTATTTTGTTCACGCAGACTGCCAACCTCAAGCACAAGCCGCAGATGTAGCAGCGACAGTGGGCTGTACATTTTGCAGTCGCCGCGCCCTAGAAAGATTTGAAAAAATAATGATGAATACACAATACAAATTTAACAGTTATGGCTTTCAAATATTTAACTTAAAATATTACTTAGCTACTTTTGCATTATCAACACTATTATACCATACAATTGAAATAGATCATCAAGTGTGACAATATTTACTTCACCATGTGTGCCTATAATGTCTAGTCATCTCTGCAATAAAAACAAAGTACCATCACATTAAGACTATCATAATATACTTTAAATGAGTACACAATCATGATAACTTTAATGATAGTTTGAAATCAAACAGCTTTTCAGCCGTATTTCAGCCCCTCAACACACGTCACAATTTTTAATAATTAAGTCACTGATATGACATGCACTCCACAAGCATGCAGAGATCTTCAAATACATAGAGAACATAAATAACAGATTTCTAGGTTGCATGACTATAAGACACTCAGACAACTAATGTAAGACTTAAACTAGAGTGTGGTAAAATGTAGTCAAAAGAAACACATTTAATTCATTGCTGTAGCGTTGGATGGGCATAATGTCTAGTTCACTGTGTTATTACACTGCCACAGGTTATAATTTTTCAAAACAATGTGGCACAGCAGTAATAAGGTTCTTCAATGTACTATCTGACATTTAAGCAATAATGCACTGCAGGGTAAGTGTTGTGCTGGGATAACGTCACGCCTGGGGTCATGCTGCAATAACATGACAGTTCCAGTCCCAGAGTCACCAATGGGAGCCCAGGGTTTCTCCTTGCCATTGTATTATATTAAATTAACAATTATCAGTAACAATTATTGATTTGCTATCATTAACATTTATAGTGTAATAGTAATAAAGTTTCTAACTGATGCCAAAGCACTTCGCCCCTGCAGAGGATGACAGGCATTAGCGTGTCCCTCTGGCTGTTACATATTGCAGGGCAGTAAAACATGTTTTTATAATGCTGTAAGAAAAGACACCTGTGCAGTACATTAGCAGATGAAAAAGAAATTACAGTGTTAAACATTTTGTATATAAATACACAACATGTTCAAAGGTACTACAGCGCATGGGAAATATCTAATACCTGATTGCAATGATAGAATGTAATGATCATCTCACAACAAATGTTTAAAATAGCCATATTGTCACCTTTGCTCACATACTGTCTCACTATTATGTCCTCACACTGTACCAAAAAGTGATGTCGCACAGCAACCACATCATCACATAGTAAAGTATGAAAACACAGCTTGACAGTATAGGTGAGCATTCAAACTGTGGAACTGTTTGTCGTAAAGCAATGCATCATTCAACAATGTAGCAATGTGATGTCTGTGGTCCAATATTGAACAGAGTTTCACTACTTAAGAACTCGTTTTAATACCACCCAACCCAGTAACAGGCATCGTATGATACAGTGGAAGTTGCACCACTGCAAGTAGTCAGAGTACTGCATTTTACATGTGGTGAGACAAGTTCCATAGTTCTATATAGAAATGTGCGATATTCATAGTGTGACACACAAACAGTCCCATTATTCACTAGGATATCCTCCCACCATGTTGTATTTCTTTGGGGTTGGGTATGTGCAGTAATGAACACATTGACACCATTGTAAGGTCACAGCAAAAATAAAGTCAATAATGTCAATAGTAATTGGGCAACCCACACCAAGCAAAAGAAAGTGGTACTGGCTCGGTCACCAAAGGGGCATTCGCACACCCAGACAATTCAACATTTTGAGTGACTATGCCAACAGACAGTGTGCTCCCGCTGTCACCACACTAAAACAGCAAGGTGTAGTTATCAACAGGAGCATTGATCACCACAAATGTTGACAACCATAAGCTACTTCTCAAGCATGCAGATAATCGCAACAAGAGATTTCACTTACGTGGTGGGCTGGCACCGGCTTCCTGCTTCACATCCACTTGTTCCATGGCAGCAGCTTCCCAGGCTCTATTAAAGCAAACAAGTAAAAAATGATCACATTAATAGATGAAATATCAAGGTGAAAGTCTCTTTCTTTAAAACATCAATTTCTAATACTACACCATGCATACAACTATCATATGAATATATATTTCTTAACAAAAACAGTTGTCTCTCCAGCTAGATGTATGTTCTTAACTCAGTATTACATGCATATAACAAGTCTTCTAATCTGCAAAAACATACACAAAGTTGAAATAATGGCACCATGTGTATATCTTTTCAAAGTCAAATTTCCATACAATCCATGACACTTAATATAAGAAATCCATTTTTTTCTCTGGTGCTTACACTTACACTGTTTGTTCAATTACATTTTCTCCACAAAAAACATAGAAATGTATTTGGTACTATGCAGTGGACAACAAGCAGTTCCTACCCATCAATGGCAATAGTCATAACATTGTCATAATGCATATTTATTACACTGAAACATCCTAAAAAACCTCATATGTACCTTCAATTTACATACATGTACACCTGAGTATATGACGTCCTGTTTCTTAAACAGTTTTAAAATGTGTGTTATTATAATAACAAGGACAGAAACATAAATATCATGTTACTCTTAACTCAATGACTCTCTAGATGAATATGGCAGTCATTTAATGTGTAATAAAGGATATTACTGCTACAGGGCTATTAAAACACATTTACAAACATGTAGATGCTCTATGCTGTCCATTAATAAGTATAGCAATAAGAAAAATGAAACATTGGGAGCAGATATAGAAATACTAAGTGAATAAGATCTAGGGACATCTTGTAATTAGCAACAGATAATTAAGCAGCACACCATTGAATACCACTGAGACACCTACAACATTACAATTGTTTATCTATTACTTATTGTACATAAAACTCCACCACCAAAAGTAGCAGAGGACAAGACATGCACCCCCACAACAAACACTACTTGCATAGACAACTACCCCATGGACATACATCAATTGTCACATTCAAGAACAATAGTATCCACTCAAAAGTGTAGTGTTAACAGTTTTTATGCTGCTACAGGATCTTGTGCCATGCTGCATGCACATTCACTAAAGTCGATAACCAACTTTTAAAACTATTTTGGGTGGTATATTCAAAACTGTTGCACCATGCACAACAGGGTTTCGCGTGCACAACTCAGAAATTGCTCCATTCTGCGATATTCAGTAAGAGACAGTTGCGCCACTGAAAACAAGCTGACAACAGTGCAATGCAAATGAATACATGCTCAACTGCAGGGGAGGAACCATGCATTAACTCCACAGCCCCATATTCAGCCATGATGTGCAGGAGTTGTGTACCCGTAATCCACAACCTGCACCTGCACAACTTTGATAAAAAGTCAAGGGCCACCAACAGATGAGCTGCTGCATGAGCAGGGCACAACACAGCAGCTGCAACCTGTGGCTGGCCCCCAACCCAGTCCCTGTGACCCTCTATAGCCTGATTGCAGGCAGCCAGCTGTAAATCTCCCCCACCCCCAGTTGCCTGATCACGGCCATAGTGTACTCCCCACCACCAGCCCGATCGTGGGCAGCATGTGGCTCCTTCCCGAACATATCCCTGGTGGTTCAGTGGACCAAAATGGATGATCGCAGCAGCAATGTGGCTCCCCGAACATATCCCTGGTGGTCCAGTGGACCAAAATGACCGATCTGAGGCAGCAAGTTAAATAACCCCCAAACATATTCCAGGTGCTCTACTGGACCGAAATGCCCAGTTGCAAGTAGTAAGTAAAATAATCCATCCCTCCTCCCCAATAGATCCCTGGTGGTATAGTGCACCAAAATGCTAATCATGGGCAGTAAGTTTAATAACCCCAGAACATAACCCTGGTGGGTAGTGTCCCCACCCACCACAAATCACCACCACCCCACTCCCTCCTGAGGTGGCGGGTGGCAGCATAACACCTGTCTGCCACCCACCCGACTGACTGCCAGTAGGGCTGCACACCATTGGTGCAAAGCAAGAGCCAATGTGCGTGCACCCCATATTGTACATGACAGTCCAGATTTGTGAATGAATTCATTCATTCAAAATCTGCACTGTCATGTATGGTATGGGTTGTATGCCCATTGGCTCTTGCTCTACAGCAATGGGCGTGCATCCCTACCGGCAGTCAGTTGGTGGATGTCGGGTGGCAGGTGGGTGGGATGCTGCCACCCACCAGTGGCCGGAGGAGGAGCGGGGTCATGGAGCTTAGTGGGTAGGTGGTGTGGAGGTGACAGTAGCCACCAGGACTATGTTCAGGGGGTTTATTTAAATTACTGGTCATGAATGCAGTACCACCAGGGATACATTCAGGAGGAGGAGGGGTTATTTAACTTACTGTCTGCGATCAGGGTTTTCAGTTCACTGGACCACCAGGGATACATTTGGGGAGGAGACCAAATTGCTGCCCACGATCGGGCTGTTGGGATGAAAATTGAACCATGCCCGCAATCAGCCCAGTGAGGGGTACTGAACAGTATTCTACACTGTTTTGATCACGATCGAGCTGCAGGAGCCATCATTCCCCATGGCTGCAGCCTGTCAGGGTGCTAGGCACAACTCCTTGGGATCGGCACACCTACATGCTAATGGCATACAAATCACGCCATAATCAGATGGAAATGTCCCTCCCTATGGCTTGCATGAATAATAGCCCCATTACTATATCAGCTTTTGAATATCGCTATTTTCACATAGCGCAATGGTACTTAATGCTCCACTCTGTCAACTTGCAGTAGCGTAAGTTCCACTGTGCCATGACAGTGGCTGTGGCTGGGGGAGATATTCAAAGAGTTGCTCAATAGCACAACTCCCTGAATATCACCCTGGACACACCCTGTGCAACTAATTTGCTAGCGTAATAGCTTGCGTCTATGAATGGTGCACTTTGAATTTGCCACTCTTTGGTCAGAAGAAACCCTCGTTTCTTATTTGTAAACACCATTACACATTTGTAATAATAAACTCTTACCATCTGACTCAATCACAATTACACTTTCTGTGTCCGACTGACCACCCTCCACAGCTTCACTCTGTGCTGGTACTACCTCGTGAGATGGCAGAGGAGACCTCCGATGTTCTACCATGAATAAAAAAAGAAAACATATCTTAGTGCCAGATGTGAATCACAGTACAGTTTTGAAATACTTGCAACAACAGTAAATCAGCTCGACATGCATAACATTTCTTGTAATCATACAGACCACAAACATTATGGTCACATATTACAATAACAATTTTATTTTTGTATGCGGGGCCCTGACACAATTATCTACATAGGCCCAGATATTCAAACTGCGCCATTCTGAGGCGCAAGCCCCTGCGCTGCTCAAAATAGTTCGCGGAGGGTGTGGCGGTGTGATATTCAAAGGAGTTCGCTATTGAGCAACTCCTTTGAATATCACCCCCAGCCACAGCTCGGCACAGGCGCAGTGGAACTTGCGCCACGGTAAGTTGCCAGAGTTGAGCATTAAACTTGCAGTGGTGCAAGTACCATTGTGCCATGTGCAAATTTCCGATATTCAAAAGGTGACATGCAAATGGGGCCATAATTTATGCAAGGCGCAGGGGGCATTTGCATCTATTTATAGCCCCATTTGCATACCAGTAGCATGTATGCGCCCGATCGAGGACTTGCACCTGGCCGCCCTGCCAGGCAGCAACCGTCGGGAACGGCACTACCCTGCAGCCCATCGCGGGCAGTATCTCTGTGTCTACACCCCCCACACACAGATCGAAGCCTGATCGTGGGCATACAGTAACATGTCCCCCACCCACACATCTCCTACAGCCCGATCGCGGGCATGCAGTAACATGCCCCGCCCCACACATCTCCACAGCCCGATCGCGGGCATACAATGACTATGCCTCCACCCACACATCTCCCACAGCCGATTGCGGGCATACAATGCTGCCCCACCACATCTCCACAGCCCGATCGCGGGCAATAAAATAGCATGAACCCCCACACATCTCCGAAGCCCGATCGCAGGCTGAACGTGTATCAACAATGTTCATTCACAAATCTGGACTGTCATATGCGGTATGGGCTGCATGCCCATTGGCTGTAGCTCTGCACCAATGGTGTGCAGCCCTACCGGACAGTCAGTCGGTGGGCGGCGGGTGGTAGGCGGGTGGATGCTGCCACCAGCCGGCCGCGGGGAGCGGGGTGGAGGGGCTTTGTGGGTGGGTGGGGGACACTAGACACCAGGGAGATGTTTGGGGGTTGTGACTTGACATTCTGCCCGTGATCAGGTATTACGGTCCACTGGACCACCAGGGAGATATTCGGGTTGGGGGTGGGCTTTACATTCTGCCTGCGATCGGGCACTGGTGGGGGACCGGCGCACCCTGCAGCCCGATTGTGGGCAGTATCTCTGTGTCTACATCCCCCACACACAGATCCTGAAGCCTGATCAAGGGCCCACGATCGGGCTGTGGGAACTGTGTGGGCGGGGCATGTTACTGTATGCCCGCGATCGGGCTGTGGGAGATGTGTGGGCAGGGGCAGAAGACTTGGCTTGCTGGCCAAGGCACCTAGCTTCACCTGAGCTCTTTCCTTCTAAGACTGCTTGAAAGGCAGAGTAGAGAAACTTACCAGAGCAAGGGAGAAGGATTAAGACTTAGTTTGGCTAAGCAGATTTACTGTGTGGTGGTGTTCTTATTTTTTACTCACAGGGATTGCTACTGTTTGTTGCTAACATTTCTTTGCTTTATTTTTCTCTGATTCAATTTGTTGTTGCTGGTATACCTTCTTCTGCATTATTACAAGGTGTGCCTACAGGTGTGTGCTAACAGATTACTGCTGTAATCTTCTGATTCAAATTGTCTTTTGCAAGGTATTCTGTTACTGCTTTATTTTCTCTGGAGCAAAGTGTTTCTTACAGGGTATATCTTCTCTGAAATTACTGTATTACAGGTGGAGCTTACATTTTGTGACTTTTTATCATTGGGCTAAGCAAAATTACTGTTTGACACTGTGTTTTATTTTATTCTTGTCTGTTTTAAAGGTTTGTTGTCTCAGAGGTGTTTCAGTCTCCTTCTCACATTGAAGGAGCTAATTGCTTTTCCTCCACAGCTCTTCCAAAGGATTAGGTGTGTATGTGGGGTGGAGCTGGCAAACTGTCAGTAATTTCCAATAGAAAGAAGGGATAAAAAGTCAGGTTAGTTGATATCTTGGAGGTAGGAGACTTTGTCTTTTGCAAGGTATATCTTCTGTTACTGCTTTATTTTTCTCTGGAGCAAAGTGTTTCTTACAGGGTATATCTTCTCTGAAATTATTACAGGTGGTGCTTTACAGGTTTTACAGTTTTATCTAACATTAGGATAAGCTTTCAGGGTTACTGCATTTGTTGTTGACTGATTGTTTCTGCTCTTACTTCCTTGTTCTTTCGTCTGTGTTGTTCTTTTTAGGCAGGGGAACTGGTTGACTGGCAGAAAACAGAGTGGTGGTAAATGGTATACAGTCAGAAGAGATGCAAGTCACAAGTGGGTACCTCAGGGATCAGTCCTGGGGCCAGTCCTATTCAACATCTTCATTAGTGACCTCGCAGATGGACTAGAGGGGAAGGCTTGTCTGTTTGCAGATGACACCAAGATCTGCAACAGAGTAGATGATCCAGATGGGGTGGGCAGAATGAGAAGAGATCTGGATAAACTAGCAGAATGGTCAGAAGAGTGGCAACTGGGATTTAATGCAAAAGTGCAAAATCATGCACATAGGGAAGAGAACCCTGAAGCCACTTATAGGCTGGGAGGAGTTGCTAGCAGTCACAAAGGAAGAAAGAGACTTGGGCATCATCATCACTGATGACCTAAAATCATCAAGCAGACCTCTCTAAAGCAGTAGGTAAGGCTAGGGGGTGTTAGGGTGTATTAGTAGAGGTATCACAAGTCGTAAGAGGAGGTAATAATCCTCTGTACAAGACATTGGTTAGGCCCCATCTGGAGTACTGCGTGCAGTATTGGAGGCCACACCTTCACAAGGACATTAACCAAATTGAGGCCGTCCAGAGAAGGGCAACCAAAATGGTGCAGGGACTGCATCAGAAGACATATGAGGACAGATTAACGGAGCTCAATATGTATACCCTTGAGCAAAGGAGGAGAGAGGTGATATAATCAGGGCATTCAAACACCTTAGGGCATAAACAAGGTGAAAGAGTCTAACATGTTTAAATATAAGAAAAATAGCAGGACAAGAGGATACAGCATGAGATTAGAGGGAGGCCGATTAAGGGGAATGTGAGAATTCTTTTTCACAGAAAGGGTGGTAGATGCATGGAATGGCTTACCACAAGAAGTGGTGGCTATGAATACAGTGCAGGGCTTCAAACAGGCATGGGATAGGCATAAGGGAGCAATACAAATGACTATGAATAGATAGGTCACTGACAGAGCAAAGGCCAATGGCACATTTATAAGGTAGAAAAAGAAATGGGCAGACTGGATGGGCCTTGCGGTCCTTATCTGCCGTCAACTTCTATGTTTCTATGTTTCTATGATACAGGTTATGCCCGTGATCGGGCTTCGGAGATGTGGGGGTTGATACAGGTTATGCCCGCAATCGGGCTTCGGGAGATGTTGGGGGTTGATACACCTTATGCCCGCAATTGGGCTTCGGAGATGTGGGGGTTGATACAGGTTATGCCCGCAATCGGGCTTTGGGAGATGTTGGGGAGTTGATACACCTTATGCCCGCAATTGGGCTTCGGAGATATGTGTGTGGGGATGTTACTGTATGCCCGCGATCAGGCTTTGGGAGATGTGTGGGCGGGGTTGTTTTACGTTCTGCCTGCAATTGAGCTGGTGGGGGCACAGGGACCGAGATGGGGCCAGCCAGGGGTGGTAGAAGCTGTGTTGCACCCTGCTATGCAGCAGCTCACCTGTGGGTGGCCCTCAACTTGATCCTTTTTTTTTTGGCTCAAGGTTGTGCAGGCGCAGGTTGGGGTTGCGCATGCACAACTCTCGCACAACCCGACTGAATATCGGGTTGCGCAGGTTATGCATGGTTCCTCCCTCCTGTTGAGCATGCATTCATCTGCATTGCTCTTTTGTGCAACCTGTTGTCAGTGGCATAACTGCCTCCTGCTGAATATCGCAGAATGGCACAATGTGGACTTGCATGCGCAACCCTGTTGCGCATCGAGCAACCCTTTGAATATCTGGCCATAGTCTGTAACTGCTGGAACACCAAACACTATTGATATGTACATTTCTATGTGTCTTTCTGTCTATCGGGCATTTCAGTCCACTGGAACACCAGGTATACATTCGGGAGGACGGGGTTTATTACACTTACTGCCCGTGATCGGGCATTTCAGTCCACTGGAGCACCAGGGATATCTTTGGGAGGAGGGGGTTATCAGTATTACAGAGTTTAACAACTTTTATAATACTACATAAAAATAACTAAACAGTTACATATTGTTCTCTACCAAGATACCATAGTAGGAAGTGCGTATATGTATAAATATACTACTTCTGGCATGCTATCTTAGCAAGTTGTGATTTGTGACTGAACAACAGCACAGTAAATAGATGGAAGAATTCAGCCACATGTTTTCATGGTACATCCTTATATATACTATTAAGTATAATAAAAAGGGTGTGAGAAATACAGCTTTCTGATTTGTAGCAAACATTCTATTACCCGTATGTCAATCTTTGATTAACATATATGTACACGCTAATAACATGCAAAACAATGTTCAACATTATTAACAAATATATGTATAATAATACTAATAAGGCAGTCTCACTGTTTATATTAAAGGTCACTAATCACCATGTGGGGCATGTAGCACTCGGCTGTGCCTCATGCCACATTACACCAGTAAACAGTGATTTAACAACATTTACATAATCCCTGCTCATGTCTTATTGCTTATTATAAAAGGGTCTGAGAAATGGAGCTTTTGATTGGCTCCAAACATTCTAAAGCTCATGTTAATCTTTTATTAACATACATGTAGAATTAATGATATACTGCACAGGTTAAACACTGTTTAAAACAATTTTTTATAATAGCAATAAGCACTCCCAGGGATAATGTTAATGGTCAGTTAATAACCCTCTAGCGGCATGTGGCACTAGGCTACCTCGTGCCACAGTACACCTAGAAGGTGATTAACAGATTATTAACATAACCCTCACTCATGCCTTATTGCTTAAATCATACAGTATATAATTATTCTTACAATTCTGAATACATGCACATCCATTATGAAACTTGCTGATTTACTTACGGTGAGTAAGGAGCTCCCCATAGCTAGCTTGCATCCAGCTTCAAACTCAAAGGTGAGTAGTACACAGCATGTGTCATTGTACGGTATCCCTTACGTTGCTTCAAAATGTAGAAGCGGTAGCAACAAGCTTCCACTTCCTCTTAAGCTGCTGAATAGTCTTGTTTTTAACTTTCAAGACTATGTGTAAATAGCTGTTTATGTGCCTCCACATCAAATCCAGTTTCAGTTCGTACTCATCATGAACACCTTGGTATTCCCTCTAGCCTGGACTGCCTCAAGCAGTGCACACACTCTCTCGCAAGGTCCACTGCCTCATGATTTTATTTTTTAGTTCCTAGTTCTGAAATACAAACAGAAAGAAACATCCACATTAGTATCATATTACAATATTAATCATTTCTTAAATTAATTCCATATAATAGTTATTAAATTAAAGACCACATGTCCTTCAAAATAGCAGAAACACACATCAGTAGCATTATATAGGGCTAAGAAAGGATTCAGCCACCTCAACAGTAACAACAACTGCTGCTACACTGTGGTGTCCCACCATCATGCTATCCAGTAGTCTTGTGGTTGGGGAGCACTGCATCGAACATCAGATTGGACACACATCACATATCCATGTGTACTACACTGAAGTGTTCACACAACATAGTAAAGTGATGTTAAATAGAGATGAACCACACATTGCAGAACTGTGCACACACCTATAAATGCACTTAATAAATGTGAAGGCACTAACAAACTGATTGAAAGTAAAATAGCATGATAATTCTGTTGTGCATTCATGGTAGCCCATATACTAATAACTACCCATATCTGTAACATTAAAATAAATCTATATCCTTAAATACCAGTAAAGAAACATATACATTTAACAGTACCACTGTGTTTATTGATGTTGCACACATACCATATTGTTAGAGCTACAATACTGTAAGGCCACAGTAAATGGTACACTCATTTAACATACTCAAACTATATACTAATGTTGAGGACGTAACAATATCATACAATTGTGAACTGACAGCAGCAGGGAAAATTACTATTGCTGTGCCCCAATATTGTAATATAGCAAACCCATATATGTATCATGTATGTGAGTGACGCATACAGTTGATCTATTTTTGACCACATTAATATGGTTCTGAAAAGAACCTTTGTGTATACTGTAATATTTCCTCAAACAGTCTCACGATCTTAAAGGACTTTCAAGTTCCATCTTGAAGGTCTCCCAGAAAATGACAATTGCCAGCATGTGAGAAATGTACAGCATCTGGTAGGAATAGCCAATCATTACAGTATTTTATTTCAGGGTGACGTAGTACATTCCTTGCATCGTAGAAAAGCAGTAATCTGTACATTTACTTTTCTCTAGAGCTCTGTCAATCAGATACATATGATGCTCTGCTTGCCAGACCCTACACTCTGTAATATCTGAAAAGATGATAATACAGGCAGGCAACATAGACATAATAGAAGCAAGGTCCAATTTTGCCTCTGTAACTAAATCTACCCAGCGTTTGAGCCCAAATCATTGCCTCCAAGATGTATTAGCAGTATATCAGGGGAGAGTGAGTTCTCAAAAGTCTGTGCATGGTTGGCATAAGATGTTCCCATCTCATGCCACCACAAACAACATCTTACATAGCAATTGGGGAGCTGCAGGTCCCTCCCAAAATTAACTATGAACTGCAAACTCAGCTGCTCATCTTATGTAACTGCTTCCAACTATCCACAAAATCCTTTTGCTATTTTCTGCCATTCTAAGTTTTTAAACTCAGAACTGTACAGAGAGCTACAAAGAAAGGGACTGTTCACCCTGCAGTGACCAGACAGCACTGAAAATCAAACTGATATTTTCCTCCTTATTTCAAGCTAGCTTCAGTGTGTTTAGACAAAACACACAAATAAAAAAAAACATTCCTCCTGCTCTGGCTTCATTAACCAATGTAACTGATGCATTCAGTATTACTAGAGCTAAGTTCCTGCAAAATCTGAAACCACTAACAACTGGAAAAATGAATCCTTTTCATAGGCAGTTTTAAACAATTACAACATCAGAAACAAGTCTGATTGGTTCCATTTTCTCATACAACTCCATGTGCACCTTCCTATCTCCTCCATTTGCAGCTGTATCTGTACAAGTTAGTACTAAAATGCTTTCTCACTTTAAACTATTTTCTCTTAAGAATATAGCCTGCTAAACAATAACAATTAACATTATGAGATTCAACATAAAAAAAGTTTTGATTAATAGTATGTACATGTTGTTATAAGTTTTTTAAATACTAGAAAATATCATGTGAAGATAGACTGTACTTACAGTTTCAAACTGCTCTGTCTCAGCAATATTCAGAATGGCTCCTGTTTACTTCTTCTTCAGTGTTGTCCGTCTCTGATCTGTTCTCAGAAGTGGCCTGACAAATCTTAAATTACATTGGTAGAGCTAGCTGTCACTCAAACACACTGTTTTATGATTCGATAATGAATGTTTTAACCACTCCCAAGTGTTAGATTAACTTTACTGTCAGATGCGAAAGTACATTTGCAACACTTTCAATAGCACGACAGTAAAATTTGCAAAAGTGTCAAGTTCGACAGTACTTTTGACCATATTGTCGAATGCACAAAAGTACATTTGCGACACTTCGATATACGACAGTAAAATTTGTAGAAATTGTCAAAGTTAAACAGTACTTTTAACCATATTGTCGGATACACGAAAGTAAGATTTGCGACACTTTCGAATGCACAAAGTATTTTTTCAAAACTTTCATGCTCATGAAAGTAATTTTCAAGACTGTCTATATATTGACATGATTTCAGATTTTATGGAAAAATAGCTCAATTTTCAATTTTAAACACATTATGTACTGCGTAGCTGCTTCAAACTCAGTGCACTTCAGATATTTAAGATTTACAATGTTCCAAGCATGCATAACAACTGTACAAGCAGTCATACAAAACACTAATTTGTTGTAATTTTCACACTCAAATGTACATATATCTATTTTAAGACCTCTGCTCATAACAGTGTCACTCTGATGTTTATACATTTCTACCATATAGTCATTTCTCACATAAACTGAGCCAAAATGCAGCACATAAGCAAAACACAGTTTGTTACGATGTGAGTAATGAAATCTGTACTATTCACAAGGCTGTATGTTAAAAGCAAAATAGCAAATTCTCAACTGAAAAGTGTGACAATACACAAGCTTACAAGTGTACATATGAACTGTACTCATAAAGCATGTAAATCAGAAATATTTCAGAATTCTCACACAATTTTTGACATATTCATTTTAAGTCATCTGCTCATAAACACAGCCACGGTAATTTTGTGACTGTACCCACACAGATTATTTCATCAATCAACTGCAGCATTGCACAGTACATGTGCAGAAAAACATTTTTCCATGTTTTAAAAATAACAGCTCAATAGTGATACACAGGGTACTAAAACACAATGTTGATAATATACAGCAATGATGATTGAAATTTAGATTAAAAAACAAGCATACTTAGCAACTGTGGTAGGCAGCACTCACAGAACAGTAACAGTGGCATGTCCTCCTCTAATTGTTAACATACTAATTGTTACAGATTTGGTAATGAACACTATCACTCTCAAGTTTTGGTCTACCATATAGTAAATTAGCATACTGACTATGCCATGACCACGCTACATGGTAGAAAGTACATATTAAGTCCACATGTAAAAATACACTATCCTAATCATAAGTACACATGGGAAAAAATCTTTTAAATATGTACTAAAATATTGAGAATGCACAAACTTCTGATATTACATAGCAGCTCTTAATGCACATTCATAAAAACTATCGCTTAGTTATATTTTTACCAAATTGTTAACATACTTAACATACAATTCTATCAATACACACTGTTACAAGAAATTTACTGAAGCCTATTCTAAAACTTTTTTCTCTCTCATACAGGTGCCTGATACTTCTGTAAGATTGCTTACTGTCATTGTCAACCATAATACCAAAATGCCAACTAAATACAGATGTAGATGTGTCTCAAAACGAGAGCGGAATAATAGTACTACACTGTTGTATAAGGGCAACAAACAAAACAGTAAAAGCACACCAAAAATGAACATCTACAGAGCTTTACTGCAACAGTGACCCTACATCAAGTCACTGCACAACCAAACAAAATTCCTTAACAGAAAAGAAAAAATGCTTATACCATCACAAATGTTGTGTCGATCTCTGAAAAAACACAACTATTTTGAGTATAACCATCAAGAAATGCTCAAAACAACACAGGAAAATCAAAATAGTGACTTACAACTCAGAAGAGAAAGTATTTCCAACCACTAGCAAGTAAGCTAAGATCGAAAGACTTATCGCTGCAATGCTACTGCACAGCCACAAAAGAGCAAGAGTCACCTTTCTCTGATGAATTTACATCTGAAGTACAAACTTTTTGTCAACAGAGCACTGTTTGTTCTACTTGATTGTGGCGTAAGATGTGTCATGTGCTTGAACAATTCAGGAAACTTGTATATGCCATTAAAAGGCTTCAACAGTATCCTTGTTTGACTGTTGACAACTTCTACATCATATTTTCTGGGACAGTGGCTGCACACAGCACTCAGAAGCATATTTCTGGAAGGAGTCTTATCATTACTTAACAAAAGAACAGATGTTCAGTATTGATGAGTCGGCAAACTAAAAATGTCCTCAGTATCTCTGATGACAATCAATTGGATACTGATGATGACTGTGATCAACCACACTCTTGGACCAAAGCACCACCATTTACATGATCATGTGATGATACCGCAACTGTAGGCAATCATCATTTCAAAACTAGAACACTTTGTTAACCTATTTGTAATAACAATCAGAAGAGAGACATAAACTGTTTACAGACATTGACCATTATGAAATCCGGCCACATGCTGGACTCATGGGTCACTCACTTGCATGTCTCAATACTGGTGTTTGGCATAGTATTTTTTCACAACATCCGGATGCTTGCAATGCATCAAACAGGCATCACGAAACTTTGTCTACAGAGTATATGAAGTACATCGAGCTGTACATCAATACCTTATTTAAATGACTTATTGCAGTCAGGTGACATGCAGGGTGCCATCACTTTCCTAAAATAACTGCAACACATTCATTCTGTTACCAGAAACAACTAATTTTCACTGTAACAGTTCTGAAAAAAAATCTGTTTTCAGTGTTAGAAAATGCCATTCTGAAACAGTACAGGGGAGGAAATTATAAGTTTGAGGTTCCCAAAGTCTCAAGTTTGATTCTATTTGTGTGTCATACAACCGTTTGTGCTACATGAAACAAACTGTCACAGTCAATCTAGAAACCTTGTCACCATACAATGACATGTGGTTCGCCTGCAGCATTCTTGCTGCTGAAATCTGACTTTCACTCACAAGACACCATTGTGCTATGCAAACACTGTTTTCAAAACTGAAGTGCAACACTTTGCTAGCAAGGTCAATGCTAAACAACATGGAAACAGATGTTACACCAAGTGAGATTTCAACACTGAATATGTTTGACATATTCTAATTCAGACAATGAAACCATTCAAACGATTCTCGTCTGAACACAAGACCCAGAACATTCCACAGAAAGAGCTTGTTAGATCTCTAAAGGGTTCTGTGATGCATCTACCACTTCCTCTACAGGAAAATGTTCAAGCAATCTCAACAGAAAATAGGCTTGGTCATTCTTGCTAAATGGTGTGCCTACAAAGGCCAAGGTCATCTGGCAAGATGTTGTCAATGTGCAAAAGATAAAGCTTACTCTGACATTTTGAAGAGTAACAATTCCTTTACATAGACCTTGACATAGATCAGATGAGCAGTCTCTCTCAATGCAACAATGATCTATTAGAAAAAAGTAAGCCAATCATTGAGAAAGGTCAGTACACAGACAAGTGACATTGTGTATGAACAGTACACAATTCACCACTACATAGCAGAGATCCATTAGGAGACAACATTGATCTCTATCAAATGAAGCAGGTGGAAGGTGAGTCTGTCAGCATTTGGGAGGCAACACTAAAGCACGCTGTTTCCTAGACCTATTTCCAAAAGGGTCAGGTGGGCCCTAGATGAAGAGAAATACGGAGTACAGGGTGCTGAGTACCGCACTAATAGATGTTCTGAGCAAAGATGGCAAATTCAGATGTAACATACAGTACCTGTTCCATCTGCTCTGGGAGAGTGAACTTAGCATTCTGTCTGCATCTATAGCACATACAATTTGTCTAACAAGTCCACTAGATGGAATAACAGCTGCTCAATTTCTAGAGAAATTAAAGCAGAAAGATGAATATGTACAAGTGAATCTGTCTTCCATACTTTAAAGTCTCCGTGGCACCAAAGAATATTGGTATCAAGACACTTTCGGAAGTAGATGACAATGCTATGAGGTATGGGGCAGCCATGGTTTGTCACATTAGTTGTGCTGAATATGCCTGGGATGAACTCATTGAACTGATGAAGTGGGCAAATTCCGATGTCGAGACATCTCATCGATGACTGTTGGAGATGTGTTCACTTGATCCTGTGTCTGTCACAAGACATTTCACACAAGCAGTTCCATGACATTCTCACTTTCATCTTGTCAAGGACAATCCTCCTCTAGGTATTGTGGAACATTACTTTTGGAGGAGGAATATCAAGCACAAGGTGCCCCTCATATCCATGTGTTATTGTGGATCAAGGATCTCGCCATGCATTTGGTGAACATGAAGCAGCAGAAGTGCTATCATTCATCAACAAATATATCACTTGTCACATTCCAGACAATATGACAGTCCTACACTATGGAAGTTGGTACAAAGTTCCAGTGACATATTTCCACGAAATATTGCCGTGAGTAGTAAAGAACAAATCTAATTGGTACACATGATGTCACTTTGGATTTCCTAGACGAGTTTGTCAGAATGGTGCCATGAATGACCTTTCTCAGCAATGTGACACCACTTGAAGGCAAAATCAACCAAAGAGGGTATACGAGTTACCCAGGGATGAAAAGAGGTGTACATCAATGACTTCAACCCAACTCTTCTCCTAATGTGGCAAGCAAACATAGATGTTCAGTTTGTGGCTGGCAACTCACTGGCCCTGGTTCGGTCGTCACTCATACATAACCAAACATGAACAGACTAGCTTGCAAGATCTTTGGGAAGATATTGCCAGTTCAAACAAAAGCCTGACATCTCAGCTGTGGACATTGGGTTTGAAGACTCTTTCACACAGAAGATAATGGAGCTTCTAGAAGCCAGTGACCGGTTAAAGGGTACACATCTTGCGGGAAGTCTGATGCTGTACGTTTCCTCAGTGTAAACTACAAAGAGAAACAGAAGCGTGTACTGATTCCTCATGCTGAAATTGAGGAGCTCGCTATCAATACACCTTCTTCAAAACATATCTTGAAGAATAACCTGATAGACACATACTACCCCGTAGACACAACAACGCAGATGATATGTGTCTGTTTGAGGTGGCTAAGTGGTATGACTACAAGACAGGTGCAGCACCTGACTCAACACAACACATTTACAAGGTCAATGGACTAGATGGCTGTCTCATGAAGGACACAAGCCATGGCTTATAGATCACTGCAAACTGCATCTAGGCACATCAGAGACAGATCATTACTCGTTGCTCTCCTATTCCTATTAAGACCCTGGAGGAGAGGTCTGAATTAAAAGGTGACTCTGACACATTCGAAGACCAGTTCAATCTCACGTATGAGAATTTCCAAACAGGTACTCACAGACATCTATACAAAGACTAAAAGATGAGAAGAACAGCTTGAGAAGGCAGAGAAGCAACTTCAGGAAGACACCCAGTTAGTTCACAAGACAACCTTGATCTAGAAGGACAAGGTGTTCTAGGTGACCCTCTGCCCATAAGTGCCCCGAAGTGTTAATGTCAGAAATTGAGACAGCCATGCAACATGGCACACACTCTATGGTCAACCCAGCTGACTTAAGAGAAAGACTAAATCAGCTGCAGCATACAGTTCACTCTCAAGTAGTTGAAGCTGTCCAACATGGTATACTACATGAGACAAAACAATGTGACTGCACTCAGTACAAGCCACTACTAATGTTTGTTAGCGATTCAGCTGGCACAGGAAAGAGTTTCTGATTGAAAGCCATCACTGCAGAAGTATGGAGTGTGACAGGCTCTTCAATGTCTGTTGCTGTGACTGCTCCCAGGGACTAGCAGCATACAACATTGGTGGAGTAACATTACACCGTCTCTTTATGTTGCCAGTCGAACATGGGAGAACTGGAGGTATCGTAAACTGTCATTTGAGGTAGCATCTCAGCTCTGTTCCATGTTCACAAGATCAGTTACTCATTGTTGACGAAATCAGCATGGTCTCCAATGTCTGCTTGCCTGTATTCATCTCGTCTACAGCAGATCTTAGGTACTGACGATGGAGTGCCACTTGGTGGCAAAAGTATACTTGTGTTGGGAGACCTTTACAACTTGCACCAGTCAATGCAGAGCATGTATTTACAACTCTGACTGCCAAGCAAGCTAAGAATATCCTCGTTGCATTGCAGGCTATAACATATGGGAATTATTCTCATGTTGAGTTGTCTGAGAACACGCGCCAAAGTGGTGATCTAGCTTACAAATCACTTTTAGATGAAGCTCGTGACAGATTCTTTATCACCAGAACATGTTTGTATGTTAAATGATCAAAAATCACAGTACATAGTACATGCATAGAAACAGCATGTAATGTCTTCAGTGATATATATACTCTACTGGCAGACACATAGTGTGTCTTATGCCATGACTAAAGAAATGCACTGAATTCAACAATCTAATGCTACAGAGAAAACCAAGAGATTCTAACTCTGCATGCAGTTGATACAGTTGATGGCGTTATTCTTAGTTGAAAGCTAGTATCAAAGATGACTGAACGACTAAGTGAACTGAAGTCAGATGTTTCACGAACAGCTGGCCTGAAACTGTTCTCCACAGTTTGTAGAATGCACATATCATGCTGCGCGTAATCTAGATGTAGAACAAAGGTATGGTAAGCGGTGCCATAGGAAACATCACTGACTTTGTCTACAATGTCCAGAAGACATATATTGAGACACTTGTAGTGCACTTTGACAACATGGAACACTCTGTACACATAGATCAAACCTGCGTTTAATTCCAGGTTTTTAAGGATATCTTATGTAAACTGAAACAGTTCCCATTATGTGTTGCATATGCTGTCTCCATTCACAAATCTCAGGGATTGAGTTTGGATTCAGCAATAGTAGACATAGGTACAGACATTTTCAAGGATGGCATGAGCCTACGTCGCACTTTTCAGTGTCGCAGCCTTTCTGGATTGCACATCATTAGTATAGCACCTCGGAAAATATGAGCTGACAAGCAATGTATTCTTGAGTACAACAGGTTACGTACTCTATATCAGCCACAAATGTCTTTAATACCACTGCCTACATATCTGTCTGTCTCACACAATTCAGTCACAGCTAGAGGTAGCAGAAACAGCAAGCTTCCAAAAGTGATTAGACAAAAAAGAGTTCAGCAAAGGCCACAACTTCAAGTAAACATTCACAACCAGCAATTCATCAGAAATCAGTTGGTGTAGCTGCTGTACCAGTCTTTGACAACAGCAGTGAGTAAACTGCTATGCTAACTCAGCTATGCAAGTTTTTCTACACATGCCACAGTTTGTGCAGGCAATATCTGCTTCACAAGACAATCCCCTATCAAGCGCTTTGAAGCAGATTATCAACATGACTTCTGACCACTCTAACAATGTACAGTCACTAACACCACTATGACAGGTGTTAGCTACATATACTGGATGTAGTACATTTGCTGCAGACATACAGCAAGGCACTACTGAGTTTATGATGGCTGTCATAAACAACCTGGATAAAGATGGCACCCCAATGCGGCAGTACTTCACAGTAACATATGTTACAAAATATGTATGTGTTTCATGCGGCAATCACAGCGTGAAACCACACAAGACATGCTGTGGATAACTCTTTGTCTCTGAAACCAAAAGTGTCAAATTTCGACAGCTATTCATTAATGCTGAATGTAGTCATGCCTGTGGAAGGTGCGGAGGCAGATGCACTCAGTCCATACGTCTCAGGAGTTCATCTCAATATCTGTTGCTTATGTTGTACAGATTTGACCCCAATGGGCTCAGAGTTGATACTCCTATCACAGATTACACAGCTAGTAGAATAGTCTTCAACCAATCAGTGTTTGACACGCACAGTATAATCTATCACCATGGTCAATCCATGCATTCTGGGCATTACACCTCGTTACTAAGGTGCAGAACTGGATGGTTAGAGTGTGACAATTCTACAATGAGTTTTAAACAGAGACTGCCATGGCACTTGAAAATGCATGTCTTTTAATATTGAAGAATTATGACACCTTCATATTTCAGAAGAATAGGACAAAACGTTACTTTTTAAAATGACTATTTTGTCAAAAACATTCATGCCTCATTACAATGTTGTATAATGTACGACCTAAATAAACCATACAATTGCAACAAAATGGTATTCTAACAGAGACATTACATACACTGTAACATGTTAGATCTTGTGTGGATCAGTGACTACATGAAAATTGTTGTAGTGGCTTCAATCGGCGCCAACAATATTCACAGTCACTAGAGAAACCATGATTACATGTCTATCAAAGATTGTACATCTAAAGACTGAGGACTTACTGCTCTCCTCCTCTGTATATATCTTTAAACATTCATGTATCAACTCATATATAACAACAAATTGATATGACTTATAAGCTCTTACTCTTTGCAAAGAGAACTTCTCAGTTATTATTGTAAATTACTGAGCTACACTCTAACATTCAGCAAACATTCCACTCTGTCACAAGTTGTCTATCAACACTTCAATTTGTCTATTGACTCTTGGCGTATAGAGAACATCATTCGATACGCCATGCAACAGTGTAGAACTATCACTTTCATCGTAATACTAGTATTGTACAGTACATGTGTAAAAATAACTACCTTTATTGATAATGCAAGAAGCTGAATTACACAACTGTAAATAATAACCAATTGCTGAATGTCATTTACTGACTTTTACATGTGTTTGGAATTACTTGTACATAATATAAACATTTGTATTCAGGTGTACATTGTTAAGAACTAGTACTTGTACTAAAAATAGTAGTGTAGCACTAAAGTACAAGTGAATGTTTTAGATATTATTCAGCACTATAGTAACTACATTTAATTAACCATAAGTTTGTTAAAAAATGCATTCCATGACAGTTTTAGTATTTACAAGTTAAGAATTTACATAGAAGCCAATGTAAGAATTGATAATATGTCATTTGTTCATGTAAAAACATAATATTTTTTAAACTTGTCACATAAGTAATTCTACCATATGTAAAAAATATTGACAATTATAAATCAGACACTGTTACTGATCACAACAAACTGCATACCTGTTCCTGACAATATTTATGATTGCCTCAATTGAGGGGTCGGGTGAGAATTTTCCATTGCGCCTAGTCAGTGACATATTATTAAATAATACCAATCAAATGTAACAAAACTTACATTTTGTATATTGTACTACTTAGACAGTCAGCATATGGTTTTGCCCACCCAAGGAACATCCACATTAGCAGTCACACAATTACAACAAAACACTTGTCTATCATGTGTGTAATCACACTTCACAACCTTCTCACATTGCCTTATTAACATAACACACAAGTAATGCACTACACATAATTACAACATACAATCATTTTTAAAAAGTTACATTTTTTACAAACTCCATTCACATTCAATAGTAAATATATAATGAAGCACCACAGCTTCAGCCTGACTATTAGAATTCCAGGTCAAATGTCAGAAACTACTTCCTCACATAAGAGTAGTAGTACTGAAACATAACTAGAAACACACAACACCTGATTAGTTTCCTATTATATCACACACTTACTCCAATCCATATTATACAGTTCTTATTATTCTTACACATTTACATATTTGACAAGCAATGTTTGACACATACAAAGATTGTATTGTGAGACTGCTTCTATTAACTAAATTTCACTCTTGATTGGACCTTTTCTCCATTTGACAAATTGGCAATAAATATTTAAAACCATAACCACCTGTATGACTCCTTACTTTAAATACCATTATGACATAAAATAAGTGTCTATGACTTAAGCATACAAATCAATGTTTACTAATACTGCTACAACTATACCTCCATCAATTTGTTTGGTACCTATGACATACAGTCAGTATCACAGCATATGCAACGATGTGGGACATTGCATGTCACATATGACAGAATTCGAACAGTGTAAAAAACTCAGCAATGTACTTACTTTTCCTCTGCCTATCCAGTCATTATTACTATACCAAGGTGCCACATCATCACCCAACAGGTCACAGCTGTGACTATACATGTACCATTCAGTCACTACTATCTGTACTTCAGAGTCTGACAAAATGGACATTTCTCATTAGTTGCAAACATCCTAAAACCTTATGTAAATCTTTTATTACCATACATGAAGAGGTTGATGATATACTGAACAAGGTTTAAAACTGTTTAAAAACATGTTTCATTATTATAGCAATAAGTCACTCCCAAGAATTGTGTTAATGGTCAGTCAATCACCCTATAGAGACATAGCCACTCAGCCACACCTCGTGCCACAGCACACCCTGTGTGTCTGTGTGTGTGTGGTGCTGGGGGGTGGTCGGAGTTAGGTTTTCAACCCTAACAGTGAATTTCCTCACTTTTGTCGCTGTGGAACAACCCTAACTAATGCATTAAATGGAGTTTTTGCCTCTAATTTCCCTTCTTTTTGAGAATGATATTGAGAAATAGTGATATTATGCGGTTTGGGCCTCTCCCACCACATGATGTCTTGTGGCATAGTAACAGGAGCAACCAGCATAAACAGAAATGCTAACAGTTGGCACAATGGTAACACAAGGCGAATGAGAACAGAAAAGTGCGCACACGTGGCGTAAGACGGAAATGGTGTGCCACGTGATGTCTTGTCACATAGTAACATGGTGCCTGTAAATGGAAATGTCAATGGCCATGGTGATGCAACGTGAAACAGAAAGAGAAACAGTATGGTACACACAAATGGCAAAAAGTAACAGAAACGAAGCGCAAATGAAAACGCTAAAGATGACGCGATGTGGTGGCATTAGGTGTGCATTGGGATCATCAGCCCTAACTCTCACCCCATGACATGTGTAAAGCAGCAGAAGTATAGGAGAATGGGGTGATGGTTAGGACCACGATCCCAATGCACACCCCAATGCTGGTTGGGGGTGCAAGGGGTTTTTCAACCCTAACAGCAAATTTCCTCACTTTTGTCACTGTGGAACAACCCTAACTAATGCATTAAACTGATTATTTTGCCTCTTATTTCCTTCTTTTGAGAATGATAACGAGAAATAGTGAATGTAATGCAGCGGGCGGAGCGCGGGGCCCTCTGGGCCCGCACTCCCACTGCATAATATGGTGGCGGGGAGGGCCCCATGCTCCCACCACATGATGTCTTGGGCATACTAACAGGGACACCAGCATAAACTGAAATGCTAACAGTGGCACACATGGTAACACAAGCACGAATGAGAACAGAAAGGAGTAACGCACATGGTGGCATAGACGGGAATGGTCTGCCATGTGATGTGTTGTCACATAGTAACATGGTGCCTGCAAACAGAAATGTCAATGGGCATAGTAAGTGAAGTGAAACAGAAAGATAAACAGTACTGTAGACAGAAATGGCAAAATAACAGAAACACAAGCGCAAATGAAGCGCAAAGGATAAGCGCACATGGTGGTGCAGATGTCAACTGTAAGTGAAACGATGCGGAACACTCAAGCGGACAGGGCAACAGTAACAGTAATGTAAGCACACAGGCTGGTTTTCCCAAAACCTGCATAGAAGGATAGTGAGTACAAATAATGTATGCGTAATAATGAGTATTGGGCAGAAAATGAGATCTTTGAATACTAAATATATTATATCTCAGGAACCGTAAGATGTAGAAAAAAAATTTAAAAGTCATATTATTTACAGCTGTTCTGGCTAATGTGAATCTTAGCCTCTGTTAGGGGGCTAAGAAATTTTCTGATGAAAAGTCTGTATCTCTCACCGTTTCTGAGATACGGGCCCTGAAAAGGCGGAGAGCATCATAATGTTAGCCTATGGGAAAAAAGAAAAGTTCGAACACCATAACTTTGCCTCTCTGTAATGTTTTTCACCAAGCCACTGAAAGGCACATATGTGAGCTGTTGGCTGTCTTCCTCAAATTTCAGGAAAAAGACCAAACCGTTATTTTGCAGCAGGGTGCCAAAGAATTTCTGTAATCGTTGGCGCCGTAATGTTATCCTATGGGAAAAACTGTCAACTTTGGAGTACCGTAACTTTGCCACTGTGTAATATTTTTTAATACAACACTGAAGGGCACATCTATGAGATGTTGGCTCTGTTCTCTCCAAATTTCAACCCAAAACTCCCAACGGTTCTTTTGCAGCACAGTGCCAAAGAATCGCTGTCACTGTCCACAGATGGAAAACTACTATCGCAATTTGCCAAAGCTTTAGCAAAAAGTTAGACACTTTTGTGAACACAAAAGTAATTTGTGAAATACTTTTCCAGAAATTTGAAAAACATATTTCTGGGGTGTTTTACCACAAAATAAAGAAATGGCAAGCATCCTCAGGGCCCAACTAGGTGACTACAAAAAGAATTAGGTTGCTAGAGGGTCTCAAATTTAAATGCCAACCATTTTCTGATCACCAGCTGAAAACAAAATGGCGGTTGTAAAGTAACAGGCCCATTTGTGAAAGTAAAAATGCATTGCGACACTGTAGAACTTTTGTTAACTTTTCCCATTGACTCATAATGGGAAACAGTTTTTGAATAACTTTTGAACTGTTTAATATTTTTCATCAAATCTTCAAAAGGCACATCGAGGACCTCGGCACACATTCCCTGAAGATTTCAGGCCAGTCGCTTCAAACCGTATGACCTGTAGGCGCAACCATAGAATTCAGAAAAAGCGTAAATGTGCGCAAGATCACATAATAACTCCGCAGCTGTATATCTGACCGCACGTAAACTTGGCAGATCCCAAGGCCTATGGTTCTTGATCATATATTCCAAATTTCATCAAATGGTTGTAAAGTTATTAAGGTGCAAAGTTTTGGGGTTTAACATAGAAATGGCTCCTCAACCCTAACTATGGTAGCACTACCATGCTACCATAATATACATACACACACACACCTTACTGTAGCCTTCAACCTGGACAACCATAAGCTCCTGCTTAATGAACTCCTTTAGCTGGGTTTATTACAGAACACAGCTGAATGATTCCACAGCTATTTTGCCAATCACTCCCAGTGGGTGAAATTCAACAAATCTTTGTCCAACCTTAGGAAATATCCATAGGTTCCCCAGGGCTTCATCCTGGGCCCATTCTGATTTAGCCTCTTGATAAATCAACTGCCTGATGCCTGTCAGACAGCTAACATACTCCTCTATGCTGGAGATGCAGACACCTAGTCCAAAACCCTGACCTTGACAGCCTTTCTGCTGCCCTCCAAAGTAACTTCAGGTCACTTGAAAGCTGATTCTTCAATAACAAACTGGTCTTCAATTACAAAAACAAAGACCATGATCTTCCTAACAATGAAGAAAGTTCCACCTACTGTCATTGTAAATGGTCAAGGACATATTCCTGAACAGGTGGAGACATTCAAATACCTTGGAGTTACTCTGGATGACAATTTACCTTTTGTACCCTATGTTGACGGTCTAGTAGCCACAGTTAACAGAAGATGGGGTACCCTGTACCATAACAGTAAATATCTCATTGGGGATTCTAGATGCCTTATTATGGCCTGCTTCATTCTGTCACTCATAGCTTATGGGCTCCCTTTCTACATGCTGCCTCTGACATGGTGCTAAACAGAATAAAGCTGATCTGTCATAAGGCATGCTACTTTGTATTAGTGCAGATAATCACACCCATAGTTGTACCCTCTATGCACTCAATAACTGGCTACATTTACTCAGCAGAGTAAATCTCCAGACATGATTGCTAACTAAAAGGTACTCTTGAGCCTAACACCCCATGCTTTAACAAATTGCTTCACCACATCTTTAACTTATACAACACCAGGAACATGGCCAGGAAGGCCCATACGACTATTTTCCAAAGTGCTCAGCTGGGCAAGTGGTCATTTACTGTCAGGGTCACTAATTGGTTAAATGATTGCTTGACAAACTGCTGAATCTCCCTAGTTTACTTAGTTCTACAAAAGAATTTGTTTGGCAGAAAAGGATCACTTGGACCACCATGTCTGCCCATTTTCCCTACCTACAGTCGTATCCTGTACACCCTATTTGATCTCTGGCTTTTTCTCCCACCCCCCATTTCTTTTCACTGAGATCCCCGTATGTATATCATGTCCATTCTTGATCCCCATTGCTGCTTTCATCCCAAACCTTGGCTAGTAGACTATTCCACAAATCCAGAACCCTTTCTGTGTAGAATAACTTCCTCACATCTTTCCTGATACTAGTCCCCAGCTTCACATAATGTCCCTTTTTCTTGTACATCTTTCTTCTCAAAATACTTAATTCCTGTACCTTATTAACCCCTGTGAGGTATTTAAAGGTTTCTATCATGTTCCTCCACTCCTTCTCTCTTCCTCAGTGTCCATATTGAGCTCCTTGGTCTCTCTTCATGGGGCTTGTGATGTAAACTCCACATCATTTTAGTTGTCTCCAGTGGACCACCTTCACCCTGTATCTATCCTTCTGTAGATGTAACCTCTGGAGCAGTACACAGTATTCCACTTAGATCTTACTAGAGAACTATTCTGGGGTGACACCACCCCTTCTACTAATGATACTTCTCCCTCTTCAACCCAGTATCCCACTAGCCCTCACAACTGCTTTGTTGCATTGCCTGAAACATAGAAACATAGAATTTGATGGCAGAAAAGGACCACTTGGCCCACCCAGTCTGCCATTTCCCTACCTAATGGATAAGTTGCAAATCCTAGTTAACCAGCAGCCTACTTCATCTACCCCCACCCCTAGAATTGCCTTATGACTGTCAGCATGCATGCTTGAATTCCACCACTGTTTTGACTCCACAACCTCCTCCTGAAGGTCATTCCATGCATTCACAACCCTCTCTGTGAAAAATACTTTTAAACTGCCTTTGAGCCACCAACTGTCTTCAAATTGTACCCCTTGTTTTGCACACCTCTTTGTTTGAAAGATGCTACCCTCTTGGACTTTGTTGATTCCTTGAGGTACTTCAAAGTTTCTATCATCCCCCTCTCCCTCCTTTCCTCAATGCTATACATATTAAGCTCTTTAAGTCTCTCTTCATATGTCTTCCGGTGCAGACCCTGCACCATTTAGCTGCCCTCCTCTGGACAGCTTCCATCCTGTCTATGTCTTTGTGGAGATTGGGTCTCCAAAACTGCACACAGTACTCAGATAGGGTCTCACCAGCTGTCTGTACAGAGGAATAATAACTTCCTGTTTTCTACTGGTGATGCCTCTCCCTATGCATCCCAGTATCCCCAACCCTCCTTGCTGCCCTCTCACATTGCTGGCCCACCTTTAGGTCATCTGATATGACTACCCCTAGGTCCTTTATGTCTTTTTGTTTTGTTATTAGTATCTCAGTCCCCATTGTGTACTCTTCTCCTGGGTTTTGTTTCCCAGGTGCATTACTCTGCACTTCTTAGCATTGAATCTAAGCTGCCATACATTTGACCATTCCTCTAACCATACCAAGTCCCTTCTCATCCTTTCCACCCCACCTTGTGCATCAACTCTGTTGCAGACCTTTGTGTCATCTGCAAGGAGACATACTTTTCCTTCAGTCCCTCTGCAATGTCTCTTATAAAGACATTGAAGAGGACGATCCTAATACTGAACCTGTGGTACCCCACTAGTAACCCCTCTTTCTTCAGCGTGGATGCCATTTACTGCTACTTTCTATGTCCTATTCTCCAGCCAATTCTTTACCCAGGCTGTCATCTTGGGATCCACTCCCAGGCTGGCTAACTTGTATATTAATCTTTCGTGTGGGTAGGCCATGTCACAGCCTCTCCCTGATCTACTACTTTGGTCATCCAGTCAAAAAAATCTATCAGATTCATCTGGCATGACCTTCCTGCTGTGAATCCATGCTGCCTTGGGTCTGTGCCCTCTGGCCTCTAGATACTCGACAATTCTTTCCTTCAAAGTGATTCCATCATTTTCCCTATCACTGAGGTTAAACTAACAGGTCTGTAGTTTCCTGCTTCTGCCTTGCTCCCACTTTTTGTGAAGGGAATCACATCTGTTCTCCTCCAGTCCTCGGGTACCACCCCATCCTCTCATGATTTGTTATTGAGGGTAGTCAGTGGTGTCACTAGTTCTACCCTTAGTTCTTTTAGAATTCTGGGATGGATTCCATCAGGCCCCATTGCTTTGTCCACCTTCAGTTTTAAAGTTCTTTCAGAACCCTTTCTTCTGTAAATGGGTTGGTATCAACTTCTGTATCCAGAGTGTTTCTATTGTTTGTTTTAGGTACCTTCCCTCTTCATTTGTAAATACTGACCAAAATATTTGTTTAGTATCTCTGCCTTTTCACAGTCACCTTCTGCCCACCCCCTTATTAAGCCTCACTATCCCTCCCTTGGTCTTCCTTCCTCCATGATGCACCTATAAAAGGTTTATCCCCTTCTTAACTGAGGTTGGCTATCTTTTTCTCAGTTTGGGCCTTTGCCATTCTGACTGCCTTCCCAGCCTCCTTTTGCTTTAACTGATACAGTTCTCTGTCCTTCTCCTTCTGTGATTCCTTGTACTTCCTGAATGCATTATTTTTCTCTTGAACCTTCACTGCCACTTCCTTTGAGAATCATAGTGGTTTCTAACATTGTTTTGTTTTGTTTATTTGCTTCACATGAAGGCTTGTTACCTCTGTGATAGCAGTTTTATTATTCCCCATTGTTCTTCCACCTCTCCTTCCTGCCCCATATGCTAGTGCATTCTTTAGGCACTCACCCATTTTGTAAAAGTCAGCCATCCTAAAGTCCAGTACTTTTACCTTTGTATGGCTTGACTCTATTGCTGTGTTTATTGTGAACCATACTGTTCGATGGTCGCTAGTTCCCAGATGGCTACCCACTTCTACATCTGTGATCCTCTCCATCTCCATTTGAGAGAACCAGGTCTAAGATTGCTCCTCTCCAGTGGGTTCCATTACTAGCTGTCTAATGCATGCCCCTGTAGGGCATTTAGAATAACCCACTCTTCAGTGGCTGCTGCAACTGCACTCCAGTTAACAACTGGCATATTCAGATCACCCATCAGCAATATCTCCTTTTTCTGCCATTCTAAGTATACTTTCCTATCATTTCCTTGTTCATTCCCCCCGAGAGGGAGGTCTGTATACAACCCCTGTGTGGATTGTAGTGCCATTGCCTGTCTCCAAATTGACCCACAGTGCTTTTCTCCTCCCTGTTTACCCTTTTATTCTGTTGCTTTGATTTCTTCCCTTATGTAAGAGCTACTCCTCCTCCTCTTTTACCCTACCTGTCCCTCCTGTAGATGAGTGTATCCTGGTATGTTTACATCCCAGTCATGGTTTTGTGTGTACCATGTTTTCTGTGACTGCCACAATATCCAGATGTTCCTCCTCCATCAAGGCCACTAATGCAGGAAGCTTGTTATCCAGACTATGGGCATTGGTACTCATTGCTCTCCTTTTTTGATGGCTTTATCTTCTGTTGCAGCATCCTCACTGACATTTCTACCTGGGTCTTTTTCTCATTTAGTACCCTGTTTTGTAGGAAGATGATAGGATTTTCCTGCTGCTTATCAGTGCCTCCCCTTGACTAGTTTAAAAAGCTTGCCTGGCCACCTTTAGGTCATCAGAGATTTATTACCCAGTTTCTTCTCCTGATGGTTAGTCATCAGTAACACTCCATTCATTCTATACTCTGACCTTGGGTTTTGTATACTTCCAGAGGCCACATCTATGAGGAAAGACTGAGTGAACTCAACATGTACACCCTGGAAGAGATGAGGAGAGTTGGGAATATTACAATGGCTTAAATACCTCACAAGGTAAATAAGATACAGAAGGAAAGTATTGTTAAGGAAAAAAAGATGTATAAGAACAAGGTGACATACTAAGAAGCTGGAGGAGTAGATTCAGGAAAAATGAGAGGAAGCACTTCTTCACAGAAGGAGTGGTGTATTCCCAGAACAGCTTCCAGTGGAGGGTAATGGTGCTGAAAACAGTAGTGGGGTTCAAGACTGCATGGGATAAGCAGAAGGAATCATAGTAGAAAGGAAAGGAGGGAGCACAAGAGATTCAGAGATGAAGTTGGGTCTAGACGATAGCTAGGGACACAGTAATAGGTAGGACAAAATGGTCAGAGTGGGTGGGGCAAGAGTTCCTTATTTGCTGTAAAATTTTATGTTTCAGTGTTTCTGTATTTGTGTACAGCACAGGGGGTGCATGTTAGCAATGTGCCACAAAGGGGTGCATGTTAGAAAGGTGCCACAAAGTGGTGCTTGTAAATGCTTTGCTGTACAAATAGTGACATTTTATGGGAGTCATGTTTACCAAATGTTATCTTTGTTAATAATTTAAACTGTGCTGTTGATCTGTAGATAAGCCATGGTGCTGAACTTCCACTACTGAGTGATAAACATCAGTTTCCATCATTCTTTCGCACGTGACAGTGGCTACTCTCAACCATTTGGCCTTGCAGAGATCACTAAGTACTTTGGTTGGACCTGGTAGGGATTCTATACACAGATAATGATTTGGTGTACAAGGAAGTCAACAGCTGAAGGAAGCATTAGTCAGGACCAGTGTCTGTGTAGCATTTTATGAGATCCTTTCAACAGACCTCAAAAGGAAGAGAATTATTTCTCTTGTAGAGATGATTGTGACTTCATCCGCAGTTGTGATCATGATTTATGCCTTTCCACATAGTAGCTTTAATCATGGAGGAGATAACTATACAGAATATAACAGGAAAAGTCTGGATAGGAACTTCAAGTTGGATTACAGATTTAGATTTTCACAGAAGGAACTCTGGAAAACATTAAATGGCACAATAGGGTTTGAAGTATCCAGTGGAGATATCCCAGGGTTTAAAGACTTCCTTTACAGTATTCACCCTTCCAAATATCCACGTGATATCTATATGAAGCCATTTTGGGAGACTGTATTCAGCTGCAAGTGGATGGAAAATGAAACTAATAAAATGCACAAAAGAAGGAAAAACTGATGAATTGCAATTTTGTACTGGAGAAGAGAAACTGGGCACACTGGAACAGACCATTTATCCTGTTGACAATTTCAGATATACCTACAATATGGTAAATGCAGTGTACTCACTGGCACATGCATTACATGACCTGCAGTCATGCAAACCTGGAGAAGGACCGTTCAGTAACAGAACATGTGCGGACAGGAATCATTTTCAGCCATGGCAAGTAGGTCCCAATTATTTTCAAAATTAATGAATATAAAATAATACAAGAACTAGAAGGTTATGGTGGATGGGAACTCTGGGCAATTAGCACTTTACCTCAAGGATAGGTATGAGGGCTATTCAACCTTTTCATCAATGATCTGAAAGCTGGGGTCTCAGTTGGGGTTGCTAACA
Source organism: Neoceratodus forsteri (assembly GCA_016271365.2). Classification (NCBI taxonomy): domain Eukaryota; kingdom Metazoa; phylum Chordata; order Ceratodontiformes; family Ceratodontidae; genus Neoceratodus; species Neoceratodus forsteri. The sequence continues at coordinate 112,004,013 of CM057455.1, read as the reverse complement.
TTTTCAATGACAATAAGCTGGACAGGACAGTAAATTGCCTTGAGGATGGACCTGAACAATCTGAGTGATCCGCTGGATTCCTGAGGCTCAATTCTTGAACATGTTGGAATGCTGTAAGCCTTGGGTGTGCTGAACACCTGGCACATGAGGCTTGTGGCATTCCATAGCCAACAATTGCAATTCTTGATCCCACGCAACACGTGCTGTGAGTTGAGCCATCTTTGCTGGTCTAACTTTGTGGCCATCATGGGACCATTTACAGGGTTTGCACTTAACTACGTGGTGCTGGACACAATAAAGGGGGAGGTAGGTGCTGCTAGTGAGTCCAACCTTTGTGAATCAGGCACAAGGTGTGGCAGTGTGCATGGCGCAAGGCAGGGTCTGATGCAGGGTGAGTAACCTTTGAATCAGGCACAAAGGTGCAGCAATGTGCATTGCACAGCACAGGGTTTGATGCATGGCATGCAACCTTTGTGAATCAGACACATGGTGTGGCAATGTGTATGGCGCAGTGCAGAGTTTGATGCAGGGTGTGCAACAGCTGCGAATCAGGTGCAAGGTGCAGCAACGTGCATGGAACAGCACAGAGTTTGATGCAGGGCTTGTGCAGTCCTGCATCAACCTTTGAGAATCAAGCCCTCAGAGTCAATGTAGTGGAATGTAAGATACATACCTGGGTAGGAAACAAAGGTAAGACCTACACATTGTGTTGTACTCCTCTTGTTATGAATGGGGAAGAGAAGGACCTGGTTCATAATTGACATGCAACTAAAGAACACCAAGCAGTGTGCAGCTTCTGTCAGAGAGCTGGCAGAATGCTAACATGCAATAAAAGGGAGGGAGTGGCCAGCAGGTTGGAGGTTGCTAAACTGCCTCTTATGCAGGGTCTTGAATAGCCCCATGGAGTACTGTTTGCAGTTCTCGCTGCTCAGTACAAACATATCTTTATACAGTTAAATGGGTGTGACACTGGACCCCAAAATGATCAGGGTTTGTAAGGCACAAGGTATGAGGAGAGACTGGCAGCCCTTAACATGTTCATGATGAGAAAAAGAGGATGAGAGGTGACATGATCCCAGTCCTCCCCATAATCAACTATATTAAAATACTTTCAGGGTAGAGATTTTGCCACTCCATACCAACTAGCTGCTAGCCAATGGTCTCCCCAGCCTTGTCATCAAGGGTTCTCCAGGACTTACCAGATCAAGAGTGTTCTACTGGATGTACCCCTCAGTGGGTCAGTGGGGCCCACAAACCTAAACAGAGGCAGCATTCAGTTGGGATGATGTGCCTGTATAACCAGGTGCAGGGCCTGAGAGAAACAGGATCCGGATGGCACATACGTGCCTGGATAGCTGGGTTCCAGGGCCAGCAAGAAACAGGATTTGATTGGCATGCACATGCCTAGATAGCCAGGTGAGGGGCATGCAGCAACAAGGATCTCCTTGGCACAGATGTGACTGGATAGCTGGGAGTAGGGCCTGTGGAAGGCAAGATCTAGATGACACAGACATGCCTGGATAGTTGGGTGCAGGGTGGGGAGACAGGATCTGGTTAGCATGGATATGTCTTCATAGCCGGGTGCAGGACCTGCAGGAGACAGGATCCAGTTAGCTCAGACCTGCCTGGATATCTGGGTACAGGACCTGCAGGAGACATGATCTGGATAGCAAGGATGTGCTTGGATAGCTGGTAGAAGGGTCTGAGATAGACAGGATCCAGATGGGGCCTGCAGCAACAAGGATCTACTTGGCACAGATGTGAATGGATAGCTAACAGCAGGGTCTGTGGGAGACAGGATCTGGATGACATGGACATGCTTGGATAGCTGGGCTCAGGGCCTAGAGAGACCGGATCCAGCTGGTATGGATGTGCCTTGATAGCCAGCTGCAGGGCCTGTGAGAGACAGAATCTTGCTGGCACAGATGTGACTGGATTTTTATGATTTATTTAAAATTGGTAACTGGAAAAGCATCATGAACTGAGGCTCATTTCCAGGTGTAACCCAGGGTGATTAACCCAATACAGGGAAGGAAGACAAATGGTACAATGCATTAACAATAAAGTACATAGATACATAGATACATAGATATATAGACAGTGTCGGCAGATAAGGGCCTATGGCCCACCCAGTCTGCCCATTTGAGCTTGTAAGTTCAGTTTGTTTTCCTAGAAGTCTGTTTCCCTTACCCCTGACCTCTAGAATTCCTTTATGTCTATCCCATGCATTCTTAAATCCCGTGATTGTTTCAGCCGCCACCACTTCCTCTGGCAGGGTGTTCCACTTGTCCACCACCCGTTCTGTGATGAAATTCTTTCTCATGTTTCCTCTGAATCGTCCTCCTCCAACTTCATCCCATGCCCTCTAGTCCTGGAACATCTTTTTGCTTAAAAATAGTGTTTTCCTGCACTCTGTTTCTCTCTGTAAGATACTTGTACATCTCTATCATATCCCCTCTCCTCCTCTCCTCCAGGGAGTACATGTTCAGTTCCTTCAACCTGTCTTCATAGGACTTGCGATGCAATCCATGCACCATCTTTGTTGCCCTCCTCCGAACCTTCTCTACCCTGTCTATGTCCTTACATAGGTATGGTCTCCAGAACTGTACACTGTACTCCAGGTGGGGCCTCACTAGTGTCTTGTATAGCAGAATTATGACCTCCTTTTCCTGCTGGTGATGCCCTGCCTATACATCCCAGCATCCTATTTGCTTTACCTGATGCCTTGTCACACTGTTTCCCTACCTTGAGGTCATCAGAGATGACAACCCCAAGATCCCTTTCCTGCTTGGTGCATGCTATATCCTCACCCCCAACTGATATATTGTGCCAGGGTTTTTGTGCCCCATATGCATTATCTTGCACTTCTTTGCATTGAATTTCAACTGCCAAACCCTTGACCATTCTTCAAGTTTCTGCAGGTCCCTTCTCATTTTGTCTACACCCTCTGGTGTGTCTACTCTGTTACAGAGCTTTGTGTCATCAGCGAACAGTGAAATTCTGCCTTCTAGATCCTGTGCAATGTCACTGATGAAGATGTTGAATAGGACCGGTCCCAGCACTGATCCCTGTGGTACCCCACTGGTCACTCTTCCTCTGTGGAGTGACAGCCATTCTACCACCACCCTCTGTGTCCTGCCACCCAGCCAGTTACCTACCCACCACACTACTGTCCTGCCCACACCCATATTCCCCAGTTTGTGTAATAGTCTTCTATGTGGCACAGTATCAAAGGCCTTGCTGAAGTACACTATAGGCCATGTCCACTGCCCTCCCTGATCCACCTCCCTAGTCACCCAGTCAAAAATTCAATGAGATTGGTCTGACGGACCTCCCCTGGTGAAACCATGCTGCCTTGGGTCCTGTTGTCCATTGACAACCAGATGTTCCACAATCTCTACTTCAGAAGTGCTTCCACGATCTTTCCCACTACGAGGTGAGGCTGACTGGTCTGTAGTTCCCTGCTTCCTCTTTGTTCCCACTTTTGTATAAGGGACTACATCTGCTGTCCTCCAGTCTTTGGTACCTCCTCTGTTTCCAGTGATTGGCTAAACAGGATAGCCAGAGGTTCTGCCACCACCTCTCTTAGTTCTTTAAGGACCCTGGGTGCACCCTATCTGGCCCCATTGTTTTGTCAACTCTGTACTTCCTAGTTCCTTCAGGACCCTGTAAGTGTTTTACAAAAGGCAATGGAAATGATTACAAGCATTTACAAAGCACAATCAAACATTAAATTACAAAGCAAAATCATAGGTAAGTAGTAAAATAAAAATACAATTTATACGAAATATATGCCCATTATTTACAGAGCATAACTGGATGAGTGAAACAGCACTAAGTATGATAAGGCAATAAACAGAGTTATTGGACGAGACAGTTGTAAGATAGGCAGTATAAAACAGTGTGGGAGATAGGGCAAAGCTAGCTGGGGATGCTGAGACTATAGAGGTGAGGAGGAGGGTAGGAGACCAAAAGTTAACTGAGGATGCTGAGACTGTAGCAGAGTAGAGGAGGGGTAGGAGATCAAAAGTTAGCTGAGGATGCTGAGACTATAGGAGAGTGGAGTAGGAGTAGGAGGTCAAAATTAGCTGCAGATGCTGAGACTATAGGGAAGTGAAGGAGAGGTAAGAGAGGGTGGCATGGTGAGAAAGGACAGAAGATGGACAGGAGTATGGAGAAATAGGGATCGCATGAATCTGGGATTTATTTCTTTTTTATTTATTGAAATCTGGATTACAAATACCTTTGAGCAGGAACTGCTTGTTTACAAAGGTTCCACGTCGAAGGAATGGGGGTATACATACATACAAAGGTCAACATAATAACACATAGTTACACAATAAAAGAAGTAAGAGATTGAGGCTTAGGAAATTCCAGTAATTCATAATGTGCCAAGTGTTAGGTAGCATGACATACAACAACAAGGGCAATCTTAAAATAAGTGCTGCAGGTGAGAGGGAAGGGGTATGCAGGCAGAAAGGCCATTGTCAGAGGGTAGAGGGTGAGGGTAAGAGCTCTAAAGGGAGGGATAAAGCCAGGAAATGCCCAGAGGGGAGGGAAAGTGAAGGGAGGGCAAGGGTAGTCAGGTAGAAGGGGGCAAGGCAGGGAGAGGTAGCCGTCAAGACTGAAGTGGATGGCAGTGGCGGTGGGCCCTGATTAGGCATGACAGTCACAGCGACTAGTTGAAATGAGATGAAGTTGGAGTTGTCTCTTTAAAGGGCCAAAAGCAGCAGTAGTGAGAGTTTCTTTGTTGAGAGTATTGTAGCACTGTGGTGCTCTGTGGGTAAAACCCTCTGGCCCATGGTAGTCCGGCATCTGTAGGGACAAGGAAGGTTAGTTGTTGTGAACTTCTAGTTCACTAGGTGCTGTGGTGGTCAATGAGGAGCTTTTCAATGCCTGGGGCATGACCCCGAGGAGGACTTTTTGGCTAAGAGGCAAGTTTGATACTGTATCCGGCTGATGAGAGGAAGCCATCCTGCCCAGTGTACAGGTCACAGTGTGTGTAAGTCGGTCAGCCCCAGTTAGCAGCCTGCATGCTTTGTTGAGTGCAACTGTAATTCTGAGGAGGGCAGAGGCGGAGGCAGAGCCATAAATTGGCAGCCCGTAATCGATGATGGAGGTGACAGAGCTGTTGATAGCCAACCAGAGAGTGTCAGGAGTCATGCAGTGTTTGTGCCTGTAGAGCAGGCCTATACGGATGTTGGTGGCTTTGGCAACAGAACCTATGTGCCGATGGTAGGAGAGTGAGCTGTCCAATGTGACACCTAGGTATCTAAAATCAGAGCGTGTTCAAGTAAGGTCCTGTTTGGTTTAGAATGGTGAGGTCATGGGATTTGTACTTGCTCCTGGCTTTGTAGAAGGTCATAGCCTTTGTTTTGCTGTAGTTCATGACCAGTTTGTGTGACCTGAACCATTTTCGATGCACATGAATTCAAGCTGTAATTGTTTCTCGAGGAATTCTGCGTTTTGGGGTTGGTGAACATGACTGCGCATTGGCATAGAGCAGTAATTTCTGGTGGCAGACACTGGGAAGGTCATTGAGGACGAGGCTGAAGAGTAGTGGCCCCAGGATGGACCCTGTGGGACCCCTGAAAGAACTGGCTTTTCTTCCAGGTGACACCGGCAATCCTCACCCGCTGGACCCTCTCCCCAAGGTAGCTTGAAAACCAGAGCAGCGCTTCATTGGAATCCCAATGTTTGATAATTGCTTGAGTAGGGTGGGTGGTTCACAGTATCAAAGGCTTTGTAAGGTCGATGAGTACTGCCCCTACACAGTTTCCTTGACTGAGTGTGGTATGGATGAAGCCCGTGAATTCTAATAGTGCAGTGGTGGTGGTACTGTGCTGAGAAGGAGGTCACATCGCATGGTGGATAGCCAGCTTCAGGCCTATGGGAGACATCATCCAGTTGGCACGGATGTGCCAAGATAGAAGTGCAGGGCTTTGAGGATACATGATCTGGTTGCACAAATGTGTCTAGATAGCAGGGTACAGGACCTGCGGGAGATTGAGTGTTATCATGCTGGTGAGTGCTTTTCCATTTTCATAGCCATTAAAGGTGAGGATGTGCAATGCCATTATGATGTAAGTCACATGCTTTTGAACGATCTGCATGAATGTCTGACGTAGCTTCACTACCTCTTCACAGCCTGACATACTCAATTCCTGGTCTCTATCAGGTGTTGAGTAACTACCAGGATCTGTTTCCCTCACCACATGGACAAGGAGCAGTGACTTGGATGCTTTACCTTCCTCTTCCCAGCTGACCATCCAACTCTGGAGCTTGTTCCCAAACTTGGGTCATCAGTGTCTTGAACATTAGTGCTACCATTGCATCAGTGGGCAGCTGGCTCAGGGATGTTTAATCTGGTGTCAAATAGGAGATCACTAGATCATGCCCTGAAGTGTATTAGTAAAATTGGTCAGCCATAGAAACAGAAAGAGAATTTGTTGGCAGAAAAGGATTGCATGGCTCTCCCAGTCTGCCCAGATGTTTCTGCCTTTTCCATCTCCATAGACGCTAGTTGGGCTCTGGGGACCCTCCATCCCTGTTTACTAATATTCAGCTATGGCTAACCTGTACATACTTGAAACCCCATATTGTTTTGCCTCCACCACTTCCATGGCTCTTGGTTCCAGGCATCAACCACCCTTTCTATGAAGTAGTAGTTCCTCAAATCCATCTTCCCCTCCACCTTCACTGCATACCCCTGGTCTGATGCTCTTAAATGACTCCTCTTCTGCACCCTGTTTACCCCATGAGGTATACTAACATACTAAATGCCAACAGTTAGGACTTATGGTCTATCGAGTCAGATCGAACATCAGGTCCTAATTGATTACCGAGGCCTTCCCCTTGTGTTCCAGAAACCCCTATCATCCATCCCCACCCCCTGGGCCAGGCCATCGTCTGATACATCTACTTTCTCTGTATCTGTCCCACTGCTCTTGAAGCCCTCCACCATGGATATCTGAACCAGCTAACCAGGCAGTGTGTTCCAAGGATCCACCACCCTCTCAGTGAAAACCTCCTCCTCTTTCCCCCTTCATCCTTCGAGCTTCAACTTCAAACCATGCCTCTGGTGATACCTCCCTGCTTTAGTCTAAAGATATCCTCCGTGTTTACCCTATTTATTCCCTTAAGGTACTTGAAGACTCAATCATGTCCCTACTGTCTCTCCCTCCTCCGATGAGAACAGGCCGAGCTCCTCAAGTCTGGTCTCATCGTCAAATCCTAGTCCTGATATCATCCTAGTAGCCCTCCTCTGTACCCTCTCCAGGAGCTGTATGTCCCTCTTCAAGTGTGGTCTCCAGTATTGAACACAGTACTCAAGGTGTGGTCTAACTAGTCCATTGTACAGCAGCAGCATCACTTCCCTGCTCCTAAAGGTGATCCCCTTCTGATGCATCCCAACATCCTGTTTGCTTTGCTAGCTGCTTCTGCACTGCTCAGAGTTATTCATACATGCATCCACCATGACCCCTAGGTCTTTTCCCTGTTGAGGCCTCCAGTGCCTCCCTCCCAGATTGTACCTGTGTTTAGGGTTTCCTGCCCAATATGTAACACCTTGCACTTGGTAGTATTGAAATTTAATTTCCAGGTGTGAGTCCAGCTTTCCATTGTGCCCAGATTCTCTTGCAGGGCCAACCTCCCTCTTCCCCTCAGCTACTGCTCTATCTTGGAGTCGTCAGCAAAGAGACCATTTCACACCATATACCCCTGATGTCAGGTATGTATGCATTAAACAGGATCGGACCCAGGATCGAGCCCTGCAGTACCCACTACTGACCTCTCTAGGGTTCGAGAGCTCCCCATCACCACTACTCTTTGAGTGCATCCAGCAAGCCAGTTTCCTATCCATCTGACCATCAAAGGCCCCTCCCAACCCCATCAGTTTCTCCACCAGACCATTGTGGGGACGAATCAAACGCCTGCTGAAGTCCAAGAATAGTACATCCACAGGCTTTCCCTGTCCAGTTCTGATGTTACCCATTTGTAGAACTCCACAAGGTTGGTTTGACATGATCTTCCTGGCACAAACCCATGTTGCCACTATCCAGACCTCCCACCTCCTCCAAGTATACCCCAATCATTCCTTTAGTATACTATCAATTATTTTTCCCACCACTGAGGTCAAACTGATGGGTCTATAGTTACCTGGTGCTTCCTCGACCCCCTTATGGATTGGCACCACATGTGCCTCTTGCCAATCCTAGGCACCGTCCCTGTCTGAATCGAGCTGTTGAAGAGCTCCACCAGGGGTGTAGCCAGTAATGTCCGCCAATTCCCATAGTACTCTATGATGAATGCCATCCAGCCCAGATTTATTTTCTTTAGGGGCCTTAAGGGCTTGCCATACCTGTTCAGTGGGAGCATCATCTTCCCCCATCTTGTTGGCCTTTTTATTCTTTAAGAGGTGTGACACACCTGGGGTACCTCTCCTCCCTCATGCTCCATCTCTGTTGCTCTCCGATCCCACACACTACAGCTTCTATCCCCATCATGCCTTGCTAAATATCCCATCCCCTCCCTAGTGAACTCAGGCAGAAGTACTCATTTAATACCTCGGCCTGGTCCTCGCCTCTTCCACCCACCCACCTTCTGATCTCAATCTTCTGAGGCTGGCCATTAGTTTTCTCCACTCCCAATGTACTGGAAGAAGCCCTTTTCCCCTCCCGTATCCCTGTGCCAGCCGCTGCTGTTTACTGGACTTTGCCCCAGCACCATCCAGGTGACTTTTCTAGATGCAACGATGGTACGTTTCCTTTCCCATCCCTCTCGTTGTTTTGTATTTTTGTAGGCAGCCTCCTTTCTTCTGACGCTACCTGAACCTCACTGGCCCACCAGCAAGATTTATGTGACCTTGCTCCCTTTAGGTGAGGTACCGACCTGCCTCATGAAGTCCCTGTTTTATGACCTCCCATCTCTTTTCATATCTGTCATTGTTGTAATCCCTTCAAGTGATCCTTGAGAATATTTCCCATGCCCATGTAGTCTGCCCCCTGAAATCCACAGCCAGTGTTCTAGATCTCTCCACCCCTCCCGACATGCTTATTTGAAACCAGACAGTATTGTGGTCGTGCCCAGTCAGGGATCCTCTACAACCAGGTCCCTTACTAGATCCCCATCTGCCAGAACCATGTCCAGGACATGTCCCTCCCTTGTGGGCTCCATCACGTGCTGTGTTAAGAACATATCCTGGAAGCCATCCAGCAGCCTCTGCTCCTTGGTCACCTTAGAGGACATGGTTCCCCAGTTTGTACCTGGCATATTAAGGTCCCCATCAACACCACTCCCTCCACTTTTGGCCCACACTGGGCAATGATGTCAGCAAACCATCCTCCAGGCCTTCCCCATCCTGGGGGGCTATATACTACACCCAGCTTGACCTTACCTCCTACTGGGGTTCGTGGGTAACCTATAGTGCTGCAATGTTTCCTCTGCCTCTTCTACCCTAGCAATTTCTATGTCATGTCTAATGAACATAGCCACTCCACCCCTCTGCCCTCCTTTCTATCCTTCCTAAGCATAGTGTACTCCCTCACATTTAGGTCCCAGTCATGGTAATTGTTGGCCCACTTTTCTGTGATGCCGCCACATCCACCCCAACAGCATGGCCTGGAACTCTGGCAACTTGTGTCCCAAGCTCCTTGCAATTATTAACACCACCACCCCACCCCTTATCTCTGATCACCTTTGTTGAACCTCAACTGGGTTCCTTATACTGTCCTCCATCTGCTTCTCCTGAAACCTCCTCCCCAGTCTGTTTCCTCCCTCAGGTTTGAAGGCTACTCCCTCATCTAGAGGAGAGGGCTTCTGGTCAGCCCTCCCTTATTCCCCCCTCACAAGTTTAAACCCCACCTTTCTTGAATGCAATCCACCACCCCTGTTTAAGGACTTCTTCCTAACAGGGTAAGATGAAGCCTGTCCCTGGCATACAGTCCCTTATCCTCCCAGACTCCTTCCCAGTTCCCTAAACCCCCCAAACCACTTTCTTCACCCCACTTCCTGGGTCAATCATTAACCTCTGTTATTTTCATTTTGTTCTCCACGAGGCCTTTGTACTGGCAATATTTCTGAAAAGGAAATGTTGCATGCATTATCCTGACAGACTCTGGCAAGTTCTCGGAACCTTGCTGATTTCAAAAGCTATTTCCTCTATATCGTTAGTCCTCAAATGCACCAGGAAATCTGGTTTCCTTCAAAATCCCTAACCAGTTCATACACCATGGACTTTGCTCTGTGCACCATCAGTCCAGAGATACTCATTACCTTCACCTGGCTATGGCATCCCCTCCCTGTCCTCCCAATGGATACCCCTAATCATCAGTCTCGAATAAAAGAACATTAACGCCGCCATCATCCTTATGGTTACCTCCACTATGTGCTTTCAAGCCCCTCCCTTTATCCATGATCTCAATTCCATGGAGTCTTCCTGCCTTATTATGAGAGACACCCTTGTCACCCCTCCCTTTCTGCCTCCCTTGTTATTTTTCCCACTTAACTCAGATCCCCACTGAGCAGTCCCCTTTAACCCTCTCTTATTTGAGCCATTTATCTTGGCCTGATCATTTCCCTTCCCCACACCACCATCCTCCCCTTGTAATAGTACCCCTACCTCCAGAGGCCCTCTGTGGGTCCCCTTTACCTAGGGCCCCATCCTTGGTACGGACCCTCCTGAAGGAGGGCCCTCCCAACCTCCTTGTCTCTCAGTTTCTCTCCAGTCGTGCTGTCCTCCTCTTGTCTGCAATATGTTGCAGCTCCCCATCTGCTTAACATTTAAGTTTCTCCTTCTCCCTCTTGGACTATTTCTGTCCTTTACATTCCAGGCATGTGATGTCCTATGGGTATCCAACTCCTCCCTCCGCCTCTGAATCAGTTTCCTCATTTCCACCAACCCCTTCCTCCCCTCTAGGTTGCTTAGTAGCTCAAATTTATTGTAACACTCTATGCCAGCCTCCATCAAGTGACCTGAGTTTCCCCGTCTGCCCCTCTAAACTGCCCCTCTTCCTCCCCTCTTGCCCTGTCCTCCTTAGGGCTCCTTTCCCACTGTCTGCTCTTCTGGGCTTCTCCAGAACAACCCCTCCTGTCTCTTCCCCTTCACTCTCTTTATATTCAAAGCGTTTACCCAAGTTTCCCCTTAGCGTCAACATCCCTATCCAAGGTCCTCTCTCCCTAATATCCCTCCTCCTGCTTGCTGCAATGTAATCTCCTCTAATTTATGAGCATTGCCCAAGCCCCCTCAACCCCACCTTCTGCCACCCATATCCACACCCCTTAACCTTGGACACCCCAATTCCACAGCTTACTCCTTAATCAATATACCACTCCTGATATGAGATAGCTGTCTCACAGAGCTGGCAGCCTCCCTCTCTCCAAGCCCAATTGGGAATTATTGCCACCCACAGCCTGTGCAGCCTACAATCCTTCTGAAGATGGCGCTGTGGTGAGATGATGCCACCCTGTTTGTCCATCTCTATTCATAATGGACACTTCCCCTTTCCCAGTCCTTCCCCTGGAATACGGTCTCTCTATACTGACTGCAGTTGTTTACAAACCAAGTTTAACCACACCAATAATGTTCCCAAGTCTCACAAATACATACAGTCCAGTGTGTGTCCAGTCCTGCTAACAGTGTGTGCATGCAGACATCAGGTACCGTATCATGTCACAGGCCACCTGTTCCTGTTGCTTCAAGTTTCAGTCACAAACAGAAATGCACAGCCCTTCAATCCCAACCCCCAGTGGCTTTTCAGTATTTAAGAAAGTCTACAATACAGGGTGGGTGGGAGGGCCTTCCACCACCAGGCAAACATCACATTTAAATTTCCTCTAATTATCACTTCCAAACAAGTGTTCCCACAACCAGCACACATGCTCCAGTAGTTACAATATCACAGCCCAAGTAACAGTTCTAACTCAAAGTAATAATTTTAACACACAGAACTAATTTCAAGTACAAACTATTCAAATATTTCAGTTAAAACAGAAGATAAACCAAACCTCTTTCCTGAACACCTTCCTTCTTCTGTTCCCAGGTGGACAATGAAAGACAAAATGGTTCCTGTGATTACCACTCCCCTCACACCAGGCAAACATCACATTTAAATTTCACTCTAATTATCACTGCCAAACAAGTGTTCCCACAACCAGCACACATGCCCCAGTAGTTACAATATCACAGCCCAAGTAACAGTTCTAACTCAAAGTAGTAATTTTAACACACAACTCATTTCAAGACAAACTATTCAAATATTTCAGTTAAAACAGAAGATAAACCTAACCTATTTCCTGAACACCTTCCTTCTTCTGTTCCCAGGTGAACAATGAGAGACAAAATGGTTCCTGTGATTACCACTCCCCTCACACAGGCAAACATCACATTTAAATTTCCTCTAATTATCATTACCAAACAAGTGTTCCCACACCTTTCACAAGCCCCAATAGTTACAATACCACAGCCCAAGTAACAGTTCTAACTCAAAGTAGTAATTTTTAACACACGCAACTAATTTCAAGTATAAACTTTTCAAATATTTCAGTTAAAACAGAAGATAAACTGAACCTTTTCCTGAACACCTTCCTTCTTCTGTGGGTCTCTTCACTTGCCTCTCTTCCAGAGTGTACATGGATCCCTTAGTCTCTCCTCATAGGGCTTCTCATACAACCCCTTTCACAGTAAGCTGTCCTCCTTGAGATTGCATCCACCCCGTCTATGTCCTTCCTGAGGTGCAAACCATAGAACTAAACTCAATACCCAGGAGAGGACTCGCCAGTGAATGAAAAGTGGTGACATCACCTTCATGAAGATACTCCTCCTAAACACCCCAGTATCCCACTAGCCCTACCCACTGCTTTGTCACACTGTCCTGCTACTTTGAGGTAATCAGTTATGATAATCCTACAGTCCCTTTCCTGCTTACTGTCTGTCAGTAACCCCATCCTAGACTCTGTTCCTTTGTTTATGTGCTCTGAGTGCATCATTTTGTACTGTTGGCATTGTACCCTGCCTACAGTGATAGTCACATAAACATTGATCAGTACTGAGGTGGTGCTGAAGTGTGCTGTGGCACTCAAGTTGCAGTTTGCACTGACTGTACTGTGATTCTGCCTCAGCATATCCAGTATTCTCCTGCATTACTCCAGTACTGTTCAACCTGCATATTACTACCATTGTACATGCTTTTCTCCACTCCATGAGTTTCCAAAGATCCCTGCACATTCTCTCCACCCGATACTTAATGTCCACTGTACTGCAGGTTCTCTTATCATCTGCAAAAGGCATACCTTCCCTCCAGTTCTTTTTTGATGTCACATATGAAGACACTATGAGAACTGGTCCCATTGTGAACATACAAAATTTGCCAGCAGATAAAGGTCTAGAGGTCTATTAGGTCTGTTGAATGTGCAGCCAGAACTCCTTATTCTGCAGCTGCCCCTACCTCCCACCCTTCCCTTCCATTGACCCTCCCTTTCCCTGTCCCAGTCCTTTGGAAGCAATTTATTGTTCTACTGGAGACCACTTCTGCCTGTAATGCATTCCACCCAGCTACCACCATCTCTGTAAAAAGTGTCTCCTCATCTCCCTCCTGAACCTTCCTCCCTCCAGTCTCATATCATGGCCCCAGGTGTCCCTCCCTCCCTTGCTTTGAACAGCCCCACTGTACCTGTCTTGTTTATTCCTTTCATGTACTTAAAGGTTTCAATCATATCCTCCCTGTCTCTCTCTCCTCCAGAAGTACGTGTTCAGCTCACTCAGCCTCCTCTTGTATGGCAAGTCCCCAGCCCCTTGATCATCTTTATTGCTCTGCACTGCACCCTCCAGTAACGTAATGTCCATCTTCAGATATGGGCACCAGTACTGCACATAGTACTCCTGGTGCAGTCTAACTAATGTCCTATACAGTGAAACATAGAAACATAGACTTTGACAGCAGATAAGGACTGCTTGGTCCATCTAGTCTGCCCATTTCCCTACCTACAGGATAGGCCACAGATCTTAGTTAACCAAAACCCTATTTCTTCCTACCCCCACTAGAATTGCCTTATGTCTGTCCCATGCATTCTTGAATTCTCCCACAGTTTTAGACCCCACAACCTCCTCAGAAGGCTGTTCCATGCATCACTACCCTCTCTGTGAAATAATACTTCCTCACATTGCCCTGAAATGCCCCCTCTATCTTTAAATTGTGTCCCTTGTTCTTGCAAGTCTCTGTTTCTGAAAGATGCTACCCTCTTGGGCTTTGTTGATTCCACTGAGGGTACATATTAAGCTCCTTTACTCTCTCCTCATCGGCTTCTCTTGCAGACCCTGCAGCATTTTATTTGCCCTCATCTGGACTACCTCTATCCTGTCTATGTCCTTGTGGAGATGGGGTCTCCAGAACTGGACACAGTACTCCAGATGGGGTCTCACCAACTGTCTGTACAGAGGATAACAACTTGTTGTTTTCTGCTGCTGATGCCTCTCCCTATGCATCCCAGTATACTCCCAGCCCTCCCTACTGGCTTCTCACATTGCTTGCTAACCTTAAGGTCATCTGATATGATTACCCCCAGGTCCTTTCCTTTTTTGTTGTTGTTACTGCCTCCCCCTCCTCGAGGAGATAACCCTTGCATTGCAACTCAGTGTTTTGTTGGCCTTTGCAGCTGCCTTCCTTCATTATGCTGAGTTGTTCCTTGACCCTGTAATGAACACCCCAGATCTTTCTCCTCCTCTGTCTTTTCTAGCTGCACTCTTCCCAGCTGGTAATTCCAGCTTAGGGTTCTTCACCCAAAATGCAGCACCTTGTACTTTTGACATTAAACCCCAGTTGCCAAGTGTCTGACCAGGTTTTCAGTTTTTCAGGTTATCCTGCAACCAATGCCATCCCCTAGGTCATCCACCACTGCTCCCATCTGGGTGTCATCAGCAAACAGACTGATCTTGCTCTCAATGTCCAATGATATGTCTGCAATGAATATTGTAAACAACACTGGTCCCAACACTGAGCCTAGTGGAAGACTGCTCGTCACTACCCTTGGGGATGAGAGCACGCCACCCACCATCCTCTGTTGCCTTCTCTGAAGTCAGTTCCCACCCATCTCACCAGCCTTGCAGCTGCCCCAGTGCATTCTAACTTACTGCCCAACCACCCATGTGGAACTGAGTCCAATGCCTTACTGAAGTCCAGGTACAGGACATCCACTGCATGGCCCCTGTCCAATTGCCTAGTTACCCAGTCATAGAATCCACCAGGTTGGTTTGGCAGAATCTGCCATATATGAAGCCATGCTGTCTGCTGTCCTGTAATCCTTTGGCCTCAAGGAGGGCCACCAGCCTCCTTCAGGACAGTCTCCATCATCTTACTCATGATGGATGTGAGGCTCACCAGTCTATAGTTCCCTGGGTCATCCATGGGCCACTCTTGTGGAGGGCACCACTTGAGTCATCCTCCACAATGAGGTACAACACTGATTGTAGTGAGGCATTAAATAGGTCTGCCAGGTCCCACAAGGACCTCTGCCAGCTCCTTCAGTACCATGGGGTAGATGCCATCTGGGCCTGGCACCTTGTCCACCCTCAGTGCCCTCAATCCATCCAGAATTCTGCCCTTCATGATTTCCTATCTGTCACCCTCCCTCATTTCTGCATTCCTCCACCCTTGGGTGTTATCCTCTTCTTTCATAAATACTGAGCAGAAGTGATCATTTAGTGCTTCTGCTTTATCACCCCTTGCTTTCACCCAACCCTCCTAATCCTTACTATGTGTCCTTATGGTTCCTTTTCTCCCTAATGGATCTAAAGAAGTCCATCTCCTTCTTAATGCCTTGTGCCAGCCTGAGCTCCGCAGATGCCTTAGCTCCTCTACTGCCCATGTCACCACCTTTGATTTCTTGTGGTACCCTCTGTGTCCTCCTCCACTACTTGTTTTCTGGTACCTCCTAAAGACAGCTCTTTCCTCTTTACCTTTTCCTCGACCTCCTTGCTCACCCAGCTCATTTCATAGCCCTAGCCTTCTTGCTCTGGGCCTTGCTGCAGGTTCTGGTTGCCTCCACTATCCCCTGCTTTATGATCCCCACCTCTAGTTAGTGCCCATACTAGGTTGAATTCTGGCCAGGTACTCTTTACCACTTCCCCATCCTCCAAAAGTTGGCCCTCCTGAAGTTCAGCACCCTTGTGCCAGATTCCACCTTCCTTTCCCATATCCAATGTGAGGCATTCTGAGTGGTGGTCATTCCCTGACAGCAGTTCTTTCACCCTTTCACCCTAAACTCCCCATTTTCCAGCACAAGGTCATGGGTATTACCTGCAGAGCCCTGAAGCACCTCTACTTGTCTCTCTCCCATCATTAGACTGAGTGTTGTTAACTACCATTCTCTGATGCCTATCTGTTAACCAGTTTCTAACAAAGTTTATTATTCGTCACTTTGAATCCCATTCCTGGACTGCTCAATTTCTTGATCAGTCTCCTGTGTGGCACACTGTTGAAGGCCTTGTTGTTGTCCAGGTAAACCATGTCCAGTACCCTCCTCTGATCTATTTCCTTGTCAACCAATCCAGGTAGAGAAGTCTGATCTGGTGTCCTGTAGCAGGATATGGGACCATTCCATGAAGGGTATTAACAACAAGACTGAACAGACAGAGATGTTTGATCTGGTGTCATGCAGTAGGATGTGGACTATTAAATGAAAGGTATTAATAACAAGACTGAACAGGCAGAGATGTTTGATCTGGTGACATGCAGTAAGATGTATGACCATTCTATATTGGGTATCAATAACAAGACTGACAGGCAGAGATGTTTGATCTGGTGTCCTGCAGCCAGACATGGAACCATTAAATGAAGGGTATTAATAACAAGACTGAACAGGCAGAGATCTTTGGTCTGAGCCCCAGTAGTCAGCTTTGGCCAATGAGTAAGAAGCAGAGCAAGACCAAGAAGGCAGCTGACTATGTTTCTGTAGTAAGAGACCAGACTGGGAAAAGGGCAAGAAAGCTGATAGTGGTTGTTGTGGTGTTCTGTTTGTTTAAGCAGGAGATCAGCATGTGTTTTTTTTTAGACCAGCAGGAGACAAGGAGGTAGGACAAGGCAGCTACCATCCTTAAGGTTGAAATTGCCCTCTACCCAGCTTCCATCCACTTGTATTTATAGGCACTAGGAATGATTGACAACAGACACTTCCTGTGAGAACAGAAAGAGGGTTTCACCAGAACAAGTCAGAGGTGGGGAAGTGGTAGCTCCAAGGGCGTGTGGGTAAACAGGGCACCTGGGAGTTGTTAGCAGAGATTAGAGAATTTGAATACTGCTCTGGGGTTTATAAATTGAGTTGGTGAGGCAAGGTTTGTTTATTTGTTCATTCATTCGTTCATTTATTTATTGTAATCTCAGATTACAACCTTTGAGCTGCAAGCTTGTTTACAAAGGTTCCACTTTATAACAAAACAGGGATACAGTAGTTAAATTATATAAGGAAAACAGTGTTAAGAAAGAAAACAAACAGGCAATTCAGATACAGAAGTTTAACATGTAGGATTATAAAAGTACAGATATTATGGTACAGTATATGCAGCAACAAAATCACGTAACATAAGTGCATTAATAATGCAAGGCAGGAGAAGGAGAAAGGACCATGGATGGGAAGGACTGGTAGCAGGTGGTAAGGGGAGGAGAGATAGTGAAGAAAGGACTAAGAGAGGGGATGAAGGCAGGTCTGGAGCAGCCAAGTAATCCTTGTCAAAATTTAGTGGATGAGGGAGTAGATAGAGGGCAGTAAGAGGGGATGGGATGGGGCATGTAGGTCTGGGTGGAGGGTGGGGGAGATGGAGGAATATGGCTGGGGAAACTGAGGAAGGCAGTGAGAGAAATATGAAGGCAGGGTGTAGGAGGGAAGTGGAGGTGCTGATAGGGCTTGGGCAGATTAAAGGTATCAGTCACAACAGCTGAGTGCTGCAAGATAGTCACAACACTTAGTTTTGTATTGGACAAGTTTAGTATTGGATAGCAAGTCCTTGCTGAGAGAGTTCAGCTAGAGGGGAGCACGATATAAGAAGGAGCGCTGCCCTGGGCTTGATAGATACTGTTGTATATGCATATAATGCAAGGAAGAGGAAAGAGAAGGGAGAGGGAAGAAAAGGAGAATGGGTTGTTTTTGCAGTTAATCTTTTATTGAAATCTTAGCTTTACAAACAACATTTATACATTAATAGCAGTACCTATATTTTAATACAGATACAAATAAGTACCTTTTATGAGATTCTGTCAGAACTATATCACTTGTACCTCTAGGCTTCTGACTTCCAAATCTTATGTTCAACATTTGCAAGCAGTGTATCAGCCTATGCATGGAATGGTACCAATGGGTTGGGGAGGGATTTGTCTAACTTTCACACTTGGCCCTATATAATCCCAAGACAAAAGGCATGATGGCCTTCTGGGGTTTCCAGGTAGCTCTGGGATTGCTGGTGGGTAGGCATATTGTAGTTGTTAACCTGTAGGTTCATTATTGTATTGTGGGAATTGACAGGATGGACCAGGTAAAGTCTACATACATGGTGTAACTATAATGGGATTGGTGCAGTACAGTGGTTATGGGTGGTAGGAGACCTTCTGACTGCAGTGCTGCCCAATCTGCATGCAACTCTCTGAAATGAGGGAGGAGG
The DNA here is from genome assembly GCA_016271365.2 of Neoceratodus forsteri. Lineage (NCBI taxonomy): Eukaryota > Metazoa > Chordata > Ceratodontiformes > Ceratodontidae > Neoceratodus > Neoceratodus forsteri. Next base: position 111,985,370 of record CM057455.1, on the reverse strand, counting down.
TTATCAGACCTAAAGCTGAGTTTGCTTGGGTAAGGAGGACCAACTCTCCACCTCTGTTTCAGAGGATGCTGGGAAGGAGGAACAGATGAACAATGGTGCTCTCATGGAGGATTAGGGTGGTGGAGCATAGGCACATCCCAAATCCTATACCACTACAGAACTCCTATGCCACACTGGCAGGGCAGGACGGTCCCACTGAGGCACTTAAAGTAGTGGTGAGATGGATGTGACATCCTTCAGGGTGAAGACCTCTAGGGGAGCAGCAGAAGACCCAGAGGAGGAGGAAGCAACTCCTGGTGGGGACTCATAGTTTGGGAGTGTAGCTTGGGACAGGTAGTGGGATGGAGAAGGAGGTTAAGTGCCTGTTGGGAGCCACAGCTCCAAGGGTTAGACAGCAGATCTAGAGCATCACTAGGGCAGCAGCAAGGAGGGAGCTGGATGTCATTATCTATCTGGGGACATATTACCTTGCTAGGGACAAGGCAGGGATAGGAACAGAGCAGGAGGAGTTCACGGTTGAGATGGGGCCCTGGGCAGGCAGCAGGCTCTGTGACCTACTTGGAGGTGATACCTGTTCATGACCAGGAGGATAAGGATCACTACACCAAGGACTTCAACATGTGGTTGAGGAACTGTGCAGAGAGTAGTGTTTTGGCTTCTTTTGGGACTGGGGACATACCTTGAGGGATGTGGGACTGTACAAAGGTGACGGTCTGTATCCATCCAGAGAGGACCAGTATCCTTAGTGAGTGGTTTAATGCTTCTTTGGCAAGCATTTAACCTAGCCAAGGTGGATGGTGGAAGGAAGCAGGAAGAATCAAACTGCCCACCCCACAGGTTAATGTAGTCCACAAGGAGGACCCTAAGGTTGGAAAATTGCCAGTGGTAACTAAACTAGAAAAGGTAGGATGGCAGAGAAAAGGAAAGGGGATTAAAGGTGAAGGGTAGTGAGGGAAGGCATGGATATAAAAGGGGATGACAGTAGGGGAAGTAGCAAAATATGGTAGGCCATATGTGTGAATGCTTGTAGCCTGGAAAATAAAATCCTGGATCTGGTGGCCTTGATGGCAGAGGCTGACTGGACATTGTCGCTATCATGCAAGACATGGTATAATGGAGCCATGACTGGGATGTAGCTATATCAGGTTATACTCTATTCAGGAAAGACAGGGAAGGTGAAAGGGAGATGAGGTAGCTTTAAGTCAGGAGGGTGTACAAACAACTAAGGTACAGGGATGGTGGGGAGGGATGGAGGACCTGTGGGTCACCCTGAAGATGGGCAGTGGCATCGTTGTTTGCACGGACATGATCTACAGACCCCCAGCACAAGGGGAAGTGTTGGTCAAAGTTCATGGAAGCCATCCATAAGATGGCGCTAAAGGGAAGTGCTGCTGATAGGTGACTTCAGTCTCCAAATGTTGATGTGGGAGCATCCCAGCTGCAACCTCAGCCAAGAGCAGGGACATACTGGACACCCTGCTGGGGTAATTCCTCAGGCAGTTAGTTCTAGAGCCCACCTGAGAGTGTGCAATTGTTGACCTGGTACTTACCAATGTGGACAGAATTTGTTTATTTATTTAAAAGTTATACCAGGAAGACATGCTGAGCAGAGTACTGCTCGATTCCAGGTACATCCTAGGGAGGGGACTGTGGAGAATAAACAAGGCATATATACAGAATACATTTAGTGCAACTAAGAACGACATTTATGTTGAATACAGTAAGTCCTAACAATGAGTATAACAGTGGTTGGCAGCTAAGATGCAGAACTACTGCCTCTGGCCAAAAAGTCTTCTCTACCACTTGCCTAAAATGTGGAATGCCCTCCTCCATAAATCTGCCACCATCCTCCCTATAGTCCCTTACCTCTGCTCTGCACAATTACTTTACACCTACCTGCACCTGTTTCTGACCCTCCTTGCATTCCTGTCCATTCTCACTTTTTTCTCTCCCCTCGCCTCTCCTCTTTCTCATCCCCCACCCCACCTGCACTTATACTACCCCTTATAGACTAGCTCTTGAAAAGGGTGACTGATCCTATGTGTCCACCCTGCTGCATCTGCATCACTAGTGAACTACCTGTAATGTATGCATGTCAACCTTGAATCCTATACTTGGTCCCTGTACTGATTCTATTTGTGTGCTGCTCCTATGAACTGCCAGTACAGTAACTGTTGCATCAACCTATTATGTACTCAATTGCCATGAACCTGTTTGGTAACTGTGTATATGTATTGACCGCCTGTTATGAATATATCTAAACTGTAACTTTGCACATCCTCTTCCCATTCCCCAGGACGACTCCTGAGATGAGCATTAAGTTGCTCAGTGTACCTTCCTGGTGAAACAATTCAATAAATAAATAAATAAATAAATAAAGAGTGGCAGGTTCAAATGAGAAGTACATAACAACACATCTAGTACAGTAGTACAGCAGCTAGGTAAGTGTGGATAATGAAGCATGGTCAGCCAGAGTCAATAAAACAGTACAAGGATAGTGACCTATGCCAAAGTGCATGGGGAGGCTTACTTAGCCACAGGCACAGGTGGTGAAAAATGTGCATTGATGAGGGAGTTGAAGTGCTGAGTAGAGTTCATGTGCTGTATATTCATGGGGATGCATTTCCATAATTTGGGCATGCAATGTCTGAAGGCTGACTGGCCAGCCAAGGAGGATATGTACAGCACAACCAGGAGACAGAAGTTGAAATTCCTGAGTGTCTACGTAGGAGGTGCATGTGTTGTTTGTATGGAAGTGAGATACTTTGGCAATGCAAACAATTGCTGATGTCATGGTTGATGGACACCTGGGATCCAGTGATAATTGCATGGTGTGGTTCGATATGAGTACAGCGGCAGAGTCAAACCACATGAAAGTGAGGGTCATCAACTTCAGGATGTTAGTCTTTGCAAAGCCAGGAACATGTCTCAGGAAAGCCCTAGCAGGGAGGAAGGACCAGGAGAGATTTGTAGAACAGTGAGCCCAACTAAGAGGAGCCATAGTGGAAGTAACAAACCTTTGTGTATTAGGCAACAACCGAGGGCAAGAGAAAAGAAAATCAATATCATTCTCAAGGGAAGTGGCTGGGAAGGTAAGAGCAAAAAGTTGGCTTTCAGGAAGTATAAGGAAACACAGAAGGAGGAGAACAGGGTAGTGTATCTGGATACACAGAGGGCAGCAGGAAGGCAGTCAGGAGAGTAAAAGGTGCAAATGGAGGAAAAATAGCCCAAGCAGAAAAGACAGGTGGCAAGAAATGTTATTGGTACTTTAGTGAAAGGAGAAGGATAATGGGTGGGATTGTAAAGCTGAAGGGGAAGAAGGGGAGGTGCAGAAGGGACTTGGAAAAACAACAATCCTGAGTAAATATTTGTGTTTAGTATTCACAGAAGAGGAGGAGGTAGGTGAGGGATCACAATTAGTGCAGGAAAAATAATGGGAGGGAGGTGGACACCAGTCCATTTACGGATGAAAGAGGTCTGAAGGCACTCATAAAACTGAAAGTGGGCAAGGCAATGGGACAAGACGGGATGCATCCTAAAATATTAAAGGAGCTCAGGGAAGTGCTGGAGGCACCCCGGCACTGTTCAGCTTAATGACTGAAATGGGAGGGTTGCAGAGGATTGGAGACAAGCAGATGTAGTCCTCGACACAAAAGTTGGAGCAGGAGGGGCTGGAAACTATAGGCCAGTCAGCCTGACTTTGGTGGTGGGGAAAATAACTGAATCACTGCTAAAAGAAAAGACTGTGGTAGATCTCGAATCCAGCAGAGCACAGGATCTGAGGCTGCATGGATTCACAGCAGGAAGTTCATGTTGAACACATCTGATATATTTATTTGGCTGGGTGACAAGGAAGTGGACCAGGAGGAGCAGAGAGATGGCCTACCTGGACTGCAGCAAAGCCTTCAACACCATTCCACATAAGAGGCTTGTAAATAAGTTTGGCAGCCTGGGAGTGGGTTCCAAGGTGGTAAACTATGTTAGAAATTGGTTGAGGGATAGAACACAGAGGCTGATGGTAAATGAGCTAAATCTGAGGAAATGAGGGTGACCAGTGAGGTGGCACAAGCATCAGTTCTTGGACCAGTCATATTTAATGTCTTCATATGTGACATTGTGAAGGGGCTGAAAGGGAAAGGTGTGCTCTTTGCAGATGACACTAAGATGCATGGTGTTATGGTGCACGGCCTGCACTAAAAGTGATATGAGGAGAAACTGAGGGCCCTCAATATGTATACCTGGAGGAGAGGAGACAGAGTAGAAATATGATAGAGACCCAGTAGAAAACAGGAAGTTATTATCCCTCTGTACAGACAGCTGGTGAGGCCCCATCTGGAGTACTGTGTGCAGTTCTGAGACCCAATCTCCGCAAAGACATAGACAGGATGGAAGCTGTCCAGAGGAGGGCACTAAAATGGTGCAGGGTCTGCACTGGAAGACATATGAAGAGAGACGAAAGGAGCTTAATATGTATAGCCTCGAGGAAAGGAGGGAGGGAGAGGGGGACATGACAGAATCATTCAAGTACCTCAAGGAATCAACAAAGTCCAAGAGGGTAGCATCTTTCAAAAAGAGGTGTGCAAGAACAAGAGGGCACAATTTGAAGATGGGGGCAGCTCAGAGGTAATTTAAGGAAGTATTTTTCACAGAGAGGATTGTGGATGCATGGAACGGCCTTCCGAGGAGGTTGTAGAGTAAAATCAGTGGTGGAATTCAAGCATGCATGGGACAGTCATAAGGCCATTCTAGGGGTGGGGGTAGGAAGAAGTAGGCTGCTGGTTAACTAGGATCTGCAGCATATCGTAGGTAGGAAATGTTCAGACTGGGTGGGCAAGCTGTTCTTATCTGCCATCAAATTCTATGTTTCTATGTAACAGGGCAGACACTCCAGGAGCGGTAGAAATAATGAGGAAGGACCTAGGTAAACAAGAGGAATGGTCAAGAGTGTGGCAGCTAAAATTAATGCAAAAGTGCAAAATGCAAAATCGTGCATTTGGGGCACAGGGACCCAGGGAGGCTTACATGTGTGTGGGAGATACTGACAGCCACCAAACAGGAAAGGATCTGGGTGAAATCTTATGAGATGACCTAAAGGTGGCCAAATAATGTGCCAAAGCTCTGGGGATAGCGAGTGGTACTTGAGTCGACAGGAGAGTTTATCACAAGCAGAAAAAGGAGGTGGTGATGCCACTCTACATATCCTTAGTGAGACCCCATCTTGAGTACTGTGTCCAGTTCTGGAGGATGCATTTCTGTAAAGACATTGGGTAGAGGCAGTTCAGAGAAGGGCAAAAAAAAGTTGCACGACCTGCACTAAAGTGATATGAGGAGAAACTGGAGGGCCTCAATATGTATACCTGGAGGAGAGGAGACAGAGTAGAAATATGATAGAGACCTCAAATATCTCAAAGGTATCAAATACGAGACAGGAGAATAGCATCTTCAGAAAAAGAGATGCTCTAGAACAAGGGACATGACATGATGCAGGAGGGGTAGACTAAGAGGTAAAGGAGGAAGTATTTCTTCATGAAAATGGTGGTGGATGTATGGAACAATCTCCCAGTGGAGGAGGTGGGGCTAACTCAGTAGGTGAATTCAAAATGCATGGGATAGGCATAGGGGAACTCTAGCACATGGGAAAGAGAATAAAGCAGGAGATCAAGTAGGGTATGTGGTTTTGCAGCAGGTAGGAAAATAGGCAAACTGGGTGGGCTTAGTGGTCCTTATCTGCCATCAATTCTATGTTTCTATGTCCTGCAACAGGACATGGGATCATTCTGTGAATGATTAACAAGATTGCACAGGCAGAGATGTTTGACCTGGAGTCCTGCAGCAGGACATGAAACCATTCCATGAAGGGTATTAATAACAAGATTGAACAGGCAGAGATGTTTGATCTCATGTCCCACAGCAGGACATGGGACCATATCATGAAGGGTTAACAAGACTGAACAGGCTGAGAAGTTCAGTCTGGTGTCATGTAGCAGAACACAGGACCATTCCACTAACGGTAATTAAAAGATTAAACAAACAGAGATGTTTGAGCTGGTCCTCCAGCAGGACACAGACCATTCAATAAAGTTATTTTTTAACTTTTTATTTGTGATTTTCAACACTGTACAGCTTCTGTTACATTACAGCATAAAGACACTGTGTAATTTTTACAATAGTATGGTTAGCAATCTTGTATTGGTCTATTTCTGGCAAGGATTTCAAATTGTGGAGAAGATATTTATAACTTAAAATGAATATCCTTTTCTTTTCTGTTGGGTGGACTTCTCTCAGTTATCTCCCATGTCCAAACTGGTGTTACTACATATTTTTCACAATTTAGTATGTAAAAAGCTTAATGATAAACTCAGAGTTTAGAGTCTGGAATAATTTCAGGAGTTTACTAGTCTACTCTTTCATGTTATTTTTCTCAGTCATTGCTTCCCTCGGCAGACCCATTTTATATTTCTACCTTTCAGGGAACAAAAGTAGTTATATATGTCATTATATGTAGAATCCACCTCATCCGTTATTTGTTGAACTGTTCCATTCTGTTCCTAAGTTTGGCGTTAACTTTTCCATTTGATAGACCAGTGTAATTATATCTCTACACTGCTCTATATCTGAGGTGTCTGTGATAACCAACATTGCATTACAGCTTTTTGGTCATTGCCAAAGCAGCTCCTGGTGGGGACTCAATTATTAGGAGATAGAACTGGGGGAGCAGGGAAAACTGAAGTAAGGTGCCTGCCTGGTGCCATGGCTTGGAGGGACAGGAAGCACCCTTAGATCATGGAGAACAGTTGCACGGGAGTCTGAGCTGACATCATTGTCCACCTAGGGACAAATGACTTGGCTCATCATGAGATTAGAGCAGTGCAAAAGGACTTTGTAGAGTTGGGGAGGGGCGAAGACAAGTAGCACACAAAGTATCCTTCTCAGAGGTGCTTCCTGTCAGTGGCATGAGTGAAGCGAGGGTAAAAATGGTGTGGAGCACAGGGGTTTGCTTCATTGGGGACTGGGGTTCCACCTGGAGGGACACCAGCCTATACTGGCAGGATGGTCTGCATCTGTCCAGGAAGGGAACAAGTCTTTTAGGCAATCGGTTTAAATGCTTCATTGGCAAGCCTTTAAACTAGTCAAGGGGAGGCACTGATAAGCAGAAGGAAAATCCCAGCCTCCCTACAAAAACAGGGTACTAAATGAGAAAAAGACCAAGGTAGAAAGGTCAGAGGGGTTGCTGCTACAGAAGGTAAAGCCATTAAAAAATGGAGAGCAATGAGTACCAATGTCCGTAGTCTGGGTAACAAGCTTCCTGAATTAGTGTCCTTGATGGAGGAGGAAGATCTGGATATTGTGGCAGTCACAGAAACATGGTACACGTGAGAACCATGACTGGGACGTAAACATACCAGGACACACTATCTACAGGAGGGACAGGGAGGGTAAAAGAGGAGGAGGAGTAGCTCTCACATAAGAGAAGAAATAAAAGCAACAGAACAAAAGGTAAACAGGAAGGAGAAGAAGCACTGTGGGTCAATTTGGAGGCAGGCAATGGCACCACAATTCACACAGGGTTAGATACAGACCTCTCTCAGGGGAGGAAATGGACAAGGAAATGATAGAAAGTATACTTAGAATGGCAGATAAAGGAGAGATATTGCTGATGGGTGATCTGAATATGCCAGATGTTAACTGGAGTGCAGTTGCAGCAGCCACTTCTAAGAGTGGGGTTATTCTGGATGCCCTACAGGGGCATGCCTTAGACAACTAGTATTGGAGCCCACTCGAGAGGGAGCAATCTTAGACCTGGTTCTCTCAAACGGAGATGAAGAGAGGATCACAGATGTAGAAGTGGTAGCCATCTGGGAACTAGCGACCATCGAAAAGTATGGTTCACAATAAACACAGCAATAGAGTCAAGTCATACAAAGACAAAGGTACTGGATTTTAGAGGGCTGACTTTTCCAAATGGGTGAGTGCCTAAGGAATGCACTAGCAAATGGGCAGGAAGGAGGTGGAAGAACAATGGGGAATAATAAAAACTGCCATCACAGAGGTAACAAGCCTTTGTGTAAAGCAAATAAACAAAACGAAATGAGGTAAGAAACCACTATGGTTCTCAAAGGAAGTGGCAGTGAAGGTTCAAGAGAAAAGAAAGCATTAAGAAGTACAAGGAATCACAGAAGGAACAGGACAGAGAACTGTATCAGTTAAAGCAAAAGGAAGCTTGGAAGGCAGTCAGAACAGCAAAGGCCCAAACCGAGGAAAAGATAGCCAACCTCAGTTAAGAAGGGGATAAAACCTTTATAGGTACATCAGGAGCAAAGGAAGACCAAGGAGGGATAGTGAGGCTTAATAAAGGGGGAGGAGGGTGGGCAGAGGGTGACTGTGAAAAGGCAGAGATACTAAACAAATATTTTTGCTCAGTATTTACAAAGGAAGAGGGAGGTACCTAAAACAAACAATAGAAACACTCTGGATACAGAAGTTGATACCAGCCCATTTACAGAAGAAAGAGTTCTGAAAGAGCTCTTAAAACTGAAGGTGGACAAAGCAATGGGGCCTGATGGGATTCATCCCAGAATTCTAAAAGAACTAAGGATAGAACTAGTGACACCACTGACTACCCTCTTTAACAAATCATGGGAGGATGGGGTGGTACCTGAGGACTGAGGAGGGCAGATGTGATTCCCCTTCACAAAAGTGGGAGCAAGGCAGAAGCAGGAAACTACAGACCTGTTAGTTTAACTTCAGTGGTAGGGAAATGATGGAATCACTTGAAGGAAATAATTGTTAGTATCTAGAGGCCAGAGGGCACAGGACCCAAGGCAGCATGGATTCACAGCGGAAGGTCATGCCAGACAAATCTGATAGATTTCTTGACTGGGTGACCAAAGTAGTAGATCAGGAGGGCTGTGGACATGGCCTACCTAGACTTTAGCAAGGCATCTGACACAGTCCCACACAAAAGATTAATATACAAGTTAGCCAGCCTGGGAGTGGGTCCCAAGATGACAGCCTGGGTAAAGAATTGGCTGGAGAATAGGACAGAGAGTACTAGTAAATGAGTCCACTCTGAAAAAGGGGTTAGCAGTGGGGTACCACAGGGTTCAGTATTAGATTGGTCCTCTCAATGTCTTTATAAGCGACATTGCAGAGGGACTGGAAGGAAAGTATGTCTTTGCAGATGACACAAGGATCTGCAACAGAGTTGATGCACAAGGTGGGGTGGAAAGGATGAGAAGGGACTTGTAAGGTTAGAGGAATGGTCAAATGTATGGCAGCTTAGATTCATGCTAAGAAGTGCAAGGTAATGCACTTGGGAAACAAAAACCCTGGGGAAGAGTACACAATGGGGGTGAGATACTAACAACAACAAAAATGGAAAGGGACCTGGGGTAGTCATATCAGATGACCTAAGGTGGGCAAGCAATGTGAGAGGGCAGCAAGGAGGGCTGGGGGATACTGGGATGCATAGGGGAGGCATCACCAGCAGAAAACAAGAAGTTATTATCCCTCTGTACAGACAGCTGGGTGAGACCACATCTGGAGTACTGCGTGCAGTTCTAGAGACCCAATCTCCGCAAAGACATAGACAGGATGGAAGCTGTCCAGATGAGGGCAACTAAATGGTGCAGGGTCTGCACCGGAAGACATATGAAGTGAGACTTAAGGAGCTTAATATGTATAGCCTCGAGGAAGAGGAGGAGAGAGGCACATGATAGAAACTTTCAAGTACCTCAAGGAATCAACAAAGTCCAAGAGGGTAGCATCTTTCAAAAAGAGGTGTGCAAGAACAAGGGGCACAATTTGAAGATAGAAGGGGGCGCTCAGAGGTAATTTAGAAGTATTTTTTCACAGAGAGTGGTTGTGGATGCATGGAACAGCCTTCCAGAGGAGGTTGTGGAGTCAAAACAGTGGTGGAATTCAAGCATGCATGGACAGTCATAAGGCAATTCTAGGGGTGGGAGTAAGAAGAAGTAGGCTGCTGCTTAACTAGGATCTGCAGCTTATCCATCAGGTAGGGAAATGGGCAGACTGGTGGGCCAAGCGGTCCTTATCTGTCACAAATTCTATGTTTCTATGTTTCTATGCCAGTAGTATATTAAATAAATATGTCTGGTGTTTATCTAGCAGCTTATGGGATTGTCTAAAAGTATAACTATTTTTGCTGTTAATGGTGAAAATTCTGGCTTCAAAAGATCCACATCTGCCCAAAGTCTGAGTACATGGGGACAATTCCAGCAGATATGCATGTGTGTAGCCTTTAAGGCACCGAGTTCTCCAACATGATGGACTAGCTGAATTGGATTATTTCGTTATTTTATCAGGTTTATGAAAGTACCTAACTAGTGTTTTTCAGGAAACTTCCTTCCTAGTGTTGAAAGATGATACTTTATGCTGCTCTGTGTAAATTCTATTCCAATCCTCAAGAGAAGGGTCTGGGGACAACTCTTGTTTCCATCTCTTTTCAATTTTCTGGAGTAAGATCAACAAACAAATTGTTTAGTGATTGATATATTAATGAAACAAAGTGAGAAGGAAGACCCTGCAACTGTTTTCTTTCAAGTAGTATTACTTGTGGGTGCACATCTTTCTTCCCTGTGCTGTGTCTAGGTTCCGGGATACATAGTGCCTAGCCTGTAAATGTCTAAAATGATCACTGTTGTAGATCATATTGTGATTTCTATTCTGTGAATGTCTGAATTTGATCTGTGGCCAGTAACTGGTAAATATTGACTAATCCTTTTTCTTTGCCATTGACAAAACAGCTGTCCATGCGGTTAGCTATGAACAAATAATATTGGGCTAAACCTTACAGGAATATTGGAGTGGTCCAACTTGTTTTGTTTTTGAATGTTTTGTCATATTTCAATGACGTTTGCACAGTCATATTTTCTGATCCTATGCCTGGAGGTAGAGGAGGATTCAAGAACAAAGTCTTATTCAACTCCGCTAAATTCTGCAACTTTTAGTCTTTTCTGTGGGAGCCATTGGTTGGGTATAACCATGACACCAGATGTCATAACTGTGCAGCTTGGTAATATAACTGTAAATTTGGTAGGACAAGACCACATCAGGTTTTAGCCTGCTGAAAGATAAGATACGCTACTCTATTTTGCCTACCATTCCACAAAATGTTACTATAAGTCGATTGCCTTCCTTGAAATCTGCCTTAGTGGGTTTTATTGGCAAGGTCTGAAATAAGTACAAAAGTCTAGGTAGTATATTTTACATATTGGCCCAGATATTCAAACTGCACCCAAAAAGTGCGTAATAGCAGGAGCAAGAAAGTCCATTGCACTCATGCAAGTGGCGCGATATTCAAAAACTGAGCTGGCTAAGATGCACCTACAGCCGGGCGATTGAATATCACACCACTTGCGCCTATAGCGCAACTAGGGAGGGAAGCTGAGCAGATCTGATGTGCCATAGCGAAGAAGGATGTTCAGCTGAGCAGTCCAGAGGCACCATAGCGTAACGGGGATGCCCCCAGCAGCAGGGCAGCAATGCAACAGCACAACCAGGGATGCAGGGCTCACCACCCATGCCACAGATGGGCAGAGGAACACACAGTAGACAGACATCGCCCCCACACCCCATGCACTGCACAACTGGGGAGTGCTGGAATAACCACTGGCCCATGGAGACAAGCAAACAACCCACAACTGGGCCATGGTGCCCATAACACCCCTGGCAAGCAGTGACCGGCATACAAGGAGGGACGACCACCCCCGCACACACCATCCCACCAACGCGAGAGCACACCCTGCACTGTGACCCCAGACACCCTGCCCAGGAGCAGCTCCACCACTGCAGGATACCCCATGCATGCCACCACCTACTGTGACAATGCAACCCTGTGCACCACAGAACCATGCAAGGCAGCCCCACCACGAGCACCCATCAGTGGATAGCAGCACACAGCAATGCAACAATGGCATACACAGTGCCACCACACACAGCCCATCCAAGTACAGCTGAGAAACTGACCATGCATCGGCACACGAGGTACCCCACACATGACAGGGCATGCCTCGACCCCACCACCAGTGGTACAGCACCCTGCACCCCTCCCAAGGACACACCCTGACCCAACACTGGCCACAACACCCAGCGCAGACACCCACAGTGGTGCGTGGAAGCATGCACCACACGGATGCAACAGAGCATGGACAAACACCCACCCATACCCAAGGGCACAACAACACAGGGATGCAGTAGAGGACAGCCAAGCCCCCAGTGTGGCCCCATGGAAACCGTGTACATGGCCAGCAGTCCTCCATGGCACAGGAGTGCCAGCCACCCTGCACAGGCACTGTGGACCTGTACGCCACCATCATTTGCCCGGATCACAAGTCACAGACAGTGGTGCACATCCTGCAACACACACAAGCCACAGCATGGAAGTGGGACAATAACCCTGGAGGCCACAGTGTCACCTGAGGCAGACATGCACCACACCAGTGACAGGAGGAAACCTGGCATTGTGACGGGTACAGTGACTGCCCTGCATGGACAGCCACCACTGACATGCCAGCAGACCGTGCAGGTCACAGACATGCAAGGGTGTCAGCTGCATAGGCCATGGATGGGCTGACAGGTGTGCCATGGACACAGAGCATGCACTATGGACCACTGCACACAGTCATCCAGTGCACAGAGAACAACACACACACACACCAAGACACTCACTGATAGCTACTCCACACCATAGTCACTTTCCCACGGACACACACACATACCATGACTGCATCACCCTGATGCCATGCACACCACTGCAGCTGAGCACCTATAGCCTGCTGCAAATCAGAGACCACCACAGTATTCATATCAAAAGATTTGTAATCAAAATATAAAAATAACTATTTACAAAACTATGTACAAATGTGGGGAAGGCCACAAACAAGGTGGGGTGGGTAAGGGCAGGGTGAACAAATGGGACAGAAAAGGAGGAGTGTGAGGGTGGGTCCAGGGGGTAGGGAAATCAGGGGCATAAGGATGTTCAATGGAGCCCCCTCCCCGCTCCGACTGCTCCGCCTCCCATGTCTCCTCCGACCCCAAGCCGGTCAGTCCTTTGCAGGATGTCCAATGATGCCCTTGCCACATTTAGTACCTCCTGCAGTGCCTCCCAGACATCCTGCAGCTGGTGGACACCTAGGATAAGGGAACACAGTCAATAGGTGTGAATGCACAGCCCCATACAGCCCATCCACTGTGCATGGCACACGGCCATGGGACATGCCTCTGTGATGGTGTGTGACCACCACAGTGGTCACGCCCACAAGACCTGCCCACCCAGTCCCATACAGCCATATGGACCGCTGACACACCCACCAGCCAAGTCATGCACAGCACCACCATGGCTGTTTAGTGACATGGCTATGTGGTGTGAAGGCAGTGGCACAGCCATATACCGGTGCACGCATGGACCACCATCGACGCACTCCCAGACATGCAGTGCCACTGGACAGTGCTGACTGTAACAAGCTGTGTGCATGGCAGTGGTGTCAATGGATGGTGGCCATGCCCACTGCACACACTGTTACACAGCATGCAATAGTAATCATGGAGGTATGGCACTCACCATCATCAGGCCGGTCCTCTGGTGCTGTGGACCGCCTCCTCCTACTGGCCCTGTCTTCCTGCTGGTGCCTTTGCTCCCTGGCAAGCTGCCTCTTCCAGCCCTGTGGTGCAAACATGGAGAGGAACATCAGTACAATCCTGTAGCAAAGTCCCCCTGCCCCTGTGTGTGTGCAATCCCACCCAGCCAGACCCACCCACCCCACACCCTGATAACACCACCATAGTCAATACCAGACAGTCTCTCCCATGTTCTGGACACATGCAGCCATGATACCCTATAAAGATAAAGTGTGTGGACGTAACACCTACCTGGTCGTGGCACCTGCCCCTCCTGGCACGTGTCTGCAGGTGGGCAAGCAGGTCTGGTTCCTCCTCCTCAGGTCACCATACCTGTGGTGGCACTGTTCTGCCATCTGCCCTCTTCCTGTGGCCTCCTCTAGGGCATCGGCCACCTCCTCCACACCTGGCTCCTGGACCTGTCCAGGGTGCCTCCCAAACAGTGGGCCATAAAGTGGCTTAACAATGGCCACCAGGTTAGCCAGTTCAATTTGGTTCCACTGGCAGCCCTCCTCTGCGCCATCTCACTTGCTCAGTCGGTTCAAAATGGTGATCTGCAGTGCTCTACCATGTGCAGATGCTGCATGGTACAGTGCTGCTATTCCTCATCACGCTGTCACCGAACAGCATGATAGGCGCCAACCATGCCTGATGCATGGTGCCTAGGAGGCAAAAGTTGGGCACAGGGTCAAGGGTCTCTGGTGCACGGACAAGCACAGTGCCATTGGAACCCAATGCGTGTGAGTACAATTGGGTGCCCGTGTGATACCTCCAGTAGCAGCCTACCACACTGTTGCCCCAGTGCACCCATGATGCCCCAGTGCCACAGCACCATATAGGTGAACATCGCTGTAGCAGCACTGGCACAATGGTGGCCATGGGCCCGTATTGCCTCCCCCGTGCACAGCACGTCAGCAGCACGGCAGACACCCGCAGGTCAGCAACCCGGGCATGGTAGTGAGGTGTGTACGCGCATGTCACAGAACTGTGCCTTGGCTCAGCACGTTCAACACAATTGTGCAACAGCCGATATTCAGTCATCATACGCAGATCAGCAAATCAGCCATTCAATGGCACAGCATTGCAATTTGCATCCACTTAAAGTTGTGCCTCACCTCATTTGCATGGGTTGAGGTATAAAAGTGCGACATTGGCTGCACTGGCCATAGTCGGTTACTGCGGTCTATTGGTGAGTTGCATGCTGTTTGGGAGTGTGGACTGTGGATTTTGGGACATGCATGGGACTGCACAGTCACAGGTAACAACTTTCATTCTCACAGGCTAAATAATGACTGAGCGAGTTGTGGGAGAGGAGGAACACAGTGGTGGGAGGAGGAGGAGGAGGAGGCCCACTTCACCAAGGCCAAGATGGATGCCCTGTTTGAGGCCTACCTGGATCAGGAGCAGCTTTCAGCGGATGGCAGGGAACACCACAGGCCCCTGATGCTGCATGGGAGGAGGTGGCGATGCGTGTACCTGCATGGCAGCCACCAGCGCCTGTGCAGGAGTGCAAGAAGAAGATGGGCACAGACAGGAGGAGGATAAAGAAGAAGGAGGTTGCCATCAGGGCAGCACAAGCTGCGACAGGTGGGGACAGCCGGAGGTGCTACACCTGACCCCACAGGAGGAGAGGGTTGCTGGAAGCATGCAGCACTGTGCCATTGAGGGTGTTCGGGTGGTGGCTTCCAGATGGGTGGTAGCCGTCACTGCATGGTAGGTCATGGTCTGTCTATTGGTGGGGTAGGGTAGGTCTCAAGCAGTAACGCGACTTTGTTTTCCTTACAGCTCCTGAGCATCTGCATGGGTCAGCGGTGGTGAGCCTGTCCACTGAGGCCGTCAGATGGAGATGGAGGAGGGCCCATCCACCTCCACAGGAATACGTGGCTCAGTGCGACAGTGGCCCGCCTGGCTGTCCAGACTGATGTTGTTGGAACAGGTGCAGAGGAGGTCCTGTCGACCCAGCATGCCAGCATCCATGGATGCCAGCAAGCTGTGACTTGGGCTGGTGCCGGTCTGTAACCGATGATAATGTCACTAACGGCATGGCAGTGACACGTGTGTGCCACAGGATGGCCACACAGCAGGTAGGATCTGGCCATGGTTGTGTGTGAGTCAGCCGTGGAGGTTTTGCGATGTCATCACAGTCCCAGCCTGTGCCTGTCAGCACCAGTGGGCAGCACTGATGTGTATACAGGACAGTGGATCATTATGCCACTGCAGTGGCACCAGTGAGCCCTGGGAGTGGCAGCCAGAGGGCATCATCAGCAGTCAGCCAATGGACTTGGGGTACAGGTTCAGGGTGGCATCAGTGCACCATCTGTGGACATGCCCAAACCTGGTCCTGGGTGCAGTGCCCACCCTCAAGGGGTGCTGAGCATCAGGGCCGAGCACACCCTGAGGGACAGGATGCCGAGGAGGCAGATGACCTCTTGGATGAGCACACCCGCATACTGCAAGAATCAGTCAACCAGCAGATGTGACTTGCGACGCCGGTAGATGCACTGCGCGGCTCCTGGAGTGGGCAGAGGCGCGCCGCAGCAGACACTGCTCTGATTCTGGCAGGGATGGACCGTTATGGAGGATGTGACAGCTGCTATTGACAGGCAGACACAGGCATTCACTGCTGTCATGGCCACAATGGGCACACAGTTATTTACCCATGCGTCGGAGATACCACCTTGCGCACTGTCCACCCCATTCCCGGGCGCCAAGGAGACACCATCCTGTTTCGACACCGGTTCAGCAGTACATCCCGAGCACACCTGGCGCAGGCATGTTTGGTGTGTTGCAGGCCCCTGCATGAGCACAGTTGTGTTCATGCAGTGGAACCCTTGGGGACCATCGTGCCACCCTTGAGGTCAGTGGTCAGTCTGTCAGTCCTGGCGGGTCTTGGGGGGCCCCATGCATCCATGGTGACCAGGGCACTGTAGGCGCGTGACTGACCTGTCTCCCAACGTGCTTACTGTCTGGTGCTGCCCTGTGTGCATTGTGTCATTCAGCGGGCATTGTGCACGGTGGGTACCCGCCCTGCACGCAGACACACAGTCCATCTGCAAACCTCCTGGCTGCTGTCCGCAGTTGCGGTGCATGATGATGCCTGCATTGTTCTGTACACCAATGTGTATGGTGCTCAGCATCTGCCACATGCACAAGGACAGGCAGTGGGATGGTGGTCTGTGGACATGTGTGGCTAGGGTAGCATTCTGGGTTGATGTGCCTCCTACCCTTGTGCATGTCTGTGTTGTGTGTGTGTGTGTGTGTGTGTGTGTGTGTGTCTGCTTGGCATGTTAGACTCACTCATCCTGGTGGTGTGTGGTTCCATGCCCCGCCACTTCCTTGACGTCATGCACCCCAGGTGTGTGTCCATGCGTGTTTGTGGGTTGTGCCTTAGCCACTGGTGGCTGCACATGGCCCCATGACTCACCTGGGTTGGCTGAAGTGCTCCTCCATGATGGTGTCCCAGTGTTGCTGTGCCAGCCAGAGCAGTCGGGGTCCCGATGCTCAGGGGCTGCCCATCACCATTGTCACTGTCATCCTCATCGCCCCCATCGCTGTCCCCTCTTCGACCTGTATGGCTATCCCACATTTGTTGGCCATGTTGTGCAGGATGCAACAGGCTAGAATAGCCCATAGACCTTTGAGGGGTGTACTGTAGGGCACCACCGAGGTGTCCAGGCAATGGAATGTGCCTTTCAGCATCCCGAACACCCGCTAGATGACATTACATGGTGGCATGCGCCCATTGTAGCGTTACTATGATGGGGTTGCGGGCCGCCGGTGGGGTGTGAACAGCCAGGACGGAGTGGGTATCCACTGTCACCTGTGTGTAGAGGGTAGAGGTAATTTGTTGATCAGCATCGCCTGCCCCGGCCATGTAGGCCACTACCCATGTCACCTCTGACCATGCCCCCAGGCCCTATGATTGTCCGTGTGGTTTGCATACTCACCCACTAGGTGGCCAGTGGGATATCACCTCGAATCTGTGGCACAGTGCTGACTGGTGCCAGATGAAGGCATCATGTGCCCCCAGGGTGCGTGGCACGGCATTGATTATGTGCCTCTGGCGCACACCACCTGGCAGTTGATGCTGGCATAGCCCTTGCAATTTATATGTGCAGCCCCTCGGGCCAGGTGGTGTGCAGATGGCCACATGGGTGCAGTCTATTGCCCCTAGCATGCCAGGCACACGTAGCACCCTGTGGAGCTCCTGTATGTTTGCTGTGCACTCTGTCAGTGCTGTGGGGAATGGATAGCCCGCATGTGGCAGCAGTGCACTGAGGAATTGGGTGAGGTGGCGTGACGGCCCAACTGGGTTATGCCTGTGGTGTCCCCAGTTGGTCTCTGAAGGTACCCACAGTGAGCAAGCACATGCAAGCTGTCACTTTTGTCTCCACTGACAGAGCATGGCTCCATCGTGGGTGCCTGCATCGCATCACTGCACAGCTGACAGAGCCACCTCAGAATTACCCGATTCTAGTGGTACTGGCTCACGATCTCAATATCACTATACAGCTCGAAGCTGGTGTGGGTTCGGTACTGCCTGCTGGGGTCATACCACCGATGGGCCCTTCCACGCCATGCCTCCTGCTGCCCACCTTCACCCCCTCATTACTGCCTCCATCTGGATGGTGGCACTGGCCATGTCTCTTGCTTGTGTTCACCCCCGGCAGCTGTTTCTGTATTCCCCCTCAAGTGCATTTCCTGCACCACCAGGAACACCTGCCTGTGCTGGCCTCACTGCTGTGTGGTGTACTTCCCCTTCTGCACTGTGGCTCCCCACACCTTCCCTGAGCCTGTGATTCCAGGTGCTCTTTCCTGGCCTGCCCTGTGTGTCCCTGCTGCCCAGTTTGTCCTGCTAGACTTGGCCTCATGTGCCTTTCCTGTAGCGTTCTTGTGCCTTTCCCTTGTTCTCTATTATTTTGGCTAATTTCGCTATGGCTCAACTTCAGCTTGTTCCCTATTGCGCATGGCGATGTTGTTGAATATTGCACCGCTTATTTATGCATGGTTCCTCCCTTCAGTTGCGCATATATTCATTAGCATTGGCGCTGTTGCTCAGCATGATTTGGGGGGCTCAACTGCCTCCTGCTGTATATCGCAGAATAGCGCAGTTTCGATTTGCGAGTGCAAACCCTATTGCACATGGCTCAACTCTTTTGAATATCTGGGCCCTTGTCTCCACCTTTGTCAGATAATGATAATGGTAAAACCGACCAATGGTCAATAAAGAGTACTAATAAGTTACAGATAATTTAGTTGAAAAAGGTGAGTAAGCTCATTAGGATATTTACCTCAATATTTTATATAGGGTTGGTTCCAAATAAATGTATAATTTGTATTTATATTTGGTGGGGTCATATTGGATTTGTAGTGCTACTGTTTTATCTTCATTTAATTTACATCCAAGAGTTCCCCATATCTCATATCATCTCCACAGACGGGGCAAAGTATCAGTAGGAGTAGGTCAAGTATATAGCAGATCATCTGCATAAAATGTCAATTTTTGTTCCACCGCATAATGTATTATGCAATTTTTTCCTACCCTGTCTTTTGCCTGAGTCAAAGGTTCCACTGAAGTGCAAAAAGTAAAGGTGATATGGGGCATTCCTGTCAGGTTCGTCTGGTTAATCTAGATCTGCAGAAAGTAGTCTGTTTGTAACAGGGTGATAGGGACTTGACTAGACTTGTATCATGTATCAAAATACTGTGTTGTATGCTCTTAGGAAAGTATAAGGACTCACCCAATGTTGGTCAACATGTGAGTGCAAAACATTCCTTTTTATTCATTATTCTCTATGTATTCAGTCCTTTTAAAAGCTATTGTAAAACACGTTGAGTGATCAGCTGTGATGAATGAGAGAGCAGGGAGGAACCAGGAAGTTTTGACCACCATTGTTTGTGTATGCACTGCTGCATTTGTTGGCACTGTGTTTTTACTTGGATATACCTGGATTTATTTGAATAAAAAGGAAAGTTTATGCACAATGCATGTTGACCAGATTAGCTAGTCCTTATACTTTTCCTAAGAGCTTACAACACAGTATTATGATAAGTGATACAAGACTAGGCAGGTGCCAGTCCCCTGTTACAAACAGACTCACCCTCTGCATTTCTGACTAGACAATGGCACTTCTGCCCCAGGTGTGGTCGCTTTCTGTTTTTGGAACATTAATTCAAATCTACTCGAAGTGAACTGTTCACTTGCACCATGGCCTGTGGTGTCCGATTTAAATTAGAAATTATCTCTATTTGTTTGAAATGGAAACCAAACTTGTGTAAGGTTGTATATAAAAATTTCCATGACACTCTATCAAATGCTTTTTCACATCCAGGCTCAGCAGCAATGTAGGCCATCGAGTCCTGGATGCATACTGGAGTAAACCAATGGTTCAGTAAATATTATCTAGAGTATGTCATTTTATTATGAATCTCATTTGGTCTTTATCTACTAATTCAGGGAGGAGTTCTCCAGCCTCTTAACTAATATAGATGTAAATAGTTTCTAATCTATATTTAGGCTAGAGATAGGCTGATGATATGATTATGGTGTCTCAGGGTTTGTTGGCTTAAGATTGCTGAGATGGCTGCAAATTGTCAAGTGTTTGGTTGTTCCTTCTTGTACTGTGTTTATATGTGTCTGGAGCAAAGTGGGAAGCAGTGTTTTTAATTCTTTATAAATTCTACAGGGTAGCCATATGACCTAGCACATTTTCCCACTTTCATACTGTAGATATACAGATACATAGATGTTGTTGTCAGATAAGGACCACTAAGCCCATCAAGGCTGCCCATTTAAGCTGCCTAATGAAGTGTCCAGTGGCCCTATTTGGTCATTGGCTTTAGCTTCTTTTTCTTCTATCTCTAGTATTCCTTTGTTTCCTTTGTTTAAAGCCCCCACTGTATGGGCTGCCACCACCTTCTGGGGAAGGCTATTTCATGCATCCACAATCCTTTCTGTGAAAAGATCTTCCTGAAATTTCTCATAAGTGGCCACTGCTCAGTCTCATGTTGTGTCCTTTTGTCCTGGCACTACTGTTAATCTGGAATATGTTGTCCTTTTCACCTTGTAATGCCCTTGAAGTACTTGAATGTTTCTATCATGTCACCCCTCTCCTCCTTTGTTCCAGAGTGTACAAATTGAGGTCTCTCACTCTCTCTCATAAGGCTTGTGATGCAATCCCTTCACCATTTTGTTTGCCCTCCTCTGCACCATCTCTATTTTGTCAATGTCATTTCCAAGGCATGGTCTCCAGAACTGTACACTGAATTCAAGACAACGTCTCACCAGGGTCTTGTACATTGGGACTATTACCCCACTTCTTTGGCTTGTGATTCCATTCCAGTACACCCTAACATTCCACTGGCCTTTTCCCACCCTTTGCAGTCTGCCTAGTGGCCTTCAAGTCATCTGTGATTATGACCCCAAGTCCTTCTCCTCCTTAGTTACTGCCAGCAGCTCCCACTCCCTCACCTGAAGCTCGCACTAGGTTCCTGCTCCCCACGCACATGATTTTGCACTTCTTTGTGTTAAACATTAGCTGCAATGCCCTGACCATCTCTCCAGCAGTACAGGTCTTTTCTCATCCTTTCCACTCCTCTGGAGTATCCACCTTGTTGCAGATCTTGGTGTCATCTGCAAACAGGCAAACTTTTCCTCCAGCCAAATCTGCAATGTCCCTGATGAAGATATTGCAGAGGACTAGCCTCAGAACTGACCCCTGAGGTACCCCACTGGTCACCAGATGGACCACGAAAATAATCCCAGGACTATCACACTTAAAATATTCTGAGAGATTAAAACATATGCAATTAGTTAGTCTTGAGGAGAAGAGAAAACAGGTGACTTACTAAATCTCTTCAAATGCTACAAAATCAGACTTTACAGATGGAATGCAACATTGAATTTATGTCTCATCTCAATAACCTTAGAAGTCATAATAAACAATTGATGGTAGAAAAGGTCAACACCACTAAACGTGATAATTGTTTTCACTGTGAGATGGTGGAAGGCTTGGAATAGCTTGCCCCAATAAGTTGCTGACACACCAACATTTGACATATTCAAATCTAGACTATATTTACTCCTATGTAGGTTGGAACCACAGAGAAAGCTGATATGCCCACAGTATTGTGAGAGACAATCCAAATAGGCACAAGCCTACTTACAGTATGTTTTATGTTACTGAGTAAACCAAATAAACCTCTTTCATCTGATTGGGTTCCATTCACCACTACCCCTGTTTTCTGTTCCTTACAAGTTTCCAATCCAGTACATCATCTTGCATCTAAAGCTCAGGCTGCCAAGCTTGTTGACCAGTCTCCGTGTGGGACTGTGTCAAAGGTTTGCTGAAATCGAGGTAGGCAATATCTGACCCCCCTTGGATTACTGCCTTTGTCACCCAGTCAAAGAAATCTATCAGATTAGTTCGACAGCATCATCCTGCAGAGAACCCATGTTGTCTGGGATCCACCAGTCCATTGGGTTCCAGGTGTTCCACTATTCTTTCCTTAAGCTGTGCCTCCATTATCTTTCCGACTGTAGAGGTTAGACTAACTGGCCTGTAGTTCCCTTGCTTCTTCTTTACTACCGCTCTTGTGAAGAGGCGAGCGTTTGCCATTTTACCTGGCAAAAGCTATTTCCAACTCCCTTGTGTAATTGTGGCATGTAAAAAGGTATTTTGAGGTTCGGCTAGCTTGGAAGATTTAGGCTTTGAGAAAAGTGCCATACGCTGCTTAATCAGGATCCTGGTCCTGACTATATATTCTGGCATAATAATGGGTCAACACCTGCAGTATTTGCAAAGTAGTAAAGACTTATTTGGAGGAAAAGGGATCTCTTAGTTTAGCTATTGTAGTATTAGTTTTTTGCCTTCATAGGCGAAAGGCCAGTAATCTTTTTCCTGCAGGCATCTATCAGAATTCCATGAAGGGTTAACAAGACCGAAAAGACTGATATTTCATCCAGTGTCATGGAGCATGACATGGAGCATTCAATGAAGGTTAAAAGGATTGAACAGGCAAATATGTTTGAACTGGTGCCCCCTGCAGTACATGGACCATTCTGTGAAGGGTTACCAAGACTGAACAGACTGAGATGTTTCATCCAGTGTCAAGCAGTAGAACATGGGACATGGAATAATTCCATGAGGGATAATAACAACATTGAACAGGCAGAAATGTTTGATCTGGTGTCCTGTAGCAGGGTAAGTGGTGATTCCATGAAGTGTAATAACAAGACTGAAGAGGTAGAGATGGAGAATAACCATCTCCAGGATGGTATACAAAACCGATTTGTGGCAAGGAGGTCTTAGACTAATCTGATAGTTTTCTTTGGATGATGAGATAATTGAATAGGGACCATGCTGTGGCTTTGCTATACTTCAGCTTCAGAAAGTCTTTCATCTCAGTTCCTCATAGATGCTTGCTGAAGAACAGGGTGGATCTGTGGGCTAAGGTCACTGTAAACTGTGTAGGTAACTGGCTAAAGGGAGATGGTACAGGGTTGTGTTTAGTGGGGTCATATCAGATGAGAGGGAGGTCATGAGCAGGGTACCACAGGGATCTGTCCTGTGTCCAGTCCTCCTCAACATGTTCTTCAGTGACACTAGTGAGGGAATACAGGGCAGGCTGTGTCTCTTCTGAGATGACTCTAAGCTGTGACAGAGGGTGGATAGTGATGAGCAAATCAAGGAAATGCAGAGTGACTTACAAAAGCTGGGAGCTGAAATTTAACACCAAAAGTGCAAGGTAAGGCGCATAGGGAACATGAACCCCAGGACATACTACCAAATGGTTTGGGAAAGACCTAGCATTAAGGCTGAGAAATGAGCTCTTGGAGTTGTCATTGGTGACTCCTTCAAACAATGAAGTCAGTGTAACAAGGCATATAGCCAAGCAAGTAGGATGCTGGAATATATTGGGAGGGGTATTGATAGCAAAATGGAAGTGGTAATACTTTCCCTGTTTAGATCCTTAGTGAGGTTACACCTGGAGTAGTGTGTTGGTTCTAGCACATGCACCTCAGGAAAAATAGGGATAGGGTGGAGATAGTGAAGCACAGTTTAATAAAACAATGCAGGGCCATCAGGGTAGGTTCTGTGAGGAGTACCTCACTGAAGACCAGAAGGAAGAGGAAGATATGTATTTATTTATTAGCTTTTGTTTACCAGGTAAGCACACTAAACAAGGAATGCCTATTTTCAGGTACAACCCAGGAGATTACAAGAACAGAACAGTGCAAGGAATTACAACAATGTGAAATACAAGCAATGAGCAGAGTGATACAAATAAACAGGTACAGGATGAACAGATAAGCATATACATCTAAGGGTAAGAACGAGCAAACGGTTACATTTTGTGGAAATAATACATGTGCAATTTGTCCCATTTAAGGATAATAAGTGCTGATGTGAAGGGCATGCAGGGTAGATAATTCCCTTACTAGAGCTCAGAGGAGGGGTAGGGAATCCAGGGAAGTGGAGGGTGCACAACAGGGTCCGAACAGGGTAGGGTATATCAAGAAGATGTCAGAACAAAAGCTTATAATATAAACTTTTATAATAATTTCTTATATTCACCTCGGTCTTACCCAAACATTATTTCATAAATTACCCAAAATAATAAATAATCACATGTGATATTATCCTATGCTCTCCAGATTCAAGTATAATGGTAAATGACACTGCTTACCACATGTACAGTTATATGAAAATATATATTTTATTTACACCTATACAATGGTTCTAAATATTCCTCATTATCATAAATATCAAGCCTAATCTTGTAAACATTAAAGGGTACCTAAACAAGCAGTTTTTGAAACAGCAAACTCCAAAATCTGGCTTCATGGCAAGTAAAGTAAGGCTGCTGTTTACATGTACTAAAACTACTTTATGTAAATAACATAAATGCAGTTTCATAGCATTTGAAAAATGTAAACATCAGCCTTTCACTTTCAAAACAGCCCTTTATTTCTCCCTAAGATGTCTGCCAAGTGTGTTAAGTGATGAGTCATGATGACATCATCAGAGCCAGAGCCAGAGATCCACATATTTTTGTTTTATTTATTTGAATAGAATCAGAATTACCATCCTTTGAGTAATATACTTTTGCAATGGCTGCACATCAGGTAAAAGTAAAAGTACAGAGAAAATACAGTAAAATACATAAACAATAATAATGTATTAATACAGGTCACACAGTCCTGGCTTAAGCGTATTATGTGGGTTACAGCAACTGGGATCATACAGAAGGTCACGTGGTCAGAGTTAAGACAGTGTACAAATTCATAGGATCTTGAGGGACCCAGAGTCATAAAATCAGGACAGGGATTAGGAAAAACAGGAGAGACATAGGAGGAGGCTAGCACAAACTAAATATTAGCTACAGGTTATTAACAGAGGTAGAGAGGTCCTGAGAACCACCTGTCTCTGGAAAGCGGAACAGAGAGGGGTGGAGAGTAATGTGAGAGGGTTTAATTATAGTCACAGGTTATTGAGTCAAGGAGTAGGGTTTTGAGGCCTGATTTAAATAGGTTGAGACTATGGGCCAAGGAGATGGAGGATGGTAGACTGTTTAGCCACAGTGGGGCACGATAGCAGAAGGATCTTTGCCCAGAGAGGTTCTACAGTGGGGAACTAGAAGGGTGGGGTTAGCTGGGTGCCTTTGTGTCCTTCTGTGGGGGCTGTGTGGATAAGTGAGTGGAGGCCGGTTGGGGCTTGCTTCAGTTTTATCTTTTTGGCAAGGAGGCAGGTAAAGTGCTTAAGCCTGCCTTGGAAATTTAGCCAGCCAGTATGTTGATAAAGCTCACAAGTGTGAGTTAGCCTGTTATATCCAGTGACTAGCCAGCAGGTAACGCCAAGGTATTTGAAATATGAGACTTTCTCCACTGTTGTGCCATGGTGTTCATTACAACTAGTGGGGCATGACAGTGGGTGCTTTGGCGGTGGGCAAAGATCATGGACTTCATTTTCGTGTAGTTGATTATGAGATGGTGTTCAGATAACCAGGTTTCAAGCTCCCAAAGAAGCCCTGTAGGGCAGATCGAGAAGAAATAGGATGAGGGTGTTTCAAAAAAACTACCGCATCGTCTGCATAGAGCAGCATCCAACTGCTGCAGGCTTTGGGTAGGGAGTTAAGGAACAGTGTGAAAATAGAGGCCAAGTATTGACCCTTGTGGGACACCTGTAGAACCGGTTGGCCAGTAGATTGTTGTATTTATTTTGACTTGTGTCCAATCTGAGAGGTAATCTTTGAACCAGTTGGTGACTTCTGGTGCAAAATTAAGGGTTGGAAAGGTATGGAGCAGTAGCTCATGGCTGACTGTGTCAAATGCCTTGGTCAGATTGACGTACAGAGCCCCAGCAATGGAGCCTTGTTTGAGGGCCTCATGAATTTAAGTAGTGAGTTCCATGAGGGTGGTGAAGGTGCTGTGGCCCTCCGAAACCGCGTTGTATTTCTATAGTGCTAACTAGTTCTTCTTTCCTCTTTATTTTGAATTTTGTACCAGAATGATAAACATCATGTATACCTCATGGATTATTTTGCTCAGTACACATGTTAGGCTATGATTTTGTTCATTTTGTTTATTTAACTTGCAGAAAATGTTTTGCAATCCAGCTGACTTTTTCTTTGGCAAATTGCATTACAGTACAACACTTCAAATACCAGATGATCTAGTGGTTATATGATGCACTGAATTTTGTTTTTTGTTAACCAGAAGAGACACACTAAGCTGAAAGATTGTTTACAGGTGTGGCCTGAGAGCACAAGGAAGTTTAGTGGCTTGCTCAGGGTCACACAGCAAAGTACTGGTCTTGTTCAGTTCCTAAGCTCATGATCTCTTGTTCATCCACAAATAAGGCTTTCTTTCCAAGTGAACCCCTGCACCTAACCTGCCTTCTGTTGAACACCCCACCATATATACCCTGTCCTTAGTTCTGCCTGGGACCGCATATGAGCTATGGGTCTCATGAAGAGAATTATCACACCTCAGATTCTAATCTTGTACCTCAGATGGCTGTGCACACCTATACTGATAAGCATCATCAGCTGGCATTGTTAAAAATGCCTCCCAAATCACTCTCCAGTTCACATTCTCAATGTCTGACTTCTGCTCCCACAGTAAACATTGAGTGGATCACCACCCTCTGCACAGTGATGATAGTATGTACAGTTCCCTGTTGTGTTTTTTTTCCTGCCTCATTAACCAACTACTAGGTCTTCCTGGAGGCCAAGCAATAAGCATAATGACCCACCAGAAAACTGCTGTTCATGCCCTCATAAGGACTGCACTTACTGTACAGTGGATAACAATATTATTAGCAGGAGAGGCATACTAATACCTTGGTGACTCAACCTGACTTCCAGTGTTAGTCTACTCCTTTTCCTGTAATCTACAGAACCCACAGGACAGTTCCCAGCAATTCTTCTCAGTACTTTTCTGTGCTCTACTCCACAATGTGAGTTGGCTGGCTACCACCCTTCCAAATCTCGAATGAGCTATACACAACTCACTCAATACTGTCCTAACAAATGTCAACATCCCCCACCCACTCAAGGGTAATCTCCCTACACTGAATTCAGTAACAGTTTAGGTGCAGCCCTGCCACTCTGAGTATTTGTCATTGCTGGCTACTCTCATCCACAGTCAGGTAGTGATCACAATTCTGGTAGCCCACATTTCAGATCTCACAGTGATCTGCTCAGAGTCCTCCTTCATGTCTTCAGCTAACCTGAATATAGCTGTACCCTGCAGGAATGACATCTCAGTCCCTCTCTGGCATTCGTTCTTCTCACCAGCTCCACACCAAAACTGATGAGTTTACTACCCTTCTGTATCATGAATGTGGTTAGTACAGTCTCCTGTGTTATAGTTACATATTAATAATAAACATGATCTTCTAGTAAGCCCGGTTGATAGCAGCATGGCACAAGTGGAAAACTAGGCTTTCCTACCCATATAAGATCTAAGCCACCTATGATTAGGCACTATTAAATGACGTGCATAATGATGTACACACCCATCATTTAATAGTGCCTAATCAAAGGTAGCCTAGATCTTTTAAATATAGGAAAGCCCATTATTTCCTTTGTTCCTGCTGCTGTGAGCCTAACTTATGGAAAGATATGTTTATATTTGATATGTCAAAATAAACAGGGACTGTACTACTTGCATTCATGATGCAGAAGGGTGACGAGCTCACCAGTTTTCGTTGAGAGGAGGAATAGTGAAGAATGAATACCAGAGGGGACTGTGAAGGTCACTTTGCAAGGTACTGTTGTATTCAGGAAGGGGAAGACAGAAGGAGAGAAATATGAGCAGATTACTGTAGAAATAAGATGTGGGGCTGCCAGCACTTTGATCACTACCTGACCCAGTTGTCCTGGCCAACATTCCCTTCCCATAAAACCAGTTCATGCAATTCTCCAAGGCTGTGTGTGGATATTAATGTATGGAACAGCTGCCACTACATATTCAGTCACCTTACTATCAGTCTAGTATTGCTTGTAAAGCACTTTGGGATACAATGTGTATGAACACCACTTAATAAATGCTGATTCTTCTTATTATTATTATTTCCCATGGAAAAGAAGACAAAACAAGCATATATTTGAGTTTGAGAAAGTATGAACTCTAGCATTGGACTGCACAAGAACTTTGTTACAAATAAGTGGTGGATCTAAGGGAGGTGAAGGGTGTGGCTGAACCCCCCACAATAGTAACGCACTTGCTTGCTGCTGCTGCATTTCACTTTGTTGTAGAAGTCTGATTTTTAATTGTACACATTTTTACATTTAAACTATGGATTACATTTGTAGGTTCTATCAAAACGTACTAGAAAAGAATAATAGCAGAAAATATAAAGGTTTAATAATAATGTTAAAAAGTGCATTTTAAGCATGCACAGCACCCCAGCACTTCTAATGTACATCCTGGATCCACCGTAACCACTAGACCACCAGGTTATTCAAGATTTGTACTGCACTGTGGTTTGCCACAGAGAAAGTCGGTTGGATAAAACATATTTGCAGCATGTTAAAGTAAGCAAACTAAGCAGAACCATAGCCTAATGTGCATTATAGAAAATAATGTGCATGGTTTTGACTATTTGGGTGAAATAATTCTATACAAAGGAATAAAGACTGGTTAACACAATAGAGAGCCATGTATCTCTCTCGACTTTGGCTCTGATGATGTCATCACATAACTCATTTGGCAGCCATTTTAGGAAGCAGGTAAGACAGTTTTTTTAAATTGGAAGGTTGATTTTACAATTTTCAAATGCTCTGAAACACATTTAGGTAAATTATGTAACTGTAGTTTTAGCATTAATGAATATAGCAGCCTTTCCTTTAGTCACCTACGGAGTCAGATTTTGAATAGTTTGTTATCAAAATGTTGTTTAGTATCCTTTAACACAACTCTTTCAGATAATCCACCAACTAATACATTCTAGCAAATAAACAATGTAAAGAAATAAGCATTACTTAGCATAATAAATGGTAACAGTTATACTACTTTTATCATACTTAGTATTTAACATAACCTTCATGGCATAAGAACATATAAGATCACTATCTCAGATTATTTCTGTGTAAAACTTGTTTTAACTTTATTGCATGTAAAATGTATTTTCTATGAGAACTGATAACAACTTATTCCATTAGTGATTTGTACTGTACTTTCATGAAACTCAAGTTTAACTTTTCAAATCATGCAAAATATTTCTTAGTTCAAAGCTTTGAAGTTACATACCCAGATTCTATAGTTAAAGTAAGTTCCTCTTACTTTCCAGATACGTCAATTTAAATTACCAAGACTATTAATTAAAATTAGTGAAAGTAATTAAAAGGAATACTTATATTTCTGGTTGTAGAAGTGGGTCGTCTTTTCTGGCTGAGTCTGGCTTTCGAAGAAAAGATTTCTTCATCAGTTAACTTTGACCCTGGAACTTTTTAGCATGGATACACTCTGCAAGTTAAACTTTTGCTAAAAATCAGTTCTTGGATTTGTAGAACACAGCTTCAATCTGCACAATCCATAGCAATACTGGATTCAAAGAACTTTCTTGTGAATAACAAGTTGTTTCAACAACTGGCACTTATTGACTCTTTCATGTTGCATCTGCTTTCAAAACCTTAGGATAATAGACCTCTTTTGCTCAGCACACTGTATATCTTGTGAGTTTCAAAGGTAAGTCTCTGGTCCTCAGCAGGCAACATTACTTGTCAAACTGCTCAGTAAATAAACACAGACCTTGCTTCATATACAATGATAATGTCCTTGCATTTCTTTCTTGCCTCTGGATATCTTCAGCAGCACTGAGCTCTGGCTCTCCTAGGCTGAGCTGCATTTCAAACAGGCGTGGCCTAAAAGTTCTTTGGCCTAGCATCAGTATAAAGCCATAAAATTCTTAGTTAACTGAACATAGGTATTCTTACACCGATAGTTAGCTCAGTCATAAGGTGTGCTCAGCAATGTTTACTAATATAAAATTGCTCTGCTGATGTCAGCACCAGATTTTGATTGGTTTGAGTCACTAGAAAGGTAGGGCATCTTAGAAGATAAATGGTGCCATATAGACATGCCTCTTTAAGACAGCCCCTTCTCCTGAAAACCTATTTTTGGGTCAAAATTATTTTAAAAATAAAAGTCTAATTTAATGTAATTTGAACATTAAACTTTCATGTATTCAAGTGTTTTACATTAGCCACATTCTTGAAGAAGTCTAATATCTGTAGTATGGATACTTTTAAATTACACTATTGAGGTTATGACTTCATAATTTTAATAAAACTTCTTAAAACAAAATGATAGTCTTACTCTGTGTAGTCTACACTATATAATGATATAAGATTTGTAAGTAAAATCCATTCCTAAAGTCCTTAAAACATTAGCTTTTGTAGAAACACACAAGATCCTTTGCTCTTTACTTAAAGGCGTCGATCACTGTCAGAAAAGTTAATTCACTATAAACTTTTAGATGGTATTTCTCTCTAAAGCAACAAACTACAGATCTATTTATTTATTTATTTATTTTACTTTCTATTTTCCTCCTTATACCCAGTCTCCGACTCTTTGGGGCATCAGGGGTCATCCTTGCCAGTCACCCTACTCATAAGCCACCCTGTGCCCCACAGAGCATCAGCTACTACCCCCCTGAGCAGGTAATGAGGTGGGGCCTGAACACCCTGTATGCTTACTTGACTCATCAGTCATGGTGGTTGGGTGGGTGATCGCACATTGAGGGCATGCTCCTGGTACCCTGTCTTCCTGGAGATGGACGGTTGTTATCCTCCTTGTTTTCCCCACATGTGGCGTGCACCCTGATATCTATGTGCAATGCACCGACGCCCACCACATGTCATGGCCAACCTTCTTCTGCAGATCAGGGCTTGCTGTTCTTCAAGCTTCCACTTGGGGTAGTGCAAGTTGTGGGCTGTGGTCTCGTCCCTTCCCTAGAGAAGGTGAGCTGTCATGGGATGCTCCAAGCCTTTTCCCTGATTGGCCCTCCAGCGACCCGAGTCCACTCCCAAACCCAGTTCATGGGCATCGAAGCAGAAATACAACCACTGTGTTGACGGGCCAGCAAACTAAAGATTTAATATTCATCTTGTCAGACTTCCTAAGATGTGAGCTGTCACAAGATGCTAGATTTGTCTAGTTTTGAAATAAGAAAACAATATTAAATACATTATATTCATAATATTTGAACACTTCATTCTGCAACCATACAACTTGGTAAGCTTACTTATCATACTATTTTCCTATAACTGTCCATTTTGTGTGGTGGCAGTACATTGCATCTTCAAACTATGAATACAACTTATTTCAATGTTAAAGTAATGGAGCTTTACTGATTTTTTTCTCATCTCCTAAGACTAATCATTGTACCAGTCACTTGTTTTTATCTGATTGTAGCCATGGATACCCAGCTCAAGCTAGGACTTCCTTGTACATAACCCCATAAATCTGTCATGCAGGGCTTGGACATCACAGAGATGGTTCTTTGGAATGTGGCTGGGCCCCTTAGAACAACTTTACACTACATGCTTAGCTTGGAAGGTGTCCACTTATATCGTGGCCTAAAAAACAAAATTGAGTCTCATCTCTATTCTCTTAGACCTCCTCTAGCATATGGCAAAGTGCTGCTTAGGGAACAGAGATATTTTCCTTCTAAGCGTTAAAGCCAGATACCTTGTCTTAAGGTTTAATTAACTAACACTTTTTGTTTTCTCTTAGGAACTTATGTAAATAATAATCATAACCAAAACTAGTCCCATATAAAAATCAGATATAATAATTATAATTAAAAATAAATTCTTGAAAATAAAATAAAATAATTTTTCTATCAAGAGTTTGTCCCAATATTTCCTTTTGAATTAAAATGCACCCCAAAATGCATTTGCAATTCAAAAGATAATCCTACTATATATGGGTATATAGGTTTAAGCATCTAAGAGAAAACAAAACATAAGATACAATGCTGCATCATCACGCAGTAACATGACATCATCAGCACATTACATCATTACATCTGACATCATAGGATGTGACATCATAGATGTGGCATCACCAGATGACATCAGTGGAGACATACTATTTTGCATAGATGTGTGTACAGTACTACATCAACTAACACGATCTGTGGGTGTAATCGCTAGCCCCTGCCGAGCCCACTCTCTTGCTGCTATCCACTTTACAAGCTTTCACTCCTTGAATATCGCATGAATAATGCTCAATTCACTGTGTATCTGCCCCTACTCCTGCCTAGCCTGGCACGCCTACTGTTCTCCTTGTCTAACGTGTGACATCTGCTCCCAAAATGCTGCTCCACTGTACCCTAATGTCTATGTATGTTCTGATTGTAACTAAAATGGATTCATTGTAAACTACTGCATTTTATACCTATGTATGTATGTATGCATTGTAACTAATCCTGGGTCGCCCCAAAAAGGGATCTCTGGTCTCACTGGGTTCACCCAGTTACCAAAATCTAAATAAATAAATAAAGTAAAACATGATTACAACTATGTACACTTTTAAAATAACATTTTATATTGTTGAACATTTCAATACACCAAATTCTCTTTGTTCCTTAACTTTAAAAATCAATATTGCAGTTGACATTTAGATTCTCTTGTTCATCATTTCCAATCTTTTAAATTCTTGTACCATTTTAAATCTTTAGTATTGCAGTAGAAATAAGGCTAGTAGTTACTTCTTGTTACATTTCATAAGTTAGCTAATGATGCCCAGTCAGCCGTAGACCTCTTCCTTCATGAATTCCTGACACTCCAGGATATCCATACCCTTTACTTTACAAGTAGAGTGAAGGGACAACAAACACAATGGTTAAAAGGACCTCCTTTCCAAACTAAAAATGAGATATGAGCTGGAAACATTTTAATTCTATGGTCTTCCAGCTGGCTATGACTCTATGGAGCCAGTGAAAAGAATGTAAAACTAATATGACTTGCCAAAAGCAAATACTGCAAAATTCTTCTCACTGACACAACAGGAGAGCCTAGAAAATTCTGGATGCACGTTAGGTCCTTCCTGGGTCCACCAAGTACCCTACTCCAAATAACATGATCTTAAATGGTATCATAGAAACATAGAAGTTGATGGCAGATAAGGACCACAAAGGCCCATCCAGTCTGCCCATTTCTTTTCTACCTTATAAATGTGCCATCTGCCTTTGCTCTGTCAGTGGCCTATCTATTCATACTCATCTGAATTGCTCCCTTATGCCTATCCATGCCCATCTGAAGCCCTCAGCTGTATTCATATCCACCACTTCCTGAGGTAGAACGTTTTATGCATCCACCCCCTTTCTATGAAAAGAATTTCCTCACATTCCCCTCAATCGGCCTCCTCTAATCTCATGCTGTGTCTTCTTGTCCTGCTATTTTCTTATATTTAAACATATTAGACTCTTTTCACCTTGTTAATTCCCTTAAGGTGTTTGAATGTCTCGATCATAGCCTCTCTCCCTCCTTTACTCAAGGGTATACATATTGAGCTCCATTAATCTGTCCTCATATGTCTTCTGATGCAGTCCCTGCACCATTTTGGTTGCCCTTCTCTGGACTGCCTCAATTTGGTTAATGTCCTTGTGAAGGTGTGGCCTCTAGTACTTGCATGCAGTACTCCAGATGGGGAGCCTAACCAGTGTCTTTTTAAAGAGGATTCTCCCTCTTACAACTTGTGATCCCCCTACTAATACACCCTAACATCCCCTAGCCTTACCTACTGCTTTAGAGGTCAGCTTGGATGATTTCAGGTCATCTGTGATGATGATGCCAAAGTCTCTTTCTTCCTTTGTGACTGCAAGCAGCTCCCTCCCAGCCTATAGGTGGCTTCAGGGTTTCTCTTCCCTATGTGCATGATCTTGCACTTCTTTGCATTAAATCCAGGTTGCCACTCTTCTGACCATTTTGCTAGTTTATCCAGATCTCTTCTCATTCTGCCCACCCCATCTATCCACTCTAATGATCCTCAGACAATTGTTAATTTCTTCAACCAACAATTTTCTGACCTGTCCAATACACCTCGGCCTTCCCCACGATGAAACCCCTATGCATACATACTGAGCCACATGGATACATCAAGACAATCTTTTCACTTCAATGCCATCTCCAAGTCAGAGTATTAAAACTCCTAAACTCTATCCTGGACAATACTAGTACTGGCTCTGATGGTATTGAACCTAGACTTTGAAGACAGCAGTGTGGCTCAGTTGGTAGCACATCTGCCTCTGAACAAGAAGGTCATGGGTTCTCATCCCACACCAGGATTGGACTTGCACCTACAAAATTGCAGGCATCCGAGTGCAGTATTGGGGTGCTGTACTGCTGGTGTGTGCCATCCTTCAGATGAGACATTAAACCAAGGTCCCTTCTGCCCATCCAGGTGTTGTCCTGGTGGGTGCCAAGGTAAATAAAAGAACCCAAGGCACTCTTTGCAAAGAGTGGGGAACATTCCTGGTGTCCTGGCCAACATTCCCTTCCCATAAACTGGTACATGCAATTATTCAGGCTGTGTGTGGGTGATGATGTGCGATATGGCCTCCACCACACATTCAGTCACTTCACTACCAGTCTAGCATTGCTTGTAAAGTGTTTTGGGATACACTGTGCATGAAAAGCTATATACAGTAAATGCTGATTCTTCTTCTTCTTCTTCTTCTTCATTCATAGCATATCCTCTTGCCTGTGTCTTTACATTATTCATCTGTCAGAGCCATGTTCCTGATAGTTGGAAAATTGCCAGAATCATGCCATTGTTCAAGAAAGGTGACTCTAAAGACCCTTCCAACTATGTACCCATTGCAATATTATCTATATTAAGCAAAATTCTTAAGAAGCTTTTGCAACTCAAACCACTGCTTTCCTACACAAAATGATCTTCTCTCCTCTGCCCAACATGGTTTCCGAAAGGCTATAGCACCACCACAGCCCTGCTCAAATTCACCACTGACACCCTGTCTGCCATGGATGCAGGCCTCCTCACAGGGGCAGTCTATATAAATATGACCAAAACATTTGATCTTGTTGACCACCTATTCTTCTTGCAACTTTAAAGCCTGTGGGTTTATCAATGGGTGTTGTGGACTGGTTCAGTAGTTATCTGTCAAACCGTGCCCAATTTGTGAAATATGCTTCCACCTGCTCAAACCAGGCTATTCTAAACATTAGGGTACCCCAGGGTTCAAGTCTAGGGCCCTTATCTTCTCTTCTATATTCATCAACAGCATCACCTTGGATCTCACCTCCTGTTCGCACTCTCATATGCGGATGATATTGTTCTATATGCCAGCTCCAAAATCTGTCCGACATAAACTCATCCCTCTCATCAGACTTCCAGAAAACTCAAAACTGGCTATCCAACCATAAACTGGTCCTCAATGTAACAAAAACCCAAGCTATGCTGTTTGGGTCTGCTACCAAACTAAAATCCTACAAAATAGCATCAAGGTCTCCTGCCCTGGCTCCTCCCATTAACATAGTTACCTCATTCAAATATCTTGGGATTGTCCTTGACCAGTTTCTTAGCTTTGATCTCCTTGTCAAATCCACCTGCAAATCAGTAAACTCTAAGCTAGACATTGCCTATAGATCTAGCTATACACTTAATCCATCCACCAGGCTTGCTGTTGCCTGCAGCTTCCTTCTACCAGCCCTGACCTATGGAGTCGCCACATATGCGGCCATACCTAAGTCACCACTGTGTGCCTGGGACACCACCTACATAACATTTGCCGCTATGCCTCCTTATCCCTAGACCTGAACACCACTGCAAACTCTACTCAGGCTTAAAATGGCTGTCATCTACTGCACTGACACTCTACTCAGTTGGCTCCCTAGTGGACAGTGTTATTAGGTCACAATCTTCTGATAGTTCAGCAAGGCTACTGTCTCCTCAAACACCCTCCTATGGGTTATGCTCAGCTGATAAGTC
The DNA here is from genome assembly GCA_016271365.2 of Neoceratodus forsteri. Taxonomy (NCBI): domain Eukaryota; kingdom Metazoa; phylum Chordata; order Ceratodontiformes; family Ceratodontidae; genus Neoceratodus; species Neoceratodus forsteri. The sequence continues at coordinate 111,949,267 of CM057455.1, read as the reverse complement.
CCTGCTGCAGGTGCCAAGGTGTAAAACCTCAAAAGGATCCCAAGCTTTCTCCCACTATGCCCCACTACAATGGAATGCCCTACCATTAACATTTGCAAAGTGCCATCCCATGCATTCTTTAAAAGAACTCCATGCCAGCCTATCTGCTTCAAACTCATGGACTTGTTTTCAACCACTTGATCTCTCCCTCTGCCTACCTCCCAACTGCCTGCTGTGTTCTTAACAACTAAGCCATCTTCCCCTCCTCCTCCCCGAATTTGATTGGTTGCTTTTACGTCCCTTCCCACTCCATTCCCTATTGCTCCATCCAGTGTATATGCATTATTTTCTTACTGGACAGGGGCGTTTCTCCACAATCTGCCTCATAAGAATGATTGCTTTTCCTGCCTCACTTCAATGTAAAAACTGTATTTACTTAAACTTTGCACTCACTATGTACTCACTAGGTTACTGTAACTGTTGCCTAGCTCTCACTATATGTTAGATAGCTGGTTTTATGGTTTTATATGCTTACTCTGCCTTACATGTACTGTTGACTTCACTATGTATAATTTCTTGGCCAATTTGTAATTTGCTTTTTGTAATTTGCTTTTCATGTATTTCTCCAATCTTGTCTATACAGTACTTGTAATGTTGTTGTTTTTTTCTCATGTTGTAATCCTCCCGGGTCATGACTGAAAATAGTCATTCTATGGCTAGTTCACCTACCCGTTCACAAAAACAAATAAAATAAATAAATGTGCTGAAGGCACTACTAAACTGGCACCTGTAACTTTTACCTGCATTTACCAAGATATCATTCCTTGACTGGAAGTTACCTTTGGTATTACACATAATTAAGTTTAAGCTCTATTTGTAGTTTACTTTTTATAGTAATCATAGCTAAATTGGGATTAATTAATGAAATTACAAAAGTTTTGACATTGTTACCTTATTATACTTTTACTAAATCAAAATTAAAATCATACTTTCACTAGTTCTTTGTACATCTCTTATCAAAATTAACACCAATCAAAAGTTTTCTGACTGAATTTATCATATTTCCCAACATTTTATTCTTCTCATTGTCAACTGCTTTAGTTTTACAACAACTACATGCTTCTTTAAAACTTTGTTCTCTCTTTTTAAGGTAATACTTCCATTAGTCTCCCAATAACTGGAATAACAAATATCTGAACTGTAAAGGATTTCCTCCCTTTCACTTTTGCTAACCACAGTTAGTTTTAAAGTGACAGGCTCTGTTTTTGGATTTATGAACAAGGAGAAAACATGCATTACTTTAGTGCACACACCTAGGCACAGTGTAGAATGAATTTTCAAACCATCTCACTACTGCAGGTTAGGCACAAACAATGCAGTGTATAACACCTTTCCATTAACCATAACAGAAAATTAATTTATTTTATCTGAGATTGTTTCAATGAGCACCTCACCATTTGGCACACCTGAGGGATAATTTATCCAGACCTCAAGACTGATGTCACTTTATTGCATAAGGATTTTCCCTTAATTGTGGCTACAGAATTTCATTGGCTAGGTTTGTATACACACCCAGTTGTAAAAGTGTATCAATCCCAAGGCATGTGAGATATCAAACATTGTATGACATACAAAGTACAGTCTACTTTTCCTATCTGGAGTTTCAAGGTAAGTGCCTATACTTTTCAAACTTTATTTGTGGTTTGGAACATTTGTATCCATTCATTTTTAAACTGGGTAAACATGTGTACTGTTTGGACAATACAGGACTTTACCAGCTCTGTTGTTGTCTTGCATTTTGGCTTTACCTCTTGTTGAGTACACATTTTCACAGGCAAATGAAAGTCAGAAGATGACCTGAGAGCTTGCATCTATCTTTGAGAATGAGTGTTTAACTCTTTAAGCTTTTTGGTTGTTTCTCTACTTCCTTCTGTGAACTAACAATGATTTCCTCTTGTCTTGTACAACTATGTGTAGACTTGTTTTGAGTTGCACTATCATTTTGCTGATCATAGTCAGAATAGTGGTGTCCCCTGTGGTCAGTTTTGTTACCATACTCACAGCCATACCTTGCACCTGGACCTTCCCCTTTTGAGAGGGACTCTAACGTTGGTAGTGGTTTGAGTCTTGATAAGCCTGCCAAGCCACAGATGGACCAAGCATGGGCTGTTGTTGTTAAAGTCTGTAAGCACTATTGCATAGCCATGACATTATCTGTAACTGCAATCACTGTCAGAAAAGTTAATTCACTATAAACGTTTAGACTGCATTTCTCTCTATAGCAACAAACTACAGATTTATTAATCTTGTTAGACTATCTAAGATGTGAGCTTTCACAATATACTAGATTTGTCTAGTTTTGAAATAATAAAATAATATTAAATAAATTATATTCATAACTTTTGAATGCTTCATTCTGCAACGATAAAACCTGGTAAGCTTATTTATCATACTATTGTCCTATAGCTGTTCAATTTTTGAGGTGGCAGTACATTGCATCTTCAAACTATGAATAAAACTGCTTATTTCAATGTAAAGTAATGGAGCATTTACTGATTTTTTTCTCATCTCCAAAGACTACTCATTGTTCCAGTCACTTGTTTCTATCTGATTGTAGCCATGGATATCCAGCTTAAGCTAGGACTTCCTTGTATAAAACCCCAACAAATCTGTCTTGCAAGTCTTGGACATCACAGAGATGGTTGTTTGAATGTGGCTGGGCCCTTTAGAACAATATTGCACAATATGCTTAGCTTGGAAGGTGTCCACTTATATCATGGCTTAAAAACAGGATGGAGTCTCATCTCTATTCCCTTAAATCTCATCTAGCATATGGCAAAGTGCTGCTTAGGAACAGAGATATTTTCCTTCTAAGTATTAAAGCCAGATACCGTGTCTTAAGGTTTAATTAACTTAGACTTCTTGTTTTCTCTTAGGAATTCATGTAAACAATAATCTTAACCAGAAGCTGGCCCGTGGCGCTGAGGGTTGAGGCGCTGGACACCACACCTCGCACCATGCCACCCGAGTTCGGAGTGAGCTTGGATTGTTGGGGTTGGCCGGGGGAGACAGGCTGGAGCATCCGGGGACAGCTCGCCTTCTCCGGGGATGGGGGACTTCCATACTGGCAAGTGGCGACCCCTGGTGGAGACTGGGGAGAGCTACGGCAAGCTGGAGTCTCAGGGGCATGATTGGTTGCTGGCACAGGCTGACAGCCTATCAGCCTCAGAAGACTGCTCCTTCACAGAAGGAGGGGGAGGGACATTGCAGATGCCAGCGGATGCCTTGACGCATAGGCATGCAGTGTCCCAGGGGAGAACATGGGAAAAGATCCCCACAGAGTCTGGATGAAGGAGTGCTGAGCCGGGTCCTAATGTGCCCATGCCCGGCCCACAACCCAGGACCTGGATAAGAACCCAAGACTCGGGTCTCCTGACCTGACCTCGCCTGGGGGTATCCCATGGCTCGGGATGGGACCTGAGGTGAATGGAGGGGTGCTGGCAGGGGCAGGCTTCATGGGTGCTCCAGAGGGAATGGCTCTGTGGGCAGGAGGGAATAAACAGAAGTTTCAAAAAAAAATCTTAATCAGAAATTAGTCCCATATAAAATCAGATAAAATAATAATAATAATTAAAAATCAATTCTTGAAGATAAAAATTAAATAATTTTTCCATCAAGGGCTTTGTCCCTATACAGCCTTGGAACAGTTACAAGTTGAGGAAGACTTCAGGTGCAACCAGAGGGAGCTCTTAAAGATGGGATGGGTGGGGGTACATCTGATGGTTGCAGGTAGGGTATTCCAGAATCCAGAGGCACAAACAGCAAAGGCTTGATCACCTGACAGTGTATGATTTTTGGGACAAGGAGGAGTTGCAAATCAGCTGACCTTAACCAGTATGATGGCAGAGCTGGCCAAAGTAGTTTGGACAGGGCAGGTGGGGTGGCATTAGCGGACAATTTTATCTGTGAAGCAGCCCAAGACAAATAAGCGATAATTATCCAGGGACAACCAGTGTAGTTGATTGTATAAATCACAGTGATGGGTAAGTCAAGAGACAGTGAGGGCAAAGTGGCAAATGTTGTTGTAGGCCACATCCCATTTAGCATGGCTAGTTTTTGTGGCAAAGGTAAATATTGTCAGTCAGTAGTTAAGAGGGTAAGGAATGAACCTTTAGCAAGAGCAAGCTGTGCAGCAGCAGTAAGGGATCCATGAGCCCAGTATGGAAGTCCAAGTTTAATATTTGTTGCCCTGCAGACATTTTAATGCATAGACTCAGGTCTAACGAGGGGTCAAGAGTATCTCCAGGTATCTAAAGGAGCATGTAGTGCCAACTGGGACACCATCAAGGCTTAAGACATTGGGTGGAACCAGATTCTGTTTGAGTTTGGCAGAGGAGCGAAGAGCATGAATTGAGTTTTTTAAATTCAACATGAGCTTATTCATTAAGAGCCAATGTTGCAGTTTACTGAAGTCAGCTTGTAGGTTGTGATTTATGGCATGGACATCACCTAAGCTAGCTAGGAGGACAAGGACCTCAGCATATATGGTTGTGGTGCTATGGGTAGGGACCATTGGGAAGTCATTGATGAACAGAGAAAATAGGATTGGGCCCAGAATGGATCCCTGAGGGACACTGATAGTGATAGTGATAGGAACAGGTTCCAATAAAGCTTTATTGTACTTAACAAGCTGTAGTCTGCCAGTGAGATAGTTGGAAAACCAGTTTAGGGCTGGACCAGTAACACCAAGTGGTGGAGCTTGGAAGAGAGTAGGAAGTGATTCACTAGATCGAAGGCCTTTGAGAGGTCCACTAAGATAGTCCCAGTCATTCTACCCTGGTCCATGGCAATCCATATATTAGATATAACTTTAGCAAGGGTTGTACCAGTGCTATGCCCTTTATAAAGCTGTGCTGTTCAGGTGACAGTAAGGTATGTTTAGACAGGTAGTTCATCAGCTGCATTTCCACCACCTTTTCCAGTATCTTGCTAACAGCAGACAGGATGGCTATAGGATGGTAGTTTTCTATGCATTTCTGGTTGCCCTTCTTGAAAACAGGAACAACCTTTGCTACTTTCCAGATTGCAGGAACAATTCCAGTGGTGAGGGAGAAGTTAAGAATATGGGCTATTGGGAGTGCAAGCAAAGGGGTCCCAATCTTCAGGAGTTTTGGTTCAAGGTCATCATGACCAGCACTCATATGAGGAGAAAGGTCGAGAGAAGCTTGTAGGTTCCACTCACTGAGATTGTTTTAAAATAGAAAGGTGGGTGAGACAAAGATTCTGGAGGGAGGAATGGCTAGATGTAGATGACTCATCATTGTCAGTAGAAAACAGGGAGGTGAATGCCGAGAGATCAGAGTTTTGCTTGTTAAAGGCACTGGTGATGGTAGTAGCATTATTGCAAGTTCTACCATCGACAGTCATCTGTAGTATCACACTGGCTATAACCCCTGACTATGGTTTTAACAGTGTGCCGAAGTATTGTGGGTCCCTAGCAGAGGATAAGAGGGCAGCCTTACAGTATTAATTATTGGTGTTATGTATGGCTTTTTTGCAGAAGTTGCAGAGCTGCCGGTATTCAGTGGTAGTCAGACAATTTCTTAGACACTTTAAATTTACCCCAGTGCTTATCACAGGCTTTCATGAGGAGAGCAGGTCCCATGCAACCATTTAGTGATAGTGCCTCTAACTCTCTTTCTAATGTGAGGTGCATGCTTAGCCTGCAGAAAGGGAAGATGTTTAGAAGCTTGTCAAGAACACTTGTGATGTTGGTCACAGAGAGTACTGTGGCCTCAGTCTGTGGTTGCACTATCTTGAAAAAGAGAGTAGAGTTAAAGTGGGAGAAGTCTCTCACTTGTATAATTTTATAGGGCACTTTAGGAGGGTACTCCAAATGCAGTAGATGGGGAATGGTCAGATATGGAGTCAGGATGGACTGCAGATGCTGAGATCCTATCAGGCCTGTTTGTCAGAAACCAATCCAAGAGTGTTCCTTGACTCCCATTGGGGTGGTTTCATGTGGCTCACTGATGAGCTGAGTAAGGCCCAGGGCCACCAGCAGTGGTTCATACTGTTTGACATTGTCACCAGACCAGTTTAGATTGAAGTCACCACATTTAAGTACTCTCATTTGAGATGATTTTAGGGCCAATGTTATCAAGTAGATATGAGAGCCCCTTGATACTCTGCTTTGGAGGGTTGTATGTGTAGATGATGTGAATTTATTTGACATTCCCTAGTAGGAGGAACCCATGAAGGACTTCACAGGTGGCAGAGGAGGGAGCCAAGTCATACTGGATAAAGGATATGTTAAAGTGACTTTTGTCATATATCAAAGACCACCACCATGCTTTTACCCAAATGATCATGGCACAAGAGACTAAAATTGGGAAATGAGAGGGCTAAGTCAGGGGTGGCAGGTTTCAGCCATGTTTCCATGAGGCACAGAATATCAGGGTTATATGGTCAACCCAGGCAGTCAGTTCAGCACAATTGTGGATCAGACTATGAACATTGAGATGTACAATTTAAAGACCCTTAAGAAAGGACCAGGAGGGGTGTCAGGGGTGTCAAAGGTCTGTTGTGAGGTAGGTCCAGATTTCAGTTCAACATATCCAGCAAGGAGGATAAGGAGAGTGAGAACCAGAGGAGGTGGTAGTCAGGTCCTCCTGTAAGTATTTTATGAGGATGGCATCACGAGTATTTGAGCAGTCTAAATGCAATTCTCATAGAATTTGATGGGTAGCAGCAGAGAGGAAGCACGCTTAGGCGCCATGAGGTTATAAGATTGGAGTAAGGATAGTCATCAGTGTGATGCACCTCAGAGGGCCTACATATGGTGGGAGATAAACAGTAGTGAAGTACAGGGACCACAGGGAACACAATAGGCAGACTAGGAAGAACATTGCAACTTTTTAATAGCAGATGCCTCAGGAAGGAAGTATTTGGTAATGCCTAGTTAAGTGACAGGTCTAGAAAAGGTAGAGTAGAAGCTGTAAGTAGAACCTAGTTAGGCTTAGCTAAGGCCAAAAATTGAAGTAGGCCAGGGCAGGACAATTTCTTACTGACAGCCTGTAAGATTTAAAGTCAGGTGATCAGCCAGAAAGATAGAACAATTCTTGCCCTTTGAATAGTGCTGGCTTCAGAGCAGTGCCCTCAAGTAGAAGAGATGTATAACTTGCAAATGGGAAAAGTGAGGAGACAAAAAAAATGTTTAACATGCAGACAGAGCTTTGCTGGCTGTAAGACTTTGAGGGTCACTGCTCTGTGTCTCAGCAGTACCTGCAGTTTCAGTCAGAGGGGCTGAGTGGCTGATTCTGGCACAGTCAATTTAACTTGAAGCTGCAAGGGAAATAAAAAGGTAGGGTGTGTGAAATAAATATTCTGTGGGAGGGGTGAGAACAGAGGGCTAGCACAATAGAAGATTTACTGGAGACAGGGGCTTCCTCTGCCTGGACAGTGTCTCCAAAGAAATATAATAAAAACTCTTTTTTTTTTTAAAAGGCATACAAGTTTTAAAACATATTCAGCATAGGAATTCTAAGCAGTGAAATTAATTATACAATTATGGAGAAACTAACAAACTGAGCATAATGGACACTGTATCCAAGTTAAAAGTACTTGTTGCTGAGCAGAAAAGGCACAAAGTTTAACAGGCTTACTAGGTACAAGTGGTTGTTTTCAGGGAAACCCAAGAGCACTGGGGTGGTTAAGTGACTTGCTTAGAGTCACACAGTATGTAAGTAAAAGTTGTGGGACTCAAACCCAGACCCGCTGGATGTACCAAACTCATTAGCAGCTCGCTACTCTAACTACTAGGCTGTACTGGAGCCCATGCTAGGTTGTAGAGCCAGGAGATTCAGCAGTAGACTGAGAAATGTTATTTTGCCATTGTACAGGTCAATGCTTGTGGAGCCACACTTAGAATATGGGGTAAGGTATTGCCATCCATACCTTAAGAAAGACATCAACATGCTGGAAAGGGTCCAAGGAGGCAAGAATGATGATCAGAGGTCAACAGAATAGGTCTTATGAACCTAGTAAGCATTACCAAATTACCAAAAGAATAAAATAAAACATAAATAAATCTTGGTTTACCTTATTTTCTTGTTAATTATGGACTAAAGGAGGCCAGGCCCATTGAGATTGTCCTTACCACTTTGGTGGAATTTTACTCCCTGAAAAGATGTTCCAGGACTAGAGGGCTTGGGATGAAGTTGGAGGAGGATGATTCAGAGGAAACATGAGGAGGGATTTCTTCACAGAACGGGTGGTGGACAAGTGGAACACCCTGCCAGAGGAAGTGGTGGAGCTGAAACAATCACTGGATTTGAGAATGCATCGGATAGACATAAAGGAATTCTAGAGGTCAGGGTTAAGGGCAGCAGACTTCTGAAAAACATAAAGTGAACTTACAAGCTCAAATGGGCAGACTGGGTGGGCCATAGGGCCCTTATCTGCCGACACTGTCTATGTATCTATGTATCTATGAACCTAGTGGATTATAACCACTGATCATGACCTTTTTAAACAAATCTAAAGAGTTGCTGCCCACCAGGTCTTGTGGCAAACTATTCCATAATCTGGGGCTCTGACAGTGAAGTAATTTAGTCTTTGCTTGTTTGAGATCTGGCCACATCTATTTGTTTGTTATGAAGAATGGAACAATTTTTCTCTGAAAAATTGTAAACCACACTATTTAGTGACATTAGGTCTTGGGATTTATGGATTTTAAACATAAAAAGCATATAGCCTCTGGTTCACCTGGTTTGAAAGGAATTTAGCCCTGTTTCCTGTAATCTAACATGGTAGTCAATGTTTGCTAATTGGGGACCATTTTAGTTGCCCTTCTCTGGATCCTCTCAATCCTGTCTATATCCTGCTTCAGATAAGGGTTCCAGAATGGAGACCCATAGTCAGAATAGGGTCTTACATGTGTCCTGTAGAAAGGAATAATATATTCCTCAGATCTTGAAACAAATGTACGTTTAATGTGAGTGAGCAATGCATTGGATGTTTTAGCAACTCTAATGCATTGGTCAGATGAAGACAATTTATTATTAACAATAACCCCAACGTCCCATTCATTCACTGAGATTTCCAGGGTATTATTTTGAACATAGGTTTAACGGGGTTATTTTGCTGAAATGCAATACTATGCATTTGTCCAGACTAAACATTATACCATTACAGGTTGCCCATTTCTCGATAATTATCAGATTTTGCTGAATATGGACCTATTGGTAGCTGTATTTTCTGCTCCCCTAAGTTGGTGTCATCGGAAAACTTTGAAAGCAGATTACCTTCACTAACCAGCATATCGCTGATAAATGTATTAAAATGGTCGGTCCAAGGACCGAACCCTGAGGAACTTGGCGGTAACACCTCACATCAGACCGAATACCATTTATTCTAACCTGTTGCTGTCTATTTGACAGTCAACAGGAAACCCATTTAACCAGTATCTGAGAAAATCTCATTCTATCCATTTTATCTGTAAGTTTGCCAGGTGGTACCTTATCAAAGGCCCTGCTATAATCAAGCAGAATTACATCCATGGGTTTTCCAGCATCAAGTCCCTCATTTATATACTCATAAAGGATACTAGATTGGTTGTACAAGAATACCTCTGCCTAAATCCGCTGTGTATGATCGATACCATCTTTAGAAATGATTTCTGTTTCCATAATATCTTTAATAATTTTCTCCATTAGCTCACAAACAACCAGGGTTAAACTTATGGGATGTTAGTTTTCAAGTTTTGAATGATTGCCTTTTTGAAAGATCGGTACAACTGTAGCATTGGACCAATCATCAGGAATAATACTTTGATGAAGAGATTTATCAAAGATTAGGATAAAGGCTTTGCTAAAGCCTCTGCTGTTTCCATCAGAAATCTAGGATTAATATTGTCTGGTCTGGGACTTGATGTCTTTTTCAATGAATGTAAAGCCTTAGTGTGTCAGCTTCTGTTATGGAAAAAGCTATAGAAGTAGTATTTTTGGGCAAGTCTAGTGTAGGGTACACTTTTTTGAGAAAACTGAACAAAATTGTTCATTAAAGACATCAGCGATTTCCTTGTCAGAGGATATAATAGAGTTTGCAATTATTAATGGTCCCATATGTCTGTCATTCCTCTTTTATTATTTAGGTAAGAAAATAAGGATTTATAGCTGTCTTTTGAGTAGGCTAGTCAGAACTCCAAATTCCTTTAGGAATATAGAATGGAAAGTTTCAATTTGTGGACAGCTTTTTGTACCTGATTAAACTTTGTTCCTTCATGTCACCCTCACTCTTTTTAGAAGGGAAAAAGCTTTTGTTTGCTTTTAGTTTTTTTATAGTTCTATTTAGCCAGAATGGAACCTTTACCTTTTGTTATATTTTTCTTAGTGGGGACAAATGACTCTTCTAAGTAAAGAATCATAAATTGAAGTACCGCCAAGCTCTTCAAGAGACAGTGGGGTTAATGTTTCCTTCCAGGGTATTTTGTTTAAATACTCATTAATAATTTTGAACTTAGTGTTGTCATATTTTTAATTTCTGAATTACTTAATGTAACCCATAGGTGGCACTATCCCAAGGGCTACTACCCCTTCCTGCTTGGCTACTAACAGGTTGAAGGCCTAGGTTCTATGATGATGCCTCCACCCAGAGGTTGGGGTTGTTAGTAGCTATCCTAACTAGATCACAGCCCTTTGGGACACTGTGACCCCCTCCTTTCCCACTAGTGGCCCACAGTACACCACAGTGACTTTTCTAATACCCCAGATATGCAAACCACATATACTCATACTTGGCACTTACCCCAGGATTAGTTCCTTCAGCTTGACTATGGGGACCCCATGTAAAACAAGATGATGCAGTACAAAAGAGCCACAGCGCTAATACCTTTAGCATAAACATACACAACAGTCAATGTACATTTGCAGAAACAAACAGATCTGATTTATTTAGGAGCTGTAACAAAGAGGGGAAAATCAGGACAATTAGCTTATACACATTAATAATTACAGTACTTGCATGCACTTAGAGTCCCATAGCTTGGCAGAAGACACAAGGAGAAAGGACTGCTGTGTGACTGGACTCTCTACTGGGACTAAAGAAGTAGAAATCTTGTACTTGGAACTTTAATTTAGGGTAAACAAAACTAACAAACAAAAAAGTGTGTGTCTGAGTTAACTGAACTGAATGGTTATCTGAACAATTATCAAGGTGTAAATCTCAGGTGATTGAAAAGGACTTGATAGCTGTGAGGTTTAAATTACTTTAGAAAATATCTAGTAAGAAGGGGAGTGGCTTAGCTAGAAGGAAGCTACATTTAAAGACTGCTTTAGAAAGATTTTGCTAGTAGCTTGGCAGAAGACACCAGGAGAAAGGACAGCTGTGTGACTGGACTTCTCTACTGGGACTATATTGCCCTCCTTCCTCCCTCCACCCTCTCACCCAAAGCTAGTTCTACTTTTACAGGCACAACATTTGACTGACATCAGGAACTTCCTGTTTGAGAGCAGGAAGTGATTGATCACAGAGCCACCAAAGACCCCCATCCTAGAATGGCAAGAGTAGCTCTCTGGCCTCCTCTAGTGCTGGAAGTCTGCCTCTGAGCAAGTAAGGGGTCTACTGAGAAATATAGGATATTCTTGTCTCAGAACAGGACAATCAGGAGCTTAAAGGGCACACCGGCAGAAAGTAAGGAGAGAGAGAGAAAAAAAATAGAGGAAAGAGTAAGGTTTGCAAACATTTATGGGGCCAGAAATAAGACATGATCGGAGTGGTGCAGTGCAGTGGCTGTGGAGCAGCATTCTTCTGGGAGACATTCTGGAGGATGTGGTGTTGTCCCATCTGTGGGCACCTCTCTGGGCTGAGGGAGGGTTGCTCATCTCCAGGCTGAGTTGGCCAGGATTTGTGGAACCTCCTCTTCCATCCAGGGACCACCAGTGCCACTGCCATTGCCTCAGAGGTTGCCAAGAAAGAGGAGCAGTTGGACCACAGTGGGCTCAGATAGGGTGAGGGTGGTGGAACAGAGGTGCATCCCTCCAGTTGTACCTCTCCACAATTCCTATGCCATTCTGTCAAAGTGTGGTTCCTCTATGGAGGCACCCGCAGTGGAGACCAAAGAGGATGCTGGGAACCTCCACAAGGAGACCCACAGGAGGGTTGCAGGAGATCCTGCAGGGGAAGGAAACAACTCCTGGTGGGGACTCCATTGTTAGGACGGTAGAACTGGGCAAGGAAGGGAGAGGGAGGTAAGGTGCCTGCGTGCGCCATGGCTTGGAGGGATAGGGAGCGAATCCTCAGGATTGCCGGAGCAGCTGCACAGGGAGGGATCTGGATGTCATTGTCCACCTAGGGACAAATACCTGGCTAAGAAAGGGATTAGATAAGTGCAGGAAGAGTTTGTGGAATTGGGGAGGGCCTTAGACAAGTAGCATGCACGGTAACCTTCTCAGAGGTGCTGCCCATCTATGGCGTAGGGAGAGGCTAGGGTGTTCTGCACCATGGGATTCAATCAGCGGTTGAAAACTGGTGTGGAGCTCAGGGATTTGGCTTCATTGGGGACTGGGGCCACCTGGAGTGATGCAGCCTATAATGGCATGATGGGTTGCATCTGTCCAGGAGGGAACCAGGATCCTAGGTGATAGGTTTAAATGCTTCACTGGCAAGCATTTAAACTAGCCAAGGGAGGCACTGGAAAGGAGCAGGAAATTTAGCTCCCTCCCCAAAAATCATGGTAGTAAGTGCAGTAAACACCAACATAGACATGGAGATAGGGAGAAAGGCAGGGGTAAATGGGGAAAGTGACAAAGGCAAGAAGGACAGGGATGGGGTAAAAGGAGTAAGGCCATCAGGAAATGGAGGGTAATGAGTACCAATGCCCATTTTCTGGGCAACAAGCTCCTGAGCTAGTGGCCTTGATGGTAGAGGGATGCCTGAATATCATAGCAGTCACAGAAACATGGTACACAGGAACCATGACTGGGATGTTAACATACCAGGGCACATAACCTACAGGAGAGACAGGCAGGGGAGAAGAGGGGAGGAGTAGCTCTCTATGTAAAGGAAGGGATAAAAGCAACTGAACAAAAGAGTAAATAGGGAGGAGAGGAGGCACTGGGTCACCTTGGAGAGTGGAAAGGGCACCACAATTGGCATAGGGTTATGTACAGACCCCATGTCAGGGGAGGGAATGGACAAGGATATGATAGAAGGCATTCTTAGAATGGCAGATAAAGGGAGATACTGTTGATGGGAGACCTGAATATGCCAGATGTTAACTGGAGTACATTTGCTGCAGCCACATCCAAGAGCAGGGCCATTCTTGATGCCCTGCAGGTGGCAGGCCTCAGGCAGCTGTTTCAGAACCCACTCATGAGGGAGCAATCTTAGAACTTGTACCTCAAATGGGGCAGTGAGAGGATCTCAGATCTAGAAGTGGGTTGCCATCTGGGGAACAAGTGACCATGAAACAGTGTGGTTCACGTTAAACTCAGCACAGAGTCAAGCCATACAAAAGTGAGGGTACTGGACTCAGGATGGCTGACTTTGGCAAGATGGGAGAGTGCCTCAGAAAAGCACTAGCAAACAGGCTAGAAGGAGGTGTGGAGCAACAATGGAAATCATAAAACTGCCATCACAGAGGCAACAAGCCTTTGTGTGAAGCAAATAAACAAATCAAAATGAAAGAAAAAGCCACTATGGTTCTCAAAAGAGGTGACTGTAGAAAGTCAGGAAGAAAAGATAGCATTCCAGAAGTATAAGGAAACACAGAGGAGTAGGACAGAGAGCTGTACCAGTTATGGCATAAGAAAGCAGAGGGAAGTCAAAATAGCAAAGGCCCAAACTGAGGAAAAGATAGTCAACTCGGTTAAGAAGGGGATAAAAACTTTTATAGGTATATCAGCGAGCGGAGAAAGAAAAAGGGAGGATAGTTAGGCTGAATAGAATGAATGGTGGGTGGCAAGGGGACAGTGAAAAAGCAGGCATACTGAATGAGAATTTCTGCTCAGTATTCACAAAAGAGGAGGGGAGCACCTAATCCAATTAACAGAAGCACTCTTGATAGAGGGTCGATCCCATTACTTTTACAGAAGAAAGGGTTCTGCAAGAACTCCTAAAACTAAAGGTGGACAAAGCAATGGGGCCTGATGGATTCACCCAAGAATCCCAGAATTCTAAAAGAATTAAGGGGAACTAGTGAAACCACTGCGACTCTTTTTAATAAATCATGGGAGGATGGTGTGGTACCTGAGGACAGGAGGAAGGCGGATGTGATTCCCCTTCAAAAAGTGGGACCAAGACAGAGGCAGGAAACTACAGACCTGTCAGTCTGACCTCTGTGGTAGGGAAAGTGATGGAGTCACTCTGAAGGAAAGAATAGTTGAGTACCTAGAGGCCAGTGGGGCACAGGACCCAAGGCAGCATGGGTTCACAGCAGGAAGGTCATGTCAGACAAATCTAATAGATTTCTTTGACTGGGTGACCAAAGTAATAGACCAGGGAGGGCTGTGGACATGGCCTACCTAGACTTTAGCAAGGAAATTTGACACAGTCCCACACAAAAGATTAATAGTCAAATTAACCAGCCTGGGAGTGGGTCCCAGGGTGGTAGCCTGGGTAAAACATTGGCTGGATAACAGGACACAGAAGGTAATTGTAAATGGAGTCCACTTGAAGAAAGAGGGGTTACTAGTGGGGTACCACAGGGTTCAGTATTGGGTCCAGTCCTTTTAAAGTCTTCATAAGTGACATTGCAGAGGGACTGGAAGGAAAAGTATACCTCTTTGCAGATGACACAAAGATCTGCAACAGGGTTGATACACAAGGAGGTGTGGAAAGGACAAGAAGGGACTTGGCAAGGCTGGAGGAATAGTCAGAATTATGGCAGCTAGGATTCAATGCAAAGAAGTACAAAATAATGCACCTGGGAAACAAGAACCCAGGGAAGAATACACAATGGGGGTAGTAACAACAACAAAAGGAAAGGGACCTGGGGTAATCATATCAGATGACCTTAAGGTTAGCAAACAACGTGAGAAGGCAGTAGGGAGGGCTGGGGTATACTGGGATGCATAGGGAGAGCATCAGCAACAGAAAACAGGAAGTTGTTATCCCTCTGTACAAACAGTTGGTGAGACCCCATCTGAAGTACTGTGTTCAGTTCTGGAGACCCCATCTCTGCAAGGACATAGACAGGATAGAGGCAGTCCAGAGGAGGGCAACTAAAATGATGCAGGGTCTGCAAGAGAAGCCGTATGGAGAAGAGACTAAAGGAGCTTAATATGTATGCCTTTGAGGAAAGAAGGAGTGGGGCGACATGATAGAAACTTTTAAGTACCTCAGTAGAATCAACGAAGTCCAAGAGGGTAGCATCTTTCAGAAAAGAGATGTGCAAGAACAAGGGACACAATTTAAAGATGGGGAGGTGGTTCAGGGCAATGTGAGGAAGTATTATTTCACAGAGAGGTAGTGGATGCATGGAACAGCCTTTCTGAGGAGGTTGTGTGGTCTAAAACTGTGGGAGAATTCAAGAATGCATGGGACATACATAAGGCAATTCTTGTGGGGGTAGGAAGAAATAGGCTGTTGGTTAACTAGGATCTGCGGCCTATCCTGTAGGTAGGGAAATGGGCAGACTTGGTGAGCCAAGTGGTCCTTACCTGCCATCAAAGTCTATGTTTCTATGTTTCATATAGTCACACTATCTGGGTACCCAGGATGGAGAAAGGGTCTGGCCAGGTTCGGTGCAGCTGGGTGGGGCCCCTGTGATGGAAAAAGCACGACACACACAATTTGTAATCCGGAACTGAATGGCTCAGTTCATGGAAAGAAAAACACAAAGAAATCAGATGACACACTTTGATTAAATGAAAGGTACATGGAGCTACCCAATTTGTACTCACAATACCCAAAGCTGAGAATTGGATGGTGGATATTCTTGCTGTATTGTCAGAAAAACAGGGTATGGAGATAGGGCCCTCATGACGGACCCAACTGCATTTTATAGCAAGCAGATTTAGTCTGAATCAAACTGGGATCTGCTTTCAGCTTCAGCACAGGTTCACAGTAAAGGGAAATAAAATTGCGATCTCACAAGCACTAAGCACATTCATATGTAAAAGGAAATTACTATACCAGGCAGGCTGCTCAATCCCACAATACAAAACACTGCAAAACCCTGGAGCACTCACAGCAGTTTCAGTTCCTGACAGGCCGATCGCAATTCAGCAAAATCTTCGGTCTTCTACAGGCAAGCCTGGTCGCACAGCGTAGCTTTCCTTTTCTCACACAGAACTTGATTCAGTCTGAAAATGCGTTCCTCTCTGTCTCTCTTCTTTCACAACAGTGTCAGGCCAGAATTCGGGCCTCACATGCCCCCTCCTCCACAGACTACCACACAGCTCGCACAGAGCTCCTTCCCTCTTCACAACCACCTCGAGTCTGCCTTTGCCAGAAACAGATCTGACATTTCTTCTGTCTCACAGCAGGTTCAGTTGGCCGATTCCTTCTGTCAATCACTGCAGGGTCCCTCTATTGGTGAAAAATGGTGCCAGGGGTTCTAAAACTACATTTCCCAGAGGCTTCATCCATTCAGCCCCTTTTAGCAAGCCCCAGTTTGTAGTCCCTATTCTGGTTGGCCCAAGCAAGCTCCATCTTAGAGTCTTCACATACTGATTGGTCCCACTTAGCAGTCCGGGACTAAAATGAAAGTGTTACACTACACAGTCCTTGCTGAAGGAAAGCAGGTTAGACAAACTGTATTTTCATTATCACTCTTAAAGACCATCAGCAATTACATCTTTCAATTAGGCTCCCTCTGCGCTCTTAGTGACTGCAGAAAGGGAGCGATTAGACAGCAGCCTGGGCAGGATTCGGGCATTAAAACACTCAGTCCCTCCATTCAGGCTAATTAAGCCTGTGAGCAGGCAGCTCTTAAAGAGACAGTACCCGAGGCTCTAAAAGCACTCACAGTTAAGTGGCTTAAATGCCGAACACCAGCAGGCAGGGGAGCACTAGGCAAGCTCCTTGAAGACTTTTAGGAACCCCATTTGTAGGGGGTTACATTAAGTTCTGCTGATAATTAAGGATTAATGCAAATAAAATTAAACAGTGGTCACTGGAGCCCAAAGGGTCCTTAATACAAACTCTGGATATGGTACTTATAATATTAGATATCACCAGATCTAATATATTTCCCGGTGTGGGTTCAGTGATAACCTGTTCAAGTCCTAGATCCACTAAGGCCCTGGACACACTACAGAACTGTTTTTCATATGTTCACCCTGCCCCTTACCCACCCCACCTTGTTTCTGTGCCTCCCCTATTTGTACATAGTTTACTGTATATAATTGTGTTTTATATTTAACAATAGACATATTTTGATATGAATACTGTGGTGGTCTCTGATTTTCAGCTAGCTATAGGTGCTCAGCTGCAGTGGTGTGCATGGCATCTGGGGTGGTTCAGTCATGGGTATGTGTGTGTGTGCATGGGGAAGTGTCTATGATGTGGGAGTGGCTATCAGTCACTGTCTGTGATGTGTGTGTTGTTCCCTGTGCATTTCATTACTCTGTGCAATGGTCCATGGTGCATGCTCTATGTCCATTGTGCCCCTGTCAACCCATCTTTGGCCTGTGCAGCTGACACCCGTGCAGGTCTGTGGCCTGCAAGGTCTGCTGCCTTGTCAGTGGTGGCTGTCCCTGCAGGTCATCCACTGTGACCGTCACAATGCTGGGTTGCCTCCTGTCACTGGTGTGCTGCATGTTTGCCTCAGGTGACACTGTGGCCTGCAGTTGCTGTCCCACCTCCATGCTGTGGCTTGTGTGTGTTGCAGGGCTGTGCACCACTGTCTGTGACTTGTGCTCCAGGCATATGATGGTGGCGTACAGGACTACAGTGCATGCACAGGGTGGGTGTCACCCTGTGCGATGGAGGACTGCAGGCTGTCTGTCCAGTTTTCATGGGCCCACACTGGGGGCTTGGTTGCCACACTACTGCGTCCCTGTGTTATTGTCTCCATGGGTATGGGTGTGTGTTTGCCCATGCAATGTGTTGCATCTGGTGTGATGCATGCTTCCATGCACCACTGTGGGTGTCTGTGCTGGCTGCTGTGGCTAGTGGTGGGTCGGGATGTGACACTTGTCTACTGTGCAGGGTGCTGTCTCAATGGTGGTGGTGTCAGGGGCACACCATTTCCCATGTGGGATACCTCTTGTGCCGACACATGGTCAGTCTCTCAGCTGTGCCTCAAGGGGATTGTGTGTGTTGGCACTGTGTCTGCCATTGTTGCATTGCAGTGTGCTGCCACCCACTGCTGGGTGTTCATGGTGAGACTGGCTTGTATGGTTCTGTGGTACGCAAGGTTGCAGTTTGACAGTGGGGGTGGTGGTATGCATGGGGTTTCCTGCAGTGATCATCACTGCTCATGGGGGGGCATCTGGGGGTCATAGTGCAGGGTGTGCTGTGCACTGGGAGGCTGGTGTGGCATAGGGTGGTCCGCCCTCCTTGTGTGGCAGTCTCAGCTTGCCGGTGGGTGTGCTTTGTTTGCTTGTCCACATGGGCCGGTGGATATTCCAGCCCTTCCCCAGTTGTCCAGTTCTTAGGGTGTGGGGGTGCATTGTCAGTTCTGCTGTGTGTTCCTGTGCCCATCTGTGGCATGGGTGGTGGGCCCCTACCTACCTCCCTGGTTGTGCAGTTACATTGCTCTGCTGGGGGGCTCACTGCTTGCACTATGTTGCCTCTGGGCTGCTCAGCTGGGCAGCCCTTGTTGCGCCATAGAGCATTGTATCTGCTCAGCTTCCCCTTCCTAGTTGCGCTATGGCACAGGTTGTGCGATATTCAGACGTTAGCTATTGGTGCAATTTGGCTTGCTCCTTTTTTGAATATCATGTCTATGGCACAAGGGCGCAATATACTTGTGCTTGCTCCTGCTATTGTGCACTTTTTGGGCACAGTTTGAATATCCAGCCCCATAGCTATATAATATACTAAATAGTATGTGCAACATACTTTCCAAACTTCAAAGTGAACCCTTTGCAACACTCTACATATTTTATGCATTTTGAGACACTTTCGAACTTTGCTTCAAATAGAGACAGACATCTCAGGTTAAAGATCATCTGCTAATTTTTTAACATGTTTCTTGTATGTTTTACTGCAGAGGTGCTGGTGGATCCTAAAACTGTATAAAAGACATAAACACCAGGGCCTCCTTATAAATGAGCCTGCTCAGTGGAACGATATCCTGGTAAATCAGTAAAGCAAATCAAGCTAAGCTCTGTACCCTGTAGTTATTTTGTAATACATTTTAAACCTGTGATTAGTGATTTAAAGCTCTTTTATGAGTTTTTTGGGGTGAGTTCCTATATTTTTCTTTACGTGTTCTGAACTTATTTACTATTACTATTGCAAATCTTTTGTAATAACTTAAGATCTTTTAAAATGTTATTATTTAAGTAGCTATGATACCAATGATCATGTTAAATATTAAATTAAACTGCTCTTTTAAGAAAATAGAATAACATTAGGTTGTCTACTTTGGTTTTGCCAGTTGACTATGCTGTACTGTCTAATAACCATACATTTCATATTATAATGTTGGATTTCTTGGATGACCAATAAAATAAAAGATTTTTTTAACTAATTAAATTAATAAGAGATTCTAGGAGTAACTAGCAGTCCTCCTACCATAGCGTATCCAATCAACTGGACATGGCGTTATTGGGTAAAAATGAGGATGGTAAGTAAGTTAGTTATGAGCTAAAAAAGGAATTTGGATTCATAGTTATCAAACTGTGTGTGACCTTTGAGAATATATTAGTCATGGTACTGTACCTTTACCCTGCCCAAAAGAAAGTCCCTGATATCCAGATGCACTTTTTTATGTAAACATGTTTATTCAATGCATACAATCACCTGTGTCTAGACGTTGGCATGTAATAGGACTGTGCTATAATTCAACATATTATACTTTAGCCATTTGCTCGCAGTTCTGAGTTTATGGTTCATCTCAGGCTCTTTGATAATAAATTATTTAGACTGGCTTGTAGCCCACTAAAAAACTGGTTCAAGGCCAGCATTTAGTGGGGTTTAGTCATTTTGAAAAACACCCTGGTGTTGGCCCCTTGCCTTGTTTATATCTACAGATGGCCCACAAATATAATGCTTTTAGACTCTGGCATTTGGTGTCTGTTTCTGTGACCCTTGCCCTCTTCAATTCACTTTAGCAATCGCCGCATAATTTATGGTCTCATCCAAAGGAGATCACACAGCTACAGTGTCTCATCGCTGCAATACTGCATTCGGGTGCCAGGATGTTATGTGTAAGTTTGTTGAGATATTGTTGACCTGGTAGCCCACTGGACCTAAATGCTCCTTTTTCAGGGTCTACCGGAAGGGGGGATACAGATGGTAAACAACTGAGATTGAACCAGATAAAGCAGTTGATAGTATTTTTAGTGAGTGAGGGAAATTTGGCCAGGACATCGAGGAAATTTCCCTACTGTTCTGTAAGGGGAGTCTCTGTCCTCTTCATCTTTGTCCAAGATGGCAACCAGGAGTATAGCTGGAAGGGAGGAAAACATAGTGAATGAAGGAGAGCAAACAGACATGGAAACTACTGAAGCTGTGATACAAATGGAGGCAAAGGAGAAATCTATTGATTTGGAAAATGTTCCAGAGGATCTACATAGTTCTGATGTAAACTAATCATTCTGAAGATGAAATGGAAAAGTTTACAGATACCAAAACAGAGGAGGAATGGACCCTGGAGAAACAAATCCAGTCACAACTAGCAGAGGAGGAGCGCACATTTGCAGTAAAGAACATGCAACTGAATTGCAAACTGCAGCAGCAACATTCTGACGGAGAGAAGCAAACTGTCAGTCTACAGCTGGAGCCGAATTATGCAGTATTATCAAACTGGCCAACAACCAGCTGGGCAGAGGCAGTGGAGAAGGAAAAAAAGGCAGAGAATATTAGAATGGAAATGGTACAGTCAGAAGTAACAGATATGAGTTTAAATTCAGTAAATAAAACAGCATTACCTGTCAT
The DNA here is from genome assembly GCA_016271365.2 of Neoceratodus forsteri. Classification (NCBI taxonomy): domain Eukaryota; kingdom Metazoa; phylum Chordata; order Ceratodontiformes; family Ceratodontidae; genus Neoceratodus; species Neoceratodus forsteri. The sequence goes on along the minus strand of CM057455.1, from coordinate 111,928,237 downwards.
GGAGAATGCAAGAATAATGTCAGAAAAGGCAAAGGAAACTCAGGTAGATACTAGCATAAAATGGCCCGATAGAGTGTCTGAAGATAAGTAGCAGACTTGGAAGGTAGATGCTGCATTAAGAGCAGAGGGTTGGGAAAAAAATCTAGTACGGGGACCTGGTGATCTGGGCCCTCTCCCATCCCAATGCCAGGAGTCACGAGAGAAAATAGTGAAGCACTATTAGAAGTCCCTTCTGAATTGTGACTAACTCAAAACCCCAGACTAAATTTACTAGTAGAAATACCACAACTGAGCATGCTGAAAGGTGCTACAAATATGGGAAATATGGGAAATCAGCCGCAGAGAAATGCTGAAGAGAGTACTACAGAACCTCATAATCCAAGAAAACAGTATTTTTCTTTATGTGAACTACCCATGCTCCCAGCAATATGACACAATGCAGTCTGCCTTCTTTACATTGGAGGCCTACCAGGCATACCAGATAGACTGTACATGGCTAGAACTTTGCTAAAAGACTCTCTAAAATTTTTCTCCAATGAGATATATGCTTTAATTCATGTATTGGGCAAAAGAACATTCAATATTAGTTTTAAAACAGCTACCAGTCTGGATAGATTTTGGAGCAAGTACAACGGTGTTAAAAATACCCCTACATGAGCTCCTTTTGTTGCAATTCTGTTAACTAAGCCAGCTCAAAAGTTGATTACAATTCTATTTAGAAATGAATGGGTCAGCATGCATGATTTAATGCATTGGCTTAAGCAAAAATGAACTATACTGAAAGACCCAGACATTATAATTGATTCTGAGAACATTTGGACCAGGGGCTAGAAAGTGCTGGTTCTACTGAAACTGACAGACACTGATGTATCTCACTTACCAAACTCTTTTTTTATTGGGATAGGAAGAGGGGTTTTATTCTATCCCGGAGAGAACAGGGCATGTTACAGATTTGGTTTGGGGTCTCACCTTAGCAGCATGTGTGACCAAATTAAATGTAATTTATGTGGAGAATTGGGGCTTGTTGAAAGTCATTGGACCAATGAATTTAAATGTAACTTATGTGATGCCATAGGTCATACCTTTCAAAGTTGCCAATGGTACAGCTGATGGGGGTTTACAAAGAAGTTACATTAACCAAGCACAAAAAGAAAATATTCAGAAGCAGAGGGTAAATATGCACAAAGGAAATAACCCCATCCTTTCTCCCTCCCTCATTCTTCAGAAATAGAAACAGTCACAGGAGGACACCAGCAAGTACCTCTGTACCAGGCACAACAGATGGACATTGTAACAGTTGAAGAACCTTGATCAGACCAGCAAACTGCAATATTGCTGACTGGGGAAGAAAATATGAAGGGTAATATGCCTCCTCCACAGCCCCCCGAACCAGAGAGAAAAACAACAAGAGGTAGAACTAAAGCTGCACCTTCTCCAGTAAGGGTGTCTGTTGCAAATAAATTTTATATTTCACTGGATGCTTCTGCAGGAACAGGAAAAGACTGAGACTCTTCAATAATAGCTTCAATAGCAGAGGATGTAAGAGGATGTAGTCTCAGAAGGGGAAGACACTCAAAAAAAGGGGACTGGGGAAAAAGGAAGGCCAAAACTAAAAATATACCTAAAGCAAGTGGGACTAGATGGGAGAAATATAAATAACCCCCTTTGTTTGAATGTCTGACTTGTTACATATTCACTCAATAAACATGAATAGTATTATGAATGCAGACAAATGCAAAAATGTGTTTTCTTTTTTAATGGTTATGTGTTGTGGTACTTTCCTTTTACAGGATGTAAGGTTTCACACTTTGTCTGAAGTTAAAACAGCCCCAAAAATTGGTTTATGGGACCCTCTTTCTGGTCCATAAGACCAGAAACCTACTCCAGAGTAGGAGTATTGTTTAACATAACAAATTTTACAGTCCTGAAATGATATGATTTAGTCCCAGGGAGAGTATTGATAATGGACGTTTCCATACAAGGTGCCTCATATAGGTTAATTAAAATATATAGTCCTCAATTAAAAACAGTCAGAATCGATATTTGGAACAAATAAATCCTGTTTTGTATACATCCATGAAAATCTTATTTGCAGGGAATTTTAACCATGCCCTATATCTCTTAGGAAAAAAGCAAATGTGCAAAAACAAAGAAATTATAATGTGAATATTTTTTTATAAGTAATATGATTCATGACGCTTGTCTAGTTGATTCCCACCTTTACAAAACATAAACATATACTCCAACATTTTATAAAGGAAGATTAGCCACCAGAATAGATTATATATTTGTTTCAAAACAGTTAATAATTAATAAGGCAAAAACACAGCCAACCGCCTTTTCAGATCATGCTATAGTTACTACAGTGATAGGACAACTACAACACTTTCAAAAAGGACTGGGTTTCTGGAAGTTTAATATATCATTATTAAGAAATACCATTATTTTGTAACAATTAAAGCAGTTCTGTGTCATTAGACAATCTGGTTTTTTTATATTTGATAACCCAGTGCAGTGGTGGGAGGACACAAAAACAGAATTAAGAAATTTTTTGAGAAATATGAGTAAGCAAATTAGCAATAAAAACGACCTAACCTACTTGCAAAATAGACATAAATTTCAAAAACTATTATCAATGGCATATAAAAAAAACAAGATGTGTCTAATGAGATAGATTTAGTGTTACAAGAGTTACTAGCTCTTCATAAACAAAAAGCAGACTCGCTGTATTTTCAACAAAGGTTTGGAACTCAGGGAAATGCTGAAATGATATGCCCTTTTGAAACCTGGAGTAACAAAATTTCAAGAATGGACATATTGGAAGTACAAGATCAGAATGGAACCCTTTATACAGAAAATAAATCTATTTTATATATAGTATCACAGTATACTCAGTGAAAGTTTTCTCCTCTACGCAGAAACATTGAAATGGCATACTCTTCTTTAAGTAATTCCACAGCAATATTTGGGCCTCTTATTAGAAAAATAAACACACAAGAGGTGGCGGATACAATCCAGGCCTTAAATCCAGGGGAAACACCGGGGTTAGATGGTATACCAAATAAAATATACAAATTGTTGCAAACACTATTTATTAAAAGAATTAACTATGATGTATAATTTCATTTTAAATGTGGAAGAAGTGCCCCTTCATATGAATATGGGAGCACTAACCTATATATATATATATATATATATAGCACCCTTTGCAAACTGTGTGAGAGGCCTTTCAGCACCATGCAATTCTGCTTAAAGGTGAACAGACATAACATTCTGTGGTGATTTGCATATGCAGCCCATGATGCTTTGCATTTTGTGGACATGTGTGATTTTGTATTTTCTTGAAACTTGGCTTCCCAGCCAAATGCCCTTTGGAAACCCTTGCCTCAGTGTTTGCACACAGAGGTTCTTTGTCATATATATATATATATATATATATATATATATATATATATATATGAAAGGAGACAAATCCATTTTGGATAACTGGAGACCAACATGTCTTCTAAATAACGACATAAAATTTTTGACAAACATTATAGCAAAACGACTCTTGGAAGTAGCAAATTTTGTAATATCAGAGGCACAGATTTATTCAGTGGCACAAAGACGGATACAGAACCATCTAATACTTTTAAGGGAAGTGGTAGGAAAGGAAGACATGGAGTGCCTGATGGATATTTGGTCTCCTTGGATCAAAAGAAGGACTTTTACTTGATTAGCCATAATTTTCTCTTGGAATGTCTATATTTTTATAATATTTCAAATAGAATGATTTCCTGGATAAAGGGGATATATAAAAATGCAACATTAATACCCTGGGTAAATGGATGGAAACATCTAATATGAAAGTCTATGAAAGGGGAACACTGACAGGGGTATCCTTTAAGTCCCTTATTGTATATAATTTTTTATAGCTCCATTATGTAAGTAATAATACCCAACACGGTGGGCATTTTTTGGGATATAACGGACTGCCCAGGGGTGTAATGAGGCCCGACACCACAGGCGGAGGGCCTTATAGTCCCTGGAAGGTCTGTTATATCCCATAATGCCCACCGTGGAGGATATTATTACACTTAGAAAATGGGGTAAGATTGTTTTTTTTTTTTAAATAACGTTTATAAGGTGGAATATTAGTAAAAAATGCACAGAAATGGCTGGTTGTGTAAAATATTTCCTTTGGTGCCACTAGAGGGAGCTGGTACTTATGATAATCCATTTTATGTGTTACAGTGCAGTACAGTGTGTTTCCTATATGGATAGTGCTAAATGTTATTTTTCAGTACTCGAATGCCTCCATGAGTTTTCTAATCAGGCTATTTTTACACATTGTTTTGTGTAGTAAACAAAAATGGTTTTATTTCAAGATGTGAGGGAGGAGCAAGTGGTGGTAGGAGAAGCAATTTTACAGTTAATATAGACATCGAGTTCGGATGATGCACTCTGTCAGTTAAAAAGGTATTTTCATTTTGTTTTAATCGGGAAACATGTTATTTGAGGTTTGTCAAGGCATGGACAGGAGCGAACTTTTCTAAATCAGCCCTGGAAATGTAGTCAGGCTCCGGCGCAAGTGTAGAGTGGCCTAGTGATTGCAGGACAGGAATGATTGCAGTGGTGGTGTTGTTGATAAAAAAATGAGTATTTTTGTGTTGATGTTGCTTTTTTGAAATATTTAGTATGAATGTAATAGGTATAGAGTATGTTCTAAGGACTGGTGTGAGGGACTCTGGCTTGCTCGCTTGTTTAGCAAGAAAAAAATGGTGGCAGATTTTGAACATTACATTGGCATTTTGTTGTGCAGAGCTAGCACTAGTTTTTTACCAGGCATTGTTAAGAAATAACACCACCAGTGACCAGGAGTCTTAGCCAGTCAGCATGGAGCTTTTAGGAGACCCATTTTCTAATGAGATACATTAACTCATCAGTACAAATGACATCACTAGACATAGGATTTGGACAAACACCTCTGAAAGCAATGGCTTATGCAGATGATGTGACCCTGCAAGTAGCAGTGGGGGGGAGGTAGTAACAACAATAACAAGAAAAATAGAAAGAGACCGGGGGTAACCATATCGGATGATCTTAAGATTAGCAAGCAATGTGAGAAGGCAGTAGGGAGGGCTGGGGGGATACTGGGATGCATAGGGAGAGGCATCACCAGCAGAAAACAAGAAGTTGCTATACCTCTGTACAGACAGTAGGTGAGACCCCATCTGGAGTACTGCGTCCAGTTTTGGAGACCCCATCTCTGTAAGGACATAGACAGGATAGAGGCAGTCTAGAGGAGGGCAACTAAAATGGTGCAGGGTCTGCAAGAGATGTCTTATGAGGAGAGACTAAAGGAGCTTAATATATAAACCCTTGATGAAAGGAGGGAGAGGCGGGACATGATAGAAACTTTTAAGTACCTCAGTGTCTAGTTGTCCCCTCACCCTGACCGTAGTACCAATCCCCATAATAGAACAGTTGAATTATTCCCTGGTAGTCTAGTGGAACTCCCCACCACTTCTGTAGCTGCAATCCCCATACAATAGCATGTCACGTATTCCCTGGTAGTCTAGTGGTACGTTCCCTACTCTGCCTGTAACCCCAATCACTGGTACACTCAACAGAAATACATCCCGGGTGGTCCAGTGGCAATCCCCAGCCCTCCACCCTCACAAGACCCCCTGCCCACCCAGATCCCCCCACCATTGTTGGGCAGTTGCAGTCCCACCCACTTACCACCTAGTTGCCAGCCAAATGACAGCTTACAGTATCAGCTATAAGCATGGGCTTGCAGTGCATACTGTAAATAGTCAGTCACAAATATGTGAATGAATGACTTCAGTCACATATTTGTGAATGATCATTACAATATGCACTGCAAGCCTATTGGTCCACAGTATGGACCAATGGGCTTACTGCTGATACTGTAAGCTGTCATTCAGCAGCCGGCGTGAGTCTGGGATAGTGCAGCTGCCCACCGATGACGGGGCAGCCAAGGGCAGGGCCCTGTGTGGGTGGGGTGTTGGGGTTGCCACTGGACCACCAGGGATGTATTTCTGTTTGGTCTACTGGTGATCAGGGTTATGGCAGGGTGGGGGTACCACTAGTCTACCAGGGAATACGTGATGTGATATTGTACAGGGACTACAGCTAAGAAGGGGTGGAGGGGGTTCCACTAGACTACCAGGGAATATTTCAACTGTTCTATTATGGGGATCAGTGCTACAGGCAGGGTGGTGGGAACAACTAGACTACCAGAGCATAGTCCAACTGATGTTCTATGATGATTGGGCTATGGGGAAGGGGGTGCCACTAGATGTCCTCTGCAGGCAACGCATGTTGTGCAGGGCTCCAGGAGCATTTCACTGGCCTGCCCTGCACAATGCATGCAAATGGGGCCATAATGACATGCAAATGGCCCCATTTGTGCCTTGCATACATTATGGCACCATGTGCATACTGCTGGCTGAATATCAGGAATTTGCACACAGAGTAAATCTGTTGTGCTGGCATGGTTCACATTCCTGGTATTCAGCCCTGTCTGGGGGAGATACGCCAGCACATCCTATTTGTGCAGTGTGCATTACCTGCTACATTCAGAGGGGATATGCCATGGCTCATCACCTTTGAATATATCCCTTAGTTGCACCAGCATAACTCAGCTATGCTGCCCCACCACATGTGCCATTGCCAGGGGCAGTTCTGAATATTGGGCCCCAAATGTATGGGATTTTTTTTGTCAGGATTGTGTGAGAGTTCATTAAGAAAGAAGTTTAATAATTAACACAAGATGTTCAGGTATTTCATTTTATTCAAAGGCCCGGATATTCAAAGTAGTTGCATCGGCGCAAGTGCAGACTTGTGCCAAGGAGACATATCCAGTGGGTGCCATTGCGCAGTACAAAATCATTGCACCACTGCGCAACTATAATGAATGCAGGCACAAGTGCAGGGTGCATTCCCATGAATATCCAATGCAGTGGTATATTCAACCATGAAACCAAGGCGTAAGTGTGGAGCAAATTGAAGTTGTTCTTAGCAGACTTGTTCCTATAAATAGAGGGCTCAAACACATAGACAGCACTTGTGCCAGGTGAGAGGGAGAGAGAAAGAAAGAAAGAAAGAAAGAAAGAAAGAAAGAAAGAAAGAAAGAAAGAAAGAGAGACCACGGCAGACACAGAGGGAGAGGGACAGAGGTGGCAGTGGAGAGGGAATGAGGGGCAGAGAGAGTGAGAGGGAGAGACACACACACTGCCAGGCACTGCACCAGGGTGGCACACAGCCAGCAGCAGCCAAATGCCCAGGGGGCAATTGGACAGCAAGGGCAAAGGACAGTGCATCCTTAATGATGGAGGCCATAATGAGGGGTGTGAGGGGTCAGGAGGAACAGTGACATGGCCGAGGAAGGGCCCACCAGCAGTATGCCCGACACAGGTTGTACCGTGCCTGCATCATCTTTGAGAATTACTTAGACACGGAGATTGTGGGACAGTACCGCCTGAACAGGGCATTCTGAGTCAGCTCTATGAGCTGTGCAGTGAGGAGATGCAGACAACCACCAGACAAAGCCACACCATGTCCATGGAGACGGATGTGACAGCTGTCATGTACCTGCTCACCACGGGCACCTTCCAGAGACCAACAGGGGACACCACAAGCATAACCCAGCCAGCCATGTCCTGTTTCCTCACACAGTTCCTCAATGCTCTGCTGCCACGTGCTTTGGAATTCATCCATGTCCCCAGGACACAGGTGGAGTGTACAGCAACCATACAGGACTTCCACAAAGTTGCACGTATGCCTGGCATGATTGGGGCCATTGACTGCATGCCACCTGTCCCTAAGGATGAGGCATACATAAACAGGAAGGGAAGCCTGAGTGTCAACTGCCAGGTGGTGTGCGATGCCACGGGGTGCACTACCAATGTCAGCACCACACACCCTGGGAGTACACATGATGCGTCCATCTAGCACAGCTCTGTGCTGTGCCACAGGTTTGAATGTGGGGACATCCCCATGGGCTACCTAGTGGGTGAATATGGCATGGGAAAGGGGCGATGGGCAAAGCATACCTTGGGATGGGGGAAGGAGGGTGTGCATGTTGACATGGGTGCCAGGGACAGGCAAGGGGCACAGCATAGAATAGCAGAGGGCTAACCATGTCATTATCCACACAGGAGACAGGGCTTATCCACTGAGGCCCTGGCTGCTCACCCCCTACCAGCGCTCATCATCCTCAGCAGAGGAACGCTACAATGAGGCACACATCAGCATGCACAACATCATCAAGCATGTCTTTGGCATGCTGAAAGCATGGTTCCATTGCCTAGACAGGTGAGGCAGTGCCCTACAGTACATCCCCTCAAAAGCCTTTGGCATATTTATGAAGTGCTGCATACTGCACAACATGGCAATTGGCCATGGGATAGCTGTCGAGGCCGATGAGGGTAACAGTATTGGGGACAATGGAAGCAATGGGTCGGAGGGTGGTTGACAGCCACAGCCTTGGGGGAGGGATCCCCAGCTGCAACATCAGGCATGACAATACTGGGCTACCATTGCACAGGAGCACTATGGTGCACACAGGTAGGTGATGTGATACACATGCATGGACAACACAGACAGGTACAACACACATGCAAGGGCATGCATGGCAATGGGCATGCACACAGAGATGTAATGCAGGGGTAGGGGAGTCAGTGGTACACAATCACACACAGCAACAAACACACACACACATATGCACCCACACACCCAGGTGTTGGTATGTGGTGTGGATCAGATGCATTTCACTGATGCACAGGGGCAGCCGGTGCTGAACTGCCTTCATCAAGCCAACTCCACATGGTCCAGTGGCAGGGCAGGCTTGCACATAGGCAGCATGCGGTGTGACACATAGGTGCCACACCAGTGGTAGGCACACACACACACTGCCCATGTGTGCACAGGTCAGCAGCTGCAGACTGCAGGCAGGGCAGCCAGCACATCAGGTCCGCTGCACAGACCCATGGCCAACACATCCATAGGAGCAGCCATGCCTGGGCCGATCAGCAGCCACAGGCTGTGCCTCAGCCATGGGGGGTGAGCGACAACCCCCTCAGGGATTGAACTCCTGGACCGTGACCATGTCCGCATGGGTGCGTGAAGGTGCTCAAACAGGCCAGCCCCAGGTGTGCCTGGGATGCCTACATCAGAGCTTGGGGTCAACTGTGCTGGGGTCACTCGACACTGGGATCATGGAGTGGACAGCGCACTGCAGGGGTTCACCTGTGCATGGCCATGCCCTGTTGCAGCCAGCAGCCCAAAGCCATCTATGATTGCAGTGGCAATACAATCCAAGGATGCAATCATGACCTCCTGCATGTGCTGCATCCCCACCAGGATCTATGCAATGCCCCTCTCCTGCTGCTCGGCTAACTGACACACATCCACATGCAGTGCATGCACCCCAGTGGCAAGCAGCACCTGTTGCTGTATGAACTCCCACAGCAGACGGCAGTGCTCAGACAGCAGTTGGCATCCTGGGGCTCCTGGGTGGGACACCAATCCACATGAGGTGACCAGCCACTCTGAACAGCCCCCTCTCTGGTGGACACTGCACAGTGGGGTCTGCAAGGGGAATGGGCAGAGCAGGCACACTGGCAGTGGACCCTCTGTCCATCAGCCCAGTGGCACCCACAGCCTGCTGCTGTCACCTGTCTGACTGCTGTACATCACCCAGAGCCTGCGCAGCTGCACCACCACCACCACTGCAGGGCACAGCTGGGGCCATACATACTGATGCACCCGCAGTGGTGGCAGGAAGTTGTTCCACTGCTGGCAGAGTATTGGGCATGCTGCCTATGTCAGTGGCCAGCAGAGTCATCTTACCCACGGCGTTACCCATGCTGTCCAGGATAATCATGATGTCATCATCAGTGTTGGACCCCACCCTGATCTGTGTATCTGTGCAGAGGTCACCAAGGCTGGCATCCTGCAGGAACATATCCAGGTCCTCGTCCAACTACAGGTCCAGGACATCCACCTGCACTGTGGTGGTGATCTGCAGCCTGTCGGGCCCCCAGATGTCAGTGAAGGTGGATGGCTGGTCCTCTGGGGTTGTTCCATTATCCACGGCTGCTACCACTGCTGGTTCCCCATCATCCGCATGGAGGCGTACTGGTGCTGCAAGAGGAAGAAAGGCATGTCAGTGCTGCAATGCCCACATGTGCCCCCTACACTGTGACTGCATGTGTCCTGCAGCATGGCATGTGCATGGTGCGCACATATGCACATGACATGCATGCCAGCTTCATGCACACCAGCATGCCATGTACGCATCCTCCGTGTCACCAGCTGTGCATGGCTGACATGCTTAAAATGCACTGATAGGCTGCCACCCATCTGAAAACCACCTCCAGGCACACCCTCCACCGTGCTGTGGCACATAGTGGCTGCCACAAACTCTTCCTGCACAGTGAGTATTGTTGAATCCACAGGCCCTCCCGGTGGCATTCTGGGATGCATGGATGGCTGCCACCATCTCTTTAATGCACCTCTTGTCTGTGCCCACCTTCTTTGGGCACTCCTGCACTGACTGCTGGTGTCTGTTATGCTGCTTGATGTATGCCTCCACCTCCTCCCAGGCCCCAGCCCTGGCCTGTCACAGCCTGTGGCACCACTCAACATGGGCTCCCTGTCTCAGGTATGCATCGAACAGGGCCTCTGTCTCTGCTTTAGTGAAACTGGGCCTGCCCTTCCGGAGCAGGTCTACTCTCCTCACCCTCCTCATGTTCTGACATCTTGCTTCCCTATGCACATGGACAGCACAGTGTGTAAGTGGCAGCATCTCCTGGTCCACCCCACCCTGCTCTGCTGTCTGCTCCCATTGAGGTGCAGCTGTGTGTGCAACTTACATCAAAGAATGCAACACCGTCCATGGCCTGTGCTGTTCTGTGGCACTTAAATGGTGCAACACATACAAATGAGGTTTTGCAACAGTAATGACATGCTAATGCACCCAGTGTGCCATGCATTGGCTGATTAGCTAATTTGCATGTGGTTTCTGAATATCACAATTTTGCTGCACACACATGCACGGTTGGCAGGCCTGCAGTACACATGAACCTAATGGTATCATGGTGTCAATCACACACCATGTGACAACAGCACAATGCAGTGGCATAGCGCATGATGCTCCATGCCTGCTACTGCTCATGTGCGCGCACTGCACAATGGCTGACGCCTGACCCTTGAGACTTCTGACCCTTGGTCACTCCCGACCCAGTGACCATGCTTGGCCGCGCCCATGCCGTGCATCTCTGGCACTGCGCATGTTCCCTCACAATGTGCATTTGGTGCATGTTGTGGACACGTGTGCTTCCCGCGCCATTTTGGTCCCCAAGATCATGGTGGATGAAATGGCACAGGGACGTGTCCATCATGCACCAACCTGATCTCAGCTTAGCTTGTCAACTTGGAGGCCCTATGCCCCAACTATTTGGCCGGTGCCCCTGCAGCAGGCAAGGGTCACAGTTTGGCAGGGGATTGTTGCCAGGCTGCAGCAGAGGACTGGGGTGGCCAGAAAGGGGGAGCAATGCTTCCACTGGTATGGGGACCTGATGTGGTGAACCCAGAGCACCAGAGGAGTCTAAAGGCACACATCAGGCGAGGGGTTGTGCCACTGCCAGGTAAGTCAGTCCATATTGCATGTGTGCCCTGGTGCTGTACTGTGGTGTTGTCTAGGCTGCCTGGCATGCCCTGCAGAGAGGTACACTGTCATTGTGAGCATTGTGGAGTGGCATTGTCAGTTGCCGCTTGCATGGCAATGCAGCCATGAGGACATGTTGCGTGGTGCTCACCCTGTGCACAGGGGTGTGGGTGGTGAATGGCTGCTGTGGATGATTCCTGATGTACCTGTCTTCTTTCCATTCCCAGGGCCTGAGGACTGATGCCGGGCATGGGCAGCAACAGTAGCTCAACAGGCCACAGTGGGCCATGGAGGAGGAGGAGTGGGACCAGCACCGGCCGGGGACACAGAGGGCAGGTGAGCACTGTCATGGTCCTTCACAGTTTACATGGGGTGGCAGGGTAGGTGCAGGCATGGCCACCTGTGCCATGTGCCATAGCAGTTGTGTGTGTCACACTGTGCATAGTGTATGCCACTGTGGGCGCATCCATTGAAAAGCGTGTGTCCAGTTGTTGGTGGGATGGGTGTGTGCCTGGTTGCCATCTGTTGTTGCTATGGTGCTGCTGGTACACTGTGCCATGTGACTGTCATTGCACAGATGGGTGGCCATTGTGCAGCAGGGACCACCCTGTGCAATGTCAGTGCGCTGAGTTGATGGCAGGTGTTGGCCCACCACGCTGTGGGTTGCGGTACTGGCCCTCCAGGGTGCGTGTTCCCATTGCCCATTGTGCACTGTGGGTGGGCATGGTTTCTTGGGACATTGCACTGATCACCCATCCTGTCCCTTATTTTAGGTGTCCAGCGGAGACCTAGGAGACTCATGTACTGCAAACTGCTCCAACAGTTGATTCTAATCACCTTGACCACCATGGAGGCTGTGTTGTGAGTTTGGCACCTGCTGCTGGCAGAGTGGAGGTGGTGAGTATGCCAAGGGTGGCAGGAGTGGCCACCATTAGTTTGGCCCCAGCTTTCCCTGTTTCCCCTGCCATACCTCCCCCACAGTCCTCCTTCCCACTGTACAGTCCCTGTTCCCTGTCCCCTTCCTCACTGTCCTACCCTTTCCCACCCCTTGTTATTGTAAATAGTTTTCTTCCTAAATATATATTTTTTGACCTATCTGCCTGTGTCAGTATCTACTTTGCAGGTGGTGTGAGGAGCCATGCTGCAGTGGCCCAGTGTATGTCCGTGTGGTGTGCATGTGTTGAGGCATGTTTTGTGCTTCTGTGGTTCAGTGCTGTGTGCTGTGGTGTGTCCCACTGTGGTGGTGTCCTTACCTTCAGTTGGTGGCTGTGCCTTGGGGTGCCCATGGGGTGGCTGTCAGGGGTGTGTGGCGGTTGTGTGCATGGTGGTGGCACATGGCCATGGTCATTGGTCAGGTCCTGGCTGCACACTGTGTTGGGGCCTCTGCTTGGTGTTATGTGACCCATCCCATGTGGTCTGCCATGCTACCTGCCTCCTGACACGTTCAGTGCCTACTGTGTGGGCTTCCTGTGTAGCATATGTGTGTGTTTGTGCTTGACTGCATGGTCCTGGGTGTGGCTTGCTCTGGTCTGTGGGGAGCAATGCCAGCAGCCTGTGGGAGGCTCCCTTGGTGGCCATCCATTGGCCATTGGCACCTCCTGTTGCCTGCTATCTGTGCCTCTGTTGTGTTCTGGGGATGGGTGTCTGGGTGCCTCTGTGTGCCCTGCTGTGCCCTGCTGGTGGAGGCCTCCTGTGGGCTGTCACTGTGCTTCCCTGGCTCTGTCCCTGGGTCTGTTTTCTGAACCATGTCCCCCTCTGTTGCTCTGCTGCTCTGCTCACACAGTTGTGCTGGGGCATCTCTTTCTGCACCATGACGCAACTGTGTTTGCACCATGGCACAACTCTGGTTGTGCCATGGTGCATCTGTGCCATATTCAGCCGGCTTCCAGCCTCTGAATATGGCTCCTGTTGCACCGTGGTGCATTGGATTTGTGCTGCACCAGACCTGCACTGGCTTTTGGCACATGTCTGAATATCTGGGCCATACTGTATTTGCACTTTCAAACCATTATTTCTCATGTTTTGGAAGTTAGGCATCTCAATGCAGGTATCTCTTAAAATTCATTACTTCCATCAACCAAAAAACATGGAGGTGCTTTTTTTAAATGGCATACACTGTGACTAATGTATGGGATTCTTGTCAGATTTTTGTGAGACTGTATTACGAAATAAGTTAAATTAAGAAAGAACCTTAACAATTAATAAGAGATATTCATGTATTGTAAATGAAAATAATTTTCTGCTATACTGCTGTATGTAAAATTTCAAACTGTCAATAATATTACATGATTCGGAGTCTTAATAAGAGCTGCTGTCATGATAATCGCTAGTAACACAACAGATACTTCCAGTGTTTGTTCAAAATTAATAACAACTACAAAATTCTCTGTACATTGAAAATAACATAGCATGATAACTCCTTATCAGGTAATACATTCTATCTACAGTTTGAAACATTACATAAAGCACCGTAGCAAAAGTTATTTTAATTTACAATACGTGAACATCTTTTCTTCATTATTAAGCTTCTTTCTTAATGCAGTCTTACAAAAATCTGGCCAAAAAGCATGTACATTACAATCACAGTGTATGCCTTTTCAAAAAAAAACACCTCTGTGTTTTTTTAGTGGATGATTTATTGGTCAAACTAAAAAAACATTGTTGATGAATAGAGGACTTGGACATGGGTATACCAGAATGATCATTTCCTTATACCACAGCCGTGTACAGCATACTGTGCAGAGAGACAGCAATCTCTATCTTTTCTTGCTGACCTCAGGTTCTAAGATGAAGAAGTTTTTCTCCAAAAAACATGACAATGCCATGGCCATATCAGCCACACCTGTTCCAATGGCCCTAAGTTATCTTGTAGGCACAATGTAGAGATTTTTCTACAAAAACAGAGAGACTGCGGTATTCTGTTCTTATACTGCACATCATATAGCCCTATTTTCGCTATCGCATTTACTTGCATTTTTCTTCTCTCCTTTTCCCTCCTCCTTTTTATTCACAGAATCACAGAAAAGTACGAGTTACAAACCTGGCGCTATGAAGACTCAACCAGTTTCTACCTTAGTAATGTGTATTTTTTTCCGTTCCATGAAATTATCCAGGGATTTTTTTTGAATGATCTAATGAAGTGCTGTTCATCACATTATTGGGTAGTCTGTTCCATACACTGATCACTCTCTGATTTAGTCATTGGGGTCCCACATTTCTCTCATATAATTCCCCTTTTATCTGATTTTCATTGACTCTGATGCATCTTCCTGTGGTTTTGTAAGTAACATGACTTCCCATAGGGCTCTGTTTGTTAAGATTTATATACTAAACATAAGTCCCACTTTAGTCTCCTATACTCCATACTGTATAGACAAAGCTGCTTCATTCTATCATCATATGTAATGAATGACTCTTAGATTCTTAATTATTTTTAGTTGCCTTTCTCTGCATCCCCTCTCTCAACTTCCTAGCTCTTTTTGTATGGTGCCCACACCTGTACACAATACTCCAAGTGTGACCGCACAGGGAATGAGTACAAGGGCAGTATAACACTGCTGTCCCTATTGTTTATGTTTCTGTAGATCCTTCCCATATTGATGTGTGCCTTGCTCACTGCAGTTCTGCATTGTTCTGATGAGGAAAGGTCTTATGTAATTAGTACACCTGAACCTGTTTCCATACTAGATACCGGTATAAGATTTCCATAAAGGTAGTAAGAGAAAGTTTTGTTTTTATGATCCGTATGCATAATCTTGCACTTGTCTAAGATTAGAGTACAGTGCTTTTGTATTACCCATTCCCCAACTTGATTTATTTCCTTTTGGAAAAGATGATTAGACTGGTAGTTGTTTAGTATGCTTTTTTAGACTTTTTTCATTCCCTCTTACTAGTAGAGCTAATTGTGCTCCCACAACTGACAGCCAAAAATATCTGGACACCTAGCTCATGACAAAATAAAAAAAAATCACCCAGTCAGTTCTACAATATGCTAAAATGCTGACCCGCCAGCGCAGCGCGATTTGGACTCCGCTTGCCAGCGCCAACAGCTCCCCGGGTTCGGGAATGGACTCGGGTAGCTGGAGGGCCGGCCAGGGGGAAGAGGATCGAGCGCCCAACGGCTGCTCTCCTCTTCTAGGGGGGTGGGTGGGGATGCAGATCCACTGTCGCACCGCCACCTGGGTGACCACAGGTGGAGGTGAAGCGGGACTGCGAATAAGGGAGGGAAGGACGTCTGCCGGGAGCTGGAGCATCAAGCACGTCATGACGTGCTCCTCCCCTAGGCTCCCCTAGAGCGTGACGTCCGGAGGGTGGGGAAAGAAAACCAGGAAAATGCCCCACCAGACTCCTGGTAGATGGAGCTCCTGGCCACGATCCTCAACGCCCCTGCGGTGCCAGTACCAGCATCCCCCGGCAGAAAACTCAAGACACGTCGGGGCGAAAAGGGCCCTCACCCCGTACCCGCCTGGGGGGTATAACCAAGGCTCCGTGGGGGGGATGGACTGCACTGGCCACCGGTAGCAGGAGCAAGGACGCAGCAGGCCATTGGAGACTCCAGAAGGTGCAGGAGCCTGGTGGTGAGAAGGGGAAAAAAAAAAAAAAATATGCTAAAACAAAAGGCTGTTTTTTTCACACCACAGAATGTTTCCTTTTATAAAGTAAACACAATCCACAGACACACACTACAAAGGCAAAACAACGAGGCTCCAACCAACCAAATGTGGATTCTGGAGACATGGAAAACTCCAGTTATACACTCTTGTAATATCTTGTATAATTCCTTGTTTTGTTTGTTCTCCAACGCATACTTTCCCACTATGTATTGTTCGTCTGATGTGTAACCCATGAAATGAGCTTGTTCTCAAAGATGTTATCCGAAATTTCAATAAAATAAAAAAAAACTATGCATGGAACAGCAACACCTGGTGCATTTTTCACGCTGGTACTGAAACCACATTTAATTACTGCATACCACCCAATAAAGCATGCCACATACCTCACTGCATTCTTTATTGTTGTTGCTACCGTGAATGCCACACAATACTGAGATGCCAGGCAACTTTTCTTGGACTACCACGGCATATCCCATGGACAGAGAGGTGAACATTGAAAGATTATCCAACTTGCACAAGCATGACAATATACCAAGTTGCATAGGCCCATTGAACCTATGGAATATCAGAGCTGTACTGGGAGAGGTGGGACATTTACAGGCAGATAACCTTTTATTTTCTGTGTAGTATATAAGAGCCGTAATGGGAATGGGGAACATATACAGACATATAACCTTTCATTTCCTGTGTAGAATATTGGAGCTGTACTGGGAGAAAATAACATATACAGACATATAACCTTTCATTTCCTGTGTAGTATATTGGAGCTGTACTGGGAGAAGTAACACTTGCAGACAGATAACCCTACTTTTTTATGTTACATATCTGATTTGTGATGAGAGAAGCGAATGTTTAGAGACAGATAATCATTTATGTGTTACTCCAAGTTCCTACAATTAATGTCCTGTTACGTGGTCATCATTCTATAAATAAAGTATGCACTTCAGGATGAAAAGGCACCAATGTCCTTATAATGAGATGCAGTAACCCATGTATCATTCATTTTTACAGGATTTAGTAGACTATAAAATGATTAATCTGTTTTGTTTCTAATGTTTTGTAATATTGTATTTAAATATAGGCTTGTTCCATTGTTATATCAGGAAATATTGGCCACAGTTTATGCCTCTGCAGAAATTAATGGTGACCAGTCTTTACTGCCGAATGTCACACTGGGCTTCAAGATCTTGGCCTTCTGCTCCTCAGAAGCTATTGCTGTCAAGAGTGCCTTGCAGTTGTTGTCTGGGGTAGAAATGCTGGTACCCAATTATAACTGTAAAAAACAAATGAAGCTATCAGCCATTATAGGAGATGGCTTCTCATCAACAAGTCTGCCAATTGCTAGACTGCTGGGCATCTATAGATTTCCACAGGTGAGAGAATATATTTTTTCTGTTAATGTTGAATAGAATTATACTGAAACAAGCTGGCCTGTCAGCACTGTGACAAGCTTTTTGTTTGTGTTGTTGGAGACTGGGGTTTGGCTTCAGCTAGATCTAATGGTCTCTGACTCTGGAGATGATTAATGCCAAATAAGTCTGTAATGTGACACATGCCTGTTTGCAGGTACATGCACTGGAGACCTTGCTGATGTCATTTGAAGGAAAAATACACACACTCTGCATGTTCAGGCTGTTTTATGAGGAGTTAGCTATAGGGCCACTATCAACACACAGATAAACAGCGCTCCAGTAGGGGAAGATTAAAAACAAATGTTTACCTGTAAAAAACACACTGGGCACAGTTCTCAAAGCTTCCTCAAATGACTCAAGGGGCTTGCGTTATGGGGAATGGCTGAATGCTGCTGCACCAAAAGGTGTGCAGAGAGCAATTTGCAAAGGCAGCGTGTGTTAAACACAGGCTGTGTACACTAAAGGGGGCTTGCACCATCCAAGTGGCACAAATTGGGCTGTGGCATGGTGCTGGGGGGGGTTGAAGCAGATACAGACTGCCCTATCCCCTAATTCTGGATTCTCTAAACACTCCCAGAGAGCACATTTCTTAGTACCCTTAGACCAGCTAGGGCTAATCCAAGGGTACTTTAGAAGTCTGTCCTCCGGAAGGATTCAGAGAACTTGAGCCACCCCTGGAGCCCGCTCTGGGCAGCAGTGAGCATGTGCCCTGCCCCCCATCTGCAATCTGCCATATAATATAAATGTATATTTCTCTGGTGGTCTATTGGACAACCTCCCAGCCCTGATCTCTTTTTTATTAAAAGTAGTCATGTCCCTGGTGTTCTAGTTGACCCACCAACCATAATCCCCTTATCAGTAATAACAATCACATTCCTGGTAGTCTAGTGAATGCCCAGTCCTGATTCCCTTATTATTAATAATCATGTCCCTGGTAGTCTAGTGGACCCCCCCCAGCCCTGAACCCCCTTTTTACTAACAGTAATCATATCCCTGGTGGTATGTATCCTTCCCCTATCCCCAATCTGCCTAAATATTATAATATATAACATTTCCTCATGAACTTGTTCACCCACCACCCAGACAGGCAGTGCCCCACCACCCAGCTACCCCTGACCCATATTCGGGTCAGTGACTGGCACAGCCTTCCACTCTCCACTATGGCTAGACACTGACTGAGGTTTCAATGAGTGCATACTGTAATGGCTGATTGTACCGTACACACTCATTGACAGCTCATTTGGCAGCCTGCCATGGTGGAGAGCAGAGGGCTTCTGCCAGTCTCCTGTTCTCAGATGGAATGGGGGCAGTGGGATGGTGGAGCACTGCCTGCCATGGTGGGGTGTCCACTAGACCACCAGGGAATGTTATATGTTATATGTCAAAATAGGTGTACAATACATGGCGGACTAGATGAACCTAGTGGTCTCCTTCTGCCATCAACTTTTATATTTCTATGTTATAATATATGGCAGATCAGAGATAGGGAGTGTGGTCTGCTAGACCACCAGAGACATGATTACTATTAATAAAAAGGGGTTTGGGTCCGGAGAGGGATCTGCTAGATCACCATGTACAGGATTACTATTAATAAAATGGGGATTGGGGATGGAGAAGGGTCTGCTAGATCACCATGTACAGGATTACTAATAATAAAATGGGGATTGGGGATGGAGAAGGGTCTGCTAGATCACCATGTACAGGATTACTAATAACAAAATGGGGATTGGGGATGGAGAGGGGTCTGCTAGATCACCATGTACAGGATTACTAATAACAAAATGGGGATTGGGGATGGAGAGGGGTCTGCTAGATCACCATGTACAGGATTACTAATAATAAAAAGGGGTTTGGGTCCGGAGAGGGGTCTGCTAGATCACCATGTACAGGATTACTATTAATAAAATGGGGATTGGGGATGGAGAAGGGTCTGCTAGATCACCATGTACAGGATTACTAATAATACTATGGGGATTGAGTCCGGAGAGGGGTCTGCTAGATCACCATGTACAGGATTACTAATAATACTATGGGGATTGGGGATGGAGAAGGGTCTGCTAGATCACCATGTACAGGATTACTAATAATACTATGGGGATTGGGGATGGAGAAGGGTCTGCTAGATCACCATGTACAGGATTACTAATAATACTATGGGGATTGGGGATGGAGAAGGGTCTGCTAGATCACCATGTACAGGATTACTAATAATACTATGGGGATTGGGGATGGAGAAGGGTCTGCTAGATCACCATGTACAGGATTACTAATAATACTATGGGATTGGGGATGGAGAAGGGTCTGCTAGATCACCATGTACAGGATTACTATAATACTATGGGGATTGGGGATGGAGAAGGGTCTGTAGATCACCATGTACAGGATTACTAATAATACTATGGGGATTGGGGATGGAGAAGGGTCTGCTAGATCACCATGTACAGGATTACTAATAATACTATGGGGATTAGGGGATGGAGAAGGGTCTGGTAGATCACCATGTACAGGATTACTAATAATACTATGGGGATTGGGGATGGAGAAGGGTCTGCTAGATCACCATGTACAGGATTACTAATAATACTATGGGGATTGGGGATGGAGAAGGGTCTGCTAGATCACCATGTACAGGATTACTAATAATACTATGGGGATTGGGGATGGAGAAGGGTCTGGTAGATCACCATGTACAGGATTACTAATAATACTATGGGGATTGGGGATGGAGAAGGGTCTGGTAGATCACCATGTACAGGATTACTAATAATACTATGGGGATTGGGGATGGAGAAGGGTCTGCTAGATCACCATGTACAGGATTACTAATAATACTATGGGGATTGGGGATGGAGAAGGGTCTGGTAGATCACCATGTACAGGATTACTAATAATACTATATAGGGATTGGGGATGGAGAAGGGTCTGCTAGATCACCATGTACAGGATTACTAATAATACTATGGGGATTGGGGATGGAGAAGGGTCTGTCTAGATACACCATGTACAGGATTACTAATAATACTATGGGGATTGGGGATGGAGAAGGGTCTGGTAGATCACCATGTACAGGATTACTAATAATACTATGGGGATTGGGGATGGAGAAGGGTCTGCTAGATCACCATGTACAGGATTACTAATAATACTATGGGGATTGGGGAGAAGGGGATCCACTTGACCATCAGAGTCATGATTAAAATGATTAAAAAGGGAATCAGGGCTGTAGGGACTGCTAGCCACCATATATTTCTGTCCTTAAAAGAGTGCCACTTGACTGTGCCCAAGGCATGCAGCAAACCATCAGGATGCACCATCTGTTTGGTGCATGGCCAGAGTTACCATAAGAATGAAACTTTGCCACTGGGAATCTGCCTGACAGAGAGGTGGGCCCATGGTCTCTGGCATACCAGCAGCTAATGCATGCTGCCATGGGCACAGCTTGCACTGCCCTTTGAAAACTGGGCCCACAGTTTATTAAGCAGAGCTCCACGAGGTACTGTAACAACAAACTTCATAATAAACTGTGAGTTGTTTGCAGTCAAACATTTGGTTTTTGATTTCTATTCCCACTGAAGGGCAGCATATCAGTGTTGCCTGATATCTGGAAGGGAAGAATTTCAGGAGAAAGATTTACCTGATCTTTGAGAGTGATACCAGAAACAGCTGGGGCTTGAAAAGCCTCCTGTATCCCTCTAACTGTGAGAGCTGCAATGGGTACTGTTACACAATCTCCCCATTCTTGTGGAGGGGAAGGGGCAAGCAGTTGGAATCAGGACTGCAGGTAGATTCAGATTTAGTCTATTGAAAAACATGTATGAAACAGACATTTTATCACATGTAATAGAGCAGTTCATATGTAACCCCTCCATGGGTGCGGCTTACCTTATGTTGCATCCTTTAGTGCTGCCTTTCCATTGTCCCATGCACTGCCACATGTTCTGGGTCCTATGTGGCACTGAGTTCTCCATCTGGCCCTTGCACTATTCCTTTAGTTAACTGGAGCAGGAGGAGCAAATTCAAGGGACCACCAGATGCCAGCTGCATGTATGTCAAGTCTGCACATGCATAGTAGTGCATAGTCATTTCCTTGCCACATCTGCAGCAAATAAAATGCCTCTCTAGTGCTCCTGATCACCAGAATCAGCTAGTCAGGGGCCATAGACATGAGGGAGGCACATTAGGAGTCACAAACCTATTTATTTTAAAAGTGTCACTAAGTGCAGTGATATGGGGCTATAAATATTAATGAGGTGCCAATAAGTATTAATGATAGCCTGTCTGCTGCCTGGGGTTCAGTATATTTTTGCAGCAATGACAGGCTGAGGAAAACATTTTCATTTATAACTCTGCAACTGGATGATGGAGCGTAGAGGCTGTTAAGGGACCATGGGGCAAGAATCTATAAAAACTATGAAGTTTGCTGCAAGAACATTTTTAAAGTTAGGACAGAAAATAACTGTGTATAGACTGCATCTTTGGTGGTCATGTTTGGTCCTTTGACCCCCAGAGACAGCCAATCAGAATATTAAGCACCCACAACTTAGATAAAAGGATCTTGGGAGCAGTTTCAAACAGTGTTTTTGGTGTCCAGCTAATCTCCAATCAATAACTGAAGGGACTTGATGTTTTCTAATTTTATTAACGGACAGCTAATTTAAGCCAATCAGAAGCTGACAATTTTACACTGAAACCCCTGGGACATTTATAGCTTGGAGGCAGTCTGGTTTGGGCTTTCAGAGAGACAGGAAGGCTCAGACTGTAATGGAGAAAAGTTTGGAAGTTGACCCAAGACTTCCACAGCCAAAGACTTGGAAATCTTGCTGCTTGTGGCAACTGGAAGTCCCAGGGTGAGAGTGTCTATAGTAGAATCCTGCCACGTCCTGAGAAAGATCTCAGCTTAGAAAAAGTGTTTGAATTGTCTGCCTGAGTCTGCAGTTAGTCTAGCTTGGCCTGAAGCTTAAGTCATACATGGAAAGAAACCTGGAAAGCTCCTGTGCCTGGGAGCCTGTCTTTACTGCAGAAATGCTGCTGCTTGAAAGCTGGGCTGCTGCCTAAGAGTCTGTGTGCCAACCAACTCAGATTGTTCTGCCAGGCATGTGGATCAATGGGACCATCCCTGTATCCAAGCGCTGCTGAAGTCTATTCCAGGTGAAGACTGAGACTGCTTTCTGTTCAGTCCCATCTTGGAGTCAGGTAAGGGAACTGCTAGCTTTTATCAAGTGGAGTGGACCAGGATGTGAGGAGCCATTGATGCATGCCTTAGTGCAAAGGTACTCGACCCTTCTGGAGGAGTCAGACCGTGTGGTCACTCCTTGGGTCTGGACTCTTTGTAGACAAGGAAATCTTGTGCAGTGCTCCTGCACTCCAGCAGAAAAGAAAGTGACAAGCTGACAGATGCTGCAAGCCAGGCAGAATGTGACAAGCTGCTAGATCCTGCAAGCTATCAAGAAGATGTCAAGCTGCTAGACCAATTTACCTCATCAAGAATGCCTGCTGTTAATCCACATTGCTGCTCAAGGCCCCAGCTCTCTGGCCTACTTAGAGATTCTGCTTCCAACGCTGTGAACTGAGACTCCAGAACCATGAGTAAAACAGGGTGTGCCTTGACCTAGGGATTAGTTAAAAGTTTGCAAGAACTTATAGATTATTTGAAGTTTATTCCCAGGGCCCCAATGCTGGCCAACCATGGCAACGATTGGGTATGCTCCTTAACATGGGTACCCAGTTAGACTGTAGGAGCACTGGTACCAGTGGGGGAGGTGGTCAAGATTCAGTATATGAGTTGTTGCTGTTGTGGATGGGTGATGTTATAGTTGTGGTTATTGGGTTTTGCCAGATTATCAGTTATTGCCATTGCCTATTTATATGTCATCCCATTCCCCTTTTCACTATAATAACAGTCTCTGGCCTGAGCCAATAGGACTACAGCTAAGGAATGTGGGTTTTAATTCACAATCAAAGACATTCAATGATTTTGAATAGATTACCCATAAGTACTGTGTCAAAGCATAATGCTGCTTAATACAATGTAGTATACTAGGAATCTGATGTTTAGTGTGTATAAGGTCATTTTGAGGTACTTTATGAATGTAAATGTGATAACATGAAATACAACTACATTTTCAATGAATATAAAGAAATAAGGAATTCCAGAAAAATAGAAAATAAAAATTTTGAAAAATAAAACACATTTCATGGGGCTCTATGTATGACTTTAAAATGTTAATGTGAAAAAGGAAACAGTCATAAAAAAGAATAAAGTATCAATCATGAATTTTTTTTGTCAGTTTTTAAAAAAAATAAGCAGATTGGTAATGGCTTATTCATTATATGTGAATTCTGGTATCCAGTGGGGTGGAAGTTTCAAACTTTAGAAACATTTCTTTTTGTGTCAAATTCATGATAAATGTCCCATAGATGACACTTTATGTAAAGAATTAATTCCCTTAATATAGCTATTGATGATAATGCCCAATCACAGTGCAACAACTAAGATGCATGTTTACTATCTGCAGGGTCTCTTTTGGATGCAAGAAAAAAAAATATTTTTAGACATCTTGCAGTCAAAGAGCATGTTATTGATTGCATGCAGGTAAACAGACCTAAGTAGAAACAGCAGACCTGTGAGGGTCTCTTACATCAGCGCCTGTACGCGGAAGTCCATTTAAATTAATGTCAGTAGAAGTGCAGCCAGCATTCAGTGCCCATTAAGAAATCTCTCTGGACACTGTAGCTCAGTATTCAAAGCTTAAAACATTTATTTCTGTCTCAAACAGGAGTTTCTCAGCTAGTCAGCATATCCCAGGGAGGCTACCCACTGAACTATTCACACTCAATTCATGAGTGCTTTGTCGAAGTGTAGTGCATCACCCAGAGTACAACTTTGCATACATATTCAGTTGTTAAGAAAATACCAAAAACATGGGAATGCCATTAATCAATCAATCATCCACAACATAAAATTAGATAGGACTCCAACAGTTCAAATACAATTCAAGGAGTTAAACAAGCAGTTATACTGCATGCTCTGTTTATAGTTCTCCACATTGTTCAGAATGACAATGAAACCCCTTACTCCCTGTCTAAAGTTAAGCATGCACTATTATGGTATTTTATTTATACCAGCCTGTTATATTTTACACTTGTGGATTAAGAACTACAAATAACGGTAGTAAGTGAGGTAAACACCAGGATAGAGACATTGATAGGGAGAAGGGTAGGGGTCAATGGAGAAAATGACAAAGGCAATAAGGAAAGGGATGGAGCAAAAAAGGGGTAAGGTTATCAAGCAATGGAGGATGATGAGTACCAATGCCCATAGCTTGAGCAACAAGGTCCCTGAACTGGTGACCTTGATGGAAGAGGGATGTCTGTTTATCATAGCAGTCACAGAAATATGGTACACAGAGAACCATGACTGGGATGTTAACATATCATGGTACACAACCTATAGGAGAGACAGAGAGAGGAGAAGAGGGTGAGGAGTAGCTCTCTATGTAAGGGAAGGGATAAAAGCAACAGAACAAATGAGTAAACAGGGCGTAGAGGAGGCACTGAGGGTCACCTAACAGACTCGAAATGGCACCACAAGCCACACGGGGGTTGTATACAGACACCCATCTCAGGGGGAGGGAATGGACTAGGATATGACAGAAGGCATCCTTAGGATGGCAGAGATAGGGTAGATACTGTTGATGGGGGACCTGAATATGCCAGATGTTAACTGAAGCACCTTTGCTGCAGCCACATCCAAGAGCAGAGCCATTCTTGATGACCTACAGTGGGGCATGCATCAGACAGCTAATTTTGGAAGCCACTCATGAGGGAACAATCTTAGACCTCATACTCTCAAATGGGGACAGTGAGAGGATCTCAGATCTAGAAGTGGGTAGCCATCTGGGAACAAGTGACCACCAAACAGTGTGGTTCATGAAAAACTCGGCTACAGAGTCAAGCCATACAAAAGTGAGGGTATTGGACTTCAGTAGGGCTAACTTTGGCAAGATGGGAGAGAGCTTTAGAAAAGCACTAGCAAACATGCTTGAAGGAGGGGTGGAGCAACTATGGGGAAACATCAAAAGTGCCACCAAAGAGGAAACAAGCCTTTGTGTGAAGCAGATAAACAAATCAGAATGAAAGAAAAAAACACTAAGGTTCTCAAAAGAGGTGGAGGGAAGGATAGGGAGAAAAAGATAGCATTTAGTAAGTATAAGGAAACATAGAAGGAGCAGGACAGAGAACTATTCCAGATAAGGCAGAAGGAACCAGGGAGGGAAGTCAGAATGGCAAAGGCCCAAACTGAGGAAAAGATAGCCAACTTGGTTAAGAATGGGGATAAAACCTTTTATTGGTAAATCAGGGAGAGCAGAAAGACAAAGGGAGTGACAGTGAGGCTGAATAGAATGGATGGTGGGTGGCAGAGAGGGACAGTGAAAAAGCAGGGATACTGAATGAATACTGCTCAGTATTCACAAAAGTGGAGGTGGAGGAGGTACCTAATCCAATTAACAGAAGCACTCTGGATAGGGGGGGTTGATCCCAATCCTTTCACAGAAGAAAGGCTTCTGAAAGAACTCCTAAAACTGAAGGTGGACAAAGCAATGGGGCCTGATGGGATTCACCCCAGAATTCTGAAAGAATTAAGGGGAGAGCTAGTGACACCACTGACTACCTTTTTAACAAATCATGGGAGGATGGTATGGTACCTGAGGACTGGAGGAAGGTGGATGTGATTCCACTTCACAAAGTGCCCACTACTGAGGTAACACTGACTGGTCTGTAGTTCTCTGCCTCCTCCCTGGTACCACTCTTGTGGAGCGGGATCACATGAGCCCTTCTCCAGTCTTCTGGGACCTCTCCTGTGCTCAGAGACTTACTAAACAGTTCTGATAATGGCTCTGCTAGTTCGACCCTTAGCTCCTTTAGTACCCTGGAATGTATGCCATCAGGTCCCACTGCCATGTCCACCATGAGCTTATCGAGCTCTTGTCGGACCCTTTCTTTTGTGATAGGACTAGTGCACAATACCCTCCCCTCTGTGTCCATATTGCTGAGCTGTGGGCCCTGCCTTACCTTCTCTTCAGTAAATACTGAGCAGAAGTGTCTATTTAGGATAGATGCTTTTACATGGTCCTCCTCCTCACATGCCCCTTATCCCCTTTGATCTTAGCAATACCCCCTCTGGACTTCTCCTTTCACTAATGTATCTATAAAAAATCTTGTCACCTTCTGTTACTGTTTGTGCTAGTGTTTCCTCGGTTTGGGCCTGTGCCTGCTTTGCTGCCTTCCCTGCTTCTCTTAGGGAAGTTTGGTATGCCTCCCTATCTTCATCCCGATGTGTTCCCTTATATTTCCTGAAGGCCAGCCTTTTGGCTCTGACCTTTTCTGCTACTGTTTTTCAGAACCAAAGTGGTTTCCTTCTTCTTCTTTTGCACTTCCTTTTCTCTCTAACACAATGGGATGTTGCTTCAAGTATTGCATCCTTAATACTTGCTCACTTTGCCTGTACCCCCTCACCTGTATTTCTTCTTGCCAGGGCTAGCTTAACTCTGTTGGCCATCTTATCAAAATCAGTTCCTCTGAAGTCCCATATCTTTGCCTTGGAATGGGATGGTTTAGTTCTAATGGCCAAATTGAACCATACCATGTGATGGCCACTAGCCCCCAGGTGACCTTCTATCTGGAGATCTGTGATCCCTTCCCTATTAGTCAGTACTAGATCTAGGGTAACCATGTCTCTTGTGAGTTGCTGTACCAGTTGTTTGAGCCCCTTCTCCTGCAGGGGATCCACTATGTGATTAGTTCTGGCAAATGTTCCTGCTGGTATTGATCAATCTTTATCTGGCATGTTGAAGTTTCCCATTATCAGAACCTCCCCTTTAGCTTTCACGTTTTGTATATCTTCTAGCAGTAATGTGTCTATGTCCTCCCCCTGGTCTGGAGGCCTGTAGACAACCCCAGTTCATATGGCTGTCCCATTTCCTGTTTCCTGGGTGACCAACAGTTCTTCTGGCTCCTTATGTGTATTCTGAATTTCTGTAGCTTTGATATTTTCATTGACATAAAGGGCCACTCCACTCCCCCCCTCTTTTTTGCACATCAGTCTCTTTTGAAGAGTACATAGCCAGGTAATGAAGTCTCCCAAGTGTGGTTACTGGTAAACCATGTCTTGCTAATTGCTACTATTCCCAGTTTAGCCTCTGTCATTATTGCCTACAGGTCTGGGATCTTGTTTCCCAGACAGTGAGCATTTGTGTACATGACTTTCCATTGGCCAAATTTCGGTGTGTTAGTTGTTGGGTGAGGACTGGCATTTCCCTAGTGCATTGTATGAGGAGCCAGACCTTTTCCCTTACCTGGTGATGCAAATAAACTACAAAAATGCTGAACTCCTCAGTTAGCGGTCTGACTTTGAAGAGTGAAGATATGTCTGCAGTCCACAGAAGATGACAGCACTGGACCCCCCATCCCCTTCCCCATGTGGATAAGTAAGGCTTTGGTTGTGGGGGACAGTAATGCCACAAAAGACATTGCTGGACAGTTTTCTTCTTACAGGTAAAAAAAGTGCAATAGACATCGATGGATGGTTCTTTTTTTTACAGGAAACAAACATAAAGAGGAAAAAAAAGGACCACAAAACAGGATTTGTTCAAGCACACTGGGGGATTGGGCACCTCCAGTGTCACTGTTATGTTTCTGGAGGTGGTGCTAGGTGGGTCGAATGGCAGGAAAAAGTATATAATAAAAAGGAACCACACTGCACCAGATTGATGGGTGGATTTGGAATCCCAATACTAGGAGATTGAGCATCCCCAGTGTCACTTGTATATTTGGGGGTGCTGAGAGGAAAAGGAAGGTGGGGATATCTATAATATAAATATTTTATTGGCACAGAACTATTTTCTTGTTGCCAAGGTCATGGCGGAAGAGGGCAGACTCTGCCATATCAAAGATGGCTGCTATTCATTATTGTGCACGCGCAGTGGTGTTTAGTGGCCATCTTTGATATGACAGAATCTGACATGTTCTGCCATGACCTCAGCTACAAAAAAATAATGCTGTACCATTCTGAATGAACAGTGTGCAGCGTTTCACCATTGTAGAAGTGACTGTAAGGCAGTTCCACACACAGTTGTTTGTTCAGAAAAAATTCATTTTTTCTGATCATAAAGGTCTGTAAAGCTCTGCCCACTGCAGCTCTAAAAAGTGTTATTGTTGTTACTGTTAAAATGTCTGTGGGTATATTATTAGTTATAGTCATTAATTGCATGTGTTTTACAATATCATAGTTTAAAATGGTATTCTGTTTGGGGGTGACAGGAATGAGAGGTGGGAAGTTATAGCATCACAGTGGGTTGTACTGTGTAAGCATCTGGCCCACTGCAATTTACTCTGGGTGGAGGCGCTGCACTATTTATTAATGTCTTTGGGAAAGAACCCCCAATTGTCACCAAAACAGAGCGCATGCCCCTTAAACTGTACTGTGGATGTCAGGCAGGGGTTATAGTCCATTGGTACACAGCACCCAGGTTACAGATATTGGGCCTTATGCACTTTGCCTACATGAGCAAAAACTGGGTGTGTAGGCATAGTTATGCATGAATGCCATGCAGTGGGGGTCCCGTGGACCACTGGCTGCATTTACTAACAGTGCGGAAGACATATACACACCAGACCCCTGGCCATGCATATAGCTACACATGGGAGGTGGGCAGGGGGCATTAAAGCCACATAGTGCAGCACACTAGAACACATAAGAGGGCGGCTGTTATGCTAGGGTAAAACCTGCCATAAGTCCCCTATGCACCCTGCCTCTGCACACACTGGATGAGGAAACCTCCCGGTGGCAGGTGGGCATCCACCACAGAATTGATCAGCCCTATCCTTGTACCCCCAAGGTTGACCCCCCACACACAGTGCTGTCCATTCCCCCGATGCAGCATCCCTCACCTGGATATGTGCATTGATGTGGTCCCTAATTTCATAGTATCTCAAGCAATTTGTTGATAGCCATCCATACCTAGCCTGGGCTACTTCAAAGGGGATTATGATATCCCTCTGCAAAAGTTGGCTTTGGGCACATATACCCTTAGCAGCTTGTATTTGAAACCAACCATCTGAGCTGGCTATACAGAAAGAAGGGTTTACTAGCTATCACTGGTATTGCCATAAATGGTGACCTGTAATTCTTCAGTCTAATCCCCATTTGCAGCCTTCCAGTACTGCCACTCTGCATGTAAAAGGGATATTCTTTCAATTTTGAGGCTGAGAAGGAAAAGTAACTGTGCCTGTATTGGAGGGGATACCTTTTCAGCTAGATATATGGTTTTCCAGTGTGATTTAGAGTAAGGATGTCCCATCATTAAGGCCACTCATATCTGGGTTGCAACCCAGTATCTAGGTAAATAGGAGACCGATAACCTTCCAGAATGCTTAGGAAGATAATGAATAGGTCTGTGAATCAATGTGGTTTTTTTTTGTGCGTGTTCTTTGTTTATCCCTCCTTCTTGCCTGCCACTCCTTCCGGCTGCTCATGCCTCCCGCGACCACCTCACCCTGACCTCCCTCCCCACACCCCAGATCGCAGCCGACCGAGGGGTGGCCCGGCATATCCCTTCTCCAGGTGGGTCCCCCTCCTCTGAGGGGGAAGGCGCCAGGAGGGCCAACCAGCGCACTAGGCATCAGTCCCTGAGTGCTGCTGAGGTAGGTTTGAAGGCATCAGGGCATCT
This sequence comes from Neoceratodus forsteri, assembly GCA_016271365.2. Lineage (NCBI taxonomy): Eukaryota > Metazoa > Chordata > Ceratodontiformes > Ceratodontidae > Neoceratodus > Neoceratodus forsteri. The sequence continues at coordinate 111,897,804 of CM057455.1, read as the reverse complement.
CAGGCCGACAGGAGCAAGGCAGCCATCATCCAGCAGACCAGGAGGCCAGATTTTCCACTTTTCTTCCCAGGCCGTGGTGTGCCATGAACATCTGGGCAGAGCCGACGTTCACCACGCCCCCATGTGTGTGAGGCTCTGCTGCTGGTTACCCCGGCCTCCACCAGGGAGTACCAGACAGCGAGCCGTGTCCCCTCCCTCCCCCTGGAGTAGGTGAACAGTCATAGGATGCTCGAGCCTACTCCCCCGGCTGGCTCTCCAGCGACCAAGTCCGTTCCCGAACCCGGTGCGCTGGCGTCGCAAGCGGAAATTCAACCGCTGCGTCGATGAGCCGACAATGTGTTTTTTTAATTCCAGACATGCTTCATGAAGTAGGACTTTCATGGCTCCAAATCCTTTTTTGAAATTATACAAGGAACACACTGAAATAAGTAAAGGAGCCGAGGCGGCACATTCATGTTTAGGGCCTGAATCCAGGAATGGAGAGAGAGAAGGGCAGCAAAGACCATCTATGAATATCTTGCCATAACTGTGCTATTAGGGGTCTATAATTCATTTGATATTACTTAGGAATCTGAGTTGTTAAATCAATTCCTAAATATTTCAAAGAATGAAAATCCCACCTCACAGGGAAGGCTTTACGAAGGCCTAAGGGAGTTTCATAATTAAAGTTTACAACTTCAGTTTTGGCAGCATTGAGGGAGTAACCCGACAGGGTGGAAAACTGGGAAATTTGGTCAACGACTGCCAGAAGAGACATACTAGGATTCACAAGGTACAACAAAATATCATCCATGTATAAAGTGAGCTTATGAGTTAGTCACCCCAGCTAGATTCCTGCAATTTCTTGGTTCTCTCATATACTCTTGAGTCAAAAACTCAATATACAGGGCAAAAAGAAGCAATGACATTTGGCAGCTATGATGGGTGCCCCTTTCAAGTTGAAAATATCCATTCACCTGAATATCAGACTAGACAATTAATAAAAAGTGAATAAAGGCCTGTAGGGGAAGGGATACCTCTTTCAGCAAGGGAACCCAAATCTGAAAAGGCCCATCCTTAAAAAAAGCCCAAGAGACCTTGTCACAGGAGTTTTGGTATCTAAACTATGTGGCAGAGCAGGTTGTTTAGAATAATGAATTGAGTCTACTATACAAACTGTACACCTGATGTTGTCCTGTGCCTGACTGCTTGGGTTAGGCCCAGTCTGATCTAGATGTATTAGTTCCAGAATTATCTGCTGTAAATGATTGGTAATTAAGGATGTAAGTAACTTACAGTTAGTGTTAAAAATAGAAATGGTCTGACAAGATGAACAAACTGAGTAGTCCTTTCCAGATTTGGGTATGACAGCAGTAATAGCCTGAGACCAAGAAACAGGAATGGAGCACTCAGAAGACAACCCCTCCGAGTAAACATTCAGTAATAATGGTATAAGCATGTTTGTATGGTGCTTATGAAATTCACCAGGTAGGCCTTTCTTGCTTGGACATTTCCTGGACTTAAGAGCCGCAATCATTGTTGATAACTCGGTGGAAGTAGCAGGAGACAACAAAGTTTCACCTTGCTGTTGTGAAAGGGTCGGGAGGGATAAGCTGTGAAGGTAGTGGGTCATAAAGGTATTTTCTTGTATTGGGCCTGGTGTATATAGCTCTTTATAAAACATTTTAAAAGCCTCAACAATCTCATGGACCAGGTGCAGTGTTTGTTGTGTAGTTGGGTGTTTCAAGGTCGATACTGTAGCCTTCTCCCTCTGTACCCACACTCTGCCAGCTAAAAGCAGCAGAGTGGTATAATCCCCCCATAGTAATATTTTTATTTAAAAAAAGGAGTTTTTGTTCCACCTGGTAGTCAAGACAGACTTTTAACTCCTTTCTTAAAGCAAATAAGACTTTTGTCCAGGCCTTAACAAATCAAATTGGGATTCTAACGGAGTGATTTGTCGCTGAAGCTGATCTCTCCTAGCCTCCCATTGTTTCTTCTTTTGTACGGAGAGAGAAATATATTTCCCTCATAATGTGGCCTTAACAGTGTCCCAGAGTAAAGCTGGAGACACATCCGGGGAATCATTATCCATGAGGCCCTCATCATAAACCTCATGTTTTACCTCTGCATCCTGTAACAGAGAAATATTTAGGTACCAAAAGGCATTTTTTCCTAAAATTCCTCAGCTTCAAATTTAAAAAGAGTGGCGCATGAACAGACTAGACCAAATCTCCAATCCAGCAATCCTGTACAAACCAGAAAGCTTGCTTTAGTAAGAAAAAGTAATCAGTTCTGGAATATATCTGATATGGTGGTGGGTAATAAGTATAGTTCCTATGTTATCCATGTAAGTGGTGCCAAATATAAGGGTATCTCATGACCCCCAAGATCCCTGTTAGGTCTTTGGCAGTTCTGTTATCCCTCCTGGGAATTCATGAGGTAATGTCCAATTGTGTATTAAGAGCCAGATTAAATTCCTCTTCACAAATAATCTCTCCTCCTGCCCATTCTTGAAATGTTAGAAAAAAATTATGCTAAATCTGAAAATCGATCTCAGAGGAATGCATACGGAGGCAAGAGTTAGTAATTCACCCTGGAATGTGCCCTTCATAAGGAAACATCTCCCCTCCTTATCTGCCAAGACATCAAGTTCCTTGAAAGCAACTCTTATAGGTACCAAAAAAGCAGCTCCTACAGCATCCCTTTTTGTATAAGGCACAGGCAGCAGTACAAAACCCAAACCTTCCAAGTTTAACATGCTCCTGAGGAGAAATATGCATATCCTGTAGTCAAAAAGAATCTACACGAGTTCTTCTCAGGAAACTTTTGACAGGGCTTGTCAAGCCATTGTCATTATAGGAGCAACACACTGTGGATTTATCCATCCCAAAAATCAAAGCTTACAACTGTAATACGCAATTTCCCATCAAACACCTGCAATGTGGACTGAATCAAAATGGATGGTGACCTCAAGTTTCCTGCATGTAAAAACATAAATAGAAGACCCAACAACTGTAACTGAATAAACAGGAACAGGGAGGTGATAAAAAAACAATAACAGATACTCCCAAGGTAAGAAGTCCGACATAACAGGATTTCTACTTACCCTCCCCAAACAGTGGGTGGAAATGGATGGATTAGGGAAGGAAGAGAAACAAATGCCTCCACAAAGAGAGGCCCTCTCCCTGAGTTGACTCTATGCAGTGTAGCTCATTAGTTAAGGAGCAAGTCCTTAATCACCTGGAACCAGAAAAACACTATTAGGGCCAGCCAAAGCAGCCTCCCCAAGAAGTAGAATGAACATTCATACTTTAAACAACAGTGAAGTGACTCTTAGCAATAATGAAAAGATGCTAACAGCTACACACTGTAGCTTACCACCCAAACAGTGACCTCATAAACTCACTGATATCCCAAACAGAAAAATAGAATGCCTAGATCTCCAGCAGAAACAAAACCAGTGTTGGGTAAATTAACGAGCAGGTATAAGCAACTCAGATAAAAGAACTTCAAAATATAAAGAAATTGCCAACACATTAACAAAATATCTTGAGCTGTGACCTAAGTTCCTCAAAAAGTAAATATTATATTTTCAGGAGGTTAAAACTGAGTCAGTAGGGTAAACCATTGTCTCTGAACAATAAAAAGTAAAATAAGCCCTGCCTAGGCCATTATAACATTGTCAAGATGTACAGAGTACATATCTAGTCCCAACACAGCTCTCTAGTCGTATATCTAAGCACTCCAATGTTGTAAACCAGAACTACAGCTAAAAGTATAAAGTCAGCCAAAATTTAAAACAGGGAGTTGTTGCCATGGAGAGAAGTTCAGACAACAGAAACATAATTACTTTTATGTGTCTGATGAAGTTGTAATACTTAAGGATGTGCTGACAGATGGCAATACAAAAAAAAAGTATCCCAAGATTATTTCTTGAACTTCACTCAGTTGAACACCACTGATGTTATGAGGGAAAGTAGGTTTGGGAAACACAAACAAGTAACTGGCTCTAGTCACTGTCTGGTGCACCAGCAGACAAATGCACTGAATACCTGCTCCTAAGCTTTATAAACAGGCTGTTCCAGCAAGATTTACAAAGGTGAGAAATACAAAACTGCTGAAGGAGCTTCTGTAATGTCCAGTGCTCCATTAGTGCAACCAATGTATTAGAGGTACCGTTAACTCACAGAGTTGCTATATTTAACTGCTGCAGAGCATCTCTGGCAAGCTGTAAGGAGGAAGCACCCCTCAACCTCTGTGCCACTAATAACCAATCGGGTGGAAGGAGCATCACTGGACATGCAGTCCATCTCTGAGGATGAGATGGAGAGCCCCTTAATTTGAAGCACTTCCAAAGTTTTTTCAGCTGAAGTATACAGTTGGGGACCCATGTCCAAAAAAATCTTCAGTTCGTCCAGATACAGCATTTGAAAATGGAAAACCTTCTCATACAAAAGTCAAAGAATTGTGACATATTGTTGATGGGCCTGTTGAAATTATGGTGAGTAGTCATCAGTTGAAACTAAGCTTTCAGTTCGGGTATGTTATCTCTTTTTTTTGCCCAAGCCTTCTGAAGTATATCTTCTTTTGTTTTATAGCTACTTAGTGTGAAAATGATACAGCAGGGGTGGGCTGGAGGCTCAGAGGGTTTTGGTATAAGCAAATGATGAGATCTCTCCACTGAAATATATACTCTGAGGGCAGGTCCAAGTCATTGCATAGTAGGTTTTCAAGTAAAGGCTGTCATTGAAGCCCTCTCTGCTCCCTTGGTTGAGCCATAGAACCAGAGACTTTTACATCTGACTCTCCCTTCAAGATCCAGACATTTAGCTTGACGTGAAAGCGAGTGCCGTAATAAGGCCTCCACTGCATGGCACAGTTGAGCAGTAGTATTCTCTTCAGCTGAAAGCCACTCTTCAGTCTGGTCCAAACACTGTTCAGTTTTTGTATGTTTGTCCATTAGGCTTTTAAATTCCTTTTTTGTTTTCCACTTGGGAGTCACAGATCTCTTTTAAGAGGGTCTCATATTGTGAGCATGAGAAATTTTCTGCTTCACGCTCAGTGTCATAGTCAGTGTCTCTTGCGCTACTCTGTGAAGGGCTCCTTCTGCAACCTCAAGAATCAGCATTTAATTTGTCAGCATCCATCTATATAGGAAGACTTTTAGATATATTTCTGACACTTTTGTCTGTCTCTCATCCTCCTCCAGACATATCGAACCATTTGCAGATCCAACACTTGCTAAAGAGGACTTTATTTATCTTGGGAAGGCTAAAGCTAATTTCCTATACTTTTGATGGCTGTGTGGCAAAATCCAGTAATTTTTTAGGTTAAAAAATAAAATGAAAGAAGACTCACAATCACGACACTGGGGGACTGGGCAGGACCCCACTGAACATGAAATATTGTAGCTGCTCTGTACTACTAATGTCACTCACATCCTATGTGTGTGCACAACTGTTGTAACAGGTACGTGTGTGTGTGTGTGTGTGTGTGTGTGTGTGTGTGTGTGTGTGTGTGTGTGTTGTGTGCATTTTCAAAGGGGGGGTATGTCCAGAACCAATAGCATTTTTCACTGCATTACTTTGATGTTTATGATTTTGATTTTTCTACTATTGTGGCATAAATGTGGGACTTTTACATTATTTGTTTAGGTATGTTGACTTTAACATCATTTATTTATGTATGTATTTGTTTATTTCATAAGTGTCACCAGGAAAGACATACTGAGCTGAAACATAGCTCATTTCCAGCTGTGTCCTGGGGGAAGGAGAAAGAGAGATGCAAGAACAACATAGAGCAATATAATATACAGTATACAATAAAACATCATACAGAAATATAAAATAAACAGTACAAAATGAACATGAATGATGGTTATCAGGCAAGTAAAATTATAGGCAAAACTTTTACAAGGACACAGCGGTGAATCTGTCTCATGGGTACAAGCAATAGAACTTTTCAGCATTGAGGGTACCAGATAGGGTACTGAATGAAGGGGCACAGATGTGGGGGGGGGGAAGAAGGGGGAGTGTAGACAAGTGAGGGAGGAAGAAGAGAGGGAGAAGGGCTGGTGAGATAGGTGGAGGGGAAAGGAGGAGGAAAGGGGAAGATGGTTAATTGAGGAGGTTGGAAGGGATATGACTCAACGGCAGCCACAGGAGGAAGTTGTGTGGTCATTGCGAAAGAGGGAAGAGGGTGAACTAAGGATTAGGGATGGGCTACAACTCAAGGACAGGGACAGGGGGTAGCTGTGTAGTCATGGACCATGGAGGAGAGAGGTGTTTGGAAGAGGATAGAAGGAATGGTTAGGGGGAGTGAGTTCTAAAATTTAGGAAAGCAGAAAGAGAAGGCAGCCTGACCAATGAAAGATTTGACTTCACAGTAATACAACTAAGTCACATATTAATTCTATATTTTATCTCCCGCTTCAGTCATTCTGCTAATTTTTATTTTGATTAGTTGATGACTATTTTTGTTCTTTGGCCAGTTCCACAATTTATTGCTTGGTACTTGTTTTTGTCAACTTATTTTTAGACATAATTTTCCTCTTTATTTTTATTACATTTATATGAGCTTTATATTGTACAATTTTGTATCTGTTATTTTTCCCCCTTCCCATTCCCCCATGATGCATCTGAAAATGAGCTCAGTATGTCTTTCTTCACAAAACCTTTGAAATAAATAAATCTCTTATCATATTAATGGATTAGCAGCCATTGTGGCTCTTACCAGAGTTTGCTGACTATAGAGACATTGTTTATGGTGCTGCTCCAACTTATCTAGCATGGACTGTCACTTTTATTCATAGATACATACATACATAGATACATAGACAGTGTCGGCAGATAAGGGCCTATGGCCCACCCAGTCTGCCCATTTAAGTTTGTAAGTTCAGTTTATGTTTTTCAGGAAGTCTGTTGCCCCTTACCCCTGACCTCCAGAATTCCTTTATGTCTATCCCATGCATTCTTAAATCCCGTGATTGTTTCAGCCACCACCACTTCCTCTGGCAGGGTGTTCCACTTGTCCACCACCCGTTCTGTGAAGAAATTCTTCCTCACGCTTTCCTCTGAATCGTCCTCCTCCAACTTCATCCCATGCCCTCTAGTCCTGGAACATCTTTTTCTGCTTAAAATAGTGCATTCCTGCACCCTGTTCCTCCCTGTAAGATACTTGTATGTCTCTATCATATCCTCTCTCCCTCCTCTCCTCCAGGGAGTACATGTTCAGTGCCTTCAACCTGTCCTCATAGGACTTGTGATGCAATCCATGCACCATCTTTGTTGCCCTCCTCTGAACCTTCTCTGCCCTGTCTATGTCCTCACGTAGGTAAGGTCTCCAGAACTGCACAGTGTACTCCAGGTGCGGCCTCACTAGTGTCTTGTATAGGGAATTATGACCTCCTTTCCTGCTGGTGATGCTCCTGCCTATGCATCCCAGCATCCTATTTGCTTTACCTGCTGCCTTGTCACACTGTTTCCTGCCTTGAGGTCATCAGAGATGATAACTCCAAGATCCCTTTCCTGCTTGGTGCATGCTATATCCTCAACCCCCAACTGATATATTGTGCCAGGGTTTTTGTGCCCCATATGCATTATCTTGCACTTCCTTGCATTGAATTTCAACTGCCAAACCCTGACCATTCTTCAAGTTTCTGCAGGTCCTTCTCATTCTGTCTACACCTCTGGTGTGTCTACTCTGTTACAGAGCTTTGTGTCATCAGCTGAACAGTGAAATTCTGCCTTCTAGGTCCTGTGCAATGTCACTGATGAAGATATTGAATAGTACCGGTCCCAGCACTAATCCCTGTGGTACCCCACTGGTCACTCTTCCTCTGTGGAGTGACAGCCATTTACCACCACCCTCTGTGTCCTGCTGCCCAGCCAGTTACCTACCCACTGCACTACTGTCCTGCCCACACCCATATTCCCCAGTTTGTGCAATAGTCTTCTATGTGGCACAGTGTCAAAGGCCTTGCTGAAGTCCAGATAGGCCATGTCCACTGCCCTCCCTGATCCACCTCCCTAGTCACCCAGTCAAAAAATTCAATGAGGTTGGTCTGACATGACCTTCCCCTGGTGAAACCATGCTGCCTTGGGTCCTGTAGTCCATTGACAACCAGATGTTCCACCAATCTCTCCTTCAGTAGTGCTTCCATGATCTTCCCCACTACCGAGGTGAGGCTGACTGGTCTATAATTCCCCGCTTCCTCTTTGTTCCCACTTTTGTATAAGGGGACTACATCTGCTATCCTCCAGTCTTTGGGTACCTCCCCTGTTTCTAGTGATTGGCTAAACAGGATAGCAAGAGGTTCAGCCACCACCTCTCTTAGTTCTTTAAGGACCCTGGGGTGCACCCCATCTGGCCCCATTGCTTTATCAACTCTTATTACTTCCAGTTCCTTCAGGACCCTTTCTCGTGTAAAGGGACTTGTGTCCATTTCTGCAACATTCTCACCCCTTGTACTCCAAAAAGGTTTTGTCCTCTCTACCCACTGATTTTGCAATGTGTTCTTCTGTCTGAGCTTTGGCTTCCCTTACTGACCTCCCTGCCTCCCTTTGCTTCTCCTGGTACTTCTCCCTATCCCCTTCTGCCTGTGTCTTTTTGTATTGCCTGAATGCAATCTTTTTGGCTTTCACTTTCTTTGCTACCTCTTTGGAAAACATAATGGTCTCCTCTTCCTTTTCCTCTTGCTAACCTGCTTAATACATAATTCTGTTGCTCTTGTAATCCCCATTTTAAATACTTCCCACTGTTCCTCAACCCCTGATTCCTGCCCCATTCCCCTTAATGCCTCTTTCAAGTATCTCCCCATTTTCCCAAAGTTTGCCCCCCTAAAATCCAGGATACGTGTTTTTGTGTGGTTTGGTGCTGCTCTTTCTGTGATTTCAAACCACAGTGACTGGTGGTCACTGTTCCCCAGGTGCTCCCCCACTGTTACCCCCATCACACTGTCCCTGTTTGTGAGCACAAGGTCCAGTATTGCCTTCTGCCGAGTTGGTTCCATGACCAGTTGCTTGAGGAAGACACCCTGAAGGAGTCCAGGATAAATCTGCTCCTAGTTGATGCTGCTGCTGGGATGCTCCAGTCCACATCTGGAAATTGAAGTCTCCAACCAGTACTACCTCACCCTTGTCTGCCATCCTCTGGATGGCTAGCATCAACTCCTATCTGTTTCTTCCTGCTGGGCTGGTGGTCTATAGACCACACCTGTGCGGATGGCTGTCCCCATTTTCCTTTCCAGCTTAACCCACAGTATCTCTCCCCATTTTGTTCCTCCTGGATCTCTGTGGCCCTTATGTCATTTTTCACATACAGTGCCACTCCTCCTCCCTTCCTGCCTGCCCTGTCTCTTCTGAATATGTTGTAGCCAGGTATGGCCAACTCCCAGTCGTGGTTATCATTACACCAGGTTTCAGTGATGGCCACAATGTCCAGGTCTGACTGCACCATGACAGCCTCCAGGTCTTCCATCTTGTTGCTAAGGCTCCTGGCATTTGCACACATGACTTTCCATGATTTGACCTCCCTAGACTGTTTCGCTGTTCTACTCCAGCCCCTTCCTTGGTTGTCCTTTATCCCTGGTTCACCTTGCTGTCTGCCTTTCTGCTGAATTTTGCCCTGTTCTGCCTATCCACCTCCTGGGCGCTAATCTCCATCTTTTGCACTTGGCTAACCTCCATCCTTTCCTTCCATTTCTCTGGGTACCTCTATTTGGTTGTCCCTGTTTGGCAGTGTGGCATATGAGTTCTTGAGTGGAATAGGATCTGGGATGTGCCTCTGCCTGACTGGTCTAACCCTTCCTGAGCCCACTGTCATCCAAGTACTCCTTGTTCTCTGCATCCTTTGAGGCAGCTGCATTGGACTGAGTGGTCTTCTGTCTCTTTGCCCTTGACAACCCCCTGTATATTTACCACTGTTCTTTGTGTACTTCTCTCTCTCCCTTGCCTCTCCCTTTTTTCTCTGCTCCTAATTTTTTTCCTCCCTGGCCCTGGTCAGCCACTTCTTTCCAATCATCCACCCAGCCCAGTCCCCTGACCATTGGGCACTCACTTTTGTACCCCCATGGCTTACACTCCATGGCAGGGTGGTAAGGAGCCCCCAACTTGACCCACCAGGACTGAATCCAGTGTTCGGGTGGTGCCCTCTCACTCCATATTGCCACTTAACTGGACCACAATTTCTGCTTTTTTCCCCGTGGAGAGGAGTGTGCAGTGCTAAGAATGGCTGTGCGTTTGCATGAAGCACACCCATCACCTGCTCCACCTCTGTGCCCCACTGTACAGGACCTGGTGTGCCAACACCTAGCCACCACTAGGTGTCAGGCAAACACTGGTCGCTGTTCCCCACCCTACCTACCTGGGAGAGAAGAGCTGTCTTCTGGATGCTCAATCCTCTCCCACCGTGGCTGGCCACCAGAGAACTGCTCTCACCATGAACATGGGTAGCAAGCATAGCAGGAGGAAAGGCATCACTACCTCAGCCCTCCAAGCCACTGGGCTGGCTCCTTCCTTGCCTGTCTTGATGCAGGCTCCTTTCCTGCTGTGCCTCCTTTATCTCCAAATTTTGGTTTGGCTCCCTCCTCTAGAATCTTGCTTCTCTCCTGTCTATCCCCCCCTTCTACTCTCTTGCTTCTTACTCTCTTTGTAATGCTTACTTTTGCCCCCCCCCATGAATGAAATCCACTTCTGGCCAAGCTCTGGCCCTGTTCTGTTTTCATAAAATAAGGGTCTCTCTGCCCCTTCCATTCTCTCTACTCCTTCCTTTCCTACACTGAAACCTTTCCTCCACGGTTTCTATACTCACTCCTGCAGTTGTTACTGATACTAGGGAAAATTTCTGTCACCTGCCTTCCACACTACACTAATTTAGCCTCTCTCCCCAAGTTTATCAATCACAGCTCCATGCTCCTTATATATTGTTGTTGTTTTTTTGCTCACTGTTTAATGTTCATTTGTCTGTTTCTGAATTTTACTGTATGGCAATTAAATGTATGATAATATTATTCTTAAAGCATTTTCTTGTAATTATTATTTTTTTATATTGTACTTTGGATCTGTGCTGTTCTATTCTCATCCCCCCTCCCTCAGGATGAATCTGGAAATGAACAGATAGCAGCTCAGTATGTCTCTTCTCATAAAACCTTTGAAATCAATCAATCAAACAATCAGTCTATAACAGAGCAAACAATTGATTGCCTATTATAACAACGCGTTATGATGGAAATAGATGATCTGCTGTTCATTTTTAAGTTTGCCTAGACCCCCTGCAATCAACCAGCTCTTGATGCCTTCTCAGATCGTGGGCTCCAAACCAAGGTACAGTACATTGAATTCTAGTTTAAGGCTGTTTCATTCAAAGGCACCTCAAAGTACATCAGTAGGGTAGTTGGCAATCTAGGTGTGGGAATGATCCAGTTAATATGAAACTTATTACCCTGGCAGTAGAGGAACTATACCACCATCTCTAGAATTTTTTACTTTCCTATGTGCTACTTATAGTTCACAGAGAAGTAGAAATCTGCTTGGTCACACAAGTTTTCAAACGTAGAGAGCACATGAGTCTTGCCAGTTAGAGACCTATTTCTGTTCTGTCCTCCCTGTCCAAGGCCCTCAAGAGAATAGTCTCTGACCAACTTGTCACAAACCTCGAACAATACAATGTCCAGTGTGTACAGTATCGACAGCAGCGTGACTTCTGGAAGCTCCTCAACACCAACACCACACTGTTGGATTCACCAGCTATGTTTATGAGGTCCTTGACAGTCCGAGATATACACACACACACACACTAAATATATATATATATATATATATATATATATATATATATATACCCACACACACATATATTATAGCTGCACAGTAGTCAGCTTTTTGTACCAGGTCAGCATTTCAATATGGGGGGGGGTCCGGCTTATACAATCATTATGACACCGTAATATTAAGGGTCAGGCGCAGGGTCCACATAGCCAGCTAGGAGAGAAGTCTTCTTTAAAATGATAAATGGGAAAGGGAAGTGGATGCTGGGTGGAACGGATGCCAGGAGGACCATGGCAGTGAACGGCAGTGTAGAGTGCCCCAAAGACAGAGCTGATCAAAAGCAGAGGGAGAAGGAATGGAAAGGGAGGGAAAGTGGATTAGGTATAGAGGGTAACAAATTGCCTGAGCAACAGGCAATAGAGCAGCAGTAGCTGGGTATTGCAGGTGCCTGTCGGCATTACAAACCACAAGGAGCTTTGGCATTTGACATTACCATCAAGCCTCCTGGATGAAGGAAAGCACAGTGGATAGGGGTCATGGAGCTGAGAGAGAGGGGATTGGTGAAAATGGAATGGGGTTGGTGGGTTGTTGAGTGACTGGTGATAAACAAAACAAAAAAAAAAATTAGCCAAGACACCACACCGAGACACCACACTTACTGAAACAACACTCCCTTGCCTGAGCTTAATGTACAGTAGATATTCAGTTTTAAAATGTGACATCTGCTTTTATGTGGGTTTACAGCATTTTTTGTAAAATCAATGCAGCATTTTGGGGGGTCGTCGTATACATGGGTTGGTTTATATATAAGTATATACAGTAGATGTCCCTGGAGGCACAGCATTCTAGTCTAAAGCAGAATCCTGTATCGGCATATGATTCTAGCTCAACGCAGAATCTTGCAACAAACTGCCATGTTAGATTCAGAATGATGATGGTTATTTTGCTCTTATATTGTCTCTTGAATTGTCTTGCCAGCTGTTATTGTACACTCTATGCTACATGTATTTTCCCATACCCCTTACCCCCAGGTTGCATCTGGAATCGAGCAGTAGCCTGCTGAGCATGCCTTCCTGGTAAAACTCTTAAATAAACAAACACATAAATAAATAATCCTGCATCAAAGTGGCATTTCACGATGCAGAGTCCTGCATCGAACTGTCATGTTCCAATGAAGAATCCTGCACCGAACTGTCATTTTTCCAGATGTACCCCTTTGTAATTACTGTTTCCCAACAACGAGGTGTCCAATCCCCATGCTGGCATTTCCTTAACCCACCACTTTTGTGGCACACTAGGAAGACTTTCTGACAACTTTCTGTTGTTTCCAACACTCAGATGCCCCACCACCACCCCATAGCCCATTCTTATTATTCTTTGCCGACATCAGGGTGCCCAATCTCCATGTTGGGATTTATTTCTCCCTCTAATAATGTATCACACTGAGGAAACCACCCCCCATTGTGCCAACAACTTTCACTTTTTTTCAGCATTGTTTCTGACACTGGGAAGCCCACACCCGGTGTTAAATGCCACCCCCTGCCCATTCTAATAGTAATAGTGTTCACCAACATCAGGGTGCCCAGTCCCTGTATCAACATTATGAACCCCCCAGAACTATGGGACACTAGGGAGCCCACTCCCAGTGTCAAAATATAAAGTTATCCCTGCCATAAAAAAAGAAAACTGTCTGCAACAACTTCTTTTTTTTAATTCTAGAAAAAGAAAATGGTCCCTCGTCATCTCCTCTGTCCCTCCCCATCCTGACCCTCCCACTGAGGACCCACATCTCACACTCTCTCACCCTATACTTACCTCAGGATGTCTGTGGCTGTCATCTTCTCTGGACTGGGACACGCCTGCACTCTTCAAAGCCCAACCACAAATTGAGGAACTGGCAGGCTTGTATTATGGCTCTCAATGGGTTTTCAACTTATGTTGATATCTCAGCCATTTTTAGAATTCCGTATGCCAGATTTTCAACACAGGGTTCTTGGGACCCCACCTCATGGACACTGTCACTGCCATTTTGTTATTCGGTCCCGAAAGGTGATTTGGTAGTCACTATGTGGAATCTCCTTTCTGGACTGATTAATGAAATGACAGTGCCAGTGTTTATGAGGGATAGTCCCAAAATGCCCATGTTGAAATTGTGGTGCAAAAATTTCCAAAAAATGACTGTTACTTTTTATTTATTTAAGAGTTTTACCAGGAAGGCATACTGAGCAGTGTACCACTCGATTACAGAAGCTCCCTGGGGGAATAGGGATAAGCAGGATACAGTAATAGTAGAATTTACACATGTACATGTTCAGTTGCAATAATATTAGAGTAGTCAAAATCCTTATATACAGATAGCAATTATACAGACAGAGTGGTACATGTAAGAGAATAACATGCGCTGAATTATGTATATACCCCGCAAACAACATCACACAGTAAGCAGGACTGTCAACAATAGGGAGAAAAAACAGTGGAGGCAAATAAACAATTGACAATAAGGTTGTAAGGGAATCAGTGGGGCAGGATGCAAGAGCAAGTGGTAGAGAACTGAATCTTAAGAAGAGCATTATGGTGTGGAGTGCCAGTGGCGTGTCTAATATCTGCTGACAGGGAGTTCCATAATTTGGGCATCCTAAAGCTGAAAGCAGCCTGTCCAGACCTGGTGGACCTGTGCAGGATGTGAAGTAGCTGAGAATCAATGTTCCTGAGTGAGTAGGCTGGAGGGGGAAGAACATTCAGGGAGGATGCCAGGTAGCAGAGGAGGGACTGTGACCAGAATTTTGCAGCAGTTCTAGCACAGTGTAGTAATCTCTGATTGTGGAGGAAGGGGAGATCCAAGGACTGGTAGAGGTCACAGTAATGTGTACTAGGAGAGCAGTCCAGGGAGAACTGGCAGAAGGAGTTGAAGAGAAGGTCTTGTCTGGACAGGGAGGTTTGAGGGACTGCACAGTAGACTACATCACGGTAGTCCATTATTGGGAGGATCATCTTTTGAACAATAGCCAGTCGCGTTGGTAGGGGGATGCAACTTTTGTTACGGTATAATGTGCCTAACATGGGGTGTAGCTTCTTATATATAGCATCAATATGCACAGTGAAGTAAAGATGCTGGTCTAACCAGACCCCGAGGTATCTGTAGGAAGTGCAGACCTCCAGAGAGGAGCCTTCTGATGTGTAAAAAGTAGGGGAGGCAGGAAGGCGGGACAGATTGTTCCAAAAGACGAAAGTTAGGGAAACAGTTTTTTTAGGGTTTAGAAATAGTTGATTTGAATGGAACCAACGTTGGACAGAGTCAAAATCCTCTGGCAGGCAGGCTGCCATGGCAGTGGTGGATGAACCAGAGGAAAACAGCACCGTGTCGTCTGCATACATGTGAACAGACGTATGAGGGCAGGCTGCAGGCAGATCATTGAGGAAAATAGAGAACAACAAAGGGCCAAGGACAGATCCTTGGGGGACCCCGCTGGTAACAGAGTGTGAGGTGGAGATAGCTGAGCCAATACAGACAGACTGGAACCTACCTGCCAAGTATGACTGGAACCAGTTGGTGGCAGGCTCAGTCAGTCCAATTTGGGCAAGTCTGGACAGTAACAGGGCATGAGTGACCATGTTGAAAGCCTTAGCCAGGTCGATAAAGATAGCCGCAGTTATCTCCCCTTTATCCATGGCTGTGAGGATGGTGTTGGTGAGACGAAGGCGAGAGGTGGTGGTGGAGTGATTTTTTCTAAACCTGGCTTGGTAAGGGGTGAAGAAGGAGATGGAGTCGAGGTAATGGGAGAGCTGGGCTAGTACAAGGCACGCCTGTATTTTGGCTAGGATGGAGGCAGTGATATAGGATGGTAGTTGCATGGGGAGGAAAGGTTCTCCTTTGGTGAGAGGGTATGACTGTGGCTTGTTTCCATATTGTAGGATGGAACCGAGTCTGAAAGACAGGTTATAGAGAGCGGCTAGAGGGTTGGCTATGGCTGGGGCAGAAAGAAGGAGCATTTTTGGAGTCAAGGCCCAAGGGACATTTACCTTTGGATGGATTTAGTGACTGAAGTATTTTTAGTACCTCAGCGCGTGTAACCGGGCAAAGCGAGAAATAGGTAGGTGAGGAGACAGCAGGGTGAACAAGGGGAGGGAGTGAGGGGTGAGAGGAGAGTAGAGAGGACATAGTGTTGGCAAAATATGAGTTAAATTCTGTGGCAACAGTGCATGGAGCAGTGATGATACTTCCATCTATATTGGAGTGGGAGTAGGGGGTTGGGCCAGTGGGGTGAGTAGGGATTTAAGTGATTTCCAGAATTGTACTGGGTGAGAAAAGTTATTGTTGAAAGCCAATTTGAAATAATTAGATTTGGCCTGTCGTATGTGTCTTGTGCAAGCATTCCTTAGCGAGTGGTAGTGTTGCAGAGCCGTTTAAGATCCCATTGCCTTGAAGGTTTTCCAGGCTCGGTCCCTGAGTAGTAGTTCTTTCAAGAGGTTTGCAGTTACCCAAGGTAGGTGGGATCCTCTTACTCTGGATCTTTTGAGAGGCGTGTGGTAGTCCCAGATAGCCAGGAAGTTGGTTGTGAAGAATTTGAGGGCTTCATCCATGGAAGGAGCCCCAGGGATGTAGGACCAATCGATGCTGGTGAGGTCATTTAGGAGTGCGATCAGGTCAAGAGATTTGTGAGCTCTGTTGTACAATGTGCGGGGGGGGGAGAGCCTTAGGTCTGAATATTTTCCGCACCAAATAAACCATGTGGTGATTGCTGAGGGAATCCGGTAGTAGGCCAGCATTAATTATACGATGGTGGTGGGTGGTAAGGGCCCAATCCAGTAGAGTATGCTTCTTGGATTTGTGGTTTAGGCGAGTGGATTCCGTTATTTGTTGGGACAGGTTTAGATCATTTATTTGACAGTGTGCTTTGGAGGCTGCACTACCTAGTCAGTTCTGGTTGAAATCCCAAGGATATGAGTTAGCCGCCAGCTGCGAGGGACCTCAGGGTGCCTAGGTGGTCAGGATGCTAGGCAGCAGTGTGTCCGGAGGGCAGTAAGACCCTGCTACGAATAAGGTGATCGAGTGGTAAAAGAGATTTTGATTAGAAGGGAATCTATTGAGAGCATGGAGTGCTGATAGGTCTGATTGTGGTGAACTGGAGTTTAGAGGCGATGTACATGGCAGTGCCATCACCCTTTTTTGCCCAGGTGGTCCTGCCAAATTAGCGAGTACCCAGGTATTGAGAATTGGCATCAAGGTTGTGGGACTTCAGCCAGGATTCAGTAATGATTAAGATTTCAGGGCAAAGGGATAAGACACTTGTTTGTAAGGCTGTTATTTTGTTCAGAATGCTGCATATATTTAGGTGAACTGTTTTGAACCTTCTTGGAAAGTGGATAGCCTGGGCGGAGAGTCGCCCATTTATTGAGGAGGAGGGACCGGGGTTACTTTCTACATCACCGGCTATAAGGAGCAGGAGTGCTATGAGGTGCTTTAATAGGCGCATGTTCCCTTGTGACTTACAGTGGCTAGGGAGATGGTTAGGAATATGAGAGGTGGACATAGGGTTGAAGGTGCAGGAGACATTTAAGGTAGGCAACCCTGCATGAAAGGAGGGAGGGAGGACAGAGGCTCCCAGTAACAAGTTTTGCCAGCAATGCAGAATGTGGTGCACTAGGGTAGAGGAAGAGTGGGGGGCAGCTTTACAGTCTCAGAGATGGGGGCAGAGAGATTTGTTGATTTGGGTAGGAAGGGACGATATGGTTATGCACAGAACAACTATTATTAGAGAGAGATGGAGCATTTTAATGGCAGTTAGGAACACAGCTCAGGGGTGGCCACTAGTGTTAGAGAAGTAAAAGGAGCTAATGGAAACGTGGGCTGATTGGTTCTCGCAGTCACACGGTTCTGCATGTAAAAGAAAGAGCTCACCAAGGGTGGAGGTGGGGGTCGTGGGGAGCCAGCGCACAGTGCTGGTGGGGAATCCCTGTTGCGCAGTGGGCTGAAGCTGTTCCTTAGGCATGGGGTCTCTGCCTGAAGCAATTTTCAGTGGCGATGCTCCTCAGGGCTTGGGGATCTGGGGAGGGCTGAACCTGCTTGCCCTCTTGACCACTGCAGCTAAGGGACAAACAGAGATAGCTTTTAAGTAACAGGGAAGGAGAAGCTAACAAGATCAGGTACACGGTAATTACTTTACGCTGTTTGGAGGTTCCCTTTACAGATGTTTGCCAAGTACATGCAGAAGGTACAACAAATCTTTTGTCAATACAGTAATTTGGTACAATTTGCTTGGTTGGTACAGCTTTAGCAGAAATGAGCAGTCCCTGCACAAACACCCTACTTTTGGCTGATTACGAGTGTATGTTGTGCAGTTTCTATGCAAATTCATTACTTTGCCAATTTTTAATATTTACACTCCAGATTTTCAACACTGAGATTTGTCCACACCTCCTCATGAACAGTGCAGCTGTTATTTTTTACATCCTGCCCAAAATGTGCTTTTGCAGCTGTGGCGCAGAATGGCACAGTCACTGTGTGAAATCAACTTTTGGATGTACTAACAAAATTACAGTGCCACTGTTCATTAGGTGGAGTCCCAAAAAGACCATGTTGAAAATGCAGTGCAACAATTCCCAAAAATTATTGTGTTACGTGTGCGCATTGCATGGTTTCTACACATATTCATAACTTCACCAGTTTTTCGTATTTTCACTCCAGATTTTCACCATTAGGATTTTTTCACATCACCTCATGAACAATATACCTGTCATTTCTCACATCCTGCCCAAAATGTGTTTACACAGCAGTGGCATGAAATGGTACAGTTGCTGCTCAAAATCACATTTTGGTACTGAGTAATGACATGAAAGTGTCAGTGTTCATGAGGTGGGGTCCTAAAAAGGGAGTGTTGAAAAACTGCAGCAAAAATACAAAGAAAAGTCCCACAAAACTGGAATGCTATTATACTATTTTAAAATGTAAGGAACTTAATTAAAAAAAATCATTTGAAACAAAGTTAGGGTTCCAGACATAGGTCTTCAACCAAAGTGATATAAGGTCAGGAAATTGGATGTTAGAGTTTACAACTGTTTTACCCCTCCCCACCAAACCCTACCATTGTAACTGCACCCCCCTCACCATCCACACACAAACAAGCATCAGGGTGTGTCTTAGGTTCATGGGCCCCACCCACCCAACCCTACCATCACAAAACCACCCTACCTCCTCACATCAAGAGTTGGGTGTGCCTTAGGTCTTAGACCTCAATGCTCACCCCATTCTCCGATAGTGTACCATTACAGATGGAATGGGAGAGTGTTAGGGTCCATGACCTAAGGCACACCTGACACTTGTTGGTGTATGGAGGGTGGGAGTCCTGTTGCTATGGAAGAGTTGGGTGGGGTAGGGGTCCACTACCCTAATTCACACCCTGACACTTGTTTGTGTGTGAAGGGTGGGGGGATCAGTTAAAATGGTAGGGTTTGGTGGGGGAGGGTTATAACAATTTTAAACCCTAACATCCAATTTCCTGACCTGTATCACTTTGGCTGAAGACCTATGTCTAGAACCCTTACTTTGTTTTAAACAACGTTTTTGTTATATATATATATATATATTAGGGAGAAAACTCAGTTTAATGCATTAGTTAGGGTTATTCTCATAGCGAGAAAAGTGAGGAATTCGTGTTATGGTTGAAAACCCCCTTGGACCCCCTGCTCATCCATCAGCCCTAACTCTCATCCCATCACATGTATAAAGCAGCAGAAGTATAGGAGAATGGGTGAGAGTTAGGGACCGATGACCTCTACGCGCACCCCAATGCTGGTTGGAGGGGTGGGCAGGGGTCCAAGGGTTTTCTAACCCTAACACTGAATTTCTCACTTTTGTCACTTTGGAACAATCCTAACTAATGCATTAAATGAGTTTTTTGCCTCTAATTTCCTTCTTTTGAGAATGATAACTAGAAATAGGGAATGTAATGCAGTGTGATGTCTTGTGGCATAGTAACAGGAACAACAACGCAAACAGAAGCACTAACAGTGGCACACATGGTAATGCAAGTGCAAATGAGAACAGAAAGGGTAACGCACACAGTGGCGACGCGGAACAGTCAGCCACTGCACGTAGTTGTCACATAGTAACATGGTGCCTGTAAACGGAAATGTCAATGGGCATGGTGACGCAAAGTGAAACAGAAAGAGAAATGGTACTGTAGACACAAATGGCAAAAAATACAGAAACGCAAGCGCAAATGAAAATGCAAAGGATAACGCACATGGTGGCATAGACGTCAACGGTAAGTGAAATGGGTACGGAACTGCAAGCGGAAAGGGCAACAGTAACAGTAATGGTAAGCGACAGGCTGGTTTTCCCAAAACCCGATATAGAAAGACAGTGAGTACAAAGAATGTATGCATAATGATGGCTATCGGAGCAGAAAAAGAGGACTTGGAATACTAAATAGGTTATATCTCAGGAACCGTCACGATGTAGAAAAAAATTTAAAAGTCATATGATTTATGACTGTCCTGGCTAGATTTGTACTTAGCCCCAACTAGGGGGCTAAGCATTTTTCCAACAAACAGTCCGTATCTTGCACCGTTTCCGAGATACGGGCCCTGAAAAGTGCGGCGAACACCATAATGTTATCCTATGGGGAAAAAAGAGTAGTTTGGAGCACCATAACTTTGCCTCCCTGAAATATTTTTTCACCAAACCACTGAAAGGCACATCTGTGGGCAGCTGTTGGCTGTTTTCCCTCCAAATTTCAGGAAAAAAGACCAAACCGTTATTTTGCAGCAGGGTGCCAAAGGATTCCTGTACTGAGTCGGGCGCCGTAATGTTATCCTAGGGGAAAAAATGTCAACTTTGGAGTGCCGTAACTTTGCCGCCATGTAATATTTTTTCAATACAACACTGAAAGACACATCTGTGAGATGTCAGCTGCGTTCCCTCCAAATTTCAACCTAAAACTCCCAACCATTCTTTTGCAGCACAGTGCCAAAGAATTGCTGTCATTTTCCCACAGACTAGAAAACTACTGTTGCAATTTGCGAAAGCTTTCGCAAAAATTTGCGACACTTTTGTGAGCATGAAAGTATTTTGCGAAAGTACTTTTTCCAGAAATTTGAAAAACATTTCTGGGGTGTTTTACCCCAAAATAAAGACATGGCTAGCATCCTCAGGATAAACTAGTTGACTACAAAAAGAATTAGGTTGCTAGAGGGTCCCACATTTAAATGCCAAGCATTTGTATGATCACCAACTGAAAACAAAATGGTGGATTTGCGAATGTAACAGGCTCATTTGTGAAAGTAAAAATGCATTTGCGACACTGTCGAACTTTTTGTTAACTTTTCCCATTGACTTATAATGGCAAATTGTTTTTTGAATAATTTTTGAATCGTTTAATATTTTTTCACCAAATCTTCAATAGGCACATTGAGGACCACAGACGCATGTTCCCTGAAGAGTTTGGGCTGGTTACACAAACTGTATGACCTGTAGGAGTGACCATAGAATTCCAGAAAAAGCGTAAACATGTGCGCAGATCACACTTAATAACTCTGCAGCCGTATATCTGACTGGTACAAAACCTGGTAGATCCCAAGGCCTATGGTTCTTGATCACGTATTCCAAATTTCAGACAAATCCATCAAATGGTTGCAAAGTTATTAAGATGAAAATTTTGGGGTTTAACATAGAAATGGCTCATCAACCCTAACTATGGTAGCACTACATATATATATATATATATATATATATATATATATATACATACATACATATATATATATACATATTTATAAAATGGATAAGGAAAATCAGTGAAAATCCACTATCCTGGCTGAAAAATGTCACATGACAGTGCATTATTCCACAACGACTGCACACCTTCCAGTACAATCACGGCTGAACTACTTTCCAGCCCTCAACACCATCTCACCAGCAGTGAGATCACTCCACACCTGGTGCAGCTAGGCAGCACACACACACACACACACACACACACACAGACATATGCAACTGGCACCCACAGGCATAACTAAATATAGCAGTAGTAGTCCCACGCTGTACACGCTGATGTGCTTGATCATGCCATTAATTTTTAAACAAAATGTAATGTAAAAATCAAATCCTACCTGACATTTTCACAGTCCCTCAGTGCAGAAACACTTTAACTTTTATTGCTGTAAGCAGTGTGACCAAGCAGTCTCAACCCTACCTCTTATCCTATCCTGTTACTATGGCAACACTCGCTTCTGGTCTGTCTACCTTTCAAAAGCTTCTGGCTCACTTAGTCTGTCCTTGTTCCATTCTGGATACAGTCTGCAACATCTATCACTGAAAGCTAAGACAAGCTAAGAGGAGAGATTCACTTTTCTTATTTTTTAAACAGGGAGGGGCTTACTTTGAAGTCTTAACAGGCAGTCACTTTTTGCAATGCGCACCGTTCGATCACTCTACATTTTGGCAATGTATGTAAAAGTGCTCCACAATCGCTCTATTCTCCCTACAAATGGAGCTTTTTTCACAGAAATTAAGAGAAGAAAACTTAAAAAAAATAGGTCATCTTACTTTTTTGTACACAGACAGGGTTAGTTAAATCTACTACCATAATATCATTTAGCAGCTACATTTTAGCAATTACAGTGAAAGTGCTCCCCAATCATACTCACCTTCCTCTCCCTACAAACAACACATTCTTTCACAGAAATGATGTAAATGCAAAAAAAAAGCTATCTTACGTTTTTCAGCACAAGCTTATCTTAAACCTCTGACAGCATATCATTTAGCATGTAGAGAGAGAGAGACTACTTTTTCCACTCACCCTAAAAAAAATGTGTGGCCATTTTATAAGATAGATAACCCACTCTAGGGTGTGCAGTCCCGCCTGATATACACACCTTCGGTGGTTGAATGCACACCAAAGGTGCATATATCAAGAGTGTGACAGCACACCCTAGAGTGGGTTATCTATTACATATATATATATATATATATATATATATATATATATATATATTATAGTGGCACAGTCATGCCACTATATTTAGGGTTATGAAGGCACTTCTATGTTAAACTCAAAATTTGTATGGTAATAACTTTGGACCTGATTCAACAGATTTGCCTGAAATTTGATATGCACAGTGGGGCATGCCAGATATCCTGATCTGCCAAATTTATTTTCTGTTGGACTTGCAGTCTTTGCGCACCAAAATGCTTAAAAATGCACTTTTCGTCAGTTTTGGAGACAGTTTGGGGGATTTTGTCTATGGACCTGCACGGCCATCATGTGGTATGCTGCTCTGCGAGATGGCTCAATTGAAAGAACTGGCTTGGCCAAACATGCCACTTTTTGTTTGGTGAAAGAATATTGAGGCATTCAAAAGTTATTGCAGTTTTAACGCCCATTACAAGTCAATGGGAAAATTTACTGTATGTGGTTGTTTTGCGAACAAAGAATGGAGTTTGGCCATCTCGTCCCACCTGGTGATCAAAGAATTTGCAACCTCAAGGTCAAAGAATCTTTGTCCCCAAGAATTCTTTGATCATGATGTCTGCCATTTTGTTTTCATATTCCGTCAGAAAAATTAAAATATAAATATCTCAGCTCATGGGTCACTCCTGAAGTAAAACTTGGATGGGTTTTACTCTCCGCGTCGTTTAGTGACCCATGGCTGCAGTTCCACTAAAGTGGTCAAAATAGAGTTTCAGCATTTAAAATCTTAGATGCTTAGTTTCGCTAAAAGGTCTTTGATTGCGTAGCCTGCAAATTCTTTAACAGCGAGATTCTTTGACCATGATCTTTGATAGCGAGCGAGGATGAGATGGCCAAATGAAAATTTAAATTTCTGCCCAAGGGTGGCCTAGGAACACAAGTAAGGGTGGGGTTGCTCAAGTGGCTTCATTCTCTCCAACCATGGCAGAGGTTTCATGTATTTCTTAAATGTTTTGATGTGTGGTATTTTAATCTTGGATCATGAGCTAGCAAAACCTTTTTTTCATGAGCTCTGTAAATTCTTTGATCATGAGATTCTTTGACCATGATCTTTGATCATGAGTGAGGAACGAGATGGCCGAATGAAAAATGTAAATTTCTCAGCCTGGGGGTGGCCTAGCAACACAAATGAGGGTGGGTTTTGTTCAGGGGGCTTCTTCCTCTTCAACCATGGCAGTGGTTAACTGGATTTGTTACAATTTTTTTATTTTGGCCATTTTTTAATTTTTGATCGTGAGCTAGCAAAATCTTTGATCACGAGCCTGCAAATTATTTGTTTGCAAGATTCTTTGATTATGCAAAATGAATATGAGATGGCTCAATTAAAAATGTAATTTCTCAGCCCAGGGGTGGCTCTAGGAACACAAATGAGGGTGGGTTTTGCTCAGGGGCTTGTTCTGTCAAACCATGGCAGTGGTTTACTGCAATTGTTTTAGATTTTTGAATGACAGCATTTTTTATACTTTGATCGAGAGCTGCAAAATCTTTTGATCATGAGCCTGCAAATTCTTTGATCATGAGCCAGCAAATTCTTTGATCATGAGATTTTTTGATCCACGATCTTTGTTGCATAAAATAGGGACAAGATGGCCAGATTTTATAATGGAATAGATAGGGCATTATTACCAATATTTACCATTCAATATCTTGGAAACGAGTTAGTCTTTTCACTTGAAATTTGGATGGTGTTGACGGGATGTCCTGTGGATGTGAACTGCAGTGCTTATGTGTCGGAGTCAATATTGTTTGTCAAGATATTGAGTGGCTGAGCTTAGGTTTTGAAAACAGTGCTTTCCATTGTTGTAGTAGCTTGAAATTTGTACTGTAGCTGCCGTTGCTGTTGACAATGTACTTTTTAGTTGTTAGGTGTGTAATGTAGCCCACCAACTTCTGCAACTTTTTGGTTTTCTATTCTTTCTTAAAAGTAAGAAATTCTATGCAACAAAACTGCGTTAATGTATCATTTAGGGTTAAACGGCAAAAGTCAGGAAATGAAAAATCCTTAGGGTTTGCCCCTCTCGACCTGCCAATCATCCCAAGATTGAGAGATGATGGGTGTGTCATTGGGGTGATGAGGCCTAAATGTCACCCCATTCTTTTTTATTATCCCTTGTCAATATGATTACACATGGAATGGGGTGACATTTTAGGCTCACGACCCCAATGACACACCTCGTCATCTGTCAATCTTGGGATGATTGGCTGGCGGGTGGGCAACCCTAAAGATTTTTCATTTCCTGACTTTTTGTGATTTAACCCTAAATGATGCAGTAACACAGGTTTTTTGCATAGAAGATATATATATATATATATATATATATATATTCATGGCAAAAAACTCCATTTAATGCATTAGTTAGGGTTGTTCCCCAGTGACAAAAGTGAGGAAATTTGCTGTTTGGGTTGAAAACCCTAACTCTGAATTCACCCCCCCTCAGCACCACACACACACAGACACAGACACACACACACACACACATTCAAGTATGGGGGAGGACCAAGTCAACACAACCAATGACAGACATCCAGCAGCAGGTGACAGAAATGACAAACAATTGTCTAAATGTACTACGAGACATCCCCACCCACCTGACCAGGTACTGCATGCTCAGTGGAGTTCAACAGCAAAACTGAGGCCATGTACACCAAATGTACACATCCCTGATTGCAGCTGCACACAACGTACCACACTTAGTAGTTGCATGGCCTTACCTACCAATGCCATACACCAGACCACACCAGACCACACCACTTGTGGTGGGCCACCTGAGCAATAGAGTTCAGCAAAACCAAGGAGTTGTACAGGTATATCTCTGATTATAACAAGGGTTTGAGAAATGTAGCTTACTAATTGACTATAAAGATTGTAACAGCCTTATGTTTAGTTTTTATTAACATACATGTAGAGCCTAACCATATGATGAACATGGCTTAATGTTGTTTAAAAAACAGTTTTATTATGATAGCAATAAGCCACTCCCAGGTATTATGTTAATGGTCGGTTTATCACTGTCTAGCGACATGTGGCACTCGGATATGCCTCATTCAACATTAAACCCCTACAGGGTGATTAACAGACCATTTAACATAACTGTTGGTTATGTCTTATTGCTTCATTGTCTTTATGAGCAGAAACTCACCCTCTGCTAGGCACTGCAGCAGCTTTGCAACACAGTGTCCTACCCAGTTACACCATACACTGTCTAGTTACTGGAAAATGGCTGTGAATATGAACTCATGAAGATGAACATTGTAACTTGATCATTACAGTCATCGAAACCCTAGTGTGATTATAACTGACAGAGTCAGTGATAGAGGATAACCCCTGCTGTCCTAGTACACTTACCCCATTGTGAGTTAAATCAATACTAAAAGACATTCTGTTTATATCTACACCATACCTACTTGATTCCTGTTGTACCAATAATTAATATAGTTATCACTTTGATAGCATCAGTGACAGAAGTGTGGCAACTCCAAACAGTAGGCATACAGCCTGAGTATGAAACAACTGTTAAAATAAAATCACACTGTGTCCGTAAGTGGCATAGATCACTCATTGCAACAATAGTAAATGTATTACTATTTGAATAAGTTAGTCATCACAGATGCAATGAGATTGTCTTTATCAGGTACAACATACTCAGTAAGTGCCTACAGGAAAATCTATCCTATACACATCTCCGATACAGGTACATCATTGTTGGCTCAGTAGTGCTATGATATTTAGAAGTTGCTTGGCCTGATCCATGCAATTACAATGTTTCTTACAAAGAATACTTACTGCATCTTTAGTATTGAAACACACTGAAGGTCTATGTATGTACATCAGCAGTACACTTTCATCAGTAAGAATGCATGTGATACTGGCAGTACAAATTTCACAGCGCTTGAACAGGCAATGCTTTTCCATACGTAACATCAGCTCTCTATGTTGAGTAAACCATTGCAGTAAATGTACTGCTATGTAAATCATCTACTAAATGTATGACTACTTTTATCTTGAGCATGCTAGTGTCTTATAGTTAATTTATGGGCTTCTCTTAATTAATGTATACTCACTGTTGTTTAAACCTTTCTACAACTGTCATCATGCACCTTCAGCATTTGTACTGAATAACGGCACAGTACCAGTTGTGGTGTGGTGTGGGCATCGGTAGGTAAGGCCATGCAACTACTAAGTGTGGTATGTTGCTGCAGCTGCAATCAGGGATGTATGCGTTTGGTGTACATGACCTCAGTTTTGCTGTTGATCTCCACTGAGCATGCAGTACCTGGTCAGGTGGGTGGGGATGTCTCGTAGTACATTTAGACAATTGTTTGTTATTTCTCACCTGCTGCTGGATGTCTGTCATTGGTTGTGTTGACTTGGTCCTCCCCCATACTTGAATGTGTGTGTGTGTGTGTGTGTGTGGTGCTGGGGGGGGTGAATTCGGAGTTAGGGTTTTCAACCCTAAAAGTGAATTTCCTCACATTTTGTCACTGTGGAACAACCCTAACTAATGCCTTAAATGGAGTTTTTTGCCATGAATATCCTGTCTTTTTCAGAACTATTACTCACTATACTACATGATTTATAGTTGTAATAATACTGCACATACATAAGAGTTACTATATGATGAATACTTCACCTCTTCTAGTTGCATTTACTGTTATTAACAGTAACAGTAGTTCAGTGTGTATCATATTGTTTTTATTACTTTATTAATTGTAATTTGTCATTGTTATTCCATGCAATATTTTTTCTAAGACCGTCTTACTCTTTTGTTTGTGAGAGCACATATGTAAAGAAAAAGATGTACATAAGTAAAAGAGTATTGACATGACATGGACACCATAATTGAATGTACCGAACAAATGGATATGTTACTGTAGTAACCTGAGAATTGACAGACATTGCTTTTACTACCAACTGAAGTGGTAGCACCAATCATGTGAAGGGAGGTGGAACAGGTTTTCTGGTACTGAATACATAACTTTGTTGTAAGCATGCCAACACAGACATTTCACTGTTGTACTACCAGGCAGATACTCATCTTCATCATGATACACATACACACATTCTGTAGCACTAGGTGTATGAAAGAACAACAGTGTGCCACAAATCGTAAGGTAGCATTGTAACATATCTAAGTTACTTCTATGGAGAATCCCAACCTAATTCCACAATACTATGGTACAATCTGTCAGCAAATCAGAAAATCACAGTTGTTTAAATCTTGTTTAAACTATTTTCAAGAAACATCTCCAGTGCAAAATAACACACCAAACACAAGAGAGTATACATTTAGTTTTTACTATCAAAATATTGAAGATACACAAAATTACAAACAAAATATAATTTTTTATGATCAAAAAATTGTAAATTCACAAGTCTTATATTAATACAGAAAATAAAACTTATTAAACTGTGTATATCCTATACACAAAAATAAATATATTATAAAAATAAATGGTTTTTACATAAATAAATAAAAATTTTCAAAAGTCTTTATTTTTTTTTACTTTTTGCAAACACTTGCAAGAGGTTTATGCACTGCTTGAGGCAATCCAGGCTGTAAACTGGATTCTGATGTGGAGGCGCAAAGCGAAGTGAAGTTGCTGGCCCTCCGAGGAGATACCAGACCACTATGAAGGGTGGTCAGTCTGGCCTACAGGGAAGCTGCAGGAACAGATGGTGCTGGTGGAGGTGAAGACTGCTACTAGCCACAGCACCACCAGCCACTGGTACAACCGGCTCAAGCACAAGGTTGACAGTCTCTGTTGTGCATCCAAGAGAGACTGGATGCTGTCCAGTCTCTCAAGGATTGCGCTTATTTTGTTCACGCAGACTGCCAACCTCAAGCACAAGCGCAGTATGTAGCAGCTGCAGTGGCTGTACATTTTGCAGTCGCCGCGCCCTAGAAAGATTTGAAAAAATAATGATGAATACATACAAATTTAACAGTTATGGCTTTCAAATATTTAACTTAAAATATTACTTAGCTACTTTTGCATTATCAACACTATTATACCATACAATTGAAATAGATCATCAAGTGTGACAATATTTACTTCACCATGTGTGCCTATAATGTCTAGTCATCTCTGCAATAAAAAACAAAGTACCATCACATTAAGACTATCATAATATACTTTAAATGAGTACACAATCATGATAACTTTAATGATAGTTTGAAATCAAACAGCTTTTCAGCCGTATTTCAGCCCCTCAACACACGTCACAATTTTTAATAATTAAGTCACTGATATGACATGCACTCCACAAGCATGCCAGAGATCTTCAAATACATAGAGAACATAAATAACAGATTTCTAGGTTGCATGACTATAAGACACTCAGACAACTAATGTAAGACTTAAACTAGAGTATGGTAAAATGTAGTCAAAAGAAACACATTTAATTCATTGCTGTAGCGTGGATGGGCATAATGTCTAGTTCACTGTGTTATTACACTGCCACAGGTTATAATTTTTCAAAACAATGTGGCACAGCAGTAATAAGGTTCTTCAATGTACTATCTGACATTTAGCAATAATGCACTGCAGGGTAAGTGTTGTGCTGGGATAACGCCACCTGGGGTCATGCTGCAATAACATGACAGTTCCAGTCCCAGAGTCACCAATGGGAGCCCAGGGTTTCTCCTTGCTTGTATTATATTAAATTAACAATTATCAGTAACAATTATTGATTTGCTATCATTAACATTTATAGTGTAATAGTAATAAAGTTTCTAACTGATGCCAAAGCACTCGCCCCCTGCAGAGGATGACAGGCATTAGCGTGTCCCTCTGGCTGTTACATATTGCAGGGCAGTAAAACATGTTTTTTATAATGCTGTAAGAAAAAGACACCTGTGCAGTACATTAGCAGATGAAAAAAGAAATTACAGTGTTAAACATTTTGTATATAAATACACAACATGTTCAAAGGTACTACAGCGCATGGGAAATATCTAATACCTGATTGCAATGATAGAATGTAATGATCATCTCACAACAAATGTTTAAAATAGCCATATTGTCACCTTTGCTCACATACTGTCTCACTATTATGTCCTCACACTGTACCAAAAAGTGATGTCGCACAGCAACCACATCATCACATAGTAAAGTATGAAAACACAGCTTGACAGTATAGTGAGCATTCAAACTGTGGAACTGTTTGTCTAAAGCAATGCATCATTCAACAATGTAGCAATGTGATGTCTGTGGTCCAATATTGAACAGAGTTTCACTACTTAAGAACTCGTTTTAATACCACCCAACCCAGTAACAGGCATCGATGATACAGTGGAAGTTGCACCACTGCAAGTAGTCAGAGTACTGCATTTTACATGTGGTGAGACAAGTTCCATAGTTCTATATAGAAATGTGCGATATTCATAGTGTGACACGCAAACAGTCCCATTATTCACTAGGATATCCTCCCACCATGTTGTATTTCTTTGGGGGTTGGGTATGTGCAGTAATGAACACATTGACACCATTGTAAGGTCACAGCAAAAATAAAGTCAATAATGTCAATAGTAATTGGGCCCCCCACACCAAACAAAAGAAAGTGGTACTGGCTCGGCACCAAAGGGGCATTGCGCACACCCAGACAATTCAACATTTTGAGTGACTATGCCAACAGACAGTGCGCTCCCGCTGTCACCACACTAAAACAGCAAGGTGTAGTTATCAACAGGAGCATTGATCACCACAAATGTTGACAACCATAAGCTACTTCTCAAGCATGCAGATAATAGCAACAAGAGATTTCACTTACGTGGTGGGCTGGCACCGGCTTCCTGCTTCACCTCCACTTGTTCCATGGCAGCAGCTTCCCCAGGCTCTATTAAAGCAAACAAGTAAAAAAATGATCACATTAATAGATGAAATATCAAGGTGAAAGTCTCTTTCTTTAAAACATCAATTTCTAATACTACACCATGCATACAACTATCATATGAATATATATTTCTTAACAAAAACAGTTGTCTCTCCAGCTAGATGTATGTTCTTAACTCAGTATTACATGCATATAACAAGTCTTCTAATCTGCAAAAAACATACACAAAGTTGAAATAATGGCACCATGTGTATATCTTTTTCAAAGTCAAATGTCCATACAATCCATGACACTTAATATAAGAAATCCATTTTTTTTCTCTGGTGCTTACACTTACACTGTTTGTTCAATTACATTTTCTCCACAAAAAAACATAGAAATGTATTATTGGTACTATGCAGTGGACAACAAGCAGTTCCTACCCATCAATGGCAATAGTCATAACATTGTCATAATGCATATTTATTACACTGAAACATCCTAAAAACCTCATATGTACCTTCAATTTACATACATGTACACCTGAGTATATGACGTCCTGTTTCTTAAACAGTTTTAAAATGTGTGTTATTATAATAACAAGGACAGAAACATAAATATCATGTTACTCTTAACTCAATGACTCTCTAGATGAATATGGCAGTCATTTAATGTGTAATAAAGGATATTACTGCTACAGGGCTATTAAAACACATTTACAAACATGTAGATGCTCTATGCTGTCCATTAATAAGTATAGCAATAAGAAAATGAAACATTGGAGCAGATATAGAAATACTAGTGAATAAGATCTAGGGACATCTTGTAATTAGCAACAGATAATTAAGCAGCACACCATTGAATACCACTGAGACACCTACAACATTACAATTGTTTATCTATTACTTATTGTACATAAAACTCCACCACCAAAAGTAGCAGAGGACAAGACATGCACCCCCCCCACAACAAACACTACTTGCATAGACAACTACCCCATGGACATACATCAATTGTCACATTCAAGAACAATAGTATCCCACTCAAAAGTGTAGTGTTAACAGTTTTTTATGCTGCTACAGGATCTTGTGCCATGCTGCCAATGCACATTCACTAGAGTCGATAACCAACTTTTAAAACTATTTTGGGTGGTATATTCAAAACTGTTGCACCATGCACAACAGGGTTACGCGTGCACAACTCAGAAATTGCTCCATTCTGCGATATTCAGTAAGAGACAGTTGCGCCACTGAAAACAAGCTGACAACAGTGCAATGCAAATGAATACATGCTCAACTGCAGGGGGAGGAACCATGCATTAACTCCACAGCCCCATATTCAGCCATGATGTGCAGGAGTTGTGTACCAGAATCCACAACCTGCACCTGCACAACTTTGATAAAAGTCAAGGCCACCAACAGATGAGCTGCTGCATAGCAGGGCACAACACAGCAGCTGCAACCTGTGGCTGGCCCTCAACCCAGTCCCTGTGACCTCTATAGCCTGATTGCAGGCAGCCAACTGTAAATCTCCCCACCCCCAGTTGCCTGATCACGGCCATAGTGTACTCCCCCCACCACCAGCCCGATCGTGGGCAGCATGTGGCTCCTTCCCCGAACATATCCCTGGTGGTTCAGTGGACCAAAATGGATGATCGCAGGCAGCAATGTGGCTCCCCCCGAACATATCCCTGGTGGTCCAGTGGACCAAAATGACCGATCGCAGGCAGCAAGTTAAATAACCCCCCAAACATATTCCAGGTGCTCTACTGGACCGAAATGCCCAGTTGCAAGTAGTAAGTAAAATAATCCATCCCTCCTCCCCAAT
This sequence comes from Neoceratodus forsteri, assembly GCA_016271365.2. NCBI lineage: Eukaryota > Metazoa > Chordata > Ceratodontiformes > Ceratodontidae > Neoceratodus > Neoceratodus forsteri. Next base: position 111,865,447 of record CM057455.1, on the reverse strand, counting down.
AGATCCCTGGTGGTATAGTGCACCAAAATGCCTAATCATGGGCAGTAAGTTTAATAACCCCCCCGAACATAACCCTGGTGGGTAGTGTCCCCACCCACCCACAAATCACCACCACCCCTCCCTCCGCAGGTGGCGGGTGGCAGCATAACACCTGTCTGCCACCCACCGACTGACTGTCCAGTAGGGCTGCACACCCATTGGTGCAAAGCAAGAGCCAATGTGCGTGCACCCCATACTGTACATGACAGTCCAGATTTGTGAATGAATTCATTCATTCAAAAATCTGCACTGTCATGTATGGTATGGGTTGCATGCCCATTGGCTCTTGCTCTACAGCAATGGGCTGCATCCCTACCGGGCAGTCAGTTGGTGGATGTCGGGGTGGCAGGTGGTGGATGCTGCCACCCACCAGTGGCCGGAGGGGAGGAGCGGGGTCATGGAGCTTAGTGGGTAGGTGGTGTGGAGGTGACAGTAGCCACCAGGACTATGTTCAGGGGGGGTTTATTTAAATTACTGGTCATGAATGCAGTACCACCAGGGATACATTCAGGAGGAGGGGAGGGGTTATTTAACTTACTGTCTGCGATCAGGGTTTTCAGTTCACTGGACCACCAGGGATACATTTGGGGGAGGGAGACCAAATTGCTGCCCACGATCGGGCTGTTGGGATGAAAATTGAACCATGCCCGCAATCAGCCCAGTGAGGGGTACTGAACAGTATTCTACACTGTTTTGATCACGATCGAGCTGCAGGAGCCATCATTCCCCCATGGCTGCAGCCTGTCAGGGTGCTAGGCACAACTCCTTGGGGATCGGCACACCTACATGCTAATGGCATACAAATCACGCCATAATCAGATGGAAATGTCCCTCCCTATGGCTTGCATGAATAATAGCCCCATTACTATATCAGCTTTTGAATATCGCTATTTTGCACATAGCGCAATGGTACTTAATGCTCCACTCTGTCAACTTGCAGTAGCGTAAGTTCCACTGTGCCATGACAGTGGCTGTGGCTGGGGGAGATATTCAAAGGAGTTGCTCAATAGCACAACTCCTTTGAATATCACCCTGGACACACCCCTGTGCAACTAATTTGCGCAGCGTAATAGCTTGCGTCTATGAATGGTGCACTTTGAATTTGCCACTCTTTGGTCAGAAGAAACCCTCGTTTCTTATTTGTAAACACCATTACACATTTGTAATAATAAACTCTTACCATCGGACTCAATCACAATTACACTTTCTGTGTCCGACTGACCACCCTCCACAGCTTCACTCTGTGCTGGTACTACCTCGTGAGATGGCAGGGGAGACCTCCGATGTTCTACCATGAATAAAAAAAGAAAACATATCTTAGTGCCAGATGTGAATCACAGTACAGTTTTGAAATACTTGCAACAACAGTAAATCAGCTACGACATGCATAACATTTCTTGTAATCATACAGACCACAAACATTATGGTCACATATTACAATAACAATTTTATTTTTGTATGCGGGGGGGCCCTGCACAATTATCTACATAGGCCCAGATATTCAAACTGCGCCATTCTGAGGCGCAAGCCCCGCGCTGTTCAAAATAGTTGCATGAGGGTGTGTGGTGTGATATTCAAAGGAGTTGCGCATTGAGCAACTCCTTTGAATATCACCCCCCAGCCACAGCCACTGCGCATGGCGCAGTGGAACTTGCGCCACGGTAAGTTGCCAGAGTTGAGCATTAAACTTGCAGTGGTGCAAGTACCATTGTGCCATGTGCAAATTTCCGATATTCAAAAGGTGACATGCAAATGGGGCCATAATTTATGCAAGGCGCAGGGGGCATTTGCATCTATTTATGGCCCCATTTGCATGCCATTAGCATGTAGGTGCGCCGATCCCCGAGGACTTGCACCTGGCCGCTTCTGCCAGGCAGCAGCCGCGGGAACCGGACAAGACCTGCAGCCCACCGCTGGCAGTATCTCTGTGTTCACCCCCCACACACAGATCCCGGAGCCTGATCGTGGGCATACAGTAACATGTCCCCCACCCACACATCTCCTACAGCCCGATCGGCGGGCATGCAGTAACTATGCCCCCGCCACACATCTCCACAGCCCGATCGCGGGCATACAATGTTTATGCCTCCACCCACACATCTCCCACAGCCGATTGCGGGCATACAATGCTGCCCCCACCCACATCTCCACAGCCCGATCGCGGGCAATAAAGTAGCATGAACCCCCACACACATCTCCGAAGCCCGATCGCAGGCTGAACGTGTATCAACGTGTTCATTCACAAATCTGGACTGTCATATGCGGTATGGGCTGCATGCCCATTGGCTGTAGCTCTGCACCAATGGGTGTGCAGCCCTACCGGACAAGTCAGTCGGTGGTGACGGTGGTAGGCGGTGGATGCTGCCACCGCGGCTGCGGGGAGCGGGGTGGAGGGCTTTGTGGGTGGGTGGGGGACACTAGACACCAGGGAGATGTTTGGGGGTTGTGACTTGACATTCTGCCCGTGATCAGGTATTACGGTCCACTGGACCCACCAGGGAGATATTCGGTTGGGGGTGGGCTTTTACATTCTGCCTGCGATCGGGCACTGGTGGGGGACCGGCGCACCCTGCAGCCCGATTGTGGGCAGTATCTCTGTGTCTACATCCCCCACACACAGATCCTGAAAGCCTGATCAAGGGGCCTGATCGGGCTGTGGGGAGCTGTGTGGGCGGGAGCATGTTACTGTATGCCCTTGATCGGGCTGTGGGAGATGTGTGGGCAGGGGCAGAAGACTTGGCTTGCTGGCCAAGGCACCTAGCTTCACCTGAGCTCTTTCCTTCTAAGACTGCTTGAAAGGCAGAGTAGAGAAACTTACCAGAGCAAGGGAGAAGGATTAAGACTTAGTTTGGCTAAGCAGATTTACTGTGTGGTGGTGTTTTTATTTTTTACTCACAGGGATTGCTACTGTTTGTTGCTAACATTTCTTTGCTTTATTTTTTCTCTGATTCAATTTGTTGTTGCTGGTATACCTTCTTCTGCATTATTACAAGGTGTGCCTACAGGTGTGTGCTAACAGATTACTGCTGTAATCTTCTGATTCAAATTGTCTTTTGCAAGGTAAATCTTCTGTTACTGCTTTATTTTTCTCTGGAGCAAAGTGTTTCTTACAGGGTATATCTTCTCTGAAATTACTGTATTACAGGTGGAGCTTACATTTTTGTGACTTTTTTTATCATTGGGCTAAGCAAAATTACTGTTTGACACTGTGTTTTATTTTATTCTTGTCTGTTTTAAAGGTTTGTTGTCTCAGAGGTGTTTCAGTCTCCTTCTCACATTGAAGGAGCTAATTGCTTTTCCTCCCACAGCTCTTCCAAAGGATTAGGTGTGTATGTGGGGGTGGAGCTGGCAAACTGTCAGTAATTTCCAATAGAAAGAAGGGATAAAAAGTCAGGTTAGTTGATATCTTGGAGGTAGGAGACTTTGTCTTTTGCAAGGTATATCTTCTGTTACTGCTTTATTTTTCTCTGGAGCAAAGTGTTTCTTACAGGGTATATCTTCTCTGAAATTATTACAGGTGGTGCTTTACAGGTTTTACAGTTTTATCTAACATTAGGATAAGCTTTCAGGGTTACTGCATTTGTTGTTGACTGATTGTTTCTGCTCTTACTTCCTTGTTCTTTCGTCTGTGGTTGTTCTTTTTAGGCAGGGGAACTGGTTGACTGGCAGAAAACAGAGAGTGGTGGTAAATGGTATACAGTCAGAAGAGATGCAAGTCACAAGTGGGGTACCTCAGGGATCAGTCCTGGGGCCAGTCCTATTCAACATCTTCATTAGTGACCTCGCAGATGGACTAGAGGGGAAGGCTTGTCTGTTTGCAGATGACACCAAGATCTGCAACAGAGTAGATGATCCAGATGGGGTGGGCAGAATGAGAAGAGATCTGGATAAACTAGCAGAATGGTCAGAAGAGTGGCAACTGGGATTTAATGCAAGAAGTGCAAAATCATGCACATAGGGAAGAAACCCTGAAGCCACTTATAGGCTGGGAGGAGTTGCTAGCAGTCACAAAGGAAGAAAGAGACTTGGGCATCATCATCACTGATGACCTAAAATCATCCAAGCAGACCTCTAAAGCAGTAGGTAAGGCTAGGGGTGGTAGGGTGTATTAGTAGGGGTATCACAAGTCGTAAGAGGAGGTAATAATCCTCTGTACAAGACATTGGTTAGGCCCCATCTGGAGTACTGCGTGCAGTATTGGAGGCCACACCTTCACAAGGACATTAACCAAATTGAGCCGTCCAGAGAAGGGCAACCAAAATGGTGCAGGGACTGCATCAGAAGACATATGAGGACAGATTAACGGAGCTCAATATGTATACCCTTGAGCAAAGGAGGAGAGAGGTGATATAATCGAGGCATTCAAACACCTTAAGGGCATAAACAAGGTGAAAGAGTCTAACATGTTTAAATATAAGAAAAATAGCAGGACAAGAGGATACAGCATGAGATTAGAGGGAGGCCGATTAAGGGGAATGAGGAAATTCTTTTCACAGAAAGGGTGGTAGATGCATGGAATGGCTTACCACAAGAAGTGGTGGCTATGAATACAGTGCAGGGCTTCAAACAGGCATGGGATAGGCATAAGGGAGCAATACAAATGACTATGAATAGATAGGTCACTGACAGAGCAAAGGCCAATGGCACATTTATAAGGTAGAAAAAGAAATGGGCAGACTGGATGGGCCTTGCGGTCCTTATCTGCCGTCAACTTCTATGTTTCTATGTTTCTATGATACAGGTTATGCCCGTGATCGGGCTTCGGGAGATGTGGGGTTGATACAGGTTATGCCCGCAATCGGGCTTCGGGAGATGTTGGGGGTTGATACACCTTATGCCCGCAATTGGGCTTCGGAGATGTGGGGGTTGATACAGGTTATGCCCGTAATCGGGCTTTGGGAGATGTTGGGGAGTTGATACACCTTATGCCCGCAATGGGCTTCGGGAGATATGTGTGGGGATGTTACTGTATGCCCGCGATCAGGCTTTGGGAGATGTGTGGGCTGGGGGTTGTTTTTACGTTCTGCCTGCAATTGAGCTGGTGGGGGGGCACAGGGACCGAGATGGGGGCCAGCCAGGGGTGGTAGAAGCTGTGTTGCACCCTGCAATGCAGCAGCTCACCTGTGGGTGGCCCTCAACTTGATCCTTTTTTTTTGGCTCAAGGTTGTGCAGGCGCAGGTTGGGGGTTGCGCATGCACAACTCTGCACAACCCGACTGAATATCGGGTTGCGCAGGTTATGCATGGTTCCTCCCCCTCCTGTTGAGCATGCATTCATTTGCATTGCTCTTTTGTGCAACCTGTTGTCAGTGGCATAACTGCCTCCTGCTGAATATCGCAGAATGGCGCAATGTTGGACTTGCGCATGCGCAACCCTGTTGCGCGTCGAGCAACCCCTTTGAATATCTGGCCATAGTCTGTAACTGCTGGAACACCAAACACTATTGATATGTACATTTCTATGTGTCTTTCTGTCTATCGGGCATTTCAGTCCACTGGAACACCAGGTATACATTCGGGAGGACGGGGGGTTTATTACACTTACTGCCCGTGATCGGGCATTTCAGTCCACTGGAGCACCAGGGATATCTTTGGGAGGGGGGGTTATTACACAGTATTACAGAGTTTAACAACTTTTATACTACTACATAACAATAACTAAACAGTTACATATTGTTCTCTACCAAGATACCATAGTAGGAAGTGCGTATATGTATAAATATACTACTTCTGGCATGGCTATCTTAGCAAGCTGTGATTTGTGACTGAACAACAGCACAGTAAATAGATGGAAGAATTCAGCCACATGTTTTCATGGTACATCCTTATATATACTATTAAGTATAATAAAAAGGGTGTGAGAAATACAGCTTTCTGATTTGTAGCAAACATTCTATTACCCGTATGTCAATCTTTGATTAACATATATGTACACACTAATAACATGCAAAACAATGTTCAACATTATTAACAAAATATTTGTATAATAATACTAATAAGGCAGTCTCACTGTTTATATTAATGGTCACTTAATCACCATGTGGGGGCATGTAGCACTCGGCTGCTCATGCCACATTACACCAGTAAACAGTGATTTACAAACATTTACATAATCCCTGCTCATGTCTTATTGCTTATTATAAAAGGGTCTGAGAAATGGAGCTTTTGATTGGCTCCAAACATTCTAACAGCGTCATGTTAATCTTTTATTAACATACATGTAGAATTAAGCCATATGCTGCACAAGGTTAAACACTGTTTAAAAACAATTTTTTTATAATAGCAATAACGCACTCCCAGGGATAATGTTAATGGTCAGTTAATAACCCTCTAGCGGCATGTGGCACTAGGCTACACCTCGTGCCACAGTACACCCCTAGAAGGTGATTAACAGATTATTAACATAACCCTCACTCATGCCTTATTGCTTAAATCATACAGTATATAATTATTCTTACGAATTCTGAATACATGCACATCCATTATGAAACTTGCTTGATTTACTTTCACGGTGAGTAAGGTACAGCCCCCAGCAGCTTATTTACAGCAGCTTCCTAAAACTCAAAGGTGAGGTAGTACCAGCATGTGTCATTGTACGGTATCCCCTTACGTTGCTTCAAAATGTAGAAACGCTGGCGCAACAGCTTCCACTTCCTCTTAAGCTGCTGAATAGTCTTGTTTTTAACTTTCAAGACTATGTGTAAATAGCTGTTTATGTGCCTCCACATCAAATCCAGTTTCCGGTTCGTACTCATCATGAACACCTTGGTATTCCCTCTAGCCTGGACTGCCTCAAGCAGTGCACACACCTCTCGCAAGGTCCACTGCCTCATGATTTTATTTTTTCGTTCCCTAGTTCTGAAATACAAACAGAAAGAAACATCCACATTAGTATCATATTACAATATTAATCATTTCTTAAATTAATTCCATATAATAGTTATTAAATTAAAGACCACATGTCCTTCAAAATAGCAGAAACACACATCAGTAGCATTATATAGGGCTAAGAAAGGATTCAGCCACCTCAACAGTAACAACAACTGCTGCTACACTGTGGTGTCCCACCATCATGCTATCCAGTAGTCTTGTGGTTGGGGAGCACTGCATCGAACATCAGATTGGACACACCATCACATATCCATGTGTACTACACTGAAGTGTTCACACAACATAGTAAAGTGATGTTAAATAGAGATGAACCACACATTGCAGAACTGTGCACACACCTATAAATGCACTTAATAAATGTGAAGGCGGCTAACAAACTGATTGAAAGTAAAATAGCATGATAATTCTGTTGTGCATTCATGGTAGCCCATATACTAATAACTACCCATATCTGTAACATTAAAAATAAATCTATATCCTTAAATACCAGTAAAGAAACATATACATTTAACAGTACCACTGTGTTTTATTGATGTTGCACACATACCATATTGTTAGAGCTACAATACTGTAAGGCCACAGTAAATGGTACACTCATTTAACATACTCAAACTATATACTAATGTTGAGACGTAACAATATCATACAATTGTGAACTGACAGCAGCAGGGAAAATTACTATTGCTGTGCCCCCAGTATTGTAATATAGCAAACCCATATATGTATCATGTATGTGAGTGACGCATGCAGTTGATCTATTTTTTGACCACATTAATATGGTTCTGAAAAGAACCTTTGTGTATACTGTAATATTTCCTCAAACAGTCTCACGATCTTAAAGGACTTTCAGGATTCCATCTTGAAGGTCTCCCAGAAAATGACAATTGCCAGCATGTGAGAAATGTACAGCATCTGGTAGGAATAGCCAATCATTACAGTATTTTATTTCAGGGTGACGATAGTACATTCCTTGCATCGTAGAAAAGCAGTAATCTGTACATTTACTTTTCTAGAGCTCTGTCAATCAGATACATATGATGCTCTGCTTTGCCAGACCCTACACTCTGTAATATCTGAAAGATGATAATACAGGCAGGCAACATAGACATAATAGAAGCAAGGTCCAATTTTGCCTCTGTAACTAAATCTACCCAGCGTTTTGAGCCCAAATCATTGCCTCCAAGATGTATTAGCAGTATGTCAGGAGGAGAGTGAGTTCTCAAAAGTCTGTGCATGGTTGGCATAAGATGTTCCCATCTCATGCCACCACAACCAAACCATCTTACATAGCAATTGGGGAGCTGCAGGTCCCTCCCAAAATTACTATGAACTGCAAACTCAGCTGCTCATCTTATGTAACTGCTTCCAACTATCCACAAAATCCTTTTGCTATTTTCTGCCATTCTAAGTTTTTAAACTCAGAACTGTACAGAGAGCTACAAAGAAAGGGACTGTTCACCCTGCAGTGACCAGACAGCACTGAAAATCAAACTGATATTTTCCCTCCTTATTTCAAGCTAGCTTCAGTGTGTTCAGACAAAACACACAAATAAAAAAAAACATTCCCTCCTGCTCTGGCTTCATTAACCAATGTAACTGATGCATTCAGTATTACTAGAGCTAAGTTCCTGCAAAATCTGAAACCACTAACAACTGGAAAAATGAATCCTTTTCATAGGCAGTTTTAAACAATTACAACATCAGAAACAAGTCTGATTGGTTCCATTTTCTCATACAACTCCATGTGCACCTTCCTATCTCCCTCCATTTGCAGCTGTATCTGTACAAGTTAGTACTAAAATGCTTTCTCACTTTAAACTATTTTCTCTTAAGAATATAGCCTGCTAAACAATAACAATTTACATTATGAGATTCAACATAAAAAAAGTTTTGATTAATAGTATGTACATGTTGTTATAAGTTTTTTTAATACTAGAAAATATCATGTGAAGATAGACTGTACTTACAGTTTCAAACTGCTCTGTCTCAGCAATATTCAAAATGGCTCCTGTTTACTTTCTTCAGTGTTGTCCGTCTCTGATTCGTTCTCAGAAGTGGCCTGACAAATCTTAAATTACATTGGTAGAGCTAGCTGTCACTCAAACACACTGTTTTATGATTCGATAATGAATGTTTTAACCACTCCCAAGTGTTAGATTAACTTTACTGTCGAATGCACGAAAGTACATTTGCAACACTTTCAATAGCACGACAGTAAAATTTGCAAAAGTGTCGAAGTTCGACAGTACTTTTGACCATATTGTCGAATGCACAAAAGTACATTTGCGACACTTTCGATAGTACGACAGTAAAATTTGTAGAAATTGTCAAAGTTAAATAGTACTTTTAACCATATTGTCGAATGCACGAAAGTAAGATTTGCGACACTTTCGAATGCACAAAAGTATTTTTTTCAAAACTTTCATGCTCATGAAAGTAATTTTCCAAGACTGTCTATATATTGACATGATTTCAGATTTTATGGAAAAATAGCTCAATTTTCAATTTTAAACACATTATGTGCTGCGTAGCTGCTTCAAACTCAGTGCACTTCAGATATTTAAGATTTACAATGTTCCAAGCATGCATAACAACTGTGCAACGCAATCTCGCAAAACACTAATTTGTTGTAATTTTCACACTCAAATGTACACATATATCTATTTTAAGACCTCTGCTCATAACAGTGTCACTCTGATGTTTATACATTTCTACCATATAGTCATTTCTCACATAAACTGAGCCAAAATGCAGCACATAAGCAAAAACACAGTTTTGTTACGATGTGAGTAATGAAATCTGTACTATTCACAAGGCTGTATGTTAAAAGCAAAATAGCAAATTCTCAACTGAAAAGTGTGACAATACACAAGCTTACAAGTGTACATGTGAACTGTACTACGCAAGCTTGTAAATCAGAAATATTTCAGAATTCTCACACCAATTTTTTGACATATTCATTTTAAGTCATCTGCTCATAAACACAGCCACGGTAATTTTGTGTTGTACTTACACAGATTATTTCATCAATCAACTGCAGCATTGCACAGTACATGTGCAGAAAAACATTTTTCCATGTTTTAAAAATAACAGCTCAATAGTGATACACAGGAGTACTAAAACACAATGTTGATAATATACAGCAATGATATTGAAATTTCGTTAAAAGCAAGCATACTTAGCAACTGTGGTAGGCGACTCACACAACAGTAACAGTGGCATGTCCTCCTCTAATTGTTAACATACTAATTGTTACAGATTTGGTAATGAACACTATCACTCTCAAGTTTTTGGTCTACCATATAGTAAATTAGCATACTGACTATGCCATGACACGCTACATGGTAGAAAACACATGTTCGTCCACATGTAAAAAATTACACCTATCCTAATCATAAGTACACATGGGAAAAAAATCTTTTAAATATGTACTAAAATATTGAGAATGCACAAACTTCTGATATTACATAGCAGCTGCGCAATGCACATTCATAAAAACTATCGCTTAGTTATATTTTTACCAAATTGTTAACATACTTAACATACAATTCTATCAATACACACTGTTACAAGAAATTTACTGAAGCCTATTCTAAAACTTTTTTTTTTCTCTCTCATACAGGTGCCTGATACTTCTGTAAGATTGCTTACTGTCATTGTCAACCATAATACCAAAAATGCCAACTAAATACAGATGTAGATGTGTCTCAAACGAGGCAGGAATAATAGTACTACACTGTTGTATAAGGGCAACAAACAAAACAGTAAAGGCACACCAAAAATGAACATCTACAGAGCTTTTACTGCAACAGTGACCCTACATCAAGTCACTGCACAACCAAACAAAATTCCTTAACAGAAAAGAAAAAATGTATACCATCACAAATGTTGTGTCGATCTCTGAGAAAAAACACAACTATTTTGAGTGTAACCATCAAGAAATGCTCAAAACAACACAGGAAAATCAAAAATAGTGACTTACAACTCAGAAAGAGAAAGTATTTCCGACCACTAGCAAGTAAAGCTAAGATCGAAAGACTTATCGCTGCTGTGCTACTGCACAGCCACAAAAAGAGCAAGAGTCACCTTTCTCTGATGAATTTACATCTGAAAGTACAAACTTTTGTCAACAGAGCACTGTTTGTTCTACTTGATTGTGGCGTAAGATTGTCATGTGCTTGAACAATTCAGGAAACTTGTATATGCCATTAAAAAAGGCTTCAACAGTATCCTTGTTTGACTGTTGACAACTTCTACATCGTATTTTCTGGGACAGTGGCTGCCACACAGCACTCAGAAGCATATTTCTGGAAGAGTCTTATCATTACTTAACAAAAGAACAGATGTTCAGTATTGATGAGTCCGGCAAACTAAAAATGTCCTCAGTATCTCTGATGACAATCAATTGGATACTGATGATGACTGTGATCCAACCACACTCTTGAATAAACGGCACTGCCAGACATGGTCATGTGATGATACCTGCAACTGTAGGCAATCATCATTTCAAAAACTAGAACACTTTGTTAACCTATTTGTAATAACAGATCGCAAAGAGAGACATAAACTGTTTACAGACATTGACCATTGTGAAATCCGGCCACATGCTGGACTCATGGGTCACTCACTTGCATGTCTCAATACTGGTGTTTGGTATAGTATTTTTCACAACATGCGGATGCTTGCAATGCATCAAACAGGCATGCGAAACTTTGTCTACAGAGTATATGAAGTACAGCGAGCTGTACATCAGTACACTTGTTTAAATGACTTATTGCAGTCAGGTGACATGCAGGGTGCCATCACTTTCCTAAAATAACTGCAACACATTCATTCTGTTACCAGAAACAACTAATTTTCACTGTAACAGTTCTGAAAAAATCTCTGTTTCAGTGTTAGAAAATGCCATTCTGAAACAGTACAGGGGAGGAAATTATAAGTTTGAGGTTGCCAAAGTCTCAAGTTTGATTCTATTTGTGTGTCATCAACCTTGTTTGTGCTACATGAAACAAACTGTCACAGTCAATCTAGAAACCTTGTCACCATACAATGACATGTGGTTCCGCCTCGCAGCATTCTTGCTGCTGAAATCTGACTTTCACTCACAAGACACCATTGTGCTATGCAAACACTGTTTTTCAAAACTGAAGTGCAACACTTTGCTAGCAAGGTCAATGCTAAACAACATGGAAACAGATGTTACACCAAGTGAGATTTCAACACTGAATATGTTTGAACGTATTCTAATTCAGACAATGAAACCATTCCAAACGATTCTACGTCTGAACACAAAGACCCAGAACATTCCACAGAAAGAGCTTGTTAGATCTCTAAAGGGTTCTGTGATGCATCTACCACTTCCTCTACAGGAAAATGTTCAAGCAATCTCAACAGAAAATAGCTTGGTCATTCTTGTAAATGGTGTGCCTACAAAGGCCAAGGTCATCTGGCAAGATGTTGTCAATGTGCAAAAGATAAAGCTTACTCTGGCTTATTTGAAGAGTAACAATTCCTTTTACATAGACCTTGACATAGATCAGATGGCCAGTCTCTCTGTGCAACATGATCTATTAGAAAAAAGTAAGCCAATCATTGAGAAGGTCAGTACACAGACAAGTGACATTGTGTATGAACAGTACACAATTCACCACTACATAGCAGAGATCCATTAGGAGACAACATTGATCTCTATCAAATGAAGCAGGTGGAAGGTGAGTCTGTCAGCATTTGGGAGGCAACACTAAAGCACGCTGTTTCCTAGACCTATTTCCAAAAGGTCAGGTGGGCGCCTAGATGAAGAGAATACGGAGTACAGGGTGCTGAGTACCGCACTAGCCGTGTTCTGAGCAAAGATGGCAAATTCAGATGTAACATACAGTACCTGTTCCATCTGCTCTGGGAGAGTGAACTTAGCATTCTGTCTGCATCTATAGCACATACAATTTGTCTAACAAGTCCACTAGATGGAATAACAGCTGCTCAATTTCTAGAGAAATTAAAGCAGAAAGATGAATATGTACAAGTGAATCTGTCTTCCATACTTTAAAGTCTACGTGGCACCAAAGAATATTGGTATCCAAGACACTCGGAAGTGATGACAATGCTATGAGAGTATGGGGCAGCCACATGGTTTGTCACACTTAGTTGTGCTGAATATGCCTGGGATGAACTCATTGAACTGATGAAGTGGGCAAATTCCGATGTCGAAGGCATCTCATCGATGACTGTTGGAGAAATGTGTTCACTTGATCCTGTGTCTGTCACAAGACATTTTCACAAGCAGTTCCATGACATTCTCACTTTCATCTTGTCAAAGGACAATCCTCCTCTAGGTATTGTGGAACATTACTTTTGGAGGAGAGAATATCAAGCACAAGGTGCCCCTCATATCCATGTGTTATTGTGGATCAAGGATGCGCCATGCATTGGTGAACATGAAGCAGCAGAAGTGCTATCATTCATCAACAAATATATCACTTGTCACATTCCAGACAAGTATGACAGTCCTACACTATGGAAGTTGGTACAAAAGTTCCAGTGACATATTTCCACGAAATATTGCCGGTGAGTAGTAAAGAACAAATCTAATTGGTACACATGATGTCACTTTGGATTTCCTAGACGAGTTTGTCAGAATGGTGCCATGAATGACCTTTTCTCAGCAATGTGACACCACTTGAAGGCAAAATCAACCAAGAGGGTATACGAGTTACCCAGGGATGAAAAAGAGGTGTACATCAATGACTTCAACCCAACTCTTCTCCTAATGTGGCAAGCAAACATAGATGTTCAGTTTGTGGCTGGCAACTCACTGGCCCTGGTTCGGTACGTCACTTCATACATAACCAAACATGAACAGACTAGCTTGCAAGATCTTTGGGAAGATATTGCCAGTTCAAGCAAAAGCCTGACATCTCAGCTGTGGACATTGGGTTTGAAGACTCTTTCACACAGAGAATGTGGAGCTTACGAAGCCAGTGACCGGTTAAAGGGTACACATCTGTACGGGAAGTCTGATGCTGTACGTTTCCTCAGTGTAAACTACAAAGAGAAACAGAAGCGTGTACTGATTCCTCATGCTGAAATTGAGGAGCTCGCTATCAATACACCTTCTTCAAAACATATCTTGAAGAATAACCTGATAGACACATACTACCCACGTAGACACAACAACATGAATGATATGTGTCTGTTTGAGGTGGCTAAGTGGTATGACTACAAGACAGGTGCAGCACCTGACTCAACACAACACATTTACAAGGTCAATGGACTAGATGGCTGTCTCATGAAGGACACAAGCCATGGCTTATAGATCACTGCAAACTGCATCTAGGCACATCAGAGCACAGATCATTACTACGTTGCTCTCCTATTCCTATTAAGACCCTGGAGGAGTGAGTCTGAATTAAAAGGTGACTCTGACACATTCGAAGACCAGTTCAATCTCACGTATGAGAATTTCCAAACTGAGTACTCACAGACATCTATACAAAGACTAAAAGATGAGAAAGAACAGCTTGAGAAGGCAGAGAAGCAACTTCAGGAAGACACTCCAGTTAGTTCACAAGACAACCTTGATCTAGAAGGACAAGGTGTTCTAGGTGACCCTCTGCCCTTAAGTGCCCCAGAAGTGTTAATGTCAGAAATTGAGACAGCCATGCAACATGGCACACACTCTATGGTCAACCCAGCTGACTTAAGAGAAAGGCTAAATCAGCTGCAGCATACAGTTCACTCTCAAGTAGTTGAAGCTGTCCAACATGGTATACTACATGAGACAAAACAATGTGACGCACTCAGTACAAGCCACTACTAATGTTTGTTAGCGATTCAGCTGGCACAGGAAAGTATTTCCTGATTGAAGCCATCACTGCAGAAGTATGGAGTGTGACAGGCTCTTCAATGTCTGTTGCTGTGACTGCTCCCACAGGACTAGCAGCATACAACAGTGGTGGAGTAACATTACACCGTCTCTTTATGTTGCCAGTCGAACATGGGAGAACTGGAGGGTATCGTAAACTGTCATTTGAGGTAGCATCTCAGCTCTGTTCCATGTTCACAAAGATGAAGTTACTCATTGTTGACGAAATCAGCATGGTCTCCAATGTCATGCTTGCCTGTATTCATCTACGTCTACAGCAGATCTTAGGTACTGACGATGGAGTGCCACTTGGTGGCAAAAGTATACTTGTGTTGGGAGACCTTTTACAACTTGCACCAGTCAATGCAGAGCATGTATTTACAACTCTGACTGCCAAGCAAGCTAAGAATATCCTCTGTTGCATTGCAGGCTATAACATATGGGAATTATTTACCTAGGTTGAGTTGTCTGAGAACACGCGCCAAAGTGGTGATCTAGCTTACAAATCACTTTTAGATGAAGCTCGTACAGATTCTTTATCACCAGAACATGTTTGTATGTTAAATGATCAAAAAATCACAGTACATAGTACATGCATAGAAACAGCATGTAATGTCTTCAGTGATATATATACTCTACTGGCAGACACATAGTGTGTCTTATGCTATGACTAAGAAATGCACTGAATTCAACAATCTAATGCTACAGAGAAAACCAAGAGATTCTAACTCTGCATGCAGTTGATACAGTTGATGGCGTTATTCTTAGTTGAAAGCTAGTATCAAAGATGACTGAGCGACTAAGTGAACTGAAGTCAGATGTTTCACGAACAGCTGGCCTAGAAGCTGTTCTCACAGTTTGTAGAATGCACATATCATGCTGCGTAATCTAGATGTAGAACAAGGTATGGTAGCGGTGCCATAGGAAACATCACTGACTTTGTCTACAATGTCCAGAAGACATATATTGAGACACTTGTATGACTTGACAACATGGAACACTCTGTACACATAGATCAAACCTGCGTTTAATTCCAGGTTTTAAGGATATCTATGTAAACTGGAAACAGTTCCCATTATGTTGCATATGCTGTCCATTCACAAATCTCAGGGATTGAGTTTGGATTCAGCAATAGTAGACATAGGTACAGACATTTTCAAGGGATGGCATGAGCTACGTCAGCACTTTTCGTGTCATGCAGCCTTTCTGGATTGCACATCATTAGTATAGCACCTCGGAAAATATGAGCTGACAAGCAATGTATCTTGAGTACAACAGGTTACGTACTCTATATCAGCCACAAATGTCTTTAATACCACTGCCTACATATCTGTCTGTCTCACACAATTCAGTCACAGCTAGAGGTAGCCAGAAACAGCAGCAAGCTTCCAAAAGTGATTAGACAAAAAAGAGTTCAGCAAAGGCCACAACTTCAAGTAAACATTCACAACCAGCAATTCATCAGAAATCAGTTGGTGTAGCTGCTGTACCAGTCTTTGACAACAGCAGTAGAGTAAACTGCTATGCTAACTCAGCTATGCAAGTTTTTCTACACATGCCACAGTTTGTGCAGGCAATATCTGCTTCACAAGACAATCCCCTATCAAACGCTTTGAAGCAGATTATCAACATGACTTCTGACCACTCTAACAATGTACAGTCACTAACACCACTATGACAGGTGTTAGCTACATATGCTGGATGTAGTACATTTGCTGCAGACATACAGCAAGGCACTACTGAGTTTATGATGGCTGTCATAAACAACCTGGATAAAGATGGCACCCCAATGCGGCAGTACTTCACAGTAACATATGTTACAAAATATGTATGTGTTTCATGCGGCAATTCACAGCGTGAAACCACACAAGACATGCTGTGGATAACTCTCTTTGTCTCTGAAACCAAAAGTGTCAAATTTCGACAGCTATTCATTAATGCTGAATGTAGTCATGCCTGTGGAAGGTGCGGAGGCAGATGCACTCAGTCCATACGTCTCAGGAGTTCATCTCAATATCTGTTGCTTATGTTGTACAGATTTGACCCCAATGGGCTCAGAGTTGATACTCCTATCACAGATTACACAGCTAGTAGAATAGTCTTCAACCAATCAGTGTTTGACACGCACAGTATAATCTATCACCATGGTCAATCCATGCATTCTGGGCATTACACCTCGTTACTAAGGTGCAGAACTGGATGGTTAGAGTGTGACAATTCTACAATGAGTTTTAAACAGAGACTGCCATGGCACTTGAAAAATGCATGTCTTTTAATATTGAAGAATTATGACAACCTTCATATTTCAGAAGAATAGGACAAAACGTTACTTTTTAAAATGACTATTTTGTCCAAAAAACATTCATGCCTCATTACAATGTTGTATAATGTACGACCTAAATAAACCATACAATTGCAACAAAATGGTATTCTAACAGAGACATTACATACACTGTAACATGTTAGATCTTGTGTGGATCAGTGACATATGAAAATTGTTGTAGTGGCTTCAATCGGCGCCAACAATATTCACAGTCACTAGAGAAACCATGATTACATGTCTATCAAAGATTGTACATCTAAAGACTGAGGACTTACTGCTCTCCTCCTCTGTATATATCTTTAAACATTCATGTATCAACTCATATATAACAACAAATTGATATGACTTATAAGCTCTTACTCTTTGCAAAGAGAACTTCTCAGTTATTATTGTAAATTACTGAGCTACACTTCTAACATTCAGCAAACATTCCACTCTGTCACAAGTTGTCTATCAACACTTCAATTTGTCTATTGACTCTTGACGTATAGAGAACATCATTCGATCGCCATGCAACAGTGTAGAACTATCACGCTTTCATGCGTAATACTAGTATTGTACAGTACATGTGTAAAAATAACTACCTTTATTGATAATGCAAGAAGCTGAATTACACAACTGTAAATAATAACCAATTGCTGAATGTCATTTACTGACTTTTACATGTGTTTGGAATTACTTGTACATAATATAAACATTTGTATTCAGGTGTACATTGTTAAGAACTAGTACTTGTACTAAAAATAGTAGTGTAGCACTAAAGTACAAGTGAATGTTTTAGATATTATTCAGCACTATAGTAACTACATTTAATTAACCATAAGTTTGTTAAAAAATGCATTCCATGACAGTTTTAGTATTTACAAGTTAAGAATTTACATAGAAGCCAATGTAAGAATTGATAATATGTCATTTGTTCATGTAAAAACATAATATTTTTTTAAACTTGTCACATAAGTAATTCTACCATATGTAAAAAATATTGACAATTGTAAATCAGACACTGTTACTGATCACAACAAACTGCATACCTGTTCCTGACAATATTTATGATTGCCTCAATTGAGGGGTCGGGTGAGAATTTTCCATTTACGCCTAGTCAGTGACATATTATTAAATAATACCAATCAAATGTAACAAAACTTACATTTTGTATATTGTACTACTTAGACAGTCAGCATATGGTTTTTCGCCACCCAGGAACATCCACATTAGCAGTCACACAATTACAACAAAACACTTGTCTATCATGTGTAATCACACTTCACAACCTTCTCACATTGCCTTATTAACATAACACACAAGTAATGCACTACACATAATTACAACATACAATCATTTTTTAAAAAAGTTACATTTTTTTACAAACTCCATTCACATTCAATAGTAAATATATAATGAAGCACCACAGCTTCAGCCTGACTATTAGAATTCCAGGTCAAATGTCAGAAACTACTTCCTCACATAAAGAGTAGTGAGTACTGAAACATAACTAGAAACACACAACACCTGATTAGTTTCCTATTATATCACACACTTACTCCAATCCATATTATACAGTTCTTATTATTCTTACACATTTACATATTTGATAAGCAATGTTTGCACACATACAAAGATTGTATTGTGAGACTGCTTCTGTTAACTAAATTTCACTCTTGATTGGACCTTTTCTCCATTTGACAAATTGGCAATAAATATTTAAAACCATAACCACCTGTGTACTCCTTACTTTAAATACCATTATGACATAAAAATAAGTGTCTATGACTTAAGCATACAAATCAATGTTTACTAATACTGCTACAACTATACCTCCATCAATTTGTTTGGTACCTATGACATACAGTCAGTATCACAGCATATGCAACGATGTGGGACATTGCATGTCACATATGACAGAATTCCGAACAGTGTAAAAAACTCAGCAATGTACTTACTTTTCCTCTGCCTATCCAGTCATTATTACTATACCAAGGTGCCACACATCATCACCCAACAGGTCACAGCTGTGACTATACATGTACCATTCAGTCACTACTATCTGTACTTCAGAGTCTGACAAAATGGACATTTCTCATTGGTTGCAAACATCCTAAAAACCTTATGTAAATCTTTTATTACCATACATGAAGAGGTTGACGATATACTGAACAAGGTTTAAAACTGTTTAAAAACATGTTTCATTATTATAGCAATAAGTCACTCCCAAGAATTGTGTTAATGGTCAGTCAATCACCCTATAGAGACATGTGCCACTCAGCCACACCTCGTGCCACAGCACACCCCTGTGTGTGTCTGTGTGTGTGTGGTGCTGGGGGGGTGAATTCGGAGTTAGGGTTTTCAACCCTAACAGTGAATTTCCTCACTTTTGTCGCTGTGGAACAACCCTAACTAATGCATTAAATGGAGTTTTTTGCCTCTAATTTCCCTTCTTTTTGAGAATGATATTGAGAAATAGTGAATGTTATGCGGTTTGGGCCCCGCACTCCCACCACATGATGTCTTGTGGCATAGTAACAGGAGCAGCAACGCAAACAGAAATGCTAACAGTGGCACACATGGTAACACAAGCGCGAATGAGAACAGAAAGGGTAACGCACACGGTGGCGTAGACGGGAATGGTGTGCCACGTGATGTCTTGTCACATAGTAACATGGTGCCTGTAAATGGAAATGTCAATGGCCATGGTGATGCAACGTGAAACAGAAAGAGAAACAGTATGGTACACACGAATGGCAAAAAGTATAGAAACATAGCGCAAATGAAAGCGCTAAAGATGGCGCATGTGGTGGCATTAGGGTGTGCATTGGGATCATCAGCCCTAACTCTCACCCCATGACATGTGTAAAGCAGCAGAAGTATAGGAGAATGGGGTGATGGTTAGGACCCACGATCCCAATGCACACCCCAATGCTGGTTGGGGGGTGCAAGGGGGTTTTTCAACCCTAACAGCAAATTTCCTCACTTTTGTCACTGTGGAACAACCCTAACTAATGCATTAAACTGATTATTTTGCCTCTTATTTCCTTCTTTTTGAGAATGATAACGAGAAATAGTAGATGTAATGCAGCGAAGGACTGAGGCCCTCTGGGCCCTGACTCCCACTGCATAATATGGTGGCGGGGGGGCCCCATGCTCCCACCACATGATGTCTTTGGGCATACTAACAGGGACACCAACGCAAACTGAAATGCTAACAGTGGCACACATGGTAACACAAGCACAATGAGAACAGAAAGGGTAACGCACATGGTGGCATAGACGGGAATGGTCTGCCATGTGATGTGTTGTCACATAGTAACATGGTGCCTGCAAACAGAAATGTCAATGGGCATAGTAATGTGAAGTGAAACAGAAAGATAAACAGTACTGTAGACAGAAATGGCAAAAAATAACAGAAACACAAGCGCAAATGAAAACGCAAAGGATAACGCACATGGTGGTGCAGATGTCAACTGTAAGTGAAACGGGTACGGAACCGCAAGCGGACAGGGCAACAGTAACAGTAATGTAAGCACACAGGCTGGTTTTCCCCAAAACCTGCATAGAGAAGGATAGTGAGTACAAATAATGTATGCGTAATAATGAGTATTGGCGCAGAAAATGAGATCTTTGAATACTAAATATATTATATCTCAGGAACCGTAAGATGTAGAAAAAAAATTTAAAAGTCATATTATTTACAGCTGTTCTGGCTAATGTGAATCTTAGCCTCTGTTAGGGGGCTAAGAAATTTTCTGATGAAAAGTCTGTATCTCTCACCGTTTCTGAGATACGGGCCCTGAAAGGGGCGGAGAACGCCATAATGTTAGCCTATGGGAAAAAAAGAAAAGTTCGGAGCACCATAACTTTGCCTCTCTGTAATGTTTTTTCACCAAGCCACTGAAAGGCACATATGTGAGCTGTTGGCTGTCTTCCCTTCAAATTTCAGGAAAAAAGACCAAACCGTTATTTTGCAGCAGGGTGCCAAAGAATTTCTGTAATGCGTTGGGCGCCGTAATGTTATCCTATGGGAAAAACTGTCAACTTTGGAGTACCGTAACTTTGCCACTGTGTAATATTTTTTTAATACAACACTGAAGGGCACATCTATGAGATGTTGGCTCTGTTCTCTCCAAATTTCAACCCAAAACTCCCAACGGTTCTTTTGCAGCACAGTGCCAAAGAATCGCTGTCACTGTCCCACAGATGGAAAACTACTGTCGCAATTTGCCAAAGCTTTCGCAAAAAAGTTCGACACTTTTGTGAGCACAAAAGTAATTTGTGAAAGTACTTTTTCCAGAAATTTGAAAAACATATTTCTGGGGTGTTTTACCACAAAATAAAGAAATGGCAAGCATCCTCAGGGCCCAACTAGGTGACTACAAAAAGAATTAGGTTGCTAGAGGGTCTCAAATTTAAATGCCAACCATTTTTCTGATCACCAGCTGAAAACAAAATGGCCGATTTGTGAAAGTAACAGGCCCATTTGTGAAAGTAAAAATGCATTTGCGACACTGTAGAACTTTTTGTTAACTTTTCCCATTGACTCATAATGGGAAACAGTTTTTTGAATAACTTTTGAACTGTTTAATATTTTTTCATCAAATCTTCAAAAGGCACATCGAGGACCTCGGCCACACATTCCCTGAAGATTTCAGGCCAGTCGCACAAACCGTATGACCTGTAGGCGCAACCATAGAATTCCAGAAAAAGCGTAAATGTGCGCACAGATCACACTTAATAACTCCGCAGCTGTATATCTGACCGGTACGAAACTTGGCAGATCCCAAGGCCTATGGTTCTTGATCATATATTCCAAATTTCATCAAATGGTTGTAAAGTTATTAAGGTGCAAAGTTTTGGGGTTTAACATAGAAATGGCTCCTCATTCCTAACTATGGTAGCACTACCATGCTACCATAATATACACATACACACACACCTTACTGTAGCTCTCAACCTGACAACCATAAGCTCCTGCTTAATGAACTCCTTTAGCTGGGTTTATTACAGAACACAGCTGAATGATTCCACAGCTATTTTGCCAATCACTCCCAGTGGGTGAAATTCAACAAATCTTTGTCCAACCTTAGGGAAATATCCATAGGTTCCCCCAGGGCTTCATCCTGGGCCCATTCTGATTTAGCCTCTTGATAAATCAACTGCCTGATGCCTGTCAGACAGCTAACATACTCCTCTATGCTGGAGATGCAGACACCTAGTCCAAAAACCCTGACCTTGACAGCCTTTCTGCTGCCCTCCAAAGTAACTTCAGGTCACTTGAAAGCTGATTCTTCAATAACAAACTGGTCTTCAATTACAAAAACAAAGACCATGATCTTCCTAATAATGAAGAAAGTTCCACCTACTGTCATTGTAAATGGTCAAGGACATATTCCTGAACAGGTGGAGACATTCAAATACCTTGGAGTTACTCTGGATGACAATTTACCTTTTGTACCCTATGTTGACGGTCTAGTAGCCACAGTTAACAGAAGATGGGGTACCCTGTACCATAACAGTAAATATCTCATTGGGGATTCTAGATGCCTTATTATGGCCTGCTTCATTCTGTCACTCATAGCTTATGGGCTCCCTTTCTACATGGCTGCCTCTGACATGGTGCTAAACAGAATAAAGCTGATCTGTCATAAGGCATGCTACTTTGTACTTAGTGCAGATAATCACACCCATAGTTGTACCCTCTATGCACTCAATAACTGGCTACATTTACTCAGCAGAGTAAATCTCCAGACATGATTGCTAACTAAAAGGTACTCTTGAGCCTAACACCCCATGCTTTAACAAATTGCTTCCACCACATCTTTAACTTATACAACACCAGGAACATGGCCAGGAAGGCCCATACGACTATTTTCCAAAGTGCTCAGCTGGGCAAGTGGTCATTTACTGTCAGGGTCACTAATTGGTTAAATGAATTGCTTGACAAACTGCTGAATCTCCCCTAGTTTACTTAGTTCTACAAAGAATTTGTTTGGCAGAAAAGGATCACTTGGACCACCATGTCTGCCCATTTTTCCCTACCTACAGTACGTATCACTGTACACCCTATTTGATCTACGGCTTTTTCTCCCACCCCCCCATTTCTTTTCACTGAGATCCCTTATGTATATCATGTCCATTCTTGATCCCCATTGCTGCTTTCATCCCAAACCTTGGCTAGTAGACTATTCCACAAATCCAGAACCCTTTCTGTGTAGAATAACTTCCTCACATCTTTCCTGATACTAGTCCCTGGCTTCACATAATGTCCCTTTTCTTGTACATCTTTCTTCTCAAAATACTTAATTCCTGTACCTTATTAACCCCTGTGAGGTATTTAAAGTGTTTCTACATGTTCCTCCACTCTTCTCTCTCCTCATGTGTCCATATTGAGCTCCTTGGTCTCTCTTCATGGGGCTTGTGATGTAAACTCCACATCATTTTAGTTGTTTCTCCAGTGGACCACCTTCACCCTGTATCTATCCTTCTGTAGATGTAACCTCTGGAGCAGTACACAGTATTCCACTTAGATCTTACTAGAGAACTATTCTGGGGTGACACCACCCCCCTTCTACTAATGATACTTCTCCCTCTTCAACCCAGTATCCCACTAGCCCTCACAACTGCTTTGTTGCATTGCCTGAAACATAGAAACATAGAATTTGATGGCAGAAAAGGACCACTTGGCCCACCCAGTCTGCCCATTTCCCTACTTAATGGATAAGTTGCAAATCCTAGTTAACCAGCAGCCTACTTCATCCTACCCCCACCCCCTGGAATTGCCTTATGACTGTCCCATGCATGCTATGCATGCTTGAATTCCACCACTGTTTTTGACTCCACAACCTCCTCCTGAAGGTCATTCCATGCATTCACAACCCTCTCTGTGAAAAAATACTTCCTTAAACTGCCTTTGAGCCACCAACTGTCTTCAAATTGTACCCCCTTGTTTTTGCACACCTCTTTGTTTGAAAGATGCTACCCTCTTGGACTTTGTTGATTCCCTTGAGGTACTTCAAAGTTTCTATCATGTCCCCCTCTCCTCCTTTCCTCAATGCTATACATATTAAGCTCTTTAAGTCCTCTCATATGTCTTCCGTGCAGACCCTGCACCATTTTAGCTGCCCTCCTCTGGACAGCTTCCATCCTGTCTATGTCTTTGTGGAGATTGGGTCTCCAAAACTGCACACAGTACTCCAGATGGGGTCTCACTAGCTGTCTGTACAGAGGAATAATAACTTCCTGTTTTCTACTGGTGATGCCTCTCCCTATGCATCCCAGTATCCCCCCAGCCCTCCTTGCTGCCCTCTCACATTGCTGGCCCACCTTTAGGTCATCTGATATGACTACCCCTAGGTCCCTTTATGTCTTTGTTGTTTTGTTATTAGTATCTCAGTCCCCATTGTGTACTCTTCTCCTGGGTTTTTATTTCCCAGGTGCATTACTTTGCACTTCTTAGCATTGAATCTAAGCTGCCTTACATTTGACCATTCCTCTAACCATACCAAGTCCCTTCTCATCCTTTCCACCCCACCTTGTGCATCAACTCTGTTGCAGACCTTTGTGTCATCTGCAAGGAGACATACTTTTCCTTCCAGTCCCTCTGCAATGTCTCTTATAAAGACATTGAAGAGGACCGGTCCTAATACTGAACCCTGTGGTACCCCACTAGTAACCCCCCTTTCTTCAGCGTGGATGCCATTTACTGCTACTTTCTATGTCCTATTCTCCAGCCAATTCTTTACCCAGGCTGTCATCTTGGGATCCACTCCCAGGCTGGCTAACTTGTATATTAATTTCGTGGGTAGGCCATGTCACAGCCTCCCCTGATCTACTACTTTGGTCATCCAGTCAAAAATCTATCAGATTCATCTGGCATGACCTTCCTGCTGTGAATCCATGCTGCCTTGGGTCTGTGCCCTCTGGCCTCTAGATACTCGACAATTCTTTCCTTCAAAGTGATTCCATCATTTTCCCTATCACTGAGGTTAAACTAACAGGTCTGTAGTTTCCTGCTTCTGCCTTGCTCCCACTTTTGTGAAGGGGAATCACATCTGCTCTCCTCCAGTTCTCGGGTACCACCCCATCCTCTCATGATTTGTTATTGAGGGTAGTCAGTGGTGTCACTAGTTCTACCCTTAGTTCTTTTAGAATTCTGGGATGGATTCCATCAGGCCCCATTGCTTTGTCCACCTTCAGTTTTAAGAGTTCTTTCAGAACCCTTTCTTCTGTAAATGGGTTGGTATCAACTTCTGTATCCAGAGTGTTTCTATTGTTTGTTTTAGGTACCTTCCCCTCTTCATTTGTAAATACTGACCAAAAATATTTGTTTAGTATCTCTGCCTTTTCACAGTCACCTTCTGCCCACCCCCCCTTATTAAGCCTCACTATCCCTCCCTTGGTCTTCCTTCACTCCTGATGCCCCTATAAAAGGTTTATCCCCTTCTTAACTGAGTTGGCTATCTTTTTCTCAGTTTGGGCCTTTGCCATTCTGACTGCCTTCCCAGCCTCTTTTGCTTTAACTGATACAGTTCTCTGTCCTTCTCCTTCTGTGATTCCTTGTACTTCCTGAATGCATTATTTTCTCTTGAACCTTCACTGCCACTTCCTTTGAGAATCATAGTGGTTTCTAACATTGTTTTGTTTTGTTTATTTGCTTCACATGAAGGCTTGTTACCTCTGTGATAGCAGTTTTATTATTCCCATTGTTCTTCCACCTCTCCTTCCTGCCCATATGCTAGTGCATTCTTTAGGCACTCACCATTTTAGTAAAAGTCAGCCATCCTAAAGTCCAGTACTTTTACCTTTGTATGGCTTGACTCTATTGCTGTGTTTATTGTGAACCATACTGTTCGATGGTCGCTAGTTCCCAGATGGCTACCCACTTCTACATCTGTGATCCTCTCTCCATCTCCATTTGAGAGAACCAGGTCTAAGATTGCTCCCTCTCCAGTGGGTTCCATTACTAGCTGTCTAATGCATGCCCCCTGTAGGGCATTTAGAATAACCCCACTCTTCGAAGTGGCTGCTGCAACTGCACTCCAGTTAACAACTGGCATATTCAGATCACCCATCAGCAATATCTCCCCTTTTTCTGCCATTCTAAGTATACTTTATATCATTTCCTTGTTCATTCCCCCCCCCCGAGAGGGAGGTCTGTATACAACCCCTGTGTGGATTGTAGTGCCATTGCCTGTCTCCAAATTGACCCACTGTGCTTTTTCTCCTCCCTGTTTACCCTTTTATTATGTTGCTTTGATTCCTTCCCTTATGTAAAGAGCTACTCCTCCTCCTCTTTTACCCTCCCTGTCCCTCCTGTAGATAGTGTATCCTGGTATGTTTACATCCCAGTCATGGTTTTGTGTGTACCATGTTTTCTGTGACTGCCACAATATCCAGATGTTCCTCCTCCATCAAGGCCACTAATGCAGGAAGCTTGTTATCCAGACTATGGGCATTGGTACTCATTGCTCTCCTTTTTTTTGATGGCTTTATCTTCTGTTGCAGCATCCTCCACTGACATTTCTACCTGGGTCTTTTTCTCATTTAGTACCCTGTTTTATAGGAAGAGGATGGGATTTTCCTGCTGCTTATCAGTGCCTCGCCCCTTGACTAGTTTAAAAGCTTGCCTTGCCACCTTTAGGTCATCAGAGATTTATTACCCCAGTTTCTTCTCCTGATGGTTAGTCATCAGTAACACTCCATTCATTCTATACTCTGACCTTGGGTTTTGTATACTTCCAGAGGCCACATCTATGAGGAAAGACTGAGTGAACTCAACATGTACACCCTGGAAGAGATGAGGAGATTGGAATATTATAATGGCCTTTAAATACCTCACAAGGTAAATAAGATACAGAAGGAAAGTATTGTTAAGGAAAAAAAAGATGTATAAGAACAAGGTGACATACTAAGAAGCTGGAGGGAGTCGATTCAGGAAAAATGAGAGGAAGCACTTCTTCACAGAAGGAGTGGTGTATTCCCAGAGCAGCTTCCAGTGGAGGGGTAATGGTGCTGAAAACAGTAGTGGGGTTCAAGACTGCATGGGATAAGCAGAAGGGAATCATAGTAGAAAGGAAAGGAGGGAGCACAAGAGATTCAGAGATGAAGTTGGGTCTGCAACGATAGCTAGGGACACAGTAATAGGTAGGACAAAATGGTCAGAGTGGTGGGGCAAGAGTTCCTTATTTGCTGTAAAATTTTATGTTTCAGTGTTTCTTTATTTGTGTACAGCACAGGGGGTGTATATAGCAATGTGCAAAGGTGCATGTTAGAAAGGTGCCACAAAGTGGTGCTTGTAAATGCTTTGCTGTACAAATAGTGACATTTTATGGGAGTCATGTTTACCAAATGTTATCTTTGTTAATAATTTAAACTGTGCTGTTGATCTGTAGATAAGCCATGGTGCTGAACTTCCACTACTGAGTGATAAACATCAGTTTCCATCATTCTTTCGCACCGTGACGAGTGGCTACTCTCAACCATTTGGCCTTGCAGAGATCACTAAGTACTTTGGTTGGACCTTGGTAGGGATTCTATACACAGATAATGATTTCGGTGTACAAGGAAGTCAACAGCTGAAGGAAGCATTAGTCAGGACCAGTGTCTGTGTAGCATTTTATGAGATCCTTTCAACAGACCTCAAAAGGAAGAGAATTATTTCTCTTGTAGAGATGATTGTGACTTCATCCGCAGTTGTGATCATGATTTATGCCTTTCCACCGTAAGTAGCTTTAATCATGGAGGAGATAACTATACAGAATATAACAGGAAAAGTCTGGATAGGAACTTCAAGTTGGATTACAGATTTAGATTTTTCACAGAAGGAACTCTGGAAAACATTAAATGGCACAATAGGGTTTGAAGTATCCAGTGGAGATATCCCAGGGTTTAAAGACTTCCTTTACAGTATTCACCCTTCCAAATATCCACGTGATATCTATATGAAGCCATTTTGGGAGACTGTATTCAGCTGCAAGTGGATGGACAATGAAACTAATAAAATGCACAAAAGAAGGAAAAACTGATGAATTGCAATTTTGTACTGGAGAAGAGAAACTGGGCACACTGGAACAGACCATTTATCCTGTTGACAATTTCAGATATACCTACAATATGGTAAATGCAGTGTACTCACTGGCACATGCATTACATGACCTGCAGTCATGCAAACCTGGAGAAGGACCGTTCAGTAACAGAACATGTGCGGACAGGAATCATTTTCAGCCATGGCAAGTAGGTCCCAATTATTTTCAAAATTAATGAATATAAAATAATACAAGAACTAGAAGGTTATGGTGGATGGGAACTCTGGGCAATTAGCACTTTCCCTCAAGGATAGGTATGAGGGCTATTTAACCTTTTCATCAATGATCTGAAAGCTGGGGTCTCAGTTGGGGTTGCTAACATTTTCAATGACAATAAGCTGGACAGGACAGTAAATTGCCTTGAGGATGGACCTGAACAATCTGAGTGATCCGCTGGATTCCTGAGGCTCAATTCTTGAACATGTTGGAATGCTGTAAGCCCTGGGTGTGCTGAACACCTGGCACATGAGGCTTGTGGCATTCCATAGCCAACAATTGCAATTCTTGATCCCACGCAACACGTGCTGTGAGTTGAGCCATCTTTTGCTGGTCTAACTTTGTGGCCATCATGGGACCATTTTACAGGGTTTGCACTTAACACGTGGTGCTGGACACAATAAAGGGGGTAAGGTGCTGCTAGTGAGTCTAACCTTTGTGAATCAGGCACAAGGTGTGGCAGTGTGCATGGCGCAAGGCAGGGTCTGATGCAGGGTGAGTAACCTTTGAATCAGGCACAAAGGTGCAGCAATGTGCGTTGCACAGCACAGGGTTTGATGCATGGCATGCAACCTTTGTGAATCAGACACATGGTGTGGCAATGTGTATGGCGCAGTGCAGGAGTTTGATGCAGGGTGTGCAACAGCTGCGAATCAGGTGCAAGGTGCATAGCGTGCATGGAACAGCACAGAGTTTGATGCAGGGCTTGTGCAAGTCCTGCATCAACCTTTGAGAATCAAGCCTCAGAGTCAATGTAGTGGAATGTAAGATACATACCTGGGTAGGAAACAAAGGTAAGACCTACACATTGTGTTGTACTCTCTTGTTATGAATGGGGAAGAGAAGGACCTGGTTCATAATTGACATGCAACTAAAGAACACCAAGCAGTGTGCAGCTTCTGTCAAGAGAGCTGGCAGAATGCTAACATGCAATAAAAGGGAGGGAGTGGCCAGCAGGTTGAGGTTGCTAAACTGCCTCTTATGGGGTCTTGAATAGCCCCATGGAGTACTGTTTGCAGTTCCTACTGCTCAGTACAAACATATCTTTTATACAGTTAAATGGGTGTGACACTGGACCCCAAAATGATCAGGGTTTGTAAGGCACAAGGTATGAGGAGAGACTGGCAGCCCTTAACATGTTCATGATGAGAAAAAGAGGATGAGAGGTGACATGATCCCAGTCCTCCCCATAATCAACTATATTAAAATACTTTCAGGGGTAGAGATTTTGCCACTCCATACCAACTAGCTGCTAGCCAATGGTCTCCCCAGCCTTGTCATCAAGGGGTTCTCCAGGACTTACCAGATCAAGAGTGTTCTACTGGATGTACCCCCCTCAGTGGGGTCAGTGGGGCCCACAAACCTAAACAGAGGCAGCATTCAGTTGGGATGATGTGCCTGTATAACCAGGTGCAGGGCCTGAGAGAAATAGGATCTGGATGGCACATACGTGCCTGGATAGCTGGTGTCTAGGGCCAGCAAGAAACAGGATTCTGATTGGCATGCACATGCCTAGATAGCCAGGTGAGGGGCATGCAGCAACAAGGATCTCCTTGGCACAGATGTGACTGGATAGCTGGGAGTAGGGCCTGTGGAAGGCAAGATCTAGATGACACAGACATGCCTGGATAGTTGGGTGCAGGGTGGGGAGACAGGATCTGGTTAGCATGGATATGTCTTCATAGCCGGGTGCAGGACCTGCAGGAGACGGGATCCAGTTAGCTCAGACCTGCCTGGATATCTGGGTACAGGACCTGCAGGAGACATGATCTGGATAGCAAGGATGTGCTTGGATAGCTGGTAGAAGGGTCTGAGATAGACAGGATCCAGATGGGGCCTGCAGCAACAAGGATCTACTTGGCACAGATGTGAATGGATAGCTAACAGCAGGGTCTGTGGGAGACAGGATCTGGATGACATGGACATGCTTGGATAGCTGGGCTCAGGGCCTAAGAGAGCGGATCCAGCTGGTATGGATGTGCCTTGATAGCCAGCTGCAGGGCCTGTGAGAGACAGAATCTTGCTGGCACAGATGTGACTGGATTTTTTATGATTTATTTAAAAATTGGTAACTGGAAAAAGCATCATGAACTGAGGCTCATTTCCAGGTGTAACCCAGGGGTGATTAACCCAATACAGGGAAGGAAGACAAATGGTACAATGCATTAACAATAAAGTACATAGATACATAGATACATAGATATATAGACAGTGTCGGCAGATAAGGGCCTATGGCCCACCCAGTCTGCCCATTTGAGCTTGTAAGTTCAGTTTGTTTTCCTAGAAGTCTGTTTCCCTTACCCCTGACCTCTAGAATTCCTTTATGTCTATCCCATGCATTCTTAAATCCTGTGATTGTTTCAGCCGCCACCACTTCCTCTGGCAGGGTGTTCCACTTGTCCACCACCCGTTCTGTGATGAAATTCTTTCTCATGTTTCCTCTGAATCGTCCTCCCTCCAACTTCATCCCATGCCCTCTAGTCCTGGAACATCTTTTTGCTTAAAAATAGTGTTTTCCTGCACTCTGTTTCTCTCTGTAAGATACTTACATCTCTATCATATCCCCTCTCCTCCTCTCCAGGGAGACATGTTCAGTTCCTTCAACCTGTCTTCATAGGACTTGCGATGCAATCCATGCACCATCTTTGTTGCCCTCCTCTGAACCTTCTCTACCCTGTCTATGTCCTTACATAGGTATGGTCTCCAGAACTGTACACTGTACTCCAGGTGGGCCTCTACTATGTCTTGTATAGCAGAATTATGACCTCCTTTTCCTGCTGGTGATGCCCTGCCTATACATCCCAGCATCCTATTTGCTTTACCTGATGCCTTGTCACACTGTTTCCTACCTCTGAGGTCATCAGAGATGACAACCCCAAGATCCCTTTCCTGCTTGGTGCATGCTATATCCTCACCCCCAACTGATATATTGTGCCAGGGTTTTTGTGCCCCATATGCATTATCTTGCACTTCTTTGCATTGAATTTCAACTGCCAAACCCTTGACCATTCTTCAAGTTTCTGCAGGTCCCTTCTCATTTTGTCTACACCCT
Organism: Neoceratodus forsteri; assembly: GCA_016271365.2. Lineage (NCBI taxonomy): Eukaryota > Metazoa > Chordata > Ceratodontiformes > Ceratodontidae > Neoceratodus > Neoceratodus forsteri. The sequence continues at coordinate 111,833,991 of CM057455.1, read as the reverse complement.
CTGGTGTGTCTACTCTGTTACAGAGCTTTGTGTCATCAGCGAACAGTGAAATTCTGCCTTCTAGATCCTGTGCAATGTCACTGATGAAGATGTTGAATAGGACCGGTCCCAGCACTGATCCCTGTGGTACCCCACTGGTCACTCTTCCCTCTGTGGAGTGACAGCCATTTACCACCACCCTCTGTGTCCTGCCACCCAGCCAGTTACCTACCCACCACACTACTGTCCTGCCCACACCCATATTCCCCAGTTTGTGTAATAGTCTTCTATGTGGCACAGTATCAAAGGCCTTGCTGAAGTACATATAGGCCATGTCCACTGCCCTCCCCTGATCCACCTCCCTAGTCACCCAGTCAAAAAATTCAATGAGATTGGTCTGACATGACCTCCCCCTGGTGAAACCATGCTGCCTTGGGTCCTGTTGTCCATTGACAACCAGATGTTCCACCAATCTCTACTTCAGAAGTGCTTCCACGATCTTTCCCACTACCGAGGTGAGGCTGACTGGTCTGTAGTTCCCTGCTTCCTCTTTGTTCCCACTTTTGTATAAGGGGACTACATCTGCTGTCCTCCAGTCTTTTGGTACCTCCTCTGTTTCCAGTGATTGGCTAAACAGGATAGCCAGAGGTTCTGCCACCACCTCTCTTAGTTCTTTAAGGACCCTGGGTGCACCCATCTGGCCCCATTGTTTTGTCAACTCTGTACTTCAGTTCCTTCAGGACCCTGTAAGTGTTTTAAAAAAGGCAATGGAAATGATTACAAGCATTTACAAAGCACAATCAAACATTAAATTACAAAGCAAAATCATAGGTAAGTAGTAAAATAAAAAATACAATTTATACGAAATATATGCCCATTATTTACAGAGCATAACTGGATGAGTGAAACAGCACTAAGTATGATAAGGCAATAAACAGAGTTATTGGACCGAGACAGTTGTAAGATAGGCAGTATAAAACAGTGTGGGAGATAGGGCAAAAGCTAGCTGGGGATGCTGAGACTATAGAGGTGAGGAGGAGGGGTAGGAGACCAAAAGTTAACTGAGGATGCTGAGACTGTAGCAGAGTAGAGGAGGGGTAGGAGATCAAAAGTTAGCTGAGGATGCTGAGACTATAGGAGAGTGGAGTAGGAGTAGGAGGTCAAAAATTAGCTGCAGATGCTGAGACTATAGGGAAGTGAAGGAGAGGTAAGAGAGGGTGGCATGGTGAGAAAGGACAGAAGATGGACAGGAGTATGGAGAAATAGGGATCGCATGAATCTGGGATTTATTTCTTTTTTTTATTTATTGAAATCTAGGATTACAAATACCTTTGAGCAGGAACTGCTTGTTTACAAAGGTTCCACGTCGAAGGAATGGGGGGTATACATACATACAAAGGTCAACATAATAACACATAGTTACACAATAAAAAGAAGTAAGAGATTGAGGCTTAGGAAATTCCAGTAATTCATAATGTGCCAAGTGTTAGGTAGCATGACATACAAGCCAAGGGCAATCTTAAAAATAAGTGCTGCAGGTGAGAGGGAAGGGGGTATGCAGGCAGAAAGGCCATTGTCAGAGGGTAGAGGGTGAGGGTAAGAGCTCTAAAGGGGAGGGATAAAAGCCAGGAAATGCCCAGAGGGGAGGAAAGTGAGAGGGGCAAGGGGGTAGTCAGGTAGAAGGGGGCAAGGCAGGGAGAGGTAGCCGTCAAGACTGAAGTGGATGGCAGTGAGCGGTGGGCCCCTGATTAGGCATGACAGTCATAACGACTAGTTGAAATGAGATGAAGTTGGAGTTGTCTCTTTAAAGGGCCAAAAGCAGCAGTAGTGAGAGTTTCTTTGTTGAGAGTATTGTAGCACTGGGTGCTCTGTGGGTAAAGCCCTCTGGCCCATGGTAGTCCGGCATCTGGGGACAAGGAAGGTTAGTTGTTGTGAACTTCTAGTTCACTAGGTGCTGTGGTGGTCAATGAGGAGCTTTTCAATGCCTGGGGGCATGACCCCGAGGAGGACTTTTTTGGCTAAGAGGCAAGTTTGATACTGTATCCGGCTGATGAGAGGAAGCCATCCTGCCCGAGTGTACAGGTCACAAGTGTGTGTAAGTCGGTCAGCCCCAGTTAGCAGCCTGCATGCTTTGTTGAGTGCAACTGTAATTCTGAGGAGGGCAGAGGCGGAGGCAGAGCCATAAATTGGCAGCCCGTAATCGATGATGGAGGTGACAGAGCTGTTGATAGCCAACCAGAGAGTGTCAGGAGTCATGCAGTGTTTGTGCCTGTAGAGCAGGCCTATACGGATGTTGGTGGCTTTGGCAACAGAACCTATGTGCCGATGGTAGGAGAGTGAGCTGTCCAATGTGACACCTAGGTATCTAAAATCAGGAACGTGTTCAAGTAAGGTCCCTGTTTGGTTTAGAATGGTGAGGTCATGGGATTTGTACTTGCTCCTGGCTTTGTAGAAGGTCATAGCCTTTGTTTTGCTGTAGTTCATGACCAGTTTGTGTGACCTGAACCATTTTTCGATGCACATGAATTCAAGCTGTAATTGTTTCTCGAGGAATTCTGCGTTTTGGGGGTTGGTGAACATGACTGCGTCATTGGCATAGAGCAGTAATTTCTGGTGGCAGACACTGGGAAGGTCATTGAGGACGAGGCTGAAGAGTAGTGGCCCCAGGATGGACCCCTGTGGGACCCCTGAAAGAACTGGCTTTTCTTCCGAGGTGACACCGGCAATCCTCACCCGCTGGACCCTCTCCCCAAGGTAGCTTGAAAACCAGAGCAGCGCTTCATTGGAGATCCCAATGTTTGATAATTGCTTGAGTAGGAGTGGGTGGTTCACAGTATCAAAGGCTTTTGTAAGGTCGATGAGTACTGCCCCTACACAGTTTCCTTGACCGAGCGTGGTATGGATGAAGCCCGTGAATTCTAATAGTGCAGTGGTGGTGGTACTGTGCTGAGAAGGAGGTCACATCGCATGGTGGATAGCCAGCTTCAGGCCTCAGGAGACATCATCCAGTTGGCAACGGATGCCAAGATAGCAAGGCAGGCTTTGAGGATACATGATCTGGTTGCACAAATGTGTCTAGATAGCAGGGTACAGGACCTGCGGGAGATTGGTGTTATCATGCTGGTGAGTGCTTTTCCATTTTTCATAGCCATTAAAGGTGAGGATGTGCAATGCCATTATGATGTAAGTCACATGCTTTTGAACGATCTGCATGAATGTCTGACGCAGCTTCACTACCTCTTCACAGCCTGACATACTCAATTCCTGGTCTCTATCAGGTGTTGAGTAACTACCAGGATCTGTTTCCCTCACCACATGGACAAGGAGAGCAGTGACTTGGATGCTTTACCTTCCTCTTCCCAGCTGACCATCCAACTCTGGAGCTTGTTCCCAAACTTGGGTCATCAGTGTCTTGAACATTAGTGCTACCATTGCATCAGTGGGCAGCTGGCTCAGGGATGTTTAATCTGGTGTCAAATAGGAGATCACTAGATCATGCCCTGAAGTGTATTAGTAAAATTGGTCAGCCATAGAAACAGAAAGAGAATTTGTTGGCAGAAAAGGATTGCATGGCTCTCCCAGTCTGCCCAGATGTTTCCTGCCTTTTCCATCTCCATAGACGCTAGTTGGGCTCTGGTGACCCTCCATCCCTGTTTACTAATATTCAGCTATGGCTAACCTGTACATACTTGAAACCCCATATTGTTTTGCCTCCACCACTTCCATGGCTCTTGGTTCCAGGCATCAACCACCCTTTCTATGAAGTAGTAGTTCCTCAAATCCATCTTCCCCCTCCACCTTCACTGCATACCCCTGGTCTGATGCTCTTAATGACTCCTCTTCTGCACCCTGTTTACCCCATGAGGTATACTAACATACTAAATGCCAACAGATTAGGACTTATGGTCTATCGAGTCAGATCGAACATCAGGTCCTAATTGGTTGCAGGCCTTCCCCTTGTGTTCCAGAAACCCCTATCATCCATCCCACCCCTGGGCCAGGCCATCGTCTGATACATCTACTTTCTTGTATCTGTCCCACCTGCTCTTGAAGCCCTCCACCATGGATATCTGAACCAGCTAACCAGGCAGTGTGTTCCAAGGATCCACCACCCTCTCAGTGAAAAACCTCCTCCTCTTTCCCCCTTCATCCTTCGAGCTTCCAACTTCAAACCATGCCCTCTGGTGATACCTCCTGCTTTAGTCTAAAGATATCCTCCGTGTTTACCCTATTTATTCCCTTAAGGTACTTGAAGCCTCAATCATGTCCCTCTGTCTCCCCTCCTCCGATGAGGGAAGGCCGAGCTCCTCAAGTCTGGTCTCATCGTCAAATCCTAGTCCTGATATCATCCTAGTAGCCCTCCTCTGTACCCTCTCCAGGAGCTGTATGTCCCTCTTCAAGTGTGGTCTCCAGTATTGAACACAGTACTCAAGGTGTGGTCTAACTAGTCCATTGTACAGCAGCAGCATCACTTCCCTGCTCCTAAAGGTGATCCCCCTTCTGATGCATCCCAACATCCTGTTTGCTTTGCTAGCTGCTCTTCTGCACTGCTCAGAGTTATTCATACATGCATCTACCATGACCCCTAGGTCTTTTTCCCTAGTTGAGGCCTCCAGTGCCTCCTCCCAGATTGTACCTGTGTTTAGGGTTCCTGCCCAATATGTAACACCTTGCACTTGGTAGTATTGAAATTTAATTTCCAGGTGTGAGTCCAGCTTTCCAGTGTGCCCAGATTCTCTTGCAGAGCCAACCTCCCTCTTCCCCTCAACTACTGCTCCTATCTTGGAGTCATCAGCAAGAGACTCATTTCACCCATATACCCCCTGATGTCAGGTATGTATGCATTAAACAGGATCGGACCCAGGATCGAGCCTCCAGTACCTCACTACTGACCTCTCTAGGGTTCGAGAGCTCCCCATCGACCACTACCTTTGAGTGCATCCAGCAAGCCAGTTTCCTATCCATCTGACCATCAAAGGCCCACTCGCCAACCCCATCAGTTTCTCCACCAGACCATTGGGGGACCGAATCAAATGCCTTGCTGAAGTCCAAGAATAGTCACATCCACAGGCTTTCCCTGTCCAGTTCTGATGTTACCCATTTGTAGAACTCCACAAGGTTGGTTTGACATGATCTTCCTGGCACAAACCCATGTTGCCTACTATCCAGACCTCCCACCTCCTCCAAGTATACCCCCAATCATTCCTTTAGTATACTATCAATTATTTTTCCCACCACTGAGGTCAAACTGATGGGTCTATAGTTACCTGGTGCTTTCCTCGACCCCCCTTTATGGATTGGCACCACATGTGCCTTTTGCCAATCCCTGGGCACCCTCCCTGTCTGAAGCGAGCTGTTGAAGAGCTCCACCAGGGGTGTAGCCAGTACGTCCGCCAATTCCCATAGTACTCTATGATGAATGCCATTTGGCCCAGATTTATTTTTCTTTAGGGCCTTAAGGGCTTGCCATACCTGTTCAGTGGGAGGCATCATCTTCCCCCCCATCTTGTTGGCCTTTTTATTCTTTAAGAGGTGTGACACACCTGGGGTACCTCTCCTTCCCTCATGCTCCATCTCTGTTGCTCTCCCGATCCCACACACTACAGCTTCTATCCCCATCATGCCTTGCTTTGTAAATATCCCATCCCCCTCCCTAGTGAACTCAGAGGCGAAGTACTCATTTAATACCTCGGCCTGGTCCCTCGCCTCTTCCACCCACCCACCTTCTGATCTCAATCTGCTGAGCTGGCCATTAGTTTTTCTCCACTCCCCAATGTACCAGAAGAAGCCCTTTTCCCCTCTCCGTATCCCCTGTGCCAGCCGTTGCTGTTTACTGGACTTTGCCCCAGCACCATACAGGTGACTTTTCTAGATGCAAGATGGTACATTTCCTTTTCCCATCCCCTCTCGTTGTTTTGTATTTTTTGTAGGCAGCCTCCTTTTCTCTGACTGCTACCTGAATCTCACTGGCCCACCAGCACGATTTATGTGACCTTGCTCCCTTAGGTGAGGTACTGACTGCCTCATGAAGTCCCTGTTTTATGACCTCCCATCTCTTTTCCATATCTGTCATTGTTGTAATCCCCTTCAAGTGATCCTTGAGAATATTTCCCATGCCCATGTAGTCTGCCCCCCTGAAATCCACAGCCAGTGTTCTAGATCTCTCCACCCCTCCCGACATGCTTATTTGAAACCAGACAGTATTGTGGTCGTGCCCAGTCAGGGGATCCTCTACAACCAGGTCCCTTACTAGATCCCCATCTGCCAGAACCATGTCCAGGACATGTCCCTCCCTTGTGGGCTCCATCACGTGCTGTGTTAAGAACATATCCTGGAAGCCATCCAGCAGCCTCTGCTCCTTGGTCACCTTAGAGGACATGGTTCCCCAGTTTGTATCTGGCATATTAAGGTCCCCCATCAACACCACTCCCTCCACTTTTGGCCCACACTGGGCAATGATGTCCAGCAAACCATCCTCCAGAACATCTCCCATCCTGGGGGCCTATATACTACACCCAGCTTGACCTTACCTCCTACTGGGGTTCGTGGGAAACCTATAGTGCTGCAATGTTTCTCTGCCTCTTCTACCCTAGCAATTTCTATGTCATGTCTAATGAACATAGCCACTCCACCCTCTGCCCTCCTTTCTATCCTTCCTAAGCATAGTGTACTCCCTCACATTTAGGTCCCAGTCATGGTAATTGTTGGCCCACTTCTGTGATTGCACACATCCACCCCGAACAGCATGGCCTGGAACTCTGGCAACTTGTGTCCCAAGCTCCTTGCAATTATTAACACCACCACCCCACCCCTTATCTCTGATCACCTTTGTTGAACCCAACTGGGTTCCTTATACTCTGTCCTCCATCTGCTTCTCCTGAAACCTCCTCCCCAGTCTGTTTCCTCCCTCAGGTTTGAAGGCTACTCCCTCATCTAGAGGAGGGGCTTCTGGTCAGCCCTCCCTTATTCCCCCCCCTCACAAGTTTAAACCCCACCTTTCTTGAATGCAATCCACCACCCCCTGTTTAAGGACTTCTTCCCTAACAGGGTAAGATGAAGCCTGTCCCTGGCATACAGTCCCTTATCCTCCCAGACTCCTTCCCAGTTCCCTAACGCCCCCAAACCACTTTCTTCACCCCACTTCCTGGGTCAATCATTAACCTCTGTTATTTTCATTTTGTTCTCCACCGAGGCCTTTGGTACTGGCAATATTTCTGAAAAGGAAATGTTGCATGCATTATCCTGACAGACTCTGGCAAGTTCTCGGAACCTTGCTTGGATTTCCAAAAGCTATTTCCCTCTATATCGTTAGTCCTCAAATGCACCAGGAAATCTGGTTTCCCTTCAAAATCCCTAACCAGTTCATACACCATGGACTTTGCTCTGTGCACCATCAGTCCAGAGATACTCATTACCTTCACCTGGCTATGGCATCCCCTCCTGTCCTCCCAATGGATACCCCTAATCATCGAGTCTCCGAATAAAAGAACCTTAATGCCGCCATCATCCTTATGGTTACCTCCACTATGTGCTTTCAAGCCCCCTCCCCCCTTTATCCATGATCTCAATTCCATGGGAGTCTTCCTGCCTTATTATGAGAGACACCCTTGTCACCCTCCCCTTTCTGCCTCCCTTGTTATTTTTCCCACTTAACTCAGATCCCCACTGAGCAGTCCCCTTTAACCCTCTCTTATTTGAGCCATTTATCTTGGCCCTGATCATTTCCCCTTCCCCCACACCACCATCCTCCCCCCTTGTAATAGTACCCCTACCTCCAGAGGCCCTCTGTGGGTCCCCTTTACCTAGGGCCCCATCCTTGGTACGGACCCCCCTCCTGAAGGAGGCCCCTCCCAAGCCTCCTTGTCTTCCAGTTTCTCTCCAGTCATGCTGTCCTCCCTCTTGTCTGCAATATGTTGCAGCTCCCCCATCTGCTTAACATTTAAGTTTCTCCTTCTCCCTCTGGGACTATTTCTGTCCTTTACATTCCAGGCATGTGATGTCCTATGGGTATCCAACTCCCTCCCTCCGGCCTCTGAATCAGTTTCCTCATTTCCACCAACCCCTTCCTTCCCCTCTAGGTTGCTTAGTAGCTCAAATTTATTGTAACACTCTATGCCAGCCTCCATCAAGTGACCTGAGTTTCCCCGTCTGCCCCTCTAAACTGCCCTCTTCCTCCCCTCTTGCCCTGTCCTCCTTAGGAGCTCCTTTCCCACTGTCTGCTCTTCTGGGCTTCTCCAGAACAACCCCTCCTGTCTCTTCCCCCTTCACTCTCTTTATATTCAAAACGTTTACCCCAGAAGTTTTCCCCTTAGCGTCAACATCCCTATCCAAGGGTCCTCTCTCCCTAATATCCCTCCTCCTGCTTGCTGCAATGTAATCTCCTCTAATTTATGAGCATTGCCCAAGCCCCCCCTCAACCCCACCCTTCTGCCACCCATATCCACACCCCTTAACCTTGGACACACCCCAATTCCCACAGCTTACTCCTTAATCAATATACTTCACTCCTGATATGAGATAGCTGTCTACAGAGCGGGCAGCCTCCCTCTCTCCAAGCCCAATTGGGAATTATTGCCACCCCACAGCCTGTGCAGCCTACAATCCTTCTGAAGATGGCCGCTGTGGTGAGATGATGCCACCCTGTTTGTCCATCTCTATTCATAATGGACACTTCCCCCTTTTCCCAGTCCCTTCCCCCTGGAATACGGTCTCTCTATACTGACTGCAGTTGTTTACAAACCGAAGTTTAACCACACCAATAATGTTCCCAAGTCTCACAAATACATACAGTCCAGTGTGTGTCCAGTCCTGCTAACAGTGTGTGCATGCAGACATCAGGTACCGTATCATGTCACAGGCCACCTGTTCCTGTTGCTTCAAGTTTCAGTCACAAACAGAAATGCACAGCCCTTCAATCCCAACCCCCAGTGGCTTTTCAGTATTTAAGAAAGTCTACAATACAGGGTGGGTGGGAGGACGCTACCACCACCAGGCAAACATCACATTTAAATTTCACTCTAATTATCACTTCCAAACAAGTGTTCCCACAACCAGCACACATGCTCCAGTAGTTACAATATCACAGCCCAAGTAACAGTTCTAACTCAAAGTAATAATTTTTAACACACAGAACTAATTTCAAGTACAAACTATTCAAATATTTCAGTTAAAACAGAAGATAAACCTAACCTATTTCCTGAACACCTTCCTTCTTCTGTTCCCAGGTGAACAATGAGAGACAAAATGGTTCCTGTGATTACCACTCCCCCTCACACAGGCAAACATCACATTTAAATTTCCTCTAATTATCATTACCAAACAAGTGTTCCCACACCTTTCACAAGCCCCAATAGTTACAATACCACAGCCCAAGTAACAGTTCTAACTCAAAGTAGTAATTTTTAACACACGCAACTAATTTCAAGTATAAACTTTTCAAATATTTCAGTTAAAACAGAAGATAAACTGAACCTTTTTCCTGAACACCTTCCTTCTTCTGTGTAGGTCTCTTCACTTGCCTCTCTTCCAGAGTGTACATGTTAGGATCCCTTAGTCTCTCCTCATAGGGCTTCTCATACAACCCCTTTCACAGTAAGCTGTCCTCCTTGAGATTGCATCCACCCCGTCTATGTCCTTCCTGAGGTGCAAACCATAGAACTAAACTCAATACCCCAGGAGAGGACTCGCCAGTGAATGAAAAGTGGTGACATCACCTTCATGAAGATACTCCTCCCTAAACACCCCAGTATCCCACTAGCCCTACCCACTGCTTTGTCACACTGTCCTGCTACTTTGAGGTAATCAGTTATGATAATCCTACAGTCCCTTTCCTGCTTACTGTCTGTCAGTAACCCCATCCTAGACTCTGTTCCTTTGTTTATGTGCTCTGAGTGCATCATTTGTACTGTTGGCATTGTACCCACCTCACAGTGATAGTCACATAAACATTGATCAGTACTGAGGTGGTGCTGAAGTGTGCTGTGGCACTCAAGTTGCAGTTTGCACTGACTGTACTGTGATTCTGCCTCAGCATATCCCAGTATTCTCCTGCATTACTCCAGTACTGTTCAACCTGCATATTACTACCATTGTACATGCTTTTCTCCACTCCATGAGTTTCAAAGATCCTGCACATTCTCTCCACCCGATACTTAATGTCCACTGTACTGCAGGTTCTCTTATCATCTGCAAAAGGCATACCTTCCCTCCAGTTCTTTTTGATGTCACATATGAAGACATGTATGAGAACTGGTCCATTGTGAATATCAAAATTTGCCAGCAGATAAAGGTCTAGAGGTCTATTAGGTCTGCTTGAATGTGCAGCCAGAACTCCTTATTCTGCAGCTGCCCCTACCTCCCACCCTTCCCTTCCATTGACCCTCCCCTTTCCCTGTCCCAGTCCCTTTGGAAGCAATTTATTGTTCTACTGGAGACCACTTCTGCCTGTAATGCATTCCACCCAGCTACCACCATCTCTGTAAAAAAGTGTCTCCTCATCTCCCTCCTGAACCTTCCTCCCTCCAGTCTCATATCATGGCCCCAGGTGTCCCTCCCTCCTTGCTTTGAACAGCCCCACTGTACCTGTCTTGTTTATTCCTTTCATGTACTTAAAGGTTTCAATCATATCCTCCCTGTCTCTCCTCTCCTCCAGAGTACGTGTTCAGCTCACTCAGCCTCCTCTTGTATGCAAGTCCCCAGCCCCTTGATCATCTTTTATTGCTCTGCACTGCACCCTCCAGTAACGTAATGTCCATCTTCAGATATGGGCACCAGTACTGCACATAGTACTCCTGGTGCAGTCTAACTAATGTCCTATACAGTGAAACATAGAAACATAGACTTTGACAGCAGATAAGGACTGCTTGGTCCATCTAGTCTGCCCATTTCCCTACCTACAGGATGGCCACAGATCTTAGTTAACCAAAACCCTATTTCTTCCTACCCCCACTAGAATTGCCTTATGTCTGTCCCATGCATTCTTGAATTCTCCCACAGTTTTAGACCCCACAACCTCCTCAAGAAGGCTGTTCCATGCATCCACTACCCTCTCTGTGAAATAATACTTCCTCACATTGCCCCTGAAATGCCCCCCTCTATCTTTAAATTGTGTCCCCTTGTTCTTGCAAGTCTCTGTTTCTGAAAGATGCTACCCTCTTGGGCTTTGTTGATTCCACTGAGGTACATATTAAGCTCCTTTACTCTCTCCTCATACGGCTTCTCTTGCAGACCCTGCAGCATTTTATTTGCCCTCATCTGGACTACCTCTATCCTGTCTATGTCCTTGTGGAGATGGGGTCTCCAGAACTGGACACAGTACTCCAGATGGGGTCTCACCAACTGTCTGTACAGAGGGATAACAACTTGTTGTTTTCTGCTGCTGATGCCTCTCCCTATGCATCCCAGTATACTCCCAGCCCTCCCTACTGGCTTCTCACATTGCTTGCTAACCTTAAGGTCATCTGATATGATTACCCCCAGGTCCCTTTCCTTTTTTGTTGTTGTTACTGCCTCCCCTCCTCGAGGAGATAACCCTTGCATTGCAACTCAGTGTTTGTTGGCCTTGCAGCTGCCTTCCCTTCATTATGCTGAGTTGTTCCTTGACCCTGTAATGAACACCCCCAGATCTTTCTCCTCCTCTGTCTTTTCTAGCTGCACTCTTCCCAGCTGGTAATTCCAGCTTGGGTTCTTCACCCAAAATGCAGCACCTTGTACTTTTTGACATTAAACCCCAGTTGCCAAGTGTCTGACCAGGTTTTCAGTTTTTCAGGTTATCCTGCAACCAATGCCATCCCCTAGGTCATCCACCACTGCTCCCATCTGGGTGTCATCAGCAAACAGACTGATCTTGCTCTCAATGTCCAATGATATGTCTGCAATGAATATTGTAAACAACACTGGTCCCAACACTGAGCCTAGTGGAAGACTGCTCGTCACTACCCTTGGGGATGAGCACTCCACCCACCACCATCCTCTGTTGCCTTTCTTGATGAGTTCCTACCAATCTCACCAGCTTTGGACCTGCCCCTGTGCCTTCTAACTTACTACCCAGTCTCCCATGTGGAACTGAGTCAAATGCCTTGCTGAAGTCCAGGTACAGGACATCCACTGCATGGCTCCTATCCAATTGCCTAGTTACCCAGTCATAGAAATCCACCAGGTTGGTTTGGCAGGATCTGCCTTGTATGAAGCCATGCTGTCTACTGTCCTGTAGTCCTTTGGCCTCAAGGAGGCCACCAGCCTCTCCTTCAGAACAGTCTCCATCAGCTAATATTTGCAGAAAAAGGCTTCAAGCCCCCATGATGGATGTGAGGTTCACCAGTCTATTGTTCCCTGGTTCATTCTTGGGGCCACTTTTGCAGAGGGCACCCCTTGAGTCATCCTCCGATCCTGAGGTACACACCCTGAATGTAGTGAGGCAATAAATAGGTCTGCCAAGGTCCCACAGGACCTCTGCCATCTCCCTTCAGTACCATGGGGGTAAATGCCATCTGGACCTGGCACCTTGTCCACCATCAGTGCTCTCAAACCATCCAGAATTCTGGTCTCCATGATTTCCCTATCTTTCACCCCTCCCTCATTTCTGCCATTCCTCCCCCCTTAGGTATCATCCCCTCTTCTCCTTCATAAATAGCAAGCAGAAGTGATCATTTAGCGCTTCTGCTTTATCGCCCCCTGCTTTCACCCAACCCCCTCCTTCCTAATCCTTACTATGTAGTCCTTACAGTTCCTTTTCTCCCTGATGAACCTAAAGAAATCCCTCTCCCCTTCTTAATGCCTTGTGCCAAACTGAGCTCCATAGATGCCTTAGCTCCCCTTACTGCCCATGTCACCACCTTTGATTTCTTGTGGTACTCCTCTGTGTTCTCCCCCCTCCTTGTTTTCTGGTACCTCCTAAAGACAGCTCTTTTCCTCTTTACTTTTTCCTTGACCTCCTTGCTCACCAAGCTCATTTCATAGCCTTAGTCTTCTTGCTGTGGGCCTTGCTGCAGGTTCTGGTTGCTTCTGCTATCCCCAGCTTTATGAGTCCCCATCTCTGGTTAGTGCCCATACTAGGTTGAATTTTGGCCAGGTACCCTTTTATCACTTCCCCCATCCTCTCAAAGTTGGCCATCCTGAAGTCCAGCACCCATGTGCCAGATTCCACTCTTTCCTTTCCCATATCCAATGTGAGACATACTGAGTGGTGGTCTTTCCCTGACTGCAGTTCTTGCACCCTGAGCTCCCTCACAGACTCCCCATTTTCCAGCACAAGGTCATGGGTATTCCCTACAGAGCCTTGCAGCACCTCACTTGTCTCTCTTCCATCATTAGACTGAGTGTTGTTAACTACCATTCTCTGATGCCTATCTGTTAACCAGTTTCTAACAAAGTTTATTATTCATCACTTTGAATCCCATTCCTGGACTTCTCAATTTCTTGATCAGTCCCCTGTGTGGCACACTGTTTAAGGCCTTGTTGTTATCCAGATAAACCATGTCCAGTACCCTCCCCTGATCTTCTTCCCTTGTCAACCAATCCAGGTAGAGAAGTTTGATCTAGTGTCCTGTAGCAGGATATGGGACCATTCCATGAAGGGTATTAACAACAAGACTGAAGAGGCAGAGTTGCTTGATCTGGTGTCATGCAGTAGGATGTATGACCATTCCATATTGGGTATCACAACAAGACTGAACAGGCAGAGATAGTTCATCTGCTGTCCTAGAGCAGAACACAGAACCATTATATGAAAGGTATTAATAACAAGACTGAACAGGCAGAGATTTTTGATGAGGTGTCCAGCTGCCAGACATGGAACCATCAAATGAAGGGCATTAATAACAAGACTGAACAGGCAGAGATCCTTAGTCTGGTGCCCCAGTAGTCAGCTTTTGGCCAATGGTAAGAATCAGAGCAAGGCCAAGAAGGCAGCTGACTACTTTTCTGTAGTAAGAGACCAGAATGGGAAAAAGGGTCAAGAAAGCAGATAGTTGTTGTTGTGGTGTTCTTTTTGTTTAAGCAGGAGATCAGCATGTTTTTTTTCTAGACCAGCAGGAGACCAGGAGGTAGGACAAGGCAGCTACCCTCCTTAAGGTTGAAATTGCCCTTCCACCCAGCTTTCACCCACCTGTCTTTATAGGCAATAGGAATGATTGACAACAGTTACTTCCTGTGAGAACAGAAAGTGGGTTTCACCAGACAAGTCAGAGGTGGGGAAGTGGTAGATCCAAGGGTGTGTGGGTAAACAGGGCACCTGAAAGTTGTTAGCAGGAGGTTAGAGGATTTGAACACTGCTTCTGGGGTTTAGAAATTGAGTTGGTGAGGCAAGGTTTGTTTATTTGTTCATTCATTCATTCACTTATTTATTGTAATCTCAGATTACAACCTTTGAGCTTCAAGCTTGTTTACAAAGGTTCCACATTATAACAAAACAGGGATACTGTAGTTAAATTATATAAGTGAAAATGTGTAAGAAAGAAAACAAATGGCCAATTCAGATACAGATGTTTAATATGTAGGATTATAAAAGTACAGATATTGTGGTACAGTATGTGCAGCAACAAAATCACGTGTAACATAAGTGCATTAATAATGCAAGGCAGGAGAAGGAGAGAGGACCATGGATGGGAAGGAACTGGTAGCAGGTGGTAAGGGGAGGAGTGGGATAGTGAAGGAAGGACTAAGAGAGGGGATGAGGGGAGGACTGGAGCAGCCAAGTAGGCCTTGTCAAAATTTAGAGGATGAGGAGAGTAGATAGAGGGGGCAGTAAGGGGGATGGGATGGAGGCATGTAGATGTGGGTGGAGGGTGGGGGAGATGGAGCGATATGGCTGGGGAAACTGAGGGAGGCATTGAGAGAAATATGAATGCAGGGTGGATGTAGTAGAGGGATTGGAGGTGCTGATAGGGGCTTGGGCAGGTTAAAGGAATCAGTCACAACAGCTGAGAGTTGCAAGATAGTCCTTGCCGAGAGAGTTCAGCTAGAGGGGAGCATGACATAAGAAGGAGCATTGGCCCTGGACTTTGTTAGATACTGTTGTATTTACATATAATGCAAGGAAAGAAAGAGAGGGAGAGAGGGAAGAAAAGGGAGGATGAGTTGTTTTTTTCAGTTCATCTTTTTATTGAAATCTTAGCTTTACAAACAACATTTATACATTAATAGCAGTAACATATATTTTGATACAGATAGAAATAAACACCTTTTTATGAGATTCTATCTGTCAGGAACTATATCACTTGCACCTCTAGGCTTCTGACTTCCAAATCTTATCTTCAACATTTGCAAGCAGTGTATCAGACTATGCATGGAATGGTACGGGGAGGTTTTGTCTAACTTTCACACTGGCCCTTATAACCCCAAGATAAAAAGACATGATGGCCTTCTGGGGTTTCCAGGTAGCTCTGGGATTGCTGGTGAGTAGGCATATTGTAGTTGTTAACCTGTAGGTTCATTATTGTATTGTGGGAATTGACAGGATGGACCAGGTAAAGCCTACATACATGGTGTAACTATGATGAGATTGATGCAGTACAGTGGTTATGGGGTGGTAGGGAGACCTTCTGGAGACTGCAGTGCTGCCCAATCTGCATGCAACTCTCTGAAATGAGGGAGGAGGTTAGCAGACCTAAAGTTGAGTTTGCTTGGGTAAGGAGGACCAACTCTTCCACCTCTGTTTCCTCAGATGATGATGGAAAGGAGGAATGAATGAACAATGGTGCGCTCAAGGAGGATTAGGGTGGTGGAGCATAGGCACATCCCAAATTCTATACTGCTACAGAACTCCTATGCCACACTGGCAGGGCAGGACAGTCCCACTGAGGCACTCGAAGTAGTGGTGGAGATGGATGTGGAGGTCCTTCAGGGTGAAGACCTCTAGGGGAGCAGCAGGAGACCCCAGAGGAGGAGGAAGCAACTCCTCGTGGGGACCTCCATAGTTTGGGGAGTGTAGCTTGGGACAGGTAGTGGGGCAGAGAAGGAGGTTAAGTGCCTGTTGGGAGCCACAGCTCCAAGGGTTAGACAGCAGATCTACAGCATCACTAGGGCAGCAGCAAGGAGGAGGGAGCTGGATGTCATTATCCATCTGGGGACATATTACCTTGCTAGGGACAAGGCAGGGATAGGAACAGTGCAGGAGGAGTTCACAGAGTTGAGATGGGGCCCTGAGCAAGCAGCAAGATATGTGACCTACTTGGAGGTGCAACCTGTTCATTGCAAGGGGAGGATAAGGATCACTACACCAGGGACTTTTAACACATGGTTGAGGAACTGGTGCAGAGAGAAGTGTTTTTGGCTTCTTTCAGGACTGGGGACATAGCTTGAGGGATGTGGGACTGTACAAGGGTATCCATCCAGAGAGAGGACCAGTATCCTTAGTGAGTAGTTTAAATGCTTCTTTGGCTAGCATTTAAACTAGCCAAGTGGGATGGTGGAAGGATGCAGGGAGAATCAAACTGCTCACTCCCACAAGTTAATGTAGTTCACAAGGAGGACCCTAAGATTGGAACATTGCCAGTGGTAACTAAACCAGGAAAAGGTAGGATGGCAGAGAAAAAGAGAAAGGGGATTAAAGGTGGGGGGGTAGTGAGGGAAGGCAAGGAGATAAAAGGGGGATGACAGTAGAGAAACTAGCAAAATATGGTAGGCCATATGTGTGAATGCTTGCAGCCTAGAAAATAAAATCATGGATCTGGTGGCCTTGATGGCAGAGGCTGAGCTGGACATTGTCGCTGTCATGCGAGATATGGTATAATGGGAGCCATGACTGGGATGTAGCTATATCAGGTTATACTCTTTTAGGGAAAGACAGGGAAGGTAGAAAGGGAGATGGGGTAGCTCTTTATGTTAGGGAGGGTGTACAAACAATTAAGGTACAGGGATGGTGGAGGTGGGGATGGAGGCCCTGTGGGTCACCCTGAAGATGGGCAGTGGCACTGTTGTTTGCACAGGCATGATCTACAGACCTCCAGCACAAGAGGAAGTGTTGCTCAAAGTTCAAGTGGAAGCCATCCATAAGATGGCACTAAAGGGGAAGTGCTGTTGGAAGGTGATTTCAATCTCCCAAATGTTGATGGGAGCATCCCAGCTGCAACCTCAGCTAAGAGCAAAGACATACCAGACTCTCTGCTGGAGGAATTCCTCAAGCAGTTAGTTCTAGAGCCCACCTGAGAGGGTGCAATTGTTGACCTGGTACTTACCAATGTGGACAGAATTTGCTTATTTATTTAAAAGTTTTACCAGGAAGACATGCTGAGCAGAGTACTGCTCGATTCCAGGTACATCCTGGGGCAGGCGGACTGTGGAGAATAAACAAGGCATATATACAGAATACACTTAGTGCAACTAAGAACAACATTTATGTAGAATACAATAAGTCCTAACAATGAGTATAACAGTGATTGGCGAGTTAAGATGCAGAACTACTGCCTCTGGCCAAAAAGCCTTCTCTTACCACTGGCCTAAAATGTGGAATGCCCTCCCTCCACAAATCCTCCACTCATCCTCCCTATATTCCCTTACCTCTGCTCTGCACAATTACTTTACACCTACCTTCACCTGTTTCAGACCCCTTCCTTGCATTCCTGCCTCCCTCTCACTTTTTTCTCTCCCTCTTGCTCTCCTCTTTCTCATCCCCCTCTACCCCACCTGCACTTATACTACCCCTTATAGACTAGCTCTTGAAAAGGGTGACTGGATCCTATGTGTCCACCCTGCTGTATCTGCATCACTAGTGAACTGCCTGTAATGTATGCATGTCAACCTTGCAGCCTATGCTTGGTCCTGTACTGATTCTATTTGTATGCTGCTCCCATGAACTGGCAGTACAGTAACTGTTGCATCAACCTATTATGTACTCAACTGCCATGAACCTGTTTGGTAACTGTGTATATGTATTGACCGTCTGTTATGAACGTATCTAAACTCTCACTCTGCACATCCCTCTCCCCATTCCCCCAGGACGTACCCTGAGATGAGCATTAGGTTGCTCAGTGTACCTTTCCTGGTGAAACAATTCAATTAATAAATAAATAAGAATGGCAGGTTCAAATGAGAAGTACATAACACAGATCTAGTACAGTAGTACAGTAACAAGGTAAGTGTGGATAATGAAGCATAGTCAGCCAGAGTCACTAAAACAGGAAAAAGATAGTGACCTATGCCAAAGTGCATGGGGAGGCTTCCTTAGCCACAGGCACAGGTGGTGGAGAAATGTGCATTGATGAGGGAGTTGAAGTGCTGAGTAGCGTCCATGTGCTGGATATTCATGGGGATGCATTTCCATAATTTGGGCATGCAATGTCTGAAGGCTGACTGGCCAGCCAAGGAGGATATGTACAGCACAACCAGGAGACAGATGTTGAAATTCCTGAGTGCCTACGCAGGAGGTGCATGTGTTGTTGGACAAAAGTGAGATACTCTGGTAAGGCAAAGAATTGCTGATGTCATAGTTGATGGACACCTGGGATCCAGTTATAATTGCATGGTGTGGTTTAATATGAGTACAGCGGCAGAGTCAAACCACATTAAAGTGAGGGTCTTCGACTTCAGGACATTAGTCTTTGCAAAGCCAGGAATATGTCTCAGGAGAGCCCTAGCAGGGAGGGAGGATCAGGAGAGATTTGTGGAACAGTGAGCCCATCTAAGAGGAGCCATAGTGGAAGCGACAAACCTTTGTGTATTAGGCAAATGACTGAGGGTAAAAGAAAAAGAAAATCAATATCATTCTCAAGGGAAGTGGCTGGGAAGGTAAGAGCAAAAAAGTTGGCTTTCAGGAGAAGGACAATGGTGTGATTCAATATGAGTACGGCGGCAGAGTCAAACCACATGAACGTGAGGGTCATCGACTTCAGGACGTTAGTCTTTGCACAGCCAGGAATGTATCTCAGGAAAGTCCTAGCAGGGAGGGAGGACAAGGAGAGATTTGAGGAGGGGTGGAGGAACAATGGGAGTAATCAAAACAGCCATCACAGAGGCAACAAGCCTTTGTGTAAAGCAAATCAATAAAACACAACAAAGGAAAAAAACACTATGGTTCTCAAAAGTGGTGTCAGGGAAGGTTAAGGAGAAAAGGATAGCATTCAGGAAATATAAGGAAACACAGAAGGAGCAGGACAGAGAACTTTATCAGTTAAAGCAGAAAGAGTCTGGGAAGGCAGTCAAAATAGAAAAGGCCCAAACTGAGGAAAGGATAGCCAGTTCTGTTAAGAAGGGGGATAAGACATTTTATTAGTACATTAGGGAGCGAAGAAAGACCAAAGGAGGGATACTGAGGCTTAATAAAGGGAAGGGAATGTGGGAAGAGGGTGACAGTGAAAAAGCAGGGATACTGAACAAATATTTCTGCTCAGTATTCACAAAGGAAGAGGAGGGAGAGGTACCTAAACCATACAAGAGAGACACTCTGAAGACGGGGTCGATACTCAGTCCATTTACCAAAGAAAGGGTTCTGAAAGAACTAATAAAATTGTAGGTGGACAAAGCAATGGGCTGATGGGATTCACCCAAGAATTTAAAAGAACTAAGGGTAGAAACTAGTGACACCGTTGACTACTCTCTTTAACAAATCATGGGAGGATGGGTGGTACCTGAGGACTGGAGGAGGGCAGATGTGATTCCTCTTCACAGAAGTGGGAGCAGAACAGAGGCAGAAAACTACAGACCAGTTAGTTTGACCTTAGTGGAAGGGAAAATAATGGAATCATGTCTGAAGGAAAGCATTGTTGAGTACCTAGAGGCCAGTGGGACACAGGACCCAAGGCAGCATGGATTCATGATGGGAAGGTCATGTCAGATGAATCTAATAGATTTCTTTGACTGGGTGACCAAAGTATTAGACCAGGGAGGGGCTGTGGACATGGCCTACCTAGATTTTAGCAAGACATTTGATAAAGTCCCACACAAAAGATTAATACACAAGTTAGCCAGCCTTGGAGTGGGTCCCTAGGTGGTAGCCTGGAAAAAAACTAGCTAGACAATAGGACGCAAAGGGTAGTAGTAAATGAAGTACACTGTGAAGAAAGGAGGGTTACTAGTGGGGTACCACAGGGTTCAGTACTAGAACTGGTCCTTTTTAATGTCTTTATAAGTGACATTGCAGAGGAACTGGAAGGAAAAGCATGTCTCTTTGCAGACGACACAAAGATCTGGAACAGGGTTGATACACAAGATGGAGTGGAAAGGATGAGAAGGGACTTGGCAAGGTTGGAGGAATGGTCAAATGTATGGTAGCTCAGATTCAATGCAAAGAAGTGCAAGGTAATGCACATGGGAAACAAAAACCCAGGGGAAGAGTACACAATGGGGGCTGAGATACTGACAACAGTAAAAATGGAAAGGGACCTGGAGGTAATTATTTCAGATGACCTAAATGTGGGCAAGCAATGTGAGAAGGCAGTAAGGAAGGCTGGGGGGATACTGGGATGCATAGGAAGAGGCATCAGTAGTAGAAAACAAGAAGTTGTTATCCCTCTGTACAGACAGTTGGTAAGACCCCATCTGGAGTATTGTGTGCAGTTGTGGAGACCCCATCTCCGCAAAGACATAGACAGAGAGGAGGGCAACCAAAATGGAGCAGGGATTGCACCACAAGACACACGAAGAAAGACTAAAGGTGCTTAATATGTATACCCTTGAGGAAAGAAGGGAGAGAGGGGACATGATAGAAACTTTCAAGTACCTCAAGGGAATCTACAAAGTCCAAGAGGGTAGCATCTTTCAGAAAAAGTGATGTGCAAGAACAAGGAGGCACAATTTGAAGATAGAGGGGGTACAGCTCAGAGGTAATGTGAGGAAGTATTTTTTCACAGAGAGGGTTGTGGATGCATGGAACAGCCTCCCTGAGGAGGTCGTGGAGTCAAGAACAGTGGGGGAATTCAAGAATGCATGGGACAGACATAAGGCGGTCCTAGTGGGGGGCAGGAGGAAGTAAGCTGTTGGTTAACTAGAATCCACAGCTTATCTGTTAGGTAGAAAATGGGCAGACTAGGGTGGGCCAAGCGGTCCTATCTGCTGCCAAATTCTATGTTTCTATGAGGAACAGTGAGCCCATCTAAGAGAAGCCATAGTGGAAGCAACAAACTTTTGTGTGTTTGGAAATAACGAAGGCAAGAGAAAAGAAAAACAATATCATTCTCAAGGGAAGTGGCTTGGAAGGAAAGAGCAAAAATTTGGCTTTCCAGGAAGTATAAGGGAACACAGAAGGAGGAGAACAGGGTAGTGTATCTGGATACACAGAGGGCAGCAGGAAGGCAGTCAGGAGAGTAAAAGGTGCAAATGAAGGAAAAAATAGTCCAAGCAGTAAAGGCAGGGGACAAGAAATGTTATTGGTACTTTAGTGAAAGGAGAAAGACAAGGGTGGCATTGTAAAGCTGAAGGGGAAGAAAGGAGTGTGCCAAAGGGGACTTGGAAAAAACAACAATCCTGAGTAAATATTTTTTTTAGTACTCACAGAAGAGGAGGTAGGTGAGGATCACAATTAAGTGCAGGAAAAGTAATGGGAGGGAGGTGGACTAGTCCATTTATGGATGAAGGAAGTCTGAAGGAACTCACAAAACTGAAAGTGGACAAGCAATGGGACCAGATGGGATGCATCCTAAAATATTAAAGGAGCTCAGGGAAGTGCTGGACGCCCCTGGAAGCACTGTGCAATGAATCACTGGAAATGGGAGTGGTTGCAGAGGATTGGAGGCAAGCAGATGTAGTCCCTCTACAGAAAAGTTGGAGCAGGGAGGAGGCTGGAAACTATAGGCCAGTCAGCCTGACCTTGGTGGTGGGGAAAATAACTAAATCACTGCTAAAAGAAAAGACTGGGGTACATCTCGAATCCAGCAGAGCACAGGATCTGAGGCTGCGTGGATTCACAGCAGGAAGCTCATGTTGAACACATCTGATATATTTATTTGACTGGGAGACAAGGAAGAGGATCAGGAGGAGCAGAGGATGTGGCCTTCCTGGAGTTCAGCAAAGCCTTCAACACCATTCCACACAAGAGGCTTGTAAACAAGTTTGGCAGTCTGAGAATGGGTTCCAAGGTGGTAAACTATGTTATAAATTGGTTGAGGGATAAAACACAGAGGCTGATGGTAAATGAGCTAAATCTGAGGAAATGAGGGTGACCAGTGAGGTGCCATAAGCATCAGTTCTTGGACCAGTCATATTTAATGTCTTCATATGTGACATTGTGAAGGGTCTGAAAGGAAAGGTATGCCTCTTTTCAGATGACACTAAGATGTGCAACAGGGTAGACACTCCCAGATGGATAGAAATAATGAGGAGGGACCTTGGTAAACTAGAAGAATGGTCAAGAGTATGGCAGCTAAGATTAAATGCAAAAAAGTGCAAAATGCAAAATCATGCATTTGGGGCACAGGGACCAAGGGGAGGCTTACATGTGTGAGCAGAGATACTGACAGCCACCAAACAGGAAAGGATCTGGGTGAAATCTTATGAGATGCCCTATAGGTGGCCAAATAATGTGCCAAAGCTCTGGTGATAGCGAGTGGGGTACTTGCGTTGACAGGGAGAGTTTATCACAAGCAGAAGAAAGGAGGTGGTGATTCAACTCCACATATCCTTAGTGAGACCCCATCTCGAGTACTGTGTCCAGTTCTGGAGGCTGCATTTCTGTAAAGACATTGGGTAGTAGCAGTTCAGAAAAGGGCAAAACAAATGGTGCATGGCCTGCACCAAAAGTGATATGAGGAGAAACTGGAGGGTCTCATAATGTATACCTGGAGGAGAGGAGACAGACTAGAAGTATAATAGAGACCCTTAAATACCTCAAGGGTATAAAAAAGGTACAGGAGAATAGCATATTTCAGAAAAAAGATGCTCTAGAACAAGGGGCATGACATGATGCTGGAGGGTAGACTAAGAGGTAGCGTGAAGAAGTATTTCTTCATGAAAAGGGTGGTGGATATATGGAACAGTCTCCTAGTAGAAGTGGTAGTGGCTAACTCAGTAGGGGAATTCAAAATGCATAAGATAGGGGAACCCTAGCCATATAAAAGAGAATAAAGCAGGAGATCAAGTAGGGTATTTAGTTTTTGCAGCAGGTAGGGAAAATGGGCAAACTGGTTGGGCCTAGTGGTCCTATCTGCCATCAATTTCTATGTTTCTATGTCCCGCAATAGGACATGGGATCATTCTGTGAATGATTAACAAGATTGTAAGAAATGTCCCAATGTTTCAAAGTGGAGAAATTGATTGCTAACTTTAGATCCTCCCCAATGGCCTTCCAGAAGAAATGGGGCAAGTTATATGCTCTGTATCTCCATTGACAGAGATCCCATGACTTTCAAGGGAACTGAGTGAGGAAGCACACTCTCCCTGTCTCGGAGCTTCCCGGCTCCCCTCTACTTTCCTTCTACATTAATTCCATAACCTCTCGCTTCACTAGTTTGTAGGATCCAGTTTTCCTGGCTTGCATTCTGGGTTAAGAATTTTTCTAACACCTAATTACTAGGGTTAGTTTACCATCTCTCTCTCCTTCAGTGGTGGCGCCCTCATTGGGGGAGGGTGGGGGAGGGACTGTTGTTTTGGGTTTTCCTGTTTACTGCCTTCTGGTTTCTCTTGGTACCTCTTTTCTCCTTTTCTTTCTTTGCCAGGTTATTACAGTATACTTTATTCTGGGCTATATTGAATATTTGTATCATGTTCAGTTGTTACTGGTTAAATTGATGTAATTACAGTTGGAAATCAATAAAAAGAGAATTTCAAAAAAAAAAAGATTACACAGGCAGAGATGTTTGACCTGGAGTCCAGCAGCAGGACATGAAACCATTCCATGAAGGGTATTAATAACAAGATTAAACAGGCAGAGATGTTTGATATCATGTCCCACAGCAGGACATGGTGCCATATCATGAAGGGTTAACAAGACTGAACAGGCTGAGAAGTTCAGTCTGGTGTCATGTATCAGAACACAGGACCATTTCACGAATGGTAATTAAAAGATTGAACAACCAGAGATGTTTGAGCTGGTGTCCTCCAGCAGGACACAGACCATTCAATGAAGTTATTTTTGAACTTTTTATTTGTGATTTTTCAACACTGTACAGCTTCTGTTACACTGCAGCATAAAGACAGTGTAATTTTTACAATAGTATCATTAGCAATCTTCTATCGGTCTATTTCTGGCAAGGATTTCTAATTGTGGAGAAGTTATTTATAACTTAAAAATGAATATTCTTTTCTTTTCTGTTGGGTGGACTACTCTGTTATCTCCCTTTGTCCAAACTGGTGTTACTACATATTTTTCACAATAAATGTAAAAAAACTTAACGATAAAATTACTAGTCTACTCTTTCATGTTGTTTTTTTCAGTCATTCCTTCCCCTCGGCAGACCCATTTTTATATTTCTACCTTTTTGGGGAACAAAAGTAGTTCTATATGTCGTTATATGTAGAATCCACCTCATCCATCTGTTTTTGAACTGTTCCATTCTATTCCTAAGTTTGGCCATTAACTTTTCCACTTGATAGACCAGTGTAATTATATCTCTACACTGCTCTATATCTGTAGGTGTCTGTGATAACCAACATTGCATTGTAGCTTTTTTGGTCATTGTCAGTAGTATATTAAATAAATATGTCTGATGTTTATCTAGCAGTTTAGCGGGATCGTCTAAAAGTATAGCTATTTTTGCTGTTAATGGTGAAAATTCTGGTTTTAAAAGATCCACATCTGCTCAAAGTCTGAGCACCTGGGGACAATTCCAGAATATGTGGTTGTGTGTAGCCTTTAAGGTACCACAGTTTCTCCAACATGATGGACTAGCTGAACTGGATCATTTTGTTATTTTATCAGGTGTATAAAAGTACCTAACTAGTGTTTTTCAGGAAACTTCCTTCCTAGTGCTGAAAGATGATACCTTATGCAGCTCTGTGTAAATTCTATTCCAATCCTCAGGAGAAGTGTCTGGGGACAACTCTTGTTTCCATCTCTTTTCAATTTTCTGGAATAAGGTCAATGAATGGATTGTTTAGTGATTGATACATTAATGAAATAAAGTGAGGAGGAAGACCCTGCGACTGTCTTCTTTCAAGCAATATTACTAGTGGGTGCAAATCTTTCTTACCCCCGTGTTGTGCCTAGGTTCTGGGATACATAGTGCCTAGCCTGCAAATTTCTAAAATGATCACTGTTGTAGGTCATATTGTGATTTCAATTCTGTAAGTGTCTGAATTTGATCTGTGGCAAGTAACTGGTAAATATCGACTAATCTTTTCCTTTGCCATTGACAAAAAACAGCTGTCCATGCAGTTAGCTATGAACAAATAATATTGGGCTACCTCTTACAGGAATATTGGAGTGGTCCTACTTATTTGTTTTTGAATGTCTTGCCATATTTCAAGGACATTTCACACAGACATATTTTCTGATCCTATGTCTGGAGGTAGAGGGATATAAGAACACAGCCTTATTCAACTCCCCATTAAATTCTGCAACTTCTAGTCTTTTTTCTGTGGGAGCCATTGATTGGCATAACCACGACATCAGATGTCGAATTAAGTAGCTTGGTGATATAACCGTAAATTTGGTAGGACAAGACCACCTCTGGTTTTAGCCTGCTGAAAGATATGATATGCTCTCTATTTTGCCTACCATTCCACAAAATGTTACTATAAGTCTATTGCCTTCCTTGAAATCTGCTTTAGTGGGGTGTATTGGCAAGGTCTGAAATACAGTAAGTACAAAAGTCTAGGTAGTATATTTATACATATTGTCTCCACCTTGTCAGATAATTATAATGGTAAAACCAACCAATGGTCAATGTCTGAATAAAAGTACTAATAATGTTCAGATACTTTAGTTGAAAAGGTGAGTAAGCTCATTAGGGATATTTACCCCTAAATATTTTATATAGGGTTGGTTCCAACTAAATGTATAATTTGTATTTATATTGGGAGGGTCATATTAGATTTGTGGTGCTAATGTTTTATCTTCATTTAATTTACATCCCAAGAGTTCCCCATATTTCAATATCATTTCCCACAGATGGGGCAAAGAATCATTAGAGTGGGTTAAGTATATAAGCAGATCATCTGCATAAAATGTAAATTCTTGTTCCACTGCATAATGTATTAAGCATTTCTTTTCCTACCCTGTCTTTTTGCCTGAGTCAAAGGTTCCACTGAGAGTGCAACAAGTAAAGGTGATAGGGGGCATTCCTGTCAGGTTCTCTGGTTAATCAAGATCTGCTAAGAGTAGTCAGTAACAGGGGGATAGGTACTTGACTAGGCTTGTATCATGTATCAAAATACTGTGTTGTCTGCTTTAGGAAAATGTTAAAGTACTCACCCAATGTTGGTCAACATGCGAGGTGCAAAACATTCCTTTTATTCAATCTTTTGAGAAGCTATTGTAAAATGGATTAGGTGATCAACTGTGTTGATTGAGGGCAGGAAGGAACCAGGACATTTTGACAACCATTTTTGTATATGCACTTTGCTGCATTTGTTGGCACTGCATTTTTACTTGGATATACCTGGATTTACTTGAAAAAAAGGAAAGTTTATGCACAATGCATGTTGACCAGCATTGGTGAATCCTTATACTTTTCTAAGAGCATACAACACAGTATTATGATAGGTGATACAGGACTAGGCAGGTGACAGTCCCCATTACAAACAGACTACCCTCTGCGTTTCTAACTAGACCATGCACTGCTGCCCCAAGGTGTGGTTGCTTTCTGTTTTGGAACATCAATTCAAATCTATCTGAATGTGAACTGTTCACTTGCACCATGGCCTGTCGTGTCCGATTTAAATTAGAAATTATCTCTATTTGTTTGAAATGGAAACCAAACTTGTGTAAGGTTGTATATAAAATTTCAAGACACTCTATCAAATGCTTTTCCACATCCAGGCTCAGCAGCAATGTAGGCAGCGAGTCCCGGATGCATACTGGAGTAAACCAATGGTTCAGTAAATATTATCTAGCATATGTCATTTTGTTATGAATCTCATTTGGTCTTTATTTACTAATTTAGGGAGGAGTTTCTCCAGCCTCTTAACTAATATAGATGAAATTAGTTCCTAAGCTACATTTAGGATAGAGATAGGCTGATGATATGATTATGGTATCTCAGGGTTTGTTGGCTTAAGAATTGCTGAGATAGTTGCAAATTGCCAATTGTTTAGGGGTTTGTTCCCTTCTTGTACTGTGTTATATATGTCTGGCGCAAAGTGGGAAGCAGTGCTTTTTTTAAATTCTTTATAAATTCTACAGGGTAGCCATCTGGCCTAGGACATTTTCTCACTTTTACATACTGTAGATATACAGATACATAGGCGCTGTTGGTAGATAAGGACCACTAAGCCCATCAGGTCTGCCCATTTAAGCTGCCTAATGAAGTGTCCAGTGGCCCTATTTGGTCATTGGCTTTAGCTTCTTCTTCCTATCTCTAGTATTCCTTTTTCTTGCTCCATGCGTTAAAGCCCCCACTGTATGGGCTGTCACCACCTCCTGGGACAGGCTATTCCATGCATCAACAACCCTTCTGTCAAAAAGATCTTCCTGACATTTCTCATAAGTGGCCACCCCTCAATCTCATGTTGTGTCCATTTGTCCTGGCACTACTGTTAATCTGGAATATGTTGTCCTTTTCACCTTAGTAATGCCCTTGAAGTACTTGAATGTTTCTATCATGTCACCCCCTCCCTGCTTTGTTACAGAGTGTACAAACTGAGGTCTCTCAGTCTCTCTTCATAAGGCTTGTGATGCAATCCCTTCACCATTTTGTTTGTCCTCATCTGCACCATCTCTATTTTGTCAATGTCATTTCAAAGGCATGTCTCTAGAACTGTACACTGTAGTCAAGGTGACGTCTCACCAGGGTCTTGTACATTGGGACTATTACCTCACTTCTTTGGCTTGTGATTCCCCTTCCAGTACACCCCAACATTCCACTGTCCTTTCTCACTGTCTCTGCAGTCTGCCTAGTGGCCTTCAAGTCATCTGTGATTATGACCCCCAAGTCCTTCTCCTCCTTGGTTACTGCCAGCAGCTCCCTTTCCCCCACCTGAAGCTCACCCTAGGTTTCCTGCTTCCCACACACATCATTTTGCACCTCTTTGTGTTAAACATTATCTGCAATGTCCCTGACCATCTTTCCAGCAGTTCAGTCCTTTTCTCATCCTTTCACTCCCTCTGGAGTATCCATCTTGTTGCAGATCTTGGTGTCATCTGCAAACAGGCACACTTTTCCCTCCAGCCAAATCTGCAATGTCCCTGATGAAGACATTGCAGAGGACTGGCCCCAGAACTGACCCCAGAGGTAACCCACTGGTCATCGAGATGGACCACCAAAATAATCCCAAGACTATTACACTCAAGTTATTCTGAGAGCTTAAAGCATACAAAATTAGTTAGTCTTGAGGAGAGGAGAGAAAGGGGTGACTTACTAAATCTCTTCAAAATGTTACAAAATCAGACTTTACAGATGGAATGCAACATTGAATTTATGTCTCATCTCAATAATCTTAGAAGTCATAATAAACAACTGATGGTACAAAAGGTCAACACCACTAAACATGATAATTGTTTTCACTGTGAGAGTGGTGAAGGCTTGGAATAGCTTGCCCCAATATGTTGCTGACACACCACAATTTGACATATTCAGATCTAGACTAGGTTTCTCCTATGTAGGTTGGAACAACAGAGAAAGCTGATATGCCCACAGTATTGAGAGAGACAATCCAGATGGGCACAAGCCTACTTACAGTAAGTTTTATGTTACTGAATAAACCAAGTAGACCTGTCTTTCATCTAATTGGGTTCCATTCACCACTACCTTGTTTTCTGTTCCTTAACAAGTTTCCAATCCAGTACATCATCTTGCATCCCAAGCTCAGGCTGCCTAGCTTGTTGACCAGTCTCCTGTGTGGGACTATATCAAAGACTTTGCTGAAATTGAGGTAGGCAATATCTGCCCCCGTTTACTGCCTTTGTCACCCAGTCAAGAAATCTATCAGATTAGTTCAACAGCATCATCCTGCAGAGAACTCATGTTGTCTGGTATCCACCAGTCCATTGGCTTCCAGGTGTTCCACTATTCTTTCCTTAAGGTGTGCCTCCATTATCTTTCTGACTGTACAGGTTAGACAAACTGGCCTGTAGTTCTCTGCTTCTTCTTTACTACTGCTCTTGTGAAGAGGGCCAACATTTGCCCATTTTGACCTGGTAAAAGCTATTTCCAACTCCCCATGTGTAATTGTGGTATGTAAAAAAGGTATTTTAATTCAGCTAGCTTTGGAAGATCTAGGCTTTGAAAAAAGTGCCATATGCTGCTTAATCAGGATCCTGGTCCTGACTATATATTCTGGCATAATAATGGGTCAACACCTGCAGTATTTGCAAAGTAGTAAACACTTCTTTGGAGAAAAAGGGATCTCTTAGTTTAGCTATTGTAGTATTAGTTTTTTGCCTTCATAGGTGAAAGGCCAGTAATCTTTTTGCCTGCAGGCCTCTATCAGAATTCCACGAAGGGTTAACAAGACTGAAAAGACTGATATTTCATCCAGCATCATGGAGCATGACATGGGAACATTCCATGAAGGGTTAACAGAATTGAACAGGCAGTGATGTTCAAGCTGGTGCCCCCCTGCAGGACATGGACCATTCTGTAAAGGGTACCAAGACTGAACAGATTGAGATGTTTCATCCAGTGTCAAGCAGTAGGACATGGGACATGGGACCATTCCATGAGGGGTAATAACAACATTAAACAGGCATAAATGTTTGATCTGGTGTCCTGTAGCAGGGTATGTGGTGAAGTGTAATAACATGAAGTGTAATAACAAGACTAAAGAGGAAGAGATCGAGAGTAATAGTCTCCAGGATGGTACACAAAACAGATCTGTGGTAAGGAGGTCTTATCAGACTAATCTGATAGTTTTCTTTGGATGATGAGATAATTGAATAAGGGCCATGCTGTAGCTTTGCTATACTTCAGCTTCAGAAAGTCTTTCCACTCAGTTCCTCATAGATGCTTCCTGAAGAACAGGATGGATCTGTGTGGCTAATGTCATTGCAAACTGTGTAGGTAACTGGCTAATGGGGAGATGGTACAGGGTTGTGTTTAGTGGGGTCAGATCAGATGAGAGGGAGGTCATGAGCAGGGTACCGCAGGTATCTATCCTGGGTCCAGTCCTCCTCGACATGTTCTTCAGTGACGTTATTGAGGGAATACATGGCAGGCTGTGTCTGTTACGAAGACTCTAAACTGTGACAAAGGGTGGATAGTGATGAGCAAATCAAGGAAATGCAGAGTGACTTACAAAGCAGGAGTTGAAATTCAACACCAAAAGTTCAAGGTAAGGCGATGAGGAACATGAACCCCAGGACATACTACCAGATGGTTTGGGAAAGGCTTAGCATTAGGGCTGAGAAATGGGCTCTTGAAGTTGTCATTAGTGACTCCTTCAAATAATAAAGTCAGTGTAACAAGGCATACAGCCAAGCAAGTAGGATGCTGGAAGGTATTGGGAGGGGTATTGATAGCAAAATGGAAGTGGTAATGCTTTCCCTATTTAGATCCTTAGTGAGGTTACACCTGGAGTAGTGTGTTGGTTTTGCATCCCCACCTCAGGAAAAATAGGGATAGGGTGGAGACAGTGAAGCACAGTTTAATACAACAATGCAAGGCCATCAGGGTAGGTTCTGTTAGGAGTGCCTCACTGAAGACCAGAAGGAAGAGGGAAGATATGTATTTATTTATTAGCTTTTGTTTACCGGGTAAGCACACTAAACAAGGAATGCCTATTTTCTGGTATGACCCGGGAGATTTCAAGAGCAGAACAGTGCAAGGGAATTACAACAATGTGAAATACAAGCAATGAGCAGAGCAATACAAATAAACAAGCACAGGATGAACAGATAAGCATATACATCTAAGGGTAAGCACAAGCAAAAAGTTACATTTTGTGGAAATAATACATGTGCAGTTTGTCCCATTTTAAGGATAATTAGTGCTGATGTGAAGGGCATGCAGGGTAGATAATTCCCCTTACTAGAGCTCGGGGGGGGGTAGGGGAACCAAGGAAGTGGAAGGTGCACAACAGGGTCCAAACAGGGGTGGAGGATATCAAGAAGATGTCGAAACAAAAGCTTATAATATTAAACTTTTATAATAGTTCACTTAGATTCACCTCGAGCCTTAGCCAAAAATTATTTATGAACTACCCAAAATAATGAATATTCACATGTGATAGTATCCTATGCTCTCCAGATTCAAGTATAATGGTAAATGACTTAGGATAGCTGGTTCATTCCACTGGGGTGTCAAACAGAAAAGGCATACTGATGAGTCGTGGTAGGACAAAACACATGTCTATGTCTTCTGCTAGCATCCTTTACAAACCGTGTGTGAGGCCTTTTGGCATCATGCAGTTCTGCTTAAAGCTGAACCAGCATAATATTCTGTGGTGATATGCATTGTGTGGGCATGAGTGATTTTGTATTTCTTTGAAACTTGGCTTCCCAGCCAAATGCCCTTTAAGGGTAACCATTGCCTCAGTGTTTAGCAAGAGGTTTTTTATGGTAAAATACTGATTACCACACGTACAGTTATATGAAAAATATATATTTTATTTACACCTATACAATGGTTATAAATATTCCTCATTAGCATAAATATCAAGCCTAATTTTGTAAACATTAAAGGGTACCTAAACAAGCAATTTTTTTAAAACAGCAAACTCCAAAATCTGGCTTCATAGCGCGGTAAAGTAATGGCTGCTGTTTACATGTATACTTAAACTACATTTATGTAAATAACATAAAAGCAGTTTCAGAGCGTTTGAAAAATGTAAACATCAGCCGTTCACTTTCAAAAACAACCTTAGCTTCTCCCTAAGATGTCTGCCAAGTGTGTTAAGGGTTGAGTCATGATGACATCATTAGAGCCAGAGATCCACATATTTTTATTTTATTTATTTGAATAGAATCAAATTACAATCCTTTGAGTCATAGACTCTTTTGCAATGGCTCCACATCAGATAAAAGTAAAAGTACAGAGAAAATACAGTAAAATACATAAACAATAATAATGTATTAATACAGGTCTCACAGTCCTGGCTTAAGTGTATTATGTGGGTTACAGCAAACTGTGATCATATGGAAGGTCACGGGTCAGAGTTAAGACAGGGTACAAATTTGTAGGATTGTGAGGTACCCAGAGTCGTAAAAATCAGGGCTGGGGATTGGGAAAAACAGGAGAGACATAGGAGGGAGGCTAGAACAAACTAAATATTAGCTGCAGGTTATTAACAGAGGTAGAGGAGGCTCATTAGAACCACCTGTCTCTGGAAGAGGTACAGAGAAGGGGTGGAGAGTAATGTGAGAGGGTTTAATTACAGTCACAGGTTATTGAATTAAGGAGTAGAGTTTTGAGGCCTGATTTAAATGGGTTGAGACAATGGGCCAAGGAGATGGAAGGCGGTAGGCTGTTTAGCCACAGTGGGGCATGATAGCGGAAGGATCTTTGCTCAAGAGAGGTTCTACAGTGGGGAACTAGAAGGGTGGGGTTAGGTGAGTGCCTTATGTCCTTCTGTGAGGGCTGTGCAGATAAGTGGGTGGAGGCCGATTAGGGCTTGCTTAAGTTGTATCTTTTGACAAGGAGGCAGGTAAGTACTTAAGCCTACCTTGGAAATTTAGCCAGCCAGTATGCTGATAAAGCTCACAAGTCGGTGTTAGTCTGTTATGTCAGTGACTAGCCGGCAGGCTTTGTTGAAGCGAGGTTGATGGTTTGTAGGGCAGTTTGATCGGCAGACCCATAAATAACTATTCCATAGTCCACCAAAGATAGAATAGATGAGGACACAGTGAGATGCATGGCCTGAGGGGGTAGGCAGTGCTTATGCCTGTAAAGGATCCCCAATCTAGTGTTAGTTGAGGAGCAGACCTGTTGTATGTGAGAGTGGTAGGAGAGGAAGGTTTTCAAGGTAACACCAAGGTATTTGAAATATGAGACTTGCTCCACCGTTGTACCATGGGTGTTCATTACAACTAGTGGGGGCATGACAGTGGGTACATTGGCGGTGGGCAAAGATCATGGACTTCGATTTCATGTAGTTGGTTATGAGATGGTGTTCAGAGAATCAGGTTTCAAGCTCCTAAAGAACTCCTGTAGGGCAGACTGAAAAGAAATAGGATGATGGTGTTTCAAAAACTACCACATCATCTGCATAGAGCAGCATCCAACTGCTGCAGGCTTTGGGGAGGAGTTAAGGAAGAGTATGAAAAGTAGAGGGCCAAGTATTGACCCTCATGGGACAATGAGAAACGGTTGGCTAGTGTGGAGATTGTTGCGTTTATTTTGACTTATGTCTGATCTGAGAGGTAATCTTTGAACCAGTTGGTGACCTCTGGTGAAAAATTAAGGGTTGGAAGGGGATGGAGCAGTAGCTCATGGCCGACTGTATCAAATGCCTTGGTCAGATCACCATACAGAGCCCCAGGCATGGAGTCTTTTTTGAGGGCCTCATGAATATAAGTAGTGAGTTCCATGAGGGCGGTGGAGGTGCTGTGGCCCCTCCGGAAACCACATTGTATTTCTATAGTGCTAACTAGTTCTTCTTTTCCTCTTTATTTTGAATTGTTGTACCAGAATGATAAACACCATGTATTATCTCATGGATTATTTTGAGCAGTACACGTTAGGCTTGATTTTGTTTATTTTATTTACTTTAACTTGCAGAAGATGTTTTGCAATCTAGCTGACTTTTATTTGCAAATGCATTACAGTACAACACTTCAAATACTTGATGATCTAGTGGTTATATGATGCACTGAATTTTGTTTTTTGTTAATAAGGAGAGACACACAAAGCTGAAAGATTGTTTACAGGGTGTGTCCTGGGAGCACAAGAAAGTTCAATGACTTGCTCAGGGTCACACAGCAAAGTACTGGTCTTGTTCAGTTCCAAAGCTCATGCCCTCTTGTTAATCCATAAATAAGGCTTTCTTTTCCAATGAACCCAGTGCACTAGCCTGCCTTCTGCTGAACACCCACCATCCATACCCTGTCCTTAGTTCTGCCTGGGACAGCATATGAGCTGCGGTCTCATGAAGAAATTATCACACCTCAGATTCTAATATTGTACCTCAGAGGGTTGTGCACACCTATACTGATAAGCATCATCAGCTGGCATTGTTAAAAGTGCCTCCCAAATCACTCTTTTATTCACATTCTCAATGTCTTGCTTCTGCTCCACAGTAAACATTGTGTTGATCACCACCCTTCTACACAGTGATGATAGTATGTACAGTTCCTGTTGTTTTTTCCTGCCTCATTAACCAACAACTAGGTCTTCCTGGAGGGACAAGCAATAAGCATAATGACCCACCAGAAAAACTGCTGTTCATGCCTTTGTAAGGACTGCTCTTACTGTGCAATGGATAACATTATTAGTAGCAGGAGAGACACTAATACCTTGGCGACTCAACCTGACTTCCAGTGTAAGTCTACTCCTTTACCTGTGATCTGCAGAACCCCATCAGGACAGTTCCCAGCAATTCTTCTCCAGTCACGTTTCTGTGCTGTACTCCACAATGTGAGTTGGCTGGCTACCACCCTTCCAAATCTTGAATGAGCTATACACAACTCCCTTGATACTGTCCTAACAAATGTCAGCATCCCCCCACCCAAGTGTAATCTCCCTACACTGAATTCAAGAAACAGTTTAGGTGCAGCCCTGCCACTCTGAGTATTTGTCATTGCTGGCTACTCTCATCCACAGTCTGGTAGTGATCATGATTCTGGTGGCTCCACATTTCATATCTCACAGTGATCTGCTCAGAGCCCTCCTTCATGACTTCAACTAACCTGAATATAGCTGTACCCTGCTGGAATGGCCACTTCAGTCTCTCTCTGGCATTCATTTTTCTCACCTGCTCCACATCAAAAAACTGGTGAGTTCACTACCCTTCCACATCATGAATGTGGTTAGTACAGTCTCCCGTGTTATAGTTACATATTAATAATAAACATGATCTTCTGGTAATCCAGGCTGATAGCAGCATGGAACAAGTGGAAAACTAAGCTTTCCTACCCATATAAGATCTAAGCCACCTATGATTAGGCACTATTAAATAGCGTGCTTAATGATGTGCACACCCATCGTTTAATAGTGCCTAATCAAAGGTAGCTCAGATCTTTAAGGATAGGAAAGCCCATCATTCCCTTGTTCTCTGCTGCTATGAGCCTGACTTACTGAAAGATATGTTCATATTTGATATGTCAAAATAAGCGGGGACTGTACTACATTACATGATGCAGAAGAATGACGAGCTCACCAGTTTTCGCTTGAGGAGGAATAGTGAAGAATGAATACCAGAGGGGGACTGAGAAGGCCACTATTGCAAGATACTGCTATATTCAGGCAAGGGAAAACAGAAGGAGAGAAATATGAACAGATTACTGTGAGAGATAAGATGGGTCTGCCAGCACCTTGATCACTACCTGACCCAGTTGTCCTGGCCAACTTTCCCCTTCCCTTAAAACCAGTTCATGCAATTGTCCAAGGCTGTGTGTCGATATAATGTATGGAACAGCTGTCACTACATATCCAGTCAACTTACTATCAGTCTAGTATTGCTTATAAAACACTTTGGGATACAATGTGTATGAACATCACTTAATAAATGCTTCTTCTTCTTCTTACTATTATTACATCCCATGGAAAAGAAAACAAAACAGGCATATATTTCCAGTTTGAGAAAGTATGAACTCTAACATTGGACAGCACAAGAACTTTGCTACAAATAGGTGGTGGATCTAAAGGAGGTGAAGGGTGTGGCTGCAACCCCCCACATAATAAAGTACGTGTTGTTTGCTGCATTTCACTTTCTTGAAGAAGTCTGATTTATTGATTGTACAAATGTTTACATTCAAACTATGGATTACATTTGTAGGTTCTGTCAAAAACATTACTAGAAAAGAATAAGAGCAGAAAATATAAGGTTTAATAAAATGTTAAGAAGTGCATATAACATCACACACACCCAACACCCCTATTGTAGCATCCTGGTCCCACCATAACCACTAGACCACCAGGTTATTCAAGATTTGTACTGCACTGTGGTTTTGCCAGAGAAAGTCAGTTGGATTAAAACACATTTTCAGCATGTTAAAGTAAACAAAATGAACAGAACCATAGTCTAACATATGCATTATACAACATAATGTGCATGGTTTTGACTATTTGGATGAAACAATTCTATACAAAGAGAATAAAGACTGGTTAACACAATAGAGAGCCATAT
The DNA here is from genome assembly GCA_016271365.2 of Neoceratodus forsteri. Taxonomy (NCBI): domain Eukaryota; kingdom Metazoa; phylum Chordata; order Ceratodontiformes; family Ceratodontidae; genus Neoceratodus; species Neoceratodus forsteri. The sequence goes on along the minus strand of CM057455.1, from coordinate 111,797,769 downwards.
ATATCTCTCTGACTTTGGCTCCAATGATGTCATCACATAAAACATTTGGCGGCCATTTTAGGAAGCAGGTAAGACAGTTTTTTTTTTAAATTGGAAGGCTGATTTTACAATTTTCAAATGCTGTGGAACCACATTTAGGTAAATTATTTAAATGTAGTTTTAGCATTATGAATACAGTAGCCTTTCCTTTAGTCACCTCTGAGGTCAGATTTTGAATTGTTTGTTGTCAAAATGTTGTTTAGGTATCCTTTAACACAACTGTTTCAGATAATCCAGCAACTAATAAATTCTAGCAAATGAACAATGTAAAAAATAAGCAATACTTAACATAATAAATGGTAACAGTTTTACTACTTTTATCATATTAGTATTTAACATAACCTTCATGCAGAAAGAACATATACTTATAAGATCACTATCTCAGATTATTTCTGCATAAAACTTGTTTTAACTTTATTGCATAAATATATTTTCTATGAGAGCTGACAACAACTCATTCCATTAGTGATTTGTGCTGTACTTTCATAAAACTCAAGTTTAACTTTTCAAATCATGCAAAATATTTCTTAGTTCAAAGCTTTGAAGTTATATACACAGATTCTAAAGTTAAAAGTAGGTTCCCTCTTACTTTCCCAGATATGCCAATTTAAATTACCAAGACTATTAATTAAAATTAGTGAAAGTAATTAAAAAGGAATACTTATATTTCAGGTTGTAGATGTGGGTCATCTTTTCTCCTCTTAGAACTCTGGCTGAGTCTGGCTTTTGATGAAAAGGTTTCTTTGTCAGTTAACTTTAACCCTGGAACTGTTTTTAGCATGGATATATTCTGCAAGTTAAACTTTTGCTAAAAATCATTTCTTGGACTTGTAGAATGTAGCTTCAGTCTGCACAGTCCATAGCAATACTGGATTCAAAGAACTTTCTTTTGAATAACAAGTTGTTTCAACTACTGGCACTTATTGACTCTTTCATGTGGCATCTGCTTTCAAAGCCTTAGGACAATAGACCTCTTTTTGCTCAGCATGCTGTATATCTTGTGTGAGTTTCAAAGGTAAGTCTCTGGTCCTCAGCAGGCAACATAACTTGTCAAACTGCTCAGTAAATAAACACAGACCTTGCTTCATACACAATGAGAATGTCCTTGTATTTCTTTCTTGCCTCTGGATATCTTCAGCAGCACTGAGCTCTGGCTCTCCCTAGGCTGACCCCTGCATTTCAAACAGGTGTAGCCCAAAGTTCTTTGGCCTAGCATCAGTATAAAGCCATAACATTCTTAATTAACTGAACATAGGTCTTCCTACACTGATAGCTCAGACATAAGGAGTGGTCCGCAGTGTTTACTAATATAAAACTGCTCTGGTGATGTCATCACCAGATTTTGATTGGTTTGAGTCACTAGAAAGGTAGGGCACCTAAGAAGATAAATGGTGACATACAGACATGCCTCTTTAGGACAGCCCTTCTCTTGAAACCTTTTTTTGGGTCCAAATTATTTTTTTAAAATAAAAGTCTAATTTAATGTAATTTGAACATTAAACTTTGCATACTCAAAAGTTTTACACTAAGCCACACATTCTTGAAAAAGTCTGATATCGGTAGTATGGATACTTTTTAAACTATGCTATTAAGGTTATAACATCATAATTTTAATAAAACTTCTTAAAACAAAATGATAGTCTTTCTCTACGTAGACTATGCTACAGAATGATATAAGATTTGTAAGAAAAATCCATTCCTAAAGTCCTTAAAACATTACCTTTTGTAGAAACACACAAGATCCTTTGTTCTTTTCTTAAAGACATCAATCACTGTCAGAAAAGTTAATTCATTATAAACCTTTAGACAGTATTTCTCTCTATAGCAATAGACTATAGAGTTATTTATGTATTTATTTTACTTTCTCATTTTCCTCTTTATGCACTCAGTCTCCAACTCATTGGGGGCATCTGGGGGTCATCCATCTGCAAGTCACCCTACCCATGAGCCACCCTGTGCCCCATAGAGCAGTGGCTATACCCCCAGGCAGGTAACGAGGTGGGGCCTGTACACCATGTATGCTTACTTGTCTCATCGGGCTTGGTGGTTGGGTCAGGTGATGGCACATTGAGGGCATGCTCCTGGTGCCCTGTCTTCCTGGAGATGGAGGGTAGTTATGCTCTTAGTTTTCTCCCCACAAGTGGTGTGCACCCTGATGTCTGGGCGCAATGCACCGATATCCACTACTCATCATGGCCAGCCTTCCCCTGCAAATCAGGGCTTGCCATACCTTGAGTCTCTGCTCAGGGTAGGGCAAGTTGTGGGCTGTGGCCTCCTTCCTCCCCCGGAGAAGGCGAGCTGTCATGGGTTGCTCAAGCCTTCTCCCCCGACCGGCCCCCCAGCTATCCAAGTTCGCTCCTAAACCCGGGTCGCTGGCGTCGTAAGCAGAAATCCAACTGCTGTGCTGATGGGCCAGCAAACTACAGATTTAATGTTCATCTTGTTGGACTTCCTAAGATGTGAGCGGTCACAAGATACTAGATTTGTCGAGTTTTGAAATAAGAAAATAATATTAAATAAATTATATTCATAACATCCAAACTCTTCATTCTGCAACCATAAAACTTTGTAAGCTTATTTTTCATACTATTGTCCTGTAACTGTCCAATTTGTGTGGTGGCAGTACATTGCATCTTCAAACTATGAATACAACTTATTTCAATGTAAAGTAATGGAGCTTTTACTCATTTTTTTTCTCATCTCTTAAGACTATTCACTGTACCAGTCACTTGTTTCTTATTTGATTGTAGCCATGGAAACTCAGCTCAAACTAGGACTTCCTTGTACACAACTCCCATAAATCTGTCATGCAAGGCTTGGACATCACAGAGATGGTGCTTTGGAATGTGGCTGGGCCCTTTTAGAACAACATTGCACTACATGCTTAGCTTGGAAGGTGTCCACTTATATCATGGTCTAAAAAAAACAAAATAGAGTCTCATCTCTATTCCCTTAGACCTCCTCTAGCATATGGCAAAGTGCTGCTAAGGGAACAGGAATATTTTCCTTCTAAGCATTAAAGCCATATACCTTGTCTTAAGGTTTAATTGACATACTAACATGCTAAAATGTCATCAGAATAGGCCTAACGGTCTTTTGCATCTGCTTGTTTGGTCAGCCCCCACCCTGGGAGCTGACCTTGCTGCCCCCCTCACCTTCTCTGGCTTTTCCCTTCCCAGTTCCAGATATTCTTGCTGCATTGCATTTTGCTTCCAGAACCCTTGCCCTGTACCTGTCCCACCCCTATTGAACTCCTCCACCATCTCTGCCTTCACCAGCCCCATAGGCAGTGCTTTCCATGGCTCTACCACCCTCTCAGTGAAGTAGCACAACCTCCTTTCTCCCCTGAATCTCCCCCCTACAGCTTCCACCCATGCCCTCTAGTGCCCTCCTCCTCTTTCCTTTGAAGCACCCTGGCTGTTCCTCCCATATTTACCCCCTTCAGGTACCTGAAGACCTCTATCATGCCCCCAAGTCCCTTCTCTCTTCCAATGTGTTCATATTTAGCTCTTCAAGCCTCTCCTCATAGGTCCTATCCCCCAAGCCCCAAATTATTTTGCTTGCCCTCCTCTGGACCCTCTCCAAGAGTTGAATGTCCCTCTTTAAGTGTGGCCTCTAAAACTGCATGCAGTACTAGAGATGCAGCCTCATCAAGCAGTTATACAGAGGGAGTATTACTTCCCTCCTTCTGGAGGTGATCCCCCTAGTGATGCATCCCACCATCCTGTTGGCCTTGGCTGCTGCCCTTCTACAAGTCTCCGAGTTGTTTATCTTGACATCCACCACCACCCCCATGTCCCTCTCAGCCACCGAGACTTGTAGGATTCCCCCCCCAGGGTGTACACTTGGCCTTGGTTTCTGGCCCCTAGGTGCAGTGCCTTGCATTTTCCTGCATTAAACCTCAGCTTAGACTTTCTAGACCATCTTTTCAGAGCCTCCAGGTCCCCCTGCAGGGCCACTGTCCCCTCCTCCCCATCCACCACCACCCCCAGGTTTGAGTCATCTGCAAAGAGACTCATCTCACTCCTGATACCTGTCCTTATGTCAGAGATGTAGGTGTTGAACAGGAGGGGCCCAAGGACTGATCCCTGTGGGACCCACTAATGACCCTCCTTGGGGATGAGGCTATCCCACCAATTAAGTGACACTTTTTGTTTTCTCTTGGGAACTTATGTAAGTAATAATCTTAACCCAAAATTAGTCCCATATAAAAATCAGATATAATAATAACTATAATTAAAAAATCAATTCTTGAAGATAAAAATAAAATAATTTTTCCATCAAGGGTTTTGTCCTTACATTTCCCCCTTTTTGTCTCAAAATGCACCCCAAAATGCATTTGCATTTCAAAAAGATAATCCTACTATATATGGGTATATAGGTGTAAGCATTTAAGGGAAAACAAAACATAAAATACAATGTTGCATCATCATGCAGTAACTTATGACATCATCATAGAAACATAGAAACATAGAATTTGACGGCAGATAAGGACCGCTTGACCCACCCAGTCTGCCCATTTCCCTACCTGATGGATAAGCTGCAGATCCTAGTTAACCAGCAGTCTACTTCTTCCTACCCCCACCCCCTCGAATTGGGGGTAGGAAGAAGTAGGCTGCTGGTTAACATCAAAACATGACATCATTACATCTGACATCATAGGATGTGACATATAGGATGTGACATCATAAATGTGACATCACCAGATGACATCAGTGGAGACATACTATTTTGCATAGATGTGTGTACAGTACTACATGAACTAACATGATTAAACATGATTACAACCATGTACACTTTTAAAATAACATTTTTACATTGTTGAACATTTCAATACACCAAATTCTCTTTGTTCCTTAACTTTAAAAATCAACATTGCAATTGACATTTTAGATTCTCTTGTTCATCATTTCCAGTCTTTTTAAATTCTTGTACCATTTTAAATCTTTAGTATTGCAGTAGAAATAAGGCTATTAGTTACTTCTTGTTACATTTCATAAGTTAGCTAATGATGCCCAGTCAGCCCTAAGACCTCTGCCTTCATGAATTCCTGACACTCCAGGATATCCATACCTTTTATTCTACTAGTAGAGTGCAGGGACAACAAACAAGATGGTTAAAAAATGACCTCCTTTCCAAACTAAAAATGAGAGATAGGAGCTGTAAACATTTTAAATTCTCTGGTCTTCCAGCTGGCTATGACCTCTATAGAGCCCAGTGAAAAGAATATAAAAAACTAATATGACTTGCCAAAAGCAAATACTGCAAAATTGTTCTCACTGATGCAACAGGAGAACCTAGAAAATTCTGGACGCACTTTAGGTCCTTCCTGGGGTCCACTCAGTACCCTCCTCCAAATAACATAATCAAACAGTATCCACTGTAATGATCTGCAGACAATTGCTAATTTCTTCAACCAACAATTTTCTGACCTGTCCAAATACACCTCAGTCTTCCCCACTATGAAACCCTAGGCATACATACTGAGCCACACATGGATACATCAAGACAGTCTTTTTACTTCAAAGCCATCTCCAAGTCAGAAATATTAAAACTCTTAAACTCTATCCCGAACAATGCTAGTACTGGCTCTGATGGTATTGAACCTTGACTTTTGAAGATAGCAGTGTGGCTGAGTTTGTAGCACATCCACCTCTGGACAAGAAGGTTGTGGGTTCTCATCCCACACCGGGATTGGACTTGCACCTAAAAACTGCTGGCATCCGTGTGTAATATTGGGGGTGCTGTACTGCTGGGGTGTGCCATCCTTCGCATGAGACATTAAACCGAGGTCCCTTCTGCCCATCCTGGTGTTGTCCTGGTGGAAGTAAAAGAACCCAGGGTACTCTTCGCTAAGAGTAGGGAACATTCCCGGTGTCCTGGCCAACATTTCCCTTCCCATAAACCAGTTCATGCAATTATTCAGGCTGAGTATGGGTGATGATGTGCAATACGGCCTCCACCACACATTCAGTCACTTCACTAGCAGTCTAGCATTGCTTGTAAAGCACTTTGGGATACACCGTGCATGAAAAGCACTATATCAATGCTGATTCTTCTTCTTCTTCATTCATTCATAGCCTCTTCTCTTGCCCATTTCTTTACATTATCCCTCTGTCAGAGCCATGTTCCTGATATCTGGAAAATTGCCAGAATCATGCCATTGTTCAAGAAAGGTGACTCTAAAGACCCTTCCAACTATAGACCCATTGCAATATTATCTGTATTAAGCAAAATTCTTGAGAAGCTTGTTGTTACTCAAACCACTGCATTCCTATACAAAAATGATCTTCCCTCCTCTGCCCAACATGGTTTCCGAAAGGGCCATAGCACCTCCACGGGCCTGCTCAAATTCACCACTGACACCCTGTCTGCCAGGGATGCAGGCCTCCTCACAGGGACAGTCTTTATAGATATGACCAAAGCATTTGATCTTGTTGACCACCCTATTCTTCTCACAACATTAAAGTCTATGGGTTTCTCGATGGGTGTTGTGGACTGGCTCAGTAGTTATCTGTCAAACCTTGCCCAATTTGTGAAATACGATTCCACCTTCTTGAACCAGGCTATTCTAAACATTGGGGTACCCCAGTGTTCAATTCTAGGGCCTCTTCTCTTCTCTATATTCATCAACAGCATCACCCTGGATCTGACCTCCTGTTCATCACTCTTATATTCGGACGATATTGTTCTATATGCCAGCTCCAAACATCTGTCTGACATAAACTCGTCCCTCTCATCAGACTTCCAGAAAACTCAAAACTGGCTATCCAACCATAAACTGGTCCTCAATGTAATGAAAACACAAGGTTTGCTGTTTGTTCTGTTACCAAACTAAAATCCTGCAATAATAGCATCACACTCCCATTAACACAGTTACCTCATTCAAATATCTTGGGGTTGTTCTTGACCAGTTTCTTAGCTTTGATCTCCATGTCAAATCTACCTGCAAATCAGTAAACTCTAAGCTAGGCATTGCCTATAGATCTAGCTATACACTTACTCCATCCACCAGGCTGACTGTTGCCTCCAGCATCCTTCTACCAGCCCTGGCCTATGGAGTTGCCACATATGTGGCCATACCTAAGTCATCACTGTGTGCCTGGGACACCACCTATAATAACATTTGCCACTATGCCTCCTTATCCCTTAGGCTTGAACATCATTGCAAACTCTACTCAGGCTTAAAATGGCTATCACCTACTGCACTGAGACTCTACTAACTTGGCTACCTAGTAGACAGTGTTACTAGGTCACAATCTCCTGATAGTCTAGTAAGGCTACTGTCTCCTCAAACACCCTCCTATGGGTTACGCCCAGCTGATAAGTCCATGCTGCAGGTGCCAAGGTGTAAAACCTCAAAAGGCTCCCAAGCTTTCTCCCACTACACCCCACCACAATGGAATGCCCTATCATTAACACTTTGCCAAGTGCCATCCCATGCAGTCTTTAAAAAAGAACTCCATGCCAGCCTATCTGCTTCAAACTCATGCACCTGTTTTCACCCCCCTTGATCTCTCCCTCTGCCTACCTCTCAACTGCCTGCTGTGTTCTTAACAACTAATCTGTCTTCCCCCTCCTCCTCCTCCTCCCCCCAATAAGATTGGTTGATTTTTACGTCCCTTCTCACTCCATTCCCTACTGCTCCATCCAGTATATATATATACATTATCCTTTTTCTCACTGGACAGCGGCATTTCCTCCACAATCTGCCTCATAAGAATGATTGCTTTTCCTGCCTCACTTCAGTGTAAAAACTGTATTTACTTAAACTTTGCACTCACTATGTACTCACTAGGTTACTGAAACTGTTGCCTAACTCTCACTATATGTTAGATAGCTGATGTTATGGTTTTATATGCTTACACTACATAGAAACATAGAAACATAGACTTTGATGGCAGATAAGGACCACTTGGCCCACCCAGTCTGCCCATTTCCCTACCTTCTGGATAAGCTGCAGATTCTAGTTAACCAACAGCCTACTTCCTGCAACCTCCAACTATAATTGCCTTGTGTCTGTCCCATACATGTTTGAATTCCCCCACTGTTTTCAACCCAACAACCTCCCCTACATTTACTCTTGACTTCACCATGTATACTTTCTCAGCCAATTTGTAATTTGCTTTTTGTGATTTGCTTTTCATGTATTTCTCCATTCTTGTCTATACAGTACTTGTAATGTTGTTGTGTTTTCTTTCTCATGTTGTAATCCTCCCGTGTCGTGACTGAAAATAGTCATTCTATGGCTACCCGGTTAACAAAAAACAAATAAAATAAATAAATAAATGTGCTGAAGGCACTACGAAACTAGCACCTGTAACTCTTACCTGGCGTTTACCAAGATATCATTCCTTGACTGGAAGTTACCTTTGGTATTATGCATATTTAAGTTTAAGCTCTATTTGTAGTTTACTTTTATAGCAACCATAGTTACATTGGGGATACTTAATGAAATTACAGAAGTTTTTACCATTGTTACCTCATTATACTTTTACTAAATCAAAATTAAAATCAAACTTTCACTAGTTCTTTGTACATCTCTTCTCAAAATTAACACCAATCAAAAGTTTTCTGTCTGAATGTATCATATTTCCCAACATTTTATTCTTCTCATTGTCAATTGCTATAGTTTTACATCAACTACACATGCTTCTTTAAAACATTTTGTTCCTTCACTTTTAAGGTAATACTTCTGTTAGTCTCCCCAATAACTGGAGCAACAAATATCTGAACTGTAAAGGATTTCTCCCTTTCACTTTTTGCTAACCACAGTTAGTTTTAAAAGTGACAGGCTCTGTTTTTGGATTTATGTACTAGGAGAAAAACATGCATTACTTTAGTGCACACACCTAGGCACAGCATGGAATGAATTTTTAAACCAATATCACTACTGCAGATTAGACACAAACAATACCGTTTATAACACCTTTCCATTAACCGTAGCAGAAAATTAATTTATTTTATCTGAGATTGTTGCAATGAGCACCTCACCATTTGAAACACTTGAGGGATAATTTATCCAGACCTCAAGGCTGGAGATGTCACTTTATTGCATGAGGGTTTTTCCTTAAAGACCATGTGCAAAGCCATATCATGGAAAATTACCAAACCCCATAATAAAGTTAAATCTCTCATCTATGTGAGTTGTGTTGTGTTATTCTTTGTCAGCTACCTTCCATATCCTCCTGTATTTTTTATATTTAGTGACTTATTTTATCATTTGTTCCCTCTCATGCACAAGCTATCCACATTTTGCTAAGCACCACCCCCACTGCTGAAACATCATTGCCGAGTGGTGCTTAATTTAATTGAGCTGCAGCTGTGGACACTCGTATATGATCTCTGCCTCAGCTTGTTTAGCCAACTGTTGACAATGTCATCTGATGAGGAGACCAACATCAACAGCATTTGGGGTTTGGCATGTATTTGTAGCCCCAATAACCTTCGTAAACAAAAATCATCCAAAAAAAAGAAAAATAATTACTTCCGTGCCTCCCAACACTAGATGTAACTGCAGTGCAGTGGGGCAAAAGAAGTATAGCTGACTCACTGTATTTATTTATTTTTATATGTTTCTGTGTGTATTTAATTTGTAATTCTACTTGTGGCCCCTGTTATGTCCGGATTTATTTGTGTTCCCATATAACGGTCTGACAGGTGGTCCATTATCCTCATATTCTGACCTCTTCCAGCATAGCACAACCAGCACACATGGATGTTGTGGAGCACTGGGTAGAGATGGCCTGATGTGCTGATCTTCATCTTTGACTGGACTGTATTTTTATGTCATGCCTACCACTGACACCTTTTTGCTGGTGTTAGTGGTTGTCTGTTGCCTGGATAAAATGGCAGTTGGCCAGTGCCTGACAGAAGGTGGTCTGTCCATATAACACTCTGTTCTGTACAATGTACATAAACATACAAAGTCAATGTTACAACACCATTGCAAAGTGCATTGAAAAATAAGAACTCAGCAAACTGTAATGCAAAGAACATAGTTTTTGTAAACAGCAGCGATATACAGTATGTACAGTACACATGTTCTCATTCTCTAACAGCATTAGGTACAATGTAATAGTTGAATGTGCATTTATTGCAGTTGCACACAGAGCACAGCTTTTTGTAAGGGATCTATTTCCATGGTTTCTCAGTTTCTTGATCTCGTTGATTTGGTTCTTTTTTTTTTTTGCCATTAAGTCTTTATTCCAGTTTTCTTTTACAGAGAATGCATACAAGAAATGTAAGTATAAACATAAAACATAAAGGAATACATTGATATGTATTACAATTACTGACAGGAGTCATTCTCTGCAATACCCCCCAATGAAAAATTGTTGATTTGTTTCTTTGTTTCTTTGCACTTTGTCATCGTGCTGGTCCGTTTCCTTTTTCTTTGTGCAGACCACCGATTACAGCATTATCTGACATAGCCTAATTGCTGTTCAATTGTGACTGTTCTCTGTCAACATCCCACCGGGTGAAGTACAGGAACAGTAACAACATCAATAAGGTGTCAGATGCTGTGACATTTTTATTTGAAAAACACAGTGCAGTGTGATGATTGTCAGTTCTAAAAAAAGTAAAGTTGTCCTCCCTAGTGTTATGTGTGCCCCCTCGATTGTGATGTGGTGTCATCTGCATTCACTACACATTTTCTGACCTGACCTGCTCATCATATGTCCACACTGCTCTGCCACTCATTGTTTCCCCGTTGGCTTATAGAAGTGCTTTCTAATTTTTTTGTGAAAAACACTTAAAAACTACAGTAAAAAGCTTTGATCAGGTAGTGCAGTCTAGGGCTGAGCAAAACCTGTGTTTCTGAGCCCTAGTTTGCACTGCCTGATCAGCTGCATGTATTGAGGCATGCTAACGCTACGCAATATAAGTGCACCCTCAAACCGTTATCAGTTTTGGTTTTCTACAGACATATTACTTTGTGGAGACTTATACTACTCCACTGTTTGTATCCACATGCTGTGTTGTGGAGAAAACTCTGATTCATCCTTTTGCAGTGTTCCTCTGAAATATTTAGTCCTTCTAGAGGAATACACCTTCTAGGGTTGTGGCCAGTATTCTTGCCGACATTTCATCCCGTGGCTGCCCAATCACAGTCAGAACTGACAGCTGCTAGCTGATAAGAGTGTACCTGAATTATACCTCCCCAATAAGGGACAAACTCTGCTTGGATGGTGGGCAGCAGGTATGACAATGCAGAAACTCAGAGAGGAAATCATACTGTGTAGGTGGGGGGATGGGTAGGTGTAGTCAAAGTGAAGGAATTGATGGTGAGAAATTGACAGTAGGGCAATAAGCACCTACATTTATAAGGCACAGCTAATAATGCATGTGTGCTATGTTAGAGGGTCACATTTGGTTCAAATCCCTATTATAGGAATGTTGTCACTGTGCTGCTCTGCAGGGATGATGGTGGCTGGCTGACCCGGGGGCTATAAGAGGCAAAAATAAATACATAAAAAAATTACCAACAGACACCTGTGGATAACGTGCTATGCTGCATGAATCCAGTGTTCAGGAGAGTGCCAGTATGTTTCAATGCAACACAGAAGTGAAACTATCTGGCAAATAGTTTAGAATTGTTAGTAGGACATAAACTGGACATGAATTAGGCCATTTAATATGTGGTGCATGGGCAATTACCTAAAAGTGTTGTGTATTCAGGCAATTCACAATTTTTAGCATTGATTTTTCTTTGCCTAACATGGGTGCAGTGAATTTCAGGTTGCAGCCAGTGTTATGCTTAGGAACACATGAATATGTTACAGGGGAAAGGGCAGTGTGTATTTCATTGAAAAATGCCAGGGACACCTATTTTGCAGGTGTTACTATTTGTCTGTCTCCCCATGGGCTGGGGACAGCAAGCATGTGCAAAATAATGACAGTCACTGTCTGGGAATAAAGAGAGACACAAGAGCAAAAACTGTGAAAAAGAATCCTAAGATGCGATGTTCTGTGTGACTGCACTAAATGCTTCTGAAATTATGACAGTTGCGCAAGGTGCTGAGATAGTCATTTGATGAGAAGGCTATAGATAATGTACAGATATGTCGCAAGTGTTTATTGCTGCCACACAAAACATGGTGATTCAGAAGCAGTTGTTCATTTGGTTATGGTCTGTTGTTTTCTTTTTGGTATGTGCACTTTGCCACAGTTTTAGAACGTTGCCTTTTTATGTTTGTGCCACTTACAAATTGCAGAATTTTATTATGCTGCCCTGTTACCTTTACTTTTTACCTGTTCTCTATACATGTCCCACTGCCAAAAGACAGAACAGTAACACCTGCAAAATGTTGACAGTGACATTAAGGACATATATATGCAGTGTAATAAGACACACCTGGCCACCACTACCCTCTCCTCCATAACATGATTGTGAACTTTTGCTTTGCTGGAGTAGGAGAGGAGGACACGGTAATGGACTGCACCAACTATCTGTATGCAAAGTGGACAGAAAGAATGGCCTTGATTGGGGAGAGCCACAAGAAGAATATCTAAATAATATGTAAAATAATGATGAAATTAAAATCCCCAGTGACTTGCCTATGTCATATAGGTGGCAATTGAGGATGGAGATAACTATGCTGCATTTTCCCCATTGCACTTGATCCAACACCACCACTTGTCACTTCAGATTTGATCATGTCAGCTGTAGTCAGTGCAGCATGGTGGCAATTTGTTTGACATTCTTCACAATTTCAGAACAGCCGAGGGCTTGAAAATGGCATGGATGCTATGCCTGATGGATCTGAGTTGTAATGTGTACGCATACTGTATATGGGTAGCCACAATCCAAACCAATGGGTTACATGGCTAGAGTACCTCACACACCACAATACAGCACCCAGACCCATGCTGTAAAAGGGATTGTTAGGAGGCACAGAAATAATTCCTTTTTTTGGGGGGGTAGATGCATCTTGGAAACTTTAATTGCCTCTATGAGCCATAATGGACTTTGTTCACCACTAAGTGATGTACAGAAGGGCTGTTGGGTTGCAAATGGGATAGGGACACACAACAGGTGCACGACCAGGCTAACCGTGAGCAAGACTTCTAGTAAAATAAAAAAAGAATGAAATACATATAGATGAAAAAATGAAAAATAGATTACAAGGTGCTACATAAAATTACACTTTCAATGTTGGGGCTTTGATGTTACTACATGCAATCCCTGTAAAAAGCTGGAAAAGTAAAGAGCTGCTCCAAAAATCAACCATGACAGGGGATGTCAAGAGGAACAAAGCACTGTATAAAGTTTTGTGTTATGTTATGCCTAAACGGAAAGACTGTGACTTTTGGACCATTGTGACCAGTGCTGTCATATTCAAATCATGTGTAGCACGGTTTTACATTAGTCAACCTACTACATCAATGACATAATATATGCACTCATGCACAAGACAGCTTTTATGCTGATGACTGGGTTGGGCCACACAAATACTGGAAATGAAAAAGGAAATTGTGATGTTTGTGGTTGGTTGTTGCTTCAGCAATCGCTGTGCAGTTTTGCCCATTGTTCCCTTTACTATGGTAATTAGTTGATGTGCAGGCAGATTATAAACATACAGTAATGTACTTATTATGTTGTTTTTTTATTGGGGGAAGGGGCTGCATCAACAATTAATTCATTCTGGGCCATCAGAGTGGGGATTGGAGTCACAGACTGCAACAACACTAAGGGCATATGTGGAGACTATCACAGAATACGACAGAATGGGCAAAATATAAGACATGCTATCTTCTGAAACCACTGTTGATCCCTGAAACAATGTTTGAAGATGCCCCTATTTTACAGTTACATTAGCCACTGACACCGTCCCAAAATGTGTACATCCCATTACAGTATACGCAGGTCATCGGACAATAGCAAGCCATCCTTGGCTATGGTAGTGAGTTGATGTGCAGGCAACAGATTATAGACATACAGTGATGTCGTTTTTATATTTCTTGGGGGAAGGCCATGATTCAATAATTCATTCATTATGGGGTATTGAAGTGAGGATCAGAATCTGGGACTGCAACACTAATGACATATGTGGAGACTTGCACAGAAGATGACAGAATAGGTGAAAAATTAAACATGCTATTTTTTGTGGCCACTATTGCTCCCTTTAACAACATTCAAATGTGCACCTATTTTGCAGTTAGATTAGCCAATATAAAAAACATTAGCCACAGATGGCAAGGTCCCAAAATGTGTGCATCCAATTACAGTATGTGCATTTCATGGGATAATAGCAAGCCGTCTGTGGCTTTGGTAGTGAGTTGATGGCCAGGCAACAGATTCTATACACACAAGGATGAACTGTTTAGGTCCCTTTTTTATTTCTTTTTTTGGGGGGCAGGGGGCTCCATGATTCAATAATTAATTCAGTCTGGGGCACAGGAGCTGTGATCAGAGTCAATTCATGGAACAATAGTAAGCTATCCTCTGCGCAACACTCCATGATGATGTCAGCGCCGTAAGCCCACCTAGAAAGCACAGTGTTAGTGTGCAGCTTCGAGCCCAAAAGAATGGGAATAAAATGTAATTTCATTAAAACTACTGGCTAAAAGTAAGTGAAAATAGTGCAATTAGCAATCACTAGCACAAGGATCAGATTTGTGGTACTTAATAACCAAAATAAAACCTTTGCACATGATCTTTAATTGTGACCACAGAATTGCATTGGCTAGGTTTGTAAACACACCCAGTTGTACAAGTGAATAAATCCCAATGCATGGGAGATAGCAAACCTTGTATGACAGACAGGATATAGTATACATTTCCTTTCTGGAATTTCAAGGCAAGTGCCTATACTTTTCAAACTTTATTTGTGGCTAGGAACACTTGTAACCATTCATTTTAAAACTGGGTAAACCTGTGCACTGTTTGGACAATACAGGACTTTACCAGCTCAGTTGTTGTCTTGCATTTTGGCTTTACCTCTTGCTGAGGAGACATTTTTCACAGGCAAATGAAAGTCAAGAGATGACCTAAGAGCTTGGATCTATCTTTGAGAATGAGCGTTTAACTCTTTAAGCTTTTTGGTTGTTTCCTCTACTTCCTTCTGTGAATTATAAATGATTTCCTTTTTCTTGTACAACTATGTGTAGACTTGTTTTGAGTTGCACTATCACTATGCTGATCATAGTCAGAATAGTGGTGTCCCCTGTGGTCAGTTTTGTTACCATACTCACAGCCATACCTTGCACCTGAACCTTTTCCCTTTTGAGAGGGACTCCAATGTTGGTAGTGGTTTGAGTCTTGATAAGGTTGCCAAGCCAAAGATGGACCAAGCATGGGCTTAGATTGTTTTTCTTTGTTAGATGCAGGTAAATTGTCTTCCCCCTTAGCCAGAGTACTAGAGGTGATAGCCTCCAACACCTTAGCTTGAGGTACAGAGGTCTTTCTCCTTTGCCTAATCTTGTGCCTTTTCTTGTATTTCTTGAATGCATCATGCTCTGAAACAGAATATGAATTCCCTCTTTGTCTAGGGGAAATTATATTTTATCTTTGAGGCAATTCATTTTCTGAGTCAGATGACACACTCAATGATATACTGGAATCAGTCAAGCAATCTGACCTTTTGAATGCTTCTATGTTTCCTTTAATTTGACTTTTACTTTGTAAACTTTTATACTTTTTTAATTCAACCAAATATTTGTTAACTTCTACGTAAGCATCTGCTAGTTCAACATTTTCTGTTTTCAAATTTAAACACTATTCTTGATATTGTTGTAACTCACTTTGCAAGACAGCATTTTCAACCTTTAGCTTGACCAAGTCACAGTAGTTGTTAGTAAGGTCATTTTTATGCTCTTGTAAAATCTTTTCTAAAATGTCTACCTGGCCTGCAAACTAACCACACTCAAAACATTTTTCCGCCACCATTTTTTTCCAGCTGCTGTATCCTTTCATTTTTACTTTCAATAAAAGTTAGCTGTGCTGGGGTATAAATTACTGTCTCTGTGCTAAGCACATCTGCAGCTACAGATAATGTTGTCATGGCTATGCAATAGTGCTTACAGACTTTAACATCAACACTTATGTATTCTTTTGAAAAAACTGATGAAATAGCAATAACGTCTTACACAGCAATTTAAACAAAGTTTTTTTTTCTTTCTTGAGGCTTTAAAAGTTCTTTTTCTTTTTCTTATTGTTTACTGTTAGTCAGTAATTCTATTATCTTCACTTGAATGCTTTAGCTTCCCTTTTCTTTTGTTTAAGGTAACTTAAGACTCAGAAAAAAAAAAATAGAAAGTATTTCTGCAATTTAGAAATATTGCAAATAATAACATTTATTTTTCATACACTGTAAGTGTGGATTGTCATTTACTAACAATTATATCCCATTGATGAGACCCCCAAAGATGTCAGAACAAAGGCTTATAATATCACTTTTATAATAGTGAACTGAGATTCACCTTGGGCCTTATCCCAAAATTATTTCATAAATTACCCAAAATAATATATATTTACATGTGATATTATCCTATGCTCTACAGATTCAAGTATAATGGTAAATGACACTACTTACCCCATGTACAGTTCTATGAAAAATATATATTTTATTTACACCTATATAATGGTTCTAAATATTCCTCATTAGCATAAATATAAAGCCTAATCTTGTAAACCTTAACACAATTGTTTCAGATAATCCAGCAACTAATAGATTCTAGCAAATAAACAATGTAAAGAAATAAGCAATACTTAGCATAACAAATGGTAACAGTTACACTACTTTTATCATACTTAGTATTTAACATTACCTTCATGCATAAGAACATATACTTATAAGATAACTATCTCAGATTATTTCTGCATAGAACTTGTTTTAACTTTATTGCATGTAAAGTATATTTTCTATGAGAACTGACAACAACTCATTCCATTAGTGATTTGTACTGTACTTTCATAAAAACTCAAGTTTAACTTTTCAAATCATGCAAAATATTTCTTAGTTCAAAGCTCTTAAGTTATATACCCAGATTCTAAAGTTAAAAGTAATTCCCTCTTACTTTCCCAGATAAGCATTTTAAATGACCAAGACTATTAATTAAAATTAGTGAAAGTAATTAAAAAATCAATACTTATATTTCTGGTTGTAGGAGTGGGTCTTCTTTTCTTCACTTAGAACTCTGTCTGAGTCTGGCTTTTGAGGAAACAGTTTCTTTGTCAGTTAACTTTGACCTTGGAACTTATTTTTAGCATGGATACACATTGCAAGTTGAACTTTTGCTAAAAATCAATTATTGGATTTGTAGAACACAGCTTCAGTCTGCACAGTCCATAGCAATGCTGGATTCAAATAACTTTCTTGGGAATAGCAAGTTGTTTCAACAACTGGTACTTATTGATTCTTTCATGTTGCATCTGCTTTCAAAACCATAGGACAATAGACCTCTTTAGCTCAGCATGCTGTACAGCTTGTGTGAGTTTTAAAGGTAAGTCTCTGGTCCTCAGCAGGCAACATAACTTGTCAAACTGCTCAGTAAACAAACACAGACCTTGCTTCATATACACAATGAGAATGTCCTTGGATTTCTTTCTTGCCTCTGGATATCTTCAGCAGCACTGAACCCTGGCTCTCCCTAGGCTGAAGCAGAGAACATTGCAACACTGCAAAGAACAAACTGTAACTTCATTTAGGAGCTGGAAACTTGGTAAGGCATAAGATTGTAAAACAGGGGAACTACGCTTTCTACAAAGAGTTTCATATTTTTTTTTCTCCTTATTGGCATTAAGCAGAGAATTACAGGATTCCATCAAAAGTGTAGTAATTTTATAACCAGAGGGAGTGAGATACAACTGAATTTGCTTGATTGTTGGGGTTGAGACCTAGGATTTAGAGGGATATTTTTGCAACATTATAAATGTGTCCTGCTGGCTGAGTAGTTAAGTTTATATCCCTGGTTTCACTGAAAGATTTTGTGTATTGGAATCAGACAGCAGCCTGCCTACATTGAAAGGCCTGCTTACATCACAGGTGTCACTAGTCAATCAGTTGGCTCTGGGTGGGTTCATCGCTGCTGTTTTAGGCATCCTTCACAGTTAGAAGCCAGTCAGTCTGACTTTTGATTTGTCTGAAGCAGAGAACATTGCAACACTGCAAAGAACAAACTGGAACTTCATTTAGGAGCTGCAAACTTGGTAAGGCATAATACTGTAAACAGGGGAGCTACGCTTTCTACAAAGAATTGGAATCAGACAGCAGCCTACCTACATTGAAAGGCCTGCTTACATCACAGGTGTCACTAGTCAATCAGTTGGCTTAATTCTGAAGATTTTCAGTGCAGGAAGAGTGTAAAGCACAGCTGACTTATTTTGGGGCTGACCGCTTTCAGAGCACAAACCACCAGGCTGTTTTTGGGCTGGGGAGGGTTAACTGTGTCTGAGTTGGATGTCTGGATTTTTCTCTGTTTGATTAGCAGGGTATTTTCTCTGTCAAATTGTTGTGTAGGGCATCTTAGTGACAGGAAGGCACTCATCGCAGTGCTGGGTCAGAGCTTTAAGCTGATTGTTTTGCTAGGGCACAGTTTAGGCCCAACCCCTTTCCACCCCTCTCCCCACCAACCCCTGGAAATAGTTCCTATATACCTGGGGTTCTGACATCATTCTCTCAAGAGTGCAAGGTGCATATCACTGTCATATCATCTCTAGCACACTGCACTGACAATATAAGCATACACATTGTATATTATATATATTTCTATATAGCAAACCAATCACACACACAAAGAAAAAAGTAGATAAACATGTGGGGAGTAGTACAATGTAATGGCTGTGGGGCAGCAGTCTTCCGGGAGTCTTTCTGGAGGCAGAGATGCTGCCCTATTTGCAGACAACACTCTGCCCTGAGGGAGGAAGTTGCCTATCTTTAGGCCATGCTGGACAGTAGTAAGGGAACCTTCCCCCAGGCCACACTGGATGGTAGAAAGGGAAACTCCCCCATCCAGGAAGCACCAGAGCCACCACCACTACCTCAGAGGTTGAGAAGAAAACACAACAGTTGGACCACAGTGGGCTCAGGAAGTGTGAGAATGGTGGAACAGTGGCACACCCAGTCAGTTGTTCCACTCCACAATTCATACACCATTCTGGGGGAGCATAGCTCCCCTGTGGATGCACCCACAGAGGAGACTAAGGAGGCTGAGGATAGCTGTCACAAGGGAGGCCCACAGGAAAGAGACAGAGGACACCACAAGGAAAGGAAGCAGCTCCTGGTGGGGGACTCAATTATTAAGGGGATAGAAATGGGGGGAGCAGGGAAAACTGAAGTAAGGTGCCTGCCTGGTGCCATGGCTTGAAGGGACAGGAAGCGCATCCTCAGGATCACGGGAACAGCTGCACAGAAGTCTGAGCTGGATGTCATTGTCCACCTAGGGACAAATGACTTGGCTCATCATGAGATTAAAGCAGTGCAGAAGGACTCTGTAGAATTGGGGAGGGGCCTAAGACAAGTAGCACACACAGTATCCTTCTCAGAGGTGCTGCCTGTCAATGACATGAGTGAGGTGAGGGTACTTTGCACCATGCAGTTTAATGAATGGTTGAAAAAATGGTGTGGAGCACAGGGGTTTGGCTTCATTGGGGACTGGGGTTCCACCTGGAGGGACACCAGCCTATACTGGCATGATGGTCTGCATCTGTCCAGGAAGGAAACAAGTCTTTGAGCAATCAGTTTAAATGCTTCATTGGCAAGCTTTTAAACTAGTCAAGGGGGGAGGCACTGATAAGCAGCAGGAAGATCCCGGCCTCCCCCTACAAAACAGAGTACTAAATGAGAAAAAGACCAAGGTAGAAAGGTCAGTGGGGGATGTTGCAACAGAAGGTAAAGCCATCAAAAAATGGAGAGCAATGAGTACCAATTCCCGTAGTCTGAGTAACAAGCTTCCTGAATTAGTGGCCTTGATGGAGGAGGAACATCTGGATATCATGGCAGTCACAGAAACATGGTACACACAAAACCATGACTGGGATGTAAACATACCAGGATACACTATCTACAGGAGGGACAGGAAGGGTAAAAGAAGAGGAGGAGTAGCTCTTTACATAAGAGAAGGAATCAAAGCAACAGAACAAAAGGGTAAACAGGGAGGAGAAGAAGCACTGTGGGTAAATTTGGAGACCAGCAATGGCACCACAATACACAAAGGGGTTGTATACAGACCCTCTTCTCAAGGGTAGGAAATGGACAAGGAAATGATAGAAAGTATACTTAGAATGGCAGAAAAAGGGGAGATATTGCTGATGGGCAATCTGAATATGCCAGATGTTAACTGGAGTGCAGTTGCAGCAGCCACTTCTAAGAGTGGGGTTATTCTAGATGCCCTACAGAGGGCATGCCTTCGACAACTAGTATTGGAGCCCACTCTAGAGGGGAGCAATCTTAGACCTGGTTCTCTCAAATGGAGATGAAGAGAGGATCACAGATGTAGAAGTGGGTAGCCATCTGGGAACTAGCAACCATCGAACAGTATAGTTCACAATAAACACAGCAATAGAGTCAAGCCATACAAAGACAAAGGTACTGGATTTTATGAGGGCTGACTTTGTCAAAATGGGTGAGTGCCTAAGGAATGCACTAGCAAATGGCCAGGAAGCAGGGGGTGGAAGTACAATGGGGAATAATACAAACTGCCATCACAGAGGTATCAAGCCTTTGTGTAAAGCAAATAAACAAAATGAAACGATGTAAGAAACCACTATGGTTCTCAAAGGAAGTGGCAGTGAAGGTTCAAGAGAAAAAGAAAGCATTCAGGAAGTACAAGGAATCACAGAAGGAACAGGACAGAGAACTGTATCAGTTAAAGCAAAAGGAAGCTGGGAAGGCAGTCAGAACAGCAAAGGCCCAAACCGAGGAAAAGATAGCCAACTCAGTTAAGAAGGGGGATAAAACCTTTTATAGGTACATCAGGGAGCGAAGGAAGACCAAGGGAGGGGTAGTGAGGCTTAATAAAGAGGAGGGAGGGTGGGCAGAGGGTGACTGTGAAAAGGCAGAGATACTAAACAAATATTTTTGCTCAGTATTTACAAAGGAAGAGGGGGAGGTACCTAAATCAAACAGTAGAAACACTCTGGATACAGAAGTTGATACCAGCCCATTTATAGAAGAAAGGGTTCTGAAAGAACTCTTAAAACTGAAGGTGGACAAAGCAATGGGGCCTGATGGGATTCATCCCAGAATTCTAAAAGAACTAAGGGTTGAACTAGTGACACCACTGACTACCCTCTTTAACAATTCATGGGAGGATGGGGTGGTACCCGTGGACTGGAGGAGGGCAGATGTGATTCCCTTCACAAAAGTGGGAGCAAGGCAGAAGCAGGAAACTACAGACCTGTTAGTTTAACCTCAGTGGTAGGGAAAATGATAGAATAACTTCTGAAGGAAAGAATTGTTTAATATCTAGAGGTCAGAGGGGCACAGGACCCAAGGCAGCATGGATTCACAGTGGAAAGGCCATGCCAGACAAATCTGATAGATTTCTTTGACTGGGTGACTAAAGTAGTTGATCAGGGAGGGGCTGTGGACATGGCCTACCTAGACTTTAGCAAGGCATTTGACACAGTCCCACACAAAAGATTAATATATAAGTTAGCCAGCCTGGGAGTGGGTCTCAAGATGACAGCCTGGGTAAAGAATGGGCTGGAGAATAGGACACAGAGAGAAATAGTAAATGGAGTTCACTCTGAAAAAAGAGGGTTACTAGTGGGGTACCGCAGGGTTCAGTATTAGGACCAGTCCTATTCAATGTCTTTATAAGTGACATTGCAGAGGGACTGGAAGGAAAAGTATGTATCTTTGCAGATGTCACAAAGATCTGCAACAGAGTTGATGCACAAGGTGGAGTGGAAAGGATGAGAAGGGACTTGGCAAGGTTAGATGAATGGTCAAATGTATGGCAGCTTAAATTCAATGCTAAGAAGTGCAAGGTAATGCACCTGGGAAACAAAAACCCAGGGGAAGAGTACACAATGGGGGGTGAGATACTAACAACAACAAAAATGGAAAGGGACATGGGGGTAGTCATATCAGATGACCTAAAGGTGGTCAAGCAATGTGAGAGGGCAGCAAGGAGGGCTGGGGGGATTCTGGGATGTATAGGGAGAGGCATCACCAGTAGAAAGCAGGAAGTTATTATCCCTCTCTACAGACAGCTAGCGAGACCCCATCTGGAGTACTGCGTGCAGTTCTGGAGACCGAATCTCCACAAAGACATAGACAGGATGGAAGCTGTCCAGAGGAGGGTAACTAAAATGGTGCAGGGTCTGCACCGGAAGACATATGAAGAGAGACTTAAGGAGCTTGATATGTATAGCCTCGAGGAAAGGAGGGAGAGAGGGGACATGATAGAAACTTTCAAGTACCTCAAGGGAATTAACAAAGTCCAAGAGGGTAGCATCTTTCAAAAAGAGTGTGCAAGAACAAGGGGCACAATTAGAAGATAGAAGGGGGCAGCTCAGAGGTAATTTAAGGAAGTATTTTTTCACAGAGGGTGGTGGATGTATGGAACGGCCTTCCGAGGAAGGTTGTGGAGTCACAAACAGTGGTGGAATTCAAGCATGCATGGGACAGTCATAAGGCAATTCTAGGTGGTGGGGGTAGGAAGAAGTAGGCTGCTGGTTAACTAGGATCTGCAGCTTATCCATCAGGTAGGGAAATGGGCAGACTGAGTGGGCCAAGTGGTTCTTATCTGCCATCAAATTCTATTGTTCTATGTTTCTATGTAAGTACATTGCATCTTCAAACTATGAATAAAACTTATTCCAATGAAAAGTAATGGAGCTTTTACTGATTTATTTTCTCATCTCCAAAGACTGCTTATTGTACCAGTCATTTGTTTCTTATCTGATTGTACCCATGGGTACCCAGCTCAAGCTAGGACTTCCTTGTATAAAACCCAAATAAATCTGTCATGCAAGGCTTGGACATCACAGAGAGGGTTGTTTGGAATGTAGCTGGGCCCCTTTAGAACAACATTGCACAACATGCTTAGCTTGGAAGGTGCCCACTTATATCATGGCTTAAAAAAACATGATGGAGTCTCACCTCTATTCCCTTAAACCTCATCTAGCATATGGCAAAGTGCTGCTTAGGGAACAGAGATATTTTCCTTTTAAGCATTAAAGCCAGCTACCTTGTCTTAAGGTTTAATTAACTAATACTTTTTGTTTTCTCTTAGGAACTTATGTAAACAATAATCTTAACCATAAATTAGTCCCATATGAAAATAAGATAAAATAATAATAATAATAATAATAATAATAATAATAATAATAATAATGAAAAATCAATTCTTGAAGATAACAATTTAATAATTTTTCCATCAAGGGCTTTGTCCCTATACAGCCTTGGAACAGTTACAAGTTGAGGAAGACTTCAGGTGCAACCAGAGGGAGCTCTTTAAGATGGGATGGGTGGGGTACATCTGATGGTTGCAGGTAGGGTATTCCAGAATCCAGAGGCACAAACAGCAAAGGCTTGATCACCTGACAGTGTATGATTTTTTGGGACAAGGAGGAGTTGCAAATCAGCTGACCTTAACCAGTATAATGGCAGAGCTGGCCAAGGAGTTTGGACAGGGCAGGTGGGGTGGCATTGCGGACAATTTTATCTGTGAAGCAGCCCAAGACAAATGAGCGATAATTATCCAGGGACAACCATTGTAGTTGATTGTATAAATCACAGTGATGGGTAAGTCAAGGGACAGTGAGGGCAAAGTGGCAAATGCTATTATAGGCCACATCCCATTTAGCAAGGCTAGTTTTGTGGCAAAGGTAAAGATTGTCAGTCAGTAGTTGAGAAGGGGGGGGGAATGAACCTTTAGCAAGGGCACGCTGCGCAGCAGCAGTAAGGGATCCACGAGCCCAGTATGGAAGTCCAAGTTTAATATTTGTCGCCCTGCAGACATTTTTAATGCATAGACTCTGGTCTAACTGGGGGTCAAGAGTATCTCCCAGGTATCTAAAGGAGCATGTAGTGCCAACTGGGACTCCATAAAGGCTTAAGACATTGGGTGGAACCAGATTCTGTTTGAGTTTGGCAGAGGAGCCGGAAGAGCATGAATTGAGTTTTCTTTAAATTCAGCATGAGCTTATTCATTAAGAGCCAATGTTGCAGTTTACTGAAGTCATAGACTTTGACTTTGACGGCAGATAAGGACCACTTGGCCCACCCAGTCTGCCCATTTCCCAACCTACTGGATAAACTGCAGATTCTAGTTAACCAACAGCCTATTTCCTGCAACCCCCTACTATAATTGCCTTGTGTCTGTCCCATGCATGTTTGAATTCCCCCACTGTTTTAGACCCAACTACCTCCTCAGGAAGGCTGTTCCATGTATCCACCACTCTCTCCGTGAAAAAAAAATTCCTCACTTTACCCCTGAGCCGTCCCCTCTCTATCTTTAAATTGTGCCTGCTTGTTCTTACACATCTCTTTTTCTGAAAGATACTTCCCTCCTGGACTTTGTTGATTCCCTTGAGGTACTTGAATGTTTCTATCCTGTCCCCCTATCCCTCCTTTCATCAAGAGTATACATATTAAGCTCTCTCAGTCTCTCTTCATATGGCTTCTTCTGCAGATACTGCACGATTTTAGTTGCCCTCCTCTGGACTGCTTCCATCCTGTCTATGTCCTTGCGTAGATGAGGTCTTCAAAACTGCACACAGTACTCCAGATGGGGTCTCACCAACTGTCTGTACAGAGGGATAACCACTTCCCTTTTTCTACTTGTGATGCCCCTTCCTATGCATCCCAGTATCCCCCGGCTCTCCTTACCGACTTTTCACATTGCTTACCCACCTTTAGATCATCTGATATGACTACCCCTAGGTCCCTTTCTATTTTTGTTGTTGTTAGTATTCTCCTGCTATTGTATACTCTTCTTCTGGTTTTTTGTTTCCCAGGTGCATTACTTTGCACTTCTTTGTATTGAATGTAAGTTGCCACGTCTGACCTTTCCTTCAACCTTGCCAAGTCCCTTCTCATCTTTTCTATCCTCCTTGTATATCAACTCTGTTACAGATCTTTGTGTCATCTGCAAAGAGGCAAACCTTTCCCTCCATACCTTCTGCAATGTCACCTATAAAGATGTTAAAGAGGACTGGACCCAGTACTGAGCCCTGAGGTACTCCACTAGTAACCCCCCTTTCTTCGGAATGTGTTCCACTCACTATTACCTTCTGTGTCCTATTGTGCAGCCAGTTTGCTACCCAGGTTACCACCCTGGGACCCACTCCCAGGCTGGCTAACTTGATTGTTAATTGTTTATGCGGGACTGTGTCAAATGCCTTGCTAAGATCTAGGTAGGCCATATCCACAGCCCCTCCCTGGTCTATTACTTTGGTCACCCAGTCGAAGAAATCAATTAGATCCATCTGACATGACATTCCCTGCTGTAAATCCATGCTGCTTTGGGTTCTGTGCCCTGCTGGCCTCTAGGTACTCAACAGTTCTTTCTTTCAGAAGTGATTCCATTATTCTCCCTACCACTGAGGTCAAACTCACAGGTCTGCAGTTTCCTGCTTCTGCCTTGCTCCCACTTTTGTGAATGGGAATCACATCTGCCCTCCTCCAGTCCTCAGGTACTGCCCTATCCTGCCATGATCTGTTAAAAAGTGTGGTCAGTGGTGTCAGTAGGTCCTCCCTTAGTTCTTTTAGGTTTCTGGAGTGAATCCCGTCAGGTCCCATTGCTTTGTCCACCTTGAGTTTTAGGAGTTCCTTCAGGACTCTTTCTTATGTGAATGGACTGGTGTCAACCCCCCTACCCAGAGTGCTTCTATTGTCTGGTTTAGGTAACTCCTCCTGATCTTCTTTTGTGAATACTGAGCAAAAGTATTCATTCAGTAACTCTGCCTTGTCACTGTCTCCCTCTGCCCACCTCTCCTCTCCTTTATTAATCTTCACTACCCCACCCTTAACCTTCCTATGCTCCCTAATGTACCTATAAAAAGTTTTATCCCCCTTCTTAACTGAGTTGGCTATTTTTTCTTTGGTTTGGGCCTTTGCTAGTCTGACTGCCTTGCCCACTTCTTTCTGCTTTAATTGATACAGTTCTCTGTCATGCTCCTTCTGTGATTCCTTATACTTTTTGAATGCAGCCTTTTTCTCCTTAACCTTCCCTGCCACCTCGTTTGAAAACCATAGAGTTTTTTTACTCGACTTTGTTTTCTTTATTTGCTTCACACAAAGGCTTGTTGCCTCTGTGATGGCAGTTTTGATTTTTCTCCATTGTTCTTCCATCTCTCCTTTTTGGTCATTTGCTAGTGCATTTTTCAGGTATTCACCCATTTTGCCAAAGTCTGCTCTTCTGAAGTCCAGTATCCTTGTTTTTGTATGGCTTATCTCCATGGTTGTGCTCATTGTGAAGCACACTGTGCAGTGGTCGCTTGTTCCCAGATGTCTACTGACTTCTAAATTTGTGATCCTCTCTCATTTGAGAGTAGCAGGTCTAATATTGCTCCCTCCGAGTGGGTTCTAACACAGTTGTCTAAGGCCTGCCCTGCAGGGCATTGAGAATGACCCTGCTCTTGGATGTGGCTGCAGTACCTGTTATCCAGTTAACATCTGGCATATTCTGGTCTCTCATCAACAGTATCTGCCTTTTTCAGCAATTTTGAGAATGTCCTCTATCATTTTGTTGTCCATTTCTTCCCTTGAGATGGGGGTCTGTATACAACCCCTGTGCGGATTGTGATGCCATTCCCTGTCTCCAAGGTGACCCAGAGTTCCTCTTGTCCTGCCCCTTTACTTTTTAGTTCTGTAGCTTTGATCCCTTCCCTTATGTATAGAGCTACTCCACCTCCTCTTTTACCTTCCCTGTCCCTTCTGTAGATTGTGTACCATGGTATGTTGACATCCCGGTCATGGTTCTCGGTGTACCATGTTTCCATGACTGCCACAATATCCAACTGTTCATCTTCCATCAGGGCTACTAGCTCAGGAACCTTGTTTCCCAGACTACGGGCATTGGTACTCATTGCCCTCCATTTAATGTTGGCTTTATCCTTTTTTCTCCCATCCCTGATCTTACTGTCCTTGTCTATTTTTCCATTTACCACTGTCCTGCCCTGTGTTGAGCTCTGTACCTCAGTGTTTACCTTACTACCTGCCATGTTTTGTAGGGGGAGGTTTGACATTTCCTGCCTTTTATCAGCGCCTCCCCCATTGGCTAGTTTAAAAGCTTGCCAAGGAATCATTTAAACCTATCATCTAGGAGCTTGGTTCCCTTTGTGGACAGATGCAGACCATGATGCCAGAATATACCTTTATCTCTCCAGGTGGCCCCCCAGTCCCCATTGAAGCCAAAGCCCTGTGCTCTGCACCAGTTTTGCAACCAGTCATTAAACTGCATGGTGTGCAGTACATTAGCCTCACTCCTGCCATGGACTGGTAGAACCTCTGAGTTGGTTGCCATGCTTGCTACCCATCTGAGGCCCCTCACCAACTCCAAAAATTCATTCTGCACTGCACTGATCCCATGTCTAGCTAGGTAACTTGTCCCAAGGTGGACTATGATATCTAGTTCCCTCTCCTGTGATGCTGCTTCTGCAATCCTGAGGATTCGCTTCCTGTCCCTCCAAGTCATGGCACCAGGCAGGCACCTTACTTTCTTCTCCTCTCCCTTTCCCCTTTGGTGACCCTTGCCACCCTTTTGTGGAACTCCCTTGTGTATGTCCTCAGCTTTCTTCTGGGTCTCAACTGAGGGTGCCATCATAGAGGAACCTTGCTCTGTCAGAATGGCATATGATTTGTGTAGAGGTACAACTAGGGGGACTTCTCCTCTGGTCTACCACCCGCACCCTCCCAGAACCCACTGTGGTCCAACTGCTCTTCATACTTGGCAACCTCTGAGGCAGTGGTTGTGACAGTGGTGCTCTTTGGAAGGGGGAGGCCTCCTTAGTCCTTGCTAGTTCAGCCTGGAGGTGAGCAACCTTCTCCTCAGAGCTGACAGTTGCCTGCAAACAGGACAGCAATGCAGTTTCCAGAATGTCTCCTGAAAACTGCTGCCCCACAGCCAGTGCATTGCACCACTCCCCACGTGTCCCTCTCCCTTATAATATACTATATATATATATATATATCTTTTTATTATTATTTGTAGTGTGTACCTACCCTTTTGCACTGTGCTGGGTTATTAAGGATATGACAGTTCTGCCCCAAGACCTGTTGAGGAAGTGATGTCAGAACTATGGCAATAAAGGAAATGCCATGCCTAGAGGGTGGGTGTGGGGTAGGGTGGGTAGGTAGTCCACAGCCACTGGTGACTGTTAGAAACAATCAAATACACAACTGCTCCACTACCTTGGAGAGTATTGCCCTTTATAGTACTTCAACTAACACCACAATTTACTAGACCACGTCTCCTGCACAAATCACTCTACTGAGTCCAGAGATAAAAATTAACTCACTCCTCCGCCAGCAGGACACTTTTAAAATGTTGCAAAAATATTCTTCCAGGCTGGCCCGGTGGCACTGAGGGTTGCCTGGATGCCACACCTCGCGTCACGCCGGTGCCTCGGGTTCAGAAACGGACTCGGGCCATCGGGGGTCGGCAGGGGGGAAGGAGGATTGAGCGTCCCAATGGATGCTCTCCTCCTTCGGGAGGGACCAGGGATGTTTAATACACCTGGCGCTCGAGAGATCCGGTGGAAGCACCGACTCTCGGGGCACAGCAGCGGCTTCTAGGGCAGAGAGGCAGGGGAGGGAGGATGCCTTTGGCACTTGGCGTGCGTAAGCACGTTCCGTAAGCCGGCGTCCTCGGGGGGTGTGAGGGAGGGACAGAAAACCGGAAAACAACCTCGCACTCAGGATGACGCAGCTCTGGCCACCAGATGACACAACACGGCAGACCCCGCTGTGTAAGGTGCAAGGAGGCAGGTAGGAGCACCTGAGAAAAAAGTGACACTCTTGGGGCAGAGTCAGTGGGGGAGACTGGAGGGCATTGAGCCAGCCCGAAGGAGGGGAGTGCAGGGGGCATCCAGGAGGGGATAAAAACAATAAAAATAAAAAAAATAAAAAAAATATTCTTCCAAATCCTAGGTCTCAAACCCAACAATCAAGCAAATTCAGTTATATTTCACTCCCTCTGGTTATAAAATTACTACACTTTTAATGGAATCCTGCAATTCTCTGCTTAATGCCAATAAGGAAAAAAAAAGAAACTTTTTGTAGAAAGTGTAGCTCCCTTTCTTTACAAGTAATATGCCCCTCCAGGTTTCCAGGTCCTAAATGGAGTTATAGTTTGTTCTTTGCAGTGTAGCAAGGTTCTCAACTTCTACAGACAAATCAAAGTCAGCTTGTAGGTTGTGATTAATGGCATGGACATCACCTAAGCTAGCTAGGAGGACAAGGTCCTCAGCATCTATGGTTGTGGTGCTATGGGAAGGGACCATTGGGAAGTCATTGATGAAAAGAGAAAATAGGATAGGCCCAGAATAAATCCCTGAGGGACACCGATAATGATAGTGATAGGAACAGGTTCCAATAAAACTTACTTTGGAGAAGAAAAAAATCAGTAAAATGCATTACTTTTCATCGAAATAAGTTCTATTCATAGTTTGAAGATGCAATGTACTGCCACCACAAAATTGGTTGTTGTGGGACAATATATGATAAATAAGCTTACCAGGTTTTGTGGTTGCAGAATGAGCATTTAATTTGAATATAATTTATTTATTATTATTTTCTTATTTCAAAGTAACAACCGTACAGTATCCTGAGTGCTCACATCTATAGTCTAACAAGATTAATATTAAAATCTGTAGTTTGTTATAGAAAGAATACCATCTAAAAGTTTGTTTGAATTATCTTGACAGTGATGATGTCTAAGAAAAGGACAAGATCTGTGTCTCTACAAAGTAATGTGTAAAGGACTTTAAGAATGAATTTTTTACAAATCTTATATCATTCTGTAGCATAGACTATGATAAGATGATTTTTTTTAGAAGTTTTATTAAATTAGATGTTGTAACCTTGATAGTGTAGTTAAAAGTCTCCATATTACAGATATCAGACTTTCATGAATGTTTGGCTTAATGTAAAACATTTGAATATAAAGTTTAATGTTTAAATTATTTAAATAGACTTTATTTAAAAAAAATATTTTGACCCAACAACTGTTCAGGAGAAGGGGGCTGTCTTAAAAAGTCATGTCTATATGTCACCATTTTGTCTTAAGGTGCCCTACCTTATAGTGACTCAGACTAATCAAAATCGTGATGATATCACAGAGCGGTTTATATTAGTAAACACTGTTGACCACTCCTGTGTCTGGCTAACAATCGGTGTATAAGACCTATGTTCAGTTAACTAAGAATGTTATGACTTTATACTGATGCTTGGCTAAGAACTTTGGGCCACCTGTTTGAAATGCAGGGTCAGCTAGAAGACCAGGCTCAGTGCTGCTGAAGATATCCAGAGGTGAAGAAATCCAGGGATTCTCATTGTGTGTAAAGCAAGGTCTGTGTTTGTTTACTGAGCAGTTTGACAAGATGTTGCCTGCTGGGGACCAGACTTACCTTTAAAACTCACATGTTGCAGCATGCTGAGTAAAGAGGTCTATTTCCTACAGTTTGAAAGCAGATGCCATGAAAGAATTAATAAGCGTTGTTGAAAGAACTGCTATTCAAAGAGAGTTCTTGAATCCATTGCTGTGGATTGCAGATTGGACTGTGTTCTAAAATCCAATAATTGATTAGCAAAGTTTAACTTTTAAGTGTATGCTTAAAAAAGTTCCAAGGCAAAGTTAACTGACAAAGAAACTGTTTCTCAAAGCTAGACTTTATAGAGTTCTAAGGAAGAGAAAGACCCACTCCTACAATATAAGTATTGATTTAATTACTTTGGTAATTTTAATTAATAGTCTTTGTCTTTAAATGTATCTGGGAAAGTAAGAGAATTACTTTAACTAGAATCTGGGTATATATCCAAGAGCTTTGAACTAGAAATATTTTGCAAGATTTGAAAAGCAACTTGAGTTTTATGAAAGTACAGTACAAACACTAATGGAATGAGTTCGTCTCATAGAACATATATTTTACATACCAGTAAAACAAGTTCTGTGCGAAATAATCTGAGTGATCTTATGAGTATATGTTCTTGTTCATGAAGGTTATGTTAAATACTAAGTGATGAAAGTGGTATAACTGTTGCCATTTCTTATGCTAGTATTGCTTTTTTTACATTGTTTTTTTGCTAGGGTTATTGGTTGCTGGATTATCTGAAACTAGCATATTTTATAAGATTAGGCTTTATATTTGTGCTAATGAATAATATTTAGAACCATTGTATAGTTGTACAAAATATATATTTTTGTGTAACTGTACATGTGTAGTCATTTACCATTATGTGAATCTGCGCATAGATAATATCACATAATATATATTATTTGGGTAATTTATAGCTAATTTTGGATAAAGCCCAGGGTGAATCTTCAGTTCATTATTATAAAAGGATATTATACTTTTGTTCCTGCATATTTGGGGTCTTATTTGGGATATA
The DNA here is from genome assembly GCA_016271365.2 of Neoceratodus forsteri. Taxonomy (NCBI): domain Eukaryota; kingdom Metazoa; phylum Chordata; order Ceratodontiformes; family Ceratodontidae; genus Neoceratodus; species Neoceratodus forsteri. The sequence continues at coordinate 111,766,222 of CM057455.1, read as the reverse complement.
ATTTGATAATGACAATCCACACTTACAGTTATGGTAAATGTTGTTATTATTTGCATATTTCAAATTGCAGAAATAATACTTTTCTTTTGTTTTTTTTCTGAGTCTTAGTTACCTTAAACAAAGAGAGGGCAAAGTATCTTGTAGAGACAGAATTACTGACTAACAGTAAACAATAAGAAAGAAAAAGAACTTTAGAAGTCTCAAGAAGAAAAAGATTTGTTTAAATTTTTGTGTAAGACGTTGTTATTTCATCTGTTTTTCAAAAATACATAATTGTTATGTTGTAGTCTGTGTATTATTGTAGCCAGGTAACATTATCTGTAGTGCAGATGTGTAGCATCTTGGCAGTAGTTATCTAGCACAGCTAACTTTTATTGATAAAAATGAAGGATACAATAGCTGGAAATAATGGCAGATAAATGTTTTGAGGTGGTGGTTTGCAGGCTGGTGATATTTTAGAAAGATTTTACAAGAACATAAACAGCCTTCTAACAACTTCGGACTTGGTCAAGTTGAACATGCTGTCCTTTTAGTGAGTCAACAATATCAAGAATAGTGTTTAATTTGTTTGGTGAAAATGTTGAATAGCAGATGCTTAGAAGTTAACAAATATTTGAATTAAAAAGTATAAATGTTACAAAGTAAAAGTCAAGAAGGAAATATAGAAGCATCTAAAGTCAGATTGTTGACTGATTCTGTATATCATTGAGGTGTTATCTGACTCAGAAATGAATTGCCTGAGAAAAAAATTAATTTCTAGACAAAGAGTTCCTATCTGTTTTGAGACAAGTACATTCAAAAATAAAGAAAGGCACAAGATTAGCAAAGGAAAGGCCTCACCTCAAGCTAAGGCGTTGGAGCATCTCTATGCTCTGGGGGAAGACAGTTTACCTGCATCTAACAAGAAAAACATCTAAGCATTTGGTCATCTTGGCTTGTGGCCTGCTCCGATCCAACATTGGAGTCTCTCAAAGGGGGTTCAGTTGCAGGTGTGCTGTGAGTGTGACAAGCTACCACAGGGACACCATTATTCTGACTATGATCAGCAAAGTGATAGTGCAACTCAAAATGTTCACATGGTTGGCAAGAAAGAGGGAAATCATGTATAGTTCATTGAGTAGTAGAGAAACAACCAAAGCCTAAAGAGTGCTCATTCTCAAAATAGATCCAAGCTCTGGGGTCCCTGACTCATTTGCCTGTGAAAATGTCTCAGCAAGTAAAAGCCAAATGCAAGACAACAACTGGCTTTTAAAGTCCTGTATTGTCAAAGAATTGCAGGTTTCAGTTTTAAATGGATGGACACAATTTTAGCACAAATAAAGTTTGAAGGCGCATGAGGTTGAATGGAAAAGTATATTCTGTCTGTCTTTCATGTTTGCTATCTCCTATGCCTTGGGATTTATTCATTTGTGCAACTGGGTTTTTGCAAACTAGCCAATGCAATTATGTGGTCTGATTAAGATCATGTGCAAAGGTTTATTTTGGTTTAAGTACCACAAATCTGGTCCTTGTGCTATGATTGCTAATTGTGCCATTTCACTACTTTTGTGCAAGTGGTTTTTAGAGTTCATTTTATTCCCATTCTTTTGGGCTCCGGGTTGCGCTAACACTGTGTTTCTGGGTGGAGTACCGGGCTGACATCATCATGGAGTGTTGCACAGTGGATGGCTTGTGTTACATGACTGACTCTGATCACGCTCTTGCCCCAGACTGATAATTATTGAATCATGGATCCCCTGCCCCCAAAAGAAGCAAAAAAGGACCCAAACAGTTCATCCTTGTGTGTATAGATCTGTTGCCTGGCCATCAACTCACTACAAAGCAGGGGATGGCTTGCTGTTGTCCCATAAATGCACATACTGTAATTGATGCATACATTTGGGACCTTGTATCTGGCTAATATTTTTATATTGGCTAATCTAACTGCAAAATAGGTGCACTGAATGTTGTTAGGATAGTGGCTGTAAAAGATGTATGTTTAATTTTTCACCTTTTTGTCATCTTCTGCAAGTCTCCACATATGTCGTTAGTGTTGGGATCCTAGATTCGATCCTCATTAGTTTCAAATGAATGATTATTGAATCATGGACTTCCCCAAGAAATATAAAGCTTCATCTCTTATGTCTATAATTGTTGCCCACATTAACTCACCATAGCTAGGATTTGCTTGTTGTTGTCAGTGACCTGTATATACTGTAATGGATGTACACATTTGGATGGTGTTGTGCAATGTAACTGTAAAATAGGGACTCTCAAACATTGTTTCAGGAGTAACAGGTTTCAAAGATAGTATGTCTTATATTTTGTCTTGTGTCATATTCTGTGATAGTCTCACATGCTCTAGTGTTGTTGCAGTCTGTGACTCGATCCTACCGATGTTTCGAATGAATTATTTTTTGAGCAGCCCCTCCAATAAAAAACAACGTAATAAGTACATTGCTTTTATAATCTGCCTGTATCAACTATTATCCCATAAAAGGGCAATGGGCAAAACTGCACAGCGATTGCTGAACAACAACCAACACAAACATTACGGTTTTCTTTTCATTTCCAGTATTTGTTGTTGAACCCAGTCATCAGCATAAAAGGTCTTGTATAGTGCAGTTTATGTCATTGATGTGTAGGTCGGCTATGTAAAACCGTGCTACACATGATTTGAATATGACAGACTGGTCACAATGGTCAAAAGTCATAGTCTTTCCATTAGGTGTAATATATACAAACTTTGTACATACTTCCTCTTGATATCTCTGTCATGTTGATGTTTGGAGCAGCTCTTTACTTTGCCAGCTTTTTAAAGGGATTGTATGTAGTAACATCAAAGCCCCAACATTGAGCGATGTAATTTATGTAGCACCTTGTAATCTATTTTCATTTTTTCATCTATATGTATTTCCTTCTTTTTATTTTACTAAGTCTTGGTTTGATTGTCCTGATCGTTACCTGTTGTGTGTCCTATCCTTGCAACAACCTTCTGTACATCATAGTGGCGAACAAAGTCATTATGGCTCATAGAAATTAAGTTTCAGCTGCATCTACCCCAAAAAAGGAATTATTTCAGTGCCTCTAATGATCCCTTTTTTGTATGGGTCTGGGTGCTGTATTGCGGTGTGTGAGGCACTCTAGTATTATAACCCATTGGTTTGGATTGTACTGCCATGTGCAGTGTCGAATATTACAACTCAGATCCATCAGGCATAGCATCAATGCCATTTTCAGTTTTCAGCTGTTCTGAGGTTGTGAAGAATGTCAACAAATTGCCACCATGCTGCACTGCTACAGCTACTGATCAATCTGAAGTGACATAGGGGTGGGAGGTGCAATGGGAAAATGCATCTGTTTTCCTTCAGCGATTGCCACCTATACATATAGCACCACGGTTTTAATTTCATTATTATTTTATATTATTTAGATATTCTTCTTGGGTTTCCAGTCAGGCCATTCTTTCTGTCACTTTTATGCGGATGGTTGATGCACCTATTATACTGTCTCCTCTATAATAAATTCTGCATTTGTAAGTGGCACAAACATAAAAGGCAACGTTCTAAAACCGTGGCAAAGTGCACCTACCAAAAAACAACAGACCAAAGCAAATGAACAACTGTTCTGAATCACCATGTTTTGTGTGGCAATAAACGCCTCGACATATCTGTACTTATCATAGCTTCTCATCAAATAGTCTCAACCTTGCGTAGCTGTCATAATTTCAGAAGCATTTAGTGCAGTCACACAGAACATCACGTCTTAGGATTCTTTTCAGTTTTGCTCTTGTCTCTTTTTTCCTTAGAGAGCTGTCATTATTTTGCATATGCTTGTTGTCCCAGCCCGCGGGAGACAGACAAATAGTAACACTGCAAAAGGTTCCTGCATTTTAAGAAATACATACTGCCCTTTCCCCTGTAACATATTCATGTTCCTACATAACACGTGTGCTGAAATTCACTGCACCATGTTGGTAAGAAAAATCAATGCTAAAATTGTGGTGCCTGAATACACAACACTTTTAGTGATTGCTTATGCACCATATTAAATGGTCTAATTCATGTCCAGTTTATGTCCTACTAATAATTTAACCACGCTTGACAGTTTCACTTGTGTTGCATTGAAATATACTGGCACTCTCCTGGGCACTGGATTCATGCAGCATAGTGTTATCCACAGTGTCTGTTGGTAATTTTATGTATTTATTTTTCTTATGCTTGGTTCAGCTAGCCACCATCATCCCTGCAAGGCAACACAGTGACAACATTCCTATAATGGGGTTTTAGCCAAATGTGACCCTGTAACATAACACACATGCATTATTAGCTGTGCCTAAGTGAGTGCTTTGCCTACTGTCAATTTCACCATCAATTAATTCACTTTGACTACACCTCATCCCACCTACAGTATGATTTCCTCTCTTGGTTTCTGTATCATACCCTGCCACCATCAAGCAGAGTTTGTCCCTTTACTGGAGGTATCATTCAGGTACCTCTTATCACGGCAGCTGCTCTGACTGTAATTGGGCAGCTGGGATGAAATGTCGGCAGAATACTGCCGCAGCCCTAGATGGTATCTCTAGAAGGACTAAATATTTCAGAGGACTGCAAAGGATGAATCAGAGTTTTCCACAACACAGCTTAGATACAAACAGTGGAGTAGTGTAAGTTTCGCAAGTAATATGTTTAGAAAACCAAAACCGATAACGGTTCAGGCCTTATATTGTAGCATTAGCATGCCTCAATACATGCAGCTGATCAGGCAGTGCAAACTGGGGTCAGAAACACAGGTTTTGCCAGCCCTAGACTGCATTTCTGATCGAAGCTTTTACTGTAGTTTTTAAGTGTTTTTCACAAAAAAAAATAAAGCCTTCTATAAATAGGGGAAACAATGATGGCAGATATGTGATATATGATGAGAGGTGGGTCAGAAATGTGTAGTGAATGCAGATGACACCACATCACAACGAGGGGCATGGTTTGGTACTAGGAGAGAATTTTGTTTTTTAGAACGTGATCATCACACTGCACTGTTTAAATAAAAATGCTCAGCATCTGACACTTTATGTTGTTACGTTGCTTGCTTCACCCGTTGGGATGTTGACAGAACAGTCTGGCTGACAGCAGTTAGCTATGTCAGATAATGCTGCGGTGTGGTCTGCACAAAGAAAAGGAAACGGTCCATACGATGACAAAGTGCAAAGAAGCAAAGAAACCAACAAGATCAGAAACTGAAACCCTGAAATAGATCCTCATAAGCTGTGCTCTGTGTTTGCAACTGCAATAAATGCACATTCAACTATTACATTGTGCCTAATGCTGTTATGGAATGAACATGTGTACTGTACATACTATGCTCGTTGCTGTTCTTTGCGTACAGTTTGTAGTTCTTATTTTCCATGCACTTTGCAATGGTGTTGTAACATTGACTTTGTATGTTTATACATTGCACAGCAGAGTGTTATATGGACAGACCACCTTCTGTCAGGCACTGGCCAACTGCCATTTTATCCAGGGTAACAGACAACCACTAACACCAGCAAAAAGGTGTCAGTGGGAGGCATGACATAAAAATACAGTCTAGTCAAAGATGAAGATCAGCATCAGGCCGTCTCTACCCAGTGCTCCACAACATCCATGTGTGCTTGTTGTGGTATGCTGGAAGAGGTCAGAATATGAGGATAATGGACCACCTGTCAGACCGTTATGTGAACACAAATAAACCCGGACGTGACAGGGCCACAGTATGAATTACAAATTAAATACACACAGAAACATATAAAAATAAATAAATACAGTGAGTCAGCTACGCTTCTTTTGCCCTGGACTGCACTGCAGTTACATCTAGTGTTTGGAGGCCAGAAATAATTATTTTTCTTTTGGAAGATTTTTTTTTACTTAAGGTTATTGGGCTACAAATACATGCAGAACCCCAAATGTTGTTGATGTTGGTCTCCTCATCAGATGACATTGTCAGGTTACATGACAAGCTGAGGCAGAGATCATATACAGTGTCCACAGCTGCGTTCATTTAAATTAAGCACCACTCGGCAGATGACATTTCAGCAGTGGGGATGGTGTTAGCAAGATGTGGATAACTTGTGCGTGAGAGGGAGACAAATGTAAAATAGAGTCACTAAATATGAGAAAATACAGGAGGATATGGAAGGTAGCTGACAAAGAATAACACTGCTTGTAACTCACATAGATGACAGATTTAACTTTATTATGGGTTTGAAATTTTCCATGATATGGCTTTCCATGTTGATCTTTAAGGAAAAACCTTATGCAATAAGGGACATCTCCAGCCTGAGGTCTGGATAAATTATCCTTAAAGTGTTCCAAATGGTGAGGTGCTTATTGCAACAATCTCAGATCAAAGTAAATTAATTTTCTGTTACTGTTAATGGAAAAGGTGTTATAAATGGTATTGTTTGTGACTAACCTGCAGTAGTGATATTGGTTTAAGAATTCATTCCATGCTGTGCCTAGGTGTGTGCACTAGTAATGGATGTTTTTTCTCTAGTACATAAATCCAAAAACAGAGCCTGTCACTTTTAAAACTAACTGTGGTTAGCAAAAGTGAAGGGGGAATCTTTACAGTTCAGATATTTGTTGCTCCAGTTATTGGGGAGAAAACAGAAGTATTACCTTAAAGAGAAGGAAAAAATGTTTTAAAGAAGTATGTAGTTGATATAAAACTAAAGCTAAATTGACAATGAGAAGAATAAAATGTGTTTGAAATATGATAACTAGACAGAATCTTTGATTGATGTTAATTTTGATAAGAGATGTACAAAAGAACCAGTGAAAGTTTGATTTTATATTTTGTTTAGTATAAAGTATAATGAGGTAATAATGGTAAAACTTTGTAATTCATTAAGTATCCCTAATGTAACTACGATTGCTATAAAAGTAAACTGCTACAAATAGAGCTTAAACTTAAATATGTATAATACCAAAGGTAACTTCCAGTCAGTGAATGATATCTTGGTAAACGAGGTAAGAGTTACAGGTGCTAGTTTAGTAGTGCCTTGAGCACATTTATTTATTTATTTTATTTGTTTTTTTGTTAACTGGGCAGCCATAGAATGACTATTTTTAGTCACGACCGGGAGGATTACAACATGAGAAAGAAAACACAACAACATTACAAGTACTGTATGGACAAGAATGGAGAAATACATGAAAGCAAATCACAAAAGCAAATTACAAATTGGCTGAGAAAGTATACATGGTGAAGTCAAAGAGTAAATGTAGGGAGGTTGTTGGGTTGAAAACAGTGGGGAATTCAAACATGTATGGGACAGACACAAGGCAATTATAGTTGGAGGTTGCAGAAGAAGGCTGTTGGTTAACTAGAATCTGCAGCTTATCCAGAAGGAGGGAAATGGGCAGACTGCGGGCCAAGTGGTCCTATCTGTCGTCAAAGTTATATTTCTATGTTTCTGTGTAGTATAGCATATAAAACCATAACATCAGCTATCTAATATATAGTGAGAGTTAGGCAACAGTTACAGTAACCTAGTGAGCATATAGTGCAAAGGCTATAAATACAGTTTTACACTGAAGTAGGCAGAAAAGCAATCATTCTTATGAGTCAGATTGTGGAGGAAATGCCGCTGTTCAGTGAGGAAAGGATAATGGTATATACATCGGACGGAGCAATAGGGAATGGAGTGAGAAGGACGAAAATCAACCAATCTTATTGGGGGAGGAGGAGGAGGAGGAGGGGAAGACAGATTAGTTGTTAAGAACACAGCAGGCAGTTGAGAGGTAGGCAGGGGAGCGATCAATGGGGTTGAAAACAGGTGCATGAGTTTGAAGTAGATAGGCTGGCATGGAGTTCTTTTAAAGTGCATGGGATGGTGCTTGGCAAGTGTTAATGATAGGGCATTCCATTGTGGTGGGGTGTAGGGGAGAAAGTTTGGGGGCAGTTTTGAGTGTTTTACCCCTGGCACCTGCAGTAGGGACTTCTCAGCTGAGCGCGAGCCATAGGTGGAGGGTGTTTGAGGAGACAGTAGCTTTACTTAGACTATCAGGAGACTGTGACTTAATAACACTGTCTACTAGGTAGCCAAGTGAGTAGAGTCTCAGTGCAGTGGGTGATAGCCTACTTTTAAGCCTGAGTAGAGTTTGCAATGATGTTCAAGCCTAAGGGATAAGGAGGCATAGTGGCAAATGTTATTGTGTGTGGTGTCCCAGGCACTGCGCGATGACTTAGGTAAGGCCTGATGTGTGGCGATCATAGGGCCAGGGCTGGTAGAAGGATGCTGGAGGCAACAGTCAGCCTGGTGGATGGAGTAAGTGTATAGTTAGATCTATAGGCAATGCCTAGCTTAGAGTTTACTGATTTGCAGGTAGATTTGACATGGAGATCAAAGCTAAGAAACTGGTCAAGGACAACTCCAGATATTTGAACAAGGTAGCTGTGTGTTAATGGGAGGCGATGCTATTGTTGCAGGATTTTAGTTTGGTAGCTGACCAAACAGCATAGCTAGGGTTTTATTACATTGAGGACCAGTTTTGTGTTGATAGCCAGTTCTGAGTTTTCTGAAGTCTGATGAGAGGGACGAGTTATGCGTTGATAGATGTTTGAGCTGGATATAGAACAATATTGTCCACATATAGAGTGATGAACAGGAGGTGAGATCCAGGTGATGCTGTTGATGAATATAGAGAAGAGAAAGGCCTTAGAATTGAACCCTGGGGTACCCAATGTTTAGAATAGCCTGGTTCAAAAAGAAGGTGGAGCGTGATTCACAAATTGGAGGTTTGACAGATAACTACTGAACCAGTCCACAACACCCATCGAGAAACCCATAGACTTTAATGTTGTGAAGAAGAATAGGTGGTCAACAAGATCAAATGCTTTGGTCATATCTATAAAGACTGTCCCTGTGAGGAGGCCTGCATCCCTGGCAGACAGGGTGTCAGTGGTGAATTTGAGCAGTGCCGTGGAGGTGCTAAGGCCCTTTCGGAAACCATGTTGGGCAGAGGAGAGAAGATCATTTTGTATAGGAATGCAGTGGTTTGAGTAGCAACAAGCTTCTCAAGAATTTTGCTTAATACAGATAATATTGCAATGGGCCTATAGTTGGAAGGGTCTTTAGAGTCACCTTTCTTGAACAATGGCATGATTCTGGCAATTTTCCAGACATCAGGAACATGGCTCTGACAGAGGGATAATGTAAAGAAACGGGCAAGAGAAGAGGCTATGAATGAAGAAGAAGAAGAAGAAGAATCAGCATTTATATAGTGCTTTTCATGCACGGTATATCCCACAGTGCTTTACAAGCAATGCTAGAATGCTAGTGAAGTGACTGAATGTGTGGTGGAGGCCATATTGCACATCATCACCCATGCACAGCCTGAATAATTGCATGAACTGGTTTATGGGAAGGGGAATGTTGGCCAGGACACTGGGAATGTTTCCCTACTCTTAGCGAAGAGTACCCTGGGTTCTTTTACTTCCACCTGGACACTCACTGGGACAACATCCAGGATGGGCAGAAGGGACCTCGGGTTTAATGTCTCATGTGAAGGATGGCACACCCCAGCAGTACAGCACCCCAATATCACACATGGATGCCAGCAATTTTTAGGTGCAAGTCCAATCCCAGTGTGGGATGAGAACCCACAACCTTCTTGTCCAGAGAGGTGGATGCTACAAACTCAGCCACACTGCATTTCAAAAGTGTAGGTTCAATACACTTTAGAGCCAGTACTAGTGTTGTTGGGATGGAGTTTAAGATTTTTAATATTTCTGACTTGGAGATGGCTTTGAAGTAAAAAGACTGTCTTGATGTATCTGTGTGTGGCTCAGTATGTATGCCGAGGGGTTTCATAGTGGGGAAGACTGAGGTATATTTGGACAGGTCAGAAAATTGTTGGTTGAAGAAATTAGCAATTGTCTGCAGATCATTACAGTGTATACTGCTGAAGATTATGTTATTTGGAGTAGGGTACTGGGTGGACCCCAGGAAGGACCTAAAGTGCATCCAGAATTTTCTAGGTTCTCCTGTTGCATCAGTGAGAAGAATTTGCAGTATTTGCTTTTGGCAAGTCATATTAGTTTTTTATTCTTTTCACTGGGCCTCTATAGAGGTCATAGCCAGCTGGAAGACCAGATAATTTAAAACGCTTAAAGCTCGATTTTCATTTTTAGTTTGGAAAGGAGGTCCTTTTAACCATCTTGTTTGAGTTGTCCCTTCACTCTACTAGTAGAGTAAAAGGTATGGATATCCTGGAGTGTCAGGAATTCATGAAGGCAGAGGTCTAGGGCTGACTGGGCATCATTAGCTAACTTATGAAATGTAACAAGAAGTAACTAATAGCCTTATTTCTGCTGCAATACTAAAGATTTAAAATGGTACAAGAATTTAAAAAGACTGGAAATGATGAACAAGAGAATCTAAAATGTCAATTGCAATGTTGATTTTTAAAGTTAAGGAACAAAGAGAATTTGGTGTATTGTAATGTTCAACAATGTAAAAATGTTATTTTAAAAGTGTACATAGTTGGAATTTATGTTTAATCGTGTTAGTTCATGTAGTACTGTACACACATCTATGCAAATAAGTGTGTCTTCACTGATGTCATCTGGTGATGTCACATTTATGATGTCACATCCTATGATGTCAGATGTAATGATGTCATGTGTTGATGATGTCATAAGTTACTGCATGATGATGCAACATTGTATTTTATGTTTTGTTTTCCCTTAAATGCTTAAACCTATATACCCATATATAGTAGGATCATCTTTTTGAAATGAAAATGCATTTTTGGGGTGCATTTTAAGACACAAAGGGGGAAATGTAAGGACAAAACCCTTGATGGAAAAATTATTTTATTTTTATCTTCAAGTATTGATTTTTAATTATAGTTATTATATATATCTGATTTTATATGGGACTAATTTTGAGCAGATTATTACTTATAGTCTCCAAGAGGAAACAAAAGTGTTACTTAATTGGTGGGATAGCCTCATCCCCAGGGAAGGTCATGCTAGTGGGTCCCACAGGAATCAGTCCTTGGGCCCCTCCTGTTCAACACCTCATCTCTGACATAAGGACAGGTATCAGGAGTGAGATGAGTCTCTTGCAGATGACTCAAACCTGGGGGGCGGTGGTGATGGGGAGGAGGGACAGTGTTCCTGCAGGGGGACCTGGAGGCTCTGGAAAAGATGGTCTAGAAAGTGGAAGCTGAGGTTCAATGGAGGAAAATGCAAGGTACTGCACCTAGGGACCAGAAACCAGGGCCAGTGTACACCTGGGGGGAATGCTACAAGTCTTGGTGGCTGAGAGGGATGGGGGTGGTGGTGGATGTCAAGATAAACAACTCAGAGACTTGTGAATGGCAGCAGCCAAGGCCAACAGGATGGGATGCATCACTAGGGGGATCACCTCCAGAAGGAGGGAAGTAATACTCCCTCTGTATAACTGCTTGGTGAGGCTGCACCTCTAGTACTGCATGCAGTTTTGGAGGCCACACTTAAAGAGGGACGTTCAACTCCTGGAGAGGGTCCAGAGGAGGGCAACCAAAATGATTTGGGGCTTGTGGGACAGGACCTATGAGGAGAGGCTTGAAGAGCTAAATATGAACACATTGGAAGAGAGAAGGGACTGGGGGGACATGATAGAGGTCTTCAGGTACATGAAGGGGGTAAATATGGGAGGAACAGCCAGGGTGCTTCAAAGGAAAGAGGAGGGGGCACTAGAGGGCATGGGTGGAAGCTGGAGGGGGAGATTCATGGGAGAAAGGAGGAGGTGCTACTTCACTGAGAGGTGGTTGAGCCATGGAATGCACTGTCTAGGGAGGCTGGTGGAGCAGCAGATGGTGGAGCAGTTCAATAGGGGTGGGACAGGTAGGGCAAGGGTTCTGGAAGCAAAATGCAATGCAGCAAGAATATCTGGAACTGAGAGGAGAAAGCCAGAGAAGGCGAGGGGCAGCAAGTCAGCTCCCAGGGTGGGGGCTGACCAAACGAGTAGATGCAAAGACCGTTAGGCTATTCTGATGACATTTTAGTATGTTAGTATGTCAATTAAACCTTAAGACAAGGTATATGGCTTTAATGCTTGGAAGGAAAATATTCTGTCTTGGCAGCACTTTGCCATATGCTAGAGGAGGTCTTAGAATAGAGATGAGACTCGTTTTGTTTAGACCATGATATAAGTGGACACCTTCCAATCTAAGCATGTAGTGCAATGTTGTTCTAAAGGGGCCAGCCACATTCCAAAGCACCATCTCTGTGATGTCCAAGCCTTGCATGACAGATTTATGGGAGTTGTGTACAGAGTCCTAGCTTGAGCTGGGTATCCATGGCTACAATCAGATAAGAAACAAGTGACTGGTACAATGAATAGTCTTAAGAGATGAGAAAAAATGAGTAAAACCCATTATCTTTATATATTGAATTGTAATCTATAGTTTGAAGATGCAACACTGCCACCACACAAATTGACAGTTACAGGACAATAGTATGAAAAATAAGCTTACAAAGTTTTATGGTTGCAGAATGAAGAGTTCGGATGTTATGAATATAATTTATTAATATTATTTTCTTATTTCAAAACTAGACAAATCTAGTATCTTGTGACGCTCACATCTTAGGAAGTCCAGCAAGATGAATATTAAATCTGTAGTTTGTTGGCCCATCAGCACAGCAGTTGGATTTCTGCTTAGGCCAGTGACCGGGTTTAGGGCGAACTTGGATCGCTGGGGGCGGTCGGGGAGAAGGCTTGAGCAACCCATGACAGCTTGCCTCTCCGGGGAGGAAGGAGGCTACAGCTCACAACTCTGTCTCACCCTGAGCAGGAGGCTCAAGGCACGGCAAGCCCTGATTTGCAGGGAAGGCTGGCCATGATGAGTGGTGGACATCGTGCATTGCACCCAGACATCAGGGCGATACCACTTGTGGGAGAAAACTAGAGGAGGCCAACACCCTCCATCTCCAGGAAGACAGGCACCAGGAGCATGCCCTCAATGTGCCATCACCTGACCCAACCACCAAGCCTGGCTGAGACAAGTAAGTATACATGGTGTACGGGCCCCACCTCATTACCTGCCTGGGGGGTATAGCCACTGCTCTATGGGGCACAGGATGGCTCGTGGGTAGGGTGACTTGCAGAGGGATGACCCCCAGATGACCCCAAAGAGTCAGAGACTGGATGCATAAAGAGGAAAATGAGAAAGTAAAATAAATAAATAACTCTATAGTTTGTTGCTATAGGGAGAAATACTGTCTAAAAGTTTATAATAAATTAACTTTTCTGACAGTGATCGATGTATTTAAGAAAAGAACAAAGGATCTTGTGTTTCTACAAAAGGTAATGTTTTAAGGACTTTAGGAATGGATTTTCTTACAAAATCTTATATCATTCTGTAGCATAGCTCTACGAGAGTAAGACTATCATTTTGTTTAAGAGCGCTTTATTAAATTATTACGTTATAACCTTAATAGCATAGTTTAAAAGTATCCATACTACCCGATATCAGACTTTTTCAAGAATGTGTGGCTTAGTGTAAAACTCTTGAATATGCAAAGTTTAATGTTCAAATTACATTAAATTAGACTTTTATTTTAAAAAAATAATTGGACCCAAAATAGGTTTCAAGAGAAGGCCTGCTTAAGAGGCATGTCTATATGTCACCATTTATCTTCTAAGGTGCCTACCTTCTAGTGACTCAAACCAATCAAAATCTGGTGATGACATCAGCGAGCAGTTTTATATTAGTAAACACTGCTGACCACCCTTATGTCTGAGCTTACAGTGTAGGAGGACCTATGTTCAGTTAATTAAGAATGTTATGGCTTTATACTGATGCTAGGTCAAAGAACTTTGGGCCACGCCTGTTTGAAATGCAGGGTCAGCCTAGGGAGAGCCAGAGCTCAGTGCTGCTGAAGATATCCAGAGGCAAGAAAGAAATAAGGAAATTCTCATTGTGTATGATGCAAGGTCTGTGTTTATTTACTGAGCAGTTTGACAAGTAATGTTGCCTGCTGAGGACCAGAGACTTACCTTTGAAACTCACACAAGCTGTACAATGTGCTGAGAAAAAAGAGGTCTATTGTCCTAAGGCTTTGAAAGCAGATGCAACATGAAAGAGTCAATAAGTTCCAGTAGTTGAAACAACTTGTTATTCACAAGAAAGTTCTTTGAATTCAGTATTGCTATGGACTGTGCAGATTGAAGCTGCATTCTACAAATCCAAGAACTGATTTTTAGCAAAAGTTTAACTTGCAGAGTATATCCATGCTAAAAAAAGTTCCAGGGTTAAAGTTAACTGATAAAGAAACCTTTTCATCAAAAGCCAGACTCAGCCAGAGTTCTAAGAGGAGAAAAGATGACCCACTTCTACAACCTGAAATATAAGTATTCCTTTTTAATTAATTTCACTAATTTTAATTAATAGTCTTGGTAATTTAAATCGGCATATCTGGGAAAGTAAGAGGGAACCTACTTTTAACTTTAGAATCTGGGTATATAACTCAAAGCTTTGAACTAAGAAATATTTTGAATGATTTGAATAGTTAAACTTGAGTTTTAGGAAAGTACAGTACAAATCACTAATGGAAGAAGTTGTCAGTTCTCATCAGAAAATACAGTATATTTTACATGCAATAAAGTTAAAACAAGTTTTATACAGAAATAATCTGAGCTAGTGATCTTATAAGTATATGTTTTATGTATGAAGGTTATGTTAAATACTATATGATAAAAGTAGTATAACTATTACCATTTATTATGTTAAGTATTGCTATTTTTTTACATTGTTCATTTGTTAGAATTTATTAGTTGCTGGATTATCTGAAAACAGTTGTGTTAAAGGATACCAAACAACATTTTGACAACAAACAATTCAAAATCTGACTCAGTAGATGACTAAAGGAAAGGCTGCTGTATTCGTTAATGCTAAAACTACATTTAAATGATTTACCTAAATGTGGTTCACAGCATTTGAAAATTGTAAAATCAGCCTTCCAATTTAAAAATAAACTGTCTTACCTGCTCCTAAATGGCCACCAAATGTTTTATGTGATAACATCATTGGAGCCAAAGTCAGAGAGATATATGGCTCTCATTGTGTTAACCAGTCTTTATTCCCTTTGTATAGAATTGTTTCATCCAAATAGTCAAAACCATGCATTATTATGTATAATGCTTATGTTAGACTATGTTTCTGTTCATTTTGTTTACTTTAACATGCTGAAAATGTGTTTTAATCAAACTGACTTTCTCTGTGGCAAACCACAGTGCAGTACAAATCTTGAATAACCTGGTGGTCTAGTGGTTATGGTGGGACCAGGATGCTACAATAGGGGAGCTGGGGTGGTGTGCATGCTTAATATGCACTTTTTAACATTTTTATTAAACCTTTATATTTTCTGCTCTTATTCTTTTCTAGTACATTTTTGACAGAGCCTACAAATGTAATCCATAGTTTGAATGTAAACATTTGTACAATCAATAAATCAGACTTCTTCAAGAAAGTGAAATGCAGCAGCAGCAAGCAAGTACGTTATTATGTGTGTGTGTGTGGGGGGTGCAGCCACACCCTTCACCTCCCTTTAGATCCACCACCTATTTGTAGCAAAGTTCTTGCGCCATCCAATGTTAGAGTTCATACTTCTCAAAACTGAAATATATGCCTGTTTTGTTTTTTCCTGGATGTAATAATAGTAAGAAGAAGAAGAAGATTTATTAAGTGATGTTCATCACATTGTATCTCAAAGTGCTTTTAAGCAATACTAGACTGATAGTAAGTGACTGACTATGTAGTGGCAGCTGTTCCATACATTAATATCCACACACAGCCTTAGACAATTGCATGAACTGGTTTTATGGGAAGGGGAATGTTGGCTAGTATAACTGGGTCAGGTAGTGATCAAGGTGCTGGCAGCCCCACATCTTATTTCTCACAGTAATCTGCTCATATTTCTCTCCTTCTGTCTTTCCCTTGCCTGAATATAGCAGTATCTTGAAATAGTGGCCTTCTCAGTCCCCTCTGGTATTCATTCTTCACTATTCCTCCTCATAGCGAAAACTGGTGAGCTCGTCACCCTTCACATCATGAATGCGGTAGTACAGTCCCCTTTTATTTTGACATATCAAATATAAACATATCTTTCCAGTAAGTCAGGCTCATAGCAGCAGGAACAAGGGATGATGGGCTTTATCCTTAAAAGATCTAGGTTACTTTGATTAGGCACTATTAAACGATGGTGCACATCATTAAGCACATCATTTAATAGTGCCTAATCATAGATGGCTTAGATCTTATATAGGTAGGAAAGCATAGTTTTCCACTTGTTCCATGCTGCTATCAGCCTGGCTTACCAGAAGATCAAGTTTATTATTAATATGTAACTATAACATGGGAGACTATACTAACCACATTCATGATGCGGAAGGGTAGTGAACTCACCAGTTTTTTTGATGTGGAGCAGGTGAGAAAAATGAATGCCAGAGAGAGACTGAAGAGGCCATTCCAGCAGGGTACAGCTATATTCAGGTTAGTTGAAGACATGAAGGAGGACTCTGAGCAGATCACTGTGAGATATGAAATGTGGAGCCACCAGAATCATGATCACTACCAGACTGTGGATGAGAGTAGCCAGCAATGACAAATATTCAGAGTGGCAGGGCTGCACCTAAACTGTTTCTTGAATTCAGTGTAGGGAGATTACACTTGGGTGGGGGGGATGCTGACATTTGTTAGGACAGTATTAAGGGAGTTGTGTATAGCTCATTCAATATTTGGAAGGGTGGTAGCCAGCCGACTCACATTGTGGAGTACAGCACAGAAAGTACTGGAGAAGAATTGCTGGGAATTGTCCTGCGGGGTTCTGCAGATCACAGGTAAAGGAGTAGACTTACACTGGAAGTCAAGTTGAGTCGCTCAAGGTATTAGTATGCCTCCCCTGCTAATAATATTGTTATCCATTGTACAGTAAGTGCAGTCCTTAGGAGGGCATGAACAGCAGTTTTTCTGGTGAGTCATTATGCTTATTGCTTGTCCCTCCAGGAAGACCTAGTTGTTGGTTAATGAGGCAGGAAAAAAACACAACAGGGAACTGTACATACTATCATCACTGTGCAGAAGGGTGGTGATCAACACAATGTTTACTGTGGGAGCAGAAGTAAGACATTGAGAATGTGAACTAAAGAGTGATTTGGGAGGCATTTTTTAACAATGCCAGCTGATGATGCTTATCAGTATAGGTGTGCACAACCCTCTGAGGTACAAGATTAGAATCTGAGGTGTGATAATTCTCATGAGACCATAAGCTCATATGCTGTCCCAGGCAGAACTAAGGACAGGGTATGGATGGTAGGGTGTTCAGCAGAAGGCAGGCTAGTGCAGGGGTTCATGGAAAAAGAAAGCCTTATTTATGGATTAACAAGAGGGCATGAGCTTTGGAACTGAACAAGACCAGTACTTTGATGTGTGACCCTGAGCAAGTCACCGAACTTTCTTGTGCTCCGAGGCCACACCTGTAAACAATCTTTCAGCTTTGTGTGTCTCTCCTTATTAACAAAAAACAAAATTCAGTGCATCATATAACCACTAGATCATCAAGTATTTGAAGTGTTGTACTGTAATGCAGTTTGCCAAATAAAAAGTCAGCTAGATTGCAAAACATTTTCTGCAAGTTAAAGTAAACAAAATAAACAAAATCATAGCCTAACATGTGTACTGCTCAAAATAATCCTTGAGGTAATACATGGTGCTTATCATTCTGGTACAACAATTCAAAATAAAGAGGAAAAGAACTAGTTAGCACTATAGAAATACAATGTGGTTTCCGGAGGGGCCACAGCACCTCCACCACCCTCATGGAACTCACTACTTATATTCATGAGGCCCTCAAAAAAGGCTCCATGCCTGGGGCTCTGTATGGTGATCTGACCAAGGCATTTGATACAGTCAGCCATGAGCTACTGCTCCATCCCCTTCCAACCCTTAATTTTGCACCAGAGGTCACCAACTGATTCAAAGATTACCTCTCAGATCAGACATAAGTCAAAATAAATGCAACAATCTCCACTAGCCAACCAGTTCTTACTGGTGTCCCATGAGGGTCAATACTTGGCCCTCTACTTTTCATACTCTTCCTTAACTCCCTTCCCAAAGCCTGTAGCAGTTGGATGCTGCTCTATGCAGATGATGCGGTAGTTTTTTTGAAACACCATCATCCTATTTCTCTTCAGTCTGCCCTACAGGAGTTCTTGAGGGAGCTTGAAACCTAGTTCTCTGAACACCATCTCATAACCAACCACATGAAATCGAAGTCCATGATCTTTGCCCACCGCCAATGCACCCACTGTCATGCCCCATTAGTTGTAATGAACACCTATGGCACAACGGTGGAGCAAGTCTCATATTTCAAATACCTTGGTGTTACCTTAGACACCTCCCTCTCCTACCACTCTCACATACAACAGGTCTGCTCCTCAATTAACACTAGATTGGGGATCCTTTACAGGCATAAGCACTGCCTAACCCCTCAGGCCATGCATCTCACTGTGTCCTCATGTATTCTATCCTTGGTGGACTACGGAATAGTTATTTATGGGTCTGCCGATCAAACTGCCCTACAAACCATCAACCTCGCCCTCAACAAAGCCTGCCGGCTAGTCACTGGATATAACAGGCTAACACACACCTGTGAGCTTTATCAGCATACTGGCTGGCTAAATTTCCAAGGCAGGCTTAAGTACTTTACCTGCCTCCTTGTAAAAAAGATACAACTGAAGCAAGCCCTAATCGGCCTCCACCCACTTATCTACACAGCCCCCCACAGAAGGACACAAAGGCACTCACCTAACCCCACCCTTCTAGTTCCCCACTGTAGAACCTCTCTTGGGCAAAGATCATTCCGCTATCATGCCCCACTGTGGCTAAACAGCCTACTGTCTTCCATCTCCTTGGCCCATAGTCTCAACCCATATAAATCAGGCCTCAAACTCTACTCCTTAATTCAATAACCTGTGACTGTAATTAAACCTCTCACATTACTCTCCACCCCTTCTCTGTACCTCTTTCCAGAGACAGGTGGTTCTAAGGAGCCTCGCTCTCTGTTAATAACCTGCAGCTAATATTTAGTTTGTTCTAGCCTCCTCCTATGTCTCTCCTGTTTTCCCAATCCCCAGCCCCTGATTTTTACGACTCTGGGTCCCTCACAATCCTAGAATTTGTACCCTGTCTTAACTCTGACCCGTGACCTTCCTGTATGATCACAGTTTGCTGTAACCCACATAATACACTTAAGCCAGGACTGTGCGACCTGTATTAATACATTATTATTGTTTATGTATTTTACTGTATTTTCTGTATCTTTACTTTTATCTGATGTGGAGCTATTGAAAAGAGTCTATGACTCAAAGGATTGTAATTCTGATTCTATTCAAATAAATAAAATAAAAATATGTGGATCTCTGGCTCTGATGATGTCATCATGACTCATCCCTTAACACACTTGGCAGACATCTTAGGGAGAAGCCAAGGCTGTTTTTTGAAAGAAAAGGCTGATGTTTACATTTTTCAAATGCTATGAAACTGCATTTATGTTATTTACATAAATGTCGTTTAAGTATACATGTAAACAGCAGCCTTTACTTTACCTTGCTATGAAGCCAGATTATGGAGCTTGCTGTTTTAAAAAAACTGCTTGTTTAGGTACCCTTTAACGTTTACAAGATTAGGCTTGATATTTATGCTAATGAGGAATATCTAGAACCATTGCATAGGTGTAAATAAAATATATATTTTTCATATAACTGTACGTGTGGTAATCAGTATCATTTACCATAAAAAAACACCTCTGTGCGCAAACACTGAGGCAATGGTTACCCCAAAGGGCATTTGGCTGGGAAGCCAAGTTTCAAAGAAATACAAAATCAGTCATGCCCACACAATGCAAATCACCACAGAATATTAGGCTGGTTCAACTTTAAGCAGAACTGCATGATGCCAAAAGGCCTCACACATGGTTTGTAAAGGATGCTAACAGATGACATAGACATGTGTTTTGTCCTACCACGACTCATCAGTATGCCTCGTCTGTTTGACACCCCAGTGGAATGAACCAGCTACCCTAAGTCATTTACCATTATACTTGAATCTGGAGAGCATAGGATACTATCACATGTGAATATTCATTATTTTGGGTAGTTCATGAAATAATTTTTGGCTAAGGCCCGAAGTGAATCTAAGTGAATTATTATAAAAGTTTACATTATAAGCTTTTGTTCCGACATCTTCTTGATATCCCCCAACCCTGTTTGGACCCTGTTGTGCACCCTCCACTTCCTTGGTTCCCCTACCCCCCTCTGAGCTCTAGTAAAGGGAATTATCTACCCTGCATGCCCTTCACATCAGCACTAATTATCCTTAAAATGGGACAAATTGCACATGTATTATTTCCACAAAATGTAACTTTTTGCTTGTTCTTACCCTTAGATGTACATGCTTATCTGTTCATCCTGTGCTTGTTTATTTGTATTGCTCTGCTCATTGCTTGTATTTCACATTGTTGTAATTCCCTTGCACTGTTCTGCTCTTGTAATCTCCCGGGTCATACCAGAAAATAGTCATTCCTTGTTTAGTGTGCTTACCCGGTAAACAAAAGCTAATAAATAAATACATATCTTCCCTCTTCCTTCTGGTCTTCAGTGAGGCACTCCTCAAGAACCTACCCTGATGGCCCTGCATTGTTGTATTAAACTGTGCTTCACTGTCTCCACCCTATCCCTATTTTTCCTGAGGTGGGGATGCAAAACCAACACACTACTCCAGGTGTAACCTCACTAAGGATCTAAATAGGGAAAGTATTACCACTTCCATTTTGCTATCAATACTCCTCCCAATACCTTCCAGCATCCTACTTACTTGGCTGTATGCCTTGTTACACTGACTTTATTATTTGAGGGAGTCACTAATGACAACTTCAAGAGCCCATTTCTCAGCCCTAATGCTAGGCCTTTCCCAAACCATCTGGTAGTATGTCCTGGGGTTCAAGTTCCCTACGTGCCTTACCTTGAACTTTTTGGTGCTGAATTTCAACTCCCAGCTTTTGTAAGTCACTCTGCATTTCCTTGATTCGCTCATCACTATCCACCCTCTGTCACAGTTTAGAGTCTTCAGCGAACAGACACAGCCTGCTCTGTATTCCCTCAATAATGTCACTGAAGAACATGTTGAAGAGGACTGGACCCAGGACAGATACCTGCGGTACCCTGCTCATGACCTCTCTCTCATCTGATCTGACCCCACTAAACACAACCCTGTACCATCTCCCCTTTAGCCAGTTACCTACACAGTTTACAATGACATTAGCCACACAGATCCACCCTGTTCTTCAGGAAGCATCTATGAGGAACTGAGTGGAAAGACTTTCTGAAGCTGAAGTATAGCAAAGCTACAGCATGGCCCCTATTCAATTATCTCATCATCCAAAGAAAACTATCAGATTAGTCTGATAAGACCTCCTTGCCACAGATCTGTTTTGTGTACCATCCTGGAGACTATTGCTGTCAATCTCTTCCTCTTTAGTCTTGTTATTACACTTCATGGAATCACCACATACCCTGCTACAGGACACCAGATCAAACATTTATGTCTGTTCAATGTTGTTATTACCCCTCATGGAATGGTCCCATGTCCCATGTCCTACTGCTTGACACTGGATGAAACATCTCAATCTGTTCAGTCTTGGTACCCTTTACAGAATGGTCCATGTCCTGCAGGGGGGCACCAGCTCGAACATCTCTGCCTGTTCTCTCACCATATCAGGTCAGGACCTTATCCAGCAGCACAGTAATTCTGGAAATGGTGAATTAAATGAGAGTATCCCATTGGCAACCCCCTCGATTAACAGCCGGTCAACTGGAGCCACCTTAACGATAAATAATGATCAGCTGCTCTCTCAGGGAACAACGTTAAGTACTACCAGCTCTGGAATTTCAGGTACTGGCAGAATTTCAGTATAGCACATGGTTTATTATAACATGATTATGAAAAATAAAGTGTTCTGATTGGTTAGAAAACCAGTACAGCCATGTAATTACACATACATAATTGCACTCCTGCACTTCTTTTTAGTTGACAGCCTTTGTACTTGTTGAAAAGCATTGATATATTACTACACATCACTACCCAGTGAAGACACTGCAGCAGCTGTCTGTGACTCGAAACAAAATCGTTGCTTTGGAAACAAGCTAAATTACTCACTGTTGCCACCAACAGCCAGAGTCCCTTGCACAAATCATACTACCATCACTGTAACAATCTTTGTGAACTTAAAAAATAAAAGCTCCTGGTCGCACCCATCCTGTATAGTAAGTCACACTCTCAGCCTCGAGCAACAGGGGTCCATTCAACAGATCGCACTGGTATTTTAAGCAAAAAAAATTAAAGCTCCCAGTCACACATGGTCCCTGACAAGTTCAGTTACTGTCTAGCAAGTCAAATGTCCAGCCACGCACTCACCATTCCAGACAGGGAGTAGTGAGTGAGGAACGTGTTGGGGATTATGCAGCCTAGGACAGGAACTTGTTTTTTAACTTTTAAACCAGTTTTTGCTTAAATTAAATATTATTATAATTTTATAATGTGTAAGAAAAATTAGTTGCTGTAATTTCTTTGTTCTTATACATTGTAAGTGCAATAACACTCAGGAATGTGTGATTATGGTCAGTAACTACACTTTCTTAAAGGCATTTGGCATAAGTTGCTCATGCCTAACACCACCCTTGAGAGGTGTGTGATTATTGACCCATATCACGCACTCTGTTTTACATTATTGCATATGTGCTGTTGCGTATGGAACTCCATACACTTCCAGATGCTTATAATGATGATGTCAAAACAATTTTGCACCACAGTAGCTACAAGTGTCACTGCTGTGGTACAGCAGCATCAAATCCAGGGTCTGTTATGATTGAAGATACTGGCAAGATTAAAAACTCCCCAAGGAGAACTGTTTGTTAAACGACAAGAAAGCTTGATCGCAGATGTAGCTATTACTTTAAAAAGAAATGTTTTAATCTTATCCTGTTTGTTACATTTTCTGTTTATTTAACTGCAGTTCAAGACAGAGTTAGGCAGACGGTAAATGAATTAAAATGCAGTGTATACTGAAACTTTTTGAACAGAATTCAGTGACTGCAGAGTGCTGTTTTGTAAGGGCATTTTGGCCGGTCAAGATCACGTAGCAGACAGTTGACAGAACATCAGAATTTCTAGGCTCCACAAATTGACCTAACATCAACTTTCCATAAATTCTGAAAGTTTACATTTAAGCATTGTGGTTTTGCCTGTGTGTATTATTGCAGGTAGTTTTAATGTTTTATGACTTTATCATTTGAAAACATCTTTTGAAAACTTTTTTCCTCCTCGCTGTCTGGTCTACAAAAAATAATTGTTAATTCAGTAATATTTTTTGTTGTTAAAAAATGTACATCCTTCAGTATAAACAAGCATTTGTCAATGCCAAGTGTTGCTTGCTGTCATTAGCAGTGGAAGTGCAAGTTAGACAGATGCAGTATAGGAATGGCAGTGAAGTATTGAACTGATGCCAACTCCACCCCACCCTGCAGAGATGGACAGGCATTGGGGTGTGCCTTTGGGTCGACGCCCATAACGATCACAACATCTCACCTCACCCGAGGTGTGTTCGGGCTTTGCCCTCGCCTCATTACATAAGGAAATACACTGAAATGGGTGCAGTATAGGAGAATAGGGTGAACTCTGGGTCCAAAGGGTCCAAGGCGCACCTCGATGCCTGCCACTGGCTGCAGGGTGAGGGTGGAATGGTATGAGCATTACTATCGACAATCCCAAGTCACACCCCTGACGCCTGTCAGTCCCTTGAGGGTAGGGCGTTATGGTCGAAAACCCTAACACACTGAGCGTTTCTTGGTATTTTTACTCCAAGTTTTCAGCATGGTCTTTTTGTGATTCCACCGCATGAACAGTGACAGTATCAGTTCGTTAGCCAAAAGGTGATTTTGCACAGCTACTGCGTCATTTGGCACCACAGGTGCGAAAACACATTTCGAACAGGATGTGAAAAATGACAGTTGTACTGTTCATGAGGAGGCATAAAAAATGGCAATGTTGAAAATCTGGAATGAAAATATAAAAAAAAACTGGTGAAGTCACAAGTGTGCATGGAAACTGTGCAATGCATACCCGTAACGTAATTAGTTTTGGGATTTTTTACAGCAGATTTTCAACATAGGCATTTTGGGACCTCTGCTCATGAACAATGTCACTGTGATTTTCTTAATCTATCCCGAACACTGATTTCCCACAGCGATCGTCATATTCTGTGCTGGAAGTGCGAAAACACATTTCGGCCAGGGTGTGAAAAATGACAGCTGTACTGTTGTTCATAAGGAGGTGTGAAAAAATGGCAATGTTGAAAATCTGGACTGAAAAGATTACGAATTCGTGAACTTATGAGGGTGCGTGGAAACTGCACAATGCACGCTCGTAACACCAGTCATTTTATAGACTTTTGTCACCACATTTTCTTTTTTTTTAAGTTTCTTTTTATTATGTGGATGTGACAGGTAAAAATATAATCAATACAATCATTGACATTCTGTTCAGCAGCATAGTATTTTTGCTGATACATAGCAATTTATAACTTCAACTCTAAAAAGCCTTTTCTATTGATATCAGTTCTAGCAGCTTGTTGGCATTCAGATAATGATTGAAAGTAATTTGCAAGGACATGGTGCTCCCAGCTGATATGTGGAATAGTATCTCCCCGGTACAACTGATCGGGCTCTGGTGAACAGCCTGGTCTCCCCCAACCTTTTAGATCTCCTCCCTGCCAAAACCCTCCGTACAATAAAACGTGAAGAGACTCAAGGGATAAAGTCAGGATCATGGTCAGAAAGAAATATCACCCAAGACCTCCATCGAGGCTCAAACACTGATTGTTTGTTATGAAATGTAGCCGAGAGAGATTCCACATAGTATATGTCTGCTACCAAACCCCTCCAATCCTTAGTTGCTGGAACAACCGAAGATCTCCAACACCATGTTATAGCTTTTTTGGCTGCCAGAACATATATGGATAATAGGGTTCGTGCCAAGATGGGTTGTGGTGGGAATAAATAGAAAGCAACACCATCTCTGATGTAAATTCAACCGGTTCTCCTAAACATTCTGAAATCTCTTGTTGTAAAGAGCTCCAAAA
This sequence comes from Neoceratodus forsteri, assembly GCA_016271365.2. Lineage (NCBI taxonomy): Eukaryota > Metazoa > Chordata > Ceratodontiformes > Ceratodontidae > Neoceratodus > Neoceratodus forsteri. The sequence goes on along the minus strand of CM057455.1, from coordinate 111,741,022 downwards.
GGGCATCAAATGGGGACATGACCAAAAAACATGTCCATGATCAGCCAGCACACATGAACATTTCTGCCAGCATTTCCCAAAAGAAGGCGGAAGGTATTCAGTTAATATTGCGGAGGAACAGAAAAGCCACTCCTATTCTGATATATCCAAATCTAAGTCCTTACACTAGCTGTTGAGGATTGAAACAGAGGAATCGCCCATTCCCTCCCTTATAATTTTATATAAGAAACCCAACTGATGGGGCCACAGTTGACCCTTAATATTATCCTCTAAGTATTACCCAGTAGCACTGGGTCTGGCAATTTAAGAATAACTTCTTTTTGCCACAGGAGATAATTTCTCACCTGGATGTATCTAAAATAATCACTGTTGGATAGGCCAAATTCTTTTTTTAAGGTTTCAAAAGGGATAATACCAGAGGGGGAAAGAAAGTGCCTGAAGAATTGAAGCCCCACTTGTCTCCATCTGGAAAAAGTGTGATCAAGGGACGCCGGGAGAAATCTATCATCTTCTGAAATATGGGTATAGAAGAAAAAAATTTCCTTAAAGGCTTTATGTTGCTTTAATTTATACTATAGTTTCAAAAATTGGGCTGTAAATAGAGTGAAACTGTGAAGGGGCGGTAGCCTAATTGCCAAAACTAGTATCACCTTAGTAGTATCATAGAGGTCATTAATGACAAATTCTAAATCTTTCCAGAGAGATTGATAAGTTGGTGGTAACCACATGGATACTATTTTGCAAAATGATACCTTCGCATAGAATTCCAAATTTGGAAGATTAGCCCCTTCTGAGGAAAGAGGAAGCTGTAAAAGAGACGTTCTTAGTCTCGCTTCTGTCCGTTCCATATAAAGTTGGATATTAGTTTATTCCAAGATTTAAAGTAAAACCAGAGGGAAAAGTAGGATATTCTGAAATAAATATAATAATTTTGGGAGGACTATCATACGGATAGTTTCTATTCTTTGAAAAAAGCTCAGTGGTAACAGAGACCATGTAGATAGATCCTTTTGGATCTGGTTGGATAGAGGCTCATAATTTAGCAATTCCAGGTTGTCTAGATTTTTCGGGACAATAACTCCCAAATATTTAAATTTTGTTTTATGCCATTTAATAGGATACTTACCTTTAAGATCCTGAGAGGGAATAAAATATAAGGGAATTAGATCTGTTTTAAGTATATTCAACTGGAAACCTAAAATTTCTTTGAAGTCTTCAATAATTCCCATAAAGCCAGAGAAAGTATCTGGGGACAAAGCAGTAACTAAAATATAATCTGCGAACAATGCCACCTTGGCCTCTTTGGCCTGTTGGTATCCCCTCTATTTGGGCACTCTCCTGATTGTTTCGCTATAGAGGTTCTGGTATGTGGCAAACAGTAATGGGATAGAGGACACTCTGTCTTGTGCCTTTGAATATGAATTGCTTGAGACAAGGAACCGCCTCGAATGTAGGCACTTGGTTGGGAGTATAGATTTTTCAAGCAAGTTATAAAAGAATCTGGAAAGGAATATTTAAGCAGGGTAGCTCCAGATATTCCCAATTTACCCTGTCAAATGCTTTATTGAGGCTTAAACTAATAATAGTGGATGGGATCCCACTTGTATGTGTGTATTCCAGAAGAAGCATAAGCCGTCTTAAATTTTCAGAGGTGTTTCTCTGTTTTGCAAATCCTGATTGATCTTGGTGAATTAACTGGGTCAAAATGGGTTCCAATCTCTTAGCCCATATAGCCATGAATATTTTATAATCCACATTTAATATGGAGATTGGACGATATGATGATGGAAGGATAGGGTCTTTTTCAGGTTTAAGTAGGGGAGATAATACTGTGTAGTTCCCAGAAGGGGGTGGGGTTTCTACCTCTTTTAGTGAACGACATGCTAATAACAAACTAGGGAGCAACTGCTGTATAAAAGCCTTATACCATTCTGGGCCGAAGCCATCTGGACCTGGACATTTTAGGGGCTTCAAATGTTTAACCTGAAGAAGGATCTCCTCAGAACCAATAGGGCATTCCAAAAGCTCCCTTTGTGAGTCAATCAAGCTAGGTAATCGAAGCTTGTTTAAAAAAACAGAAATAAGCTCCTCCTGATTATTAGGTGGGTGGGGGTAGTACATAAGGCCTCGTGAAACTGTTTAAAGGCCTGTCTAATATGTTCTTCTTTATAAGTAGGGGTATTTGAAGTGGAGGACTTTATTTTAAGAATGGTAGAAGTTATTTTATTTGCTTTTAATTTCTGGGCCAGTACTCTGGCTCCTCTAGCACCCCCTTCATAATTGTAGTGACGTAGATAGCTCAGACTCTGGAGGGTCCTGTAATCTATAATTTTTTGTATATCCTGTTTTATAGATCGTATTCTAAGCTGTAAAGTTTTGTCTCCTTCCCTATATAACATTTGAGATGCTAAAAGGTCTGTTAGGAAGTTTAATCTTGCATGAGTCTCTTTTGTTTACGGCATGCATATTCCAACATCTCCCCATGTAGCACCGCCTTTAATGCGTCCCGTTGTATGGCATATGATACCTCGGGAGAAGAGTTATCCTGTATTGCTTGTGGGATTCATGTCTTAAAATGGTCTAAAAATGTCTGATCACTTAACAGGGAATTATTAAACCCCCAGAGTCTGAGCTTCTTTTGTTTTCCCAGATTAATTTTAAGAATTAGAGGATTGTGATCGGACAAGATTCTAGGTTCAATTGAAATGTCTTGAATCAAGGTTAGATGTTCTCCCGTCACAAAAAAATAATCTAGACGAGAGTATATATTATGTCTCCCAGAGAAAAAGGTATATCCTGGGGTGGAAAGGAAGATTCTTCTCCAGGCGTCTTCTATACCCAAGTAAGATATATTCCCCTTTAAATATTTGGCAGCTTTAGAAAGTCTTTGTGGTTTAGGGTTCGAAGAATCTTGGTGGGGATGTAAGTTAACATTGAAGTCTACACCCATTATCAAGATACCCTTAAGTCTCTCCATCACCCTTTGCAGAAATGACCTTATTATTGGGAGAGAAGTCTGTGGTGGGAGATAGGTATTTACTAAGGTTACTGTCTGGGAATAAAGAGTTCCAGTTAGGATCATATATCGACCCTGTGGGTCTGAAAAAGTCTCCTGGATTTCTAAAGGGGTAGAAGTAGGAACTAATATTGCTGTTCCTCTCTTATGCCCACTCGGATGAGAGGATTCCAAAACCCTGTAGCACCCTTCCCAGTGGAGTTTGGAATGTTCAAGAGTGGAAAGGTGAGACTCCTGAAGAAAATATAAATCTGCCTTTTGTTTGCCCAGATGTTGCATAATTTTGTAGCATTTAATAGGGTAATGCAGGCCGTTCACATTCTGAGAAAAATTTTTTACCGGAACATTAACCATAGTCCCAAGGAAAAAATGTCCACATTGTATATCAGGCAGAGTGTCTGGGAGCCCGAGGGGCCACGAAAACTTGAATTATAAGGTAAACTTCCTATTTCTTGTCCAGAGGTCTTCTATGACCAGTTCCAATGCTTCTGGACATATCTGGGTACCTGTTTTCTATGACCCCCAAGTCCCTCACACCCATCGCCAAGCAAGGGAGCACGTGTCTGTGAATTTGCCATGTGTCATCATCCTTTTTTAAATTTACTAGAAAAAACAAACTTAAGAATAACATTCTCAATTGCACTCTAAAATAACCATGAACCATTAATCTCCCATTGGAGAAAATTGTATACAAATGGTCTTCCACAAAAGGGGGAGATGTATCCATCTCCAACCCAGATCCCAGGATAAAGGAATTCCTTTCTTCCTAGGTAAGTGGGGGACGACCCATCCAACGTGGATCTAAACCCACTTGAGAGGAGCCTCTCTAGGAACAAGCCTTATATAAAGGCTAGCCTTGTAGTAAGTCTATAGATCATAAACTAACTCTGATGGTCTAGGGAAGAGCCCCTCTTCCACCAGTGAAAAGAAAAAAGAAAATCTTCTCTCTTGGGGAAGGAATCAAAGAAATTAGGTAAGTTCATGAGGAGAGAAAACTGTCTCAGCTTTTCTTTAGAGGATATATTGTGCCTTGAGGCATCATGTATATATCATCGATCCTTTGCCTCTCTCCTCTGTCTTGTTTCAGGCATGGACACCAAACTGAGGTTATCTAAAAATTACAACTTCCTTCTGCAAAAATAGGCCTGTAAGATCCAATCAACATAAGCTATGCTCGCCTGGGAACCACCGCCCTGATTTTGTTTTATAATGTGTGGGGCAAAGCATATTGATGGAAAGCATGCAGAGGTCCTCTAGGGGGCAGTAGTTCTCCAAATATGCCCGCTTGGAATCAATGTGGATGTTAATATAATAATAGAACAGTGATGTGATCAATTCAAATGTCTAAGTTTCGTCTACTCCCTCCCCCTTCCGAAACCAAAACAAAACTAAAACGCTCATTATTCCCTGCTTTATAATGGGTACTCCAAAAAATTACATTTTACCAAGCAGCAGTCTCCGCTGATTCACTTAATATAGTGAGATCTTTACTAAAGGTAATAGTCCCCTGGACCATTTAACTGGTGGACTGAGCGGGTTTGCAACCAGTAGGGCCCCTGGTAAGCCGAGAAGAAGAGAGAGGGGATCTGTTTGGTAGCGTGTCCCCTGACCCGAGAGAGGAGGAGGAAGGGGACCTCATCTCTCCACCTCGAGTGAGGGGAGAATCAAACGCTCCAAGGATCACCCTCTGCAGACCTTGACTATGTTTATGGGCTACTGTAGTCATGTAATGGCATTTCCATGGAGCTATCACTCAGTCTCGACCCCCCTAAGTCTAGCCACGTAGTTAGTCCCCCCCCCCGGCCTTGAAAATCCAACCCAAAACAGCATCTCTCTTAAAATGTAAACATTTCCGTCCCCTTAAAAAACAGGTTCCTGCAAAATCTTCTTCTATCTAATAACTGCAGCTAGGATTCAATGCAAAGAAGTGCAAAATAATGCACCTGGGAAACAAGAACCCAGGGGAAGAATACACAATGGGGGGGAGGTAGTAACAACAACAAAAAAGGAACGGGACCTGGGGGTAATCATATCAGATGACCTTAAGGTTAGCAAGCAATGTGAGAAGGCAGTAGGGAGGGCTGGGGGTATACTGGGATGCATAGGAAGAGGCATCAGCAGCAAAAAACAGGAAGTTGTTATCCCTCTGTACAGACAGTTGGTTAGACCCCATCTGGAGTACTGTGTCCAGTTCTGGAGACCACATCTCCATAAGGACATAGACAGGACAGAGGCAGAGTCCAGAGGAGGGCAACTAAAATGGTGCAGGGTCTGCAAGAGCCGTATGAGGAGAGACTAAAGGAGCTTAATATGTATACCCTTGAGGAAAGAAGGAGAGGGGACATGACAGAAACTTTTAAGTACCTCAGTGGAATCAACAAAGTCCAAGAGGGTAGCATCTTTCAGAAAAGAGGCTGGAAGAACAAGGGACACAATTTAAAGATAGAGGGGAGGCAGTTCAGGGGCAATGTGAGGAAGTATTATTTCACAGAGAGGGTAGTGGATGCATGGAACAGCCTTCCTGAGGAGGCTATGGGGTCTAAAACTGTGGGAGAATTCAAGAATGCATGGGACAGACATAAGGCAATTCTTGTGGGGGGTAGGAAGAAATAGGCTGTTGGTTAACTAGGATCTGCGGCCTATCCTGTAGGTAGGGAAATGGGCAGACTAGATGGGCCAAGTGGTCCTTATCTGCCGTCAAAGTCTATGTTTCTATGTTTCTATGTTCAATTCTGTTAACCCTTCATTGAATGTTCCCATGTCATGCTCCATGACACTGGATGAAATATCAGTCTTTTCAGTCTTGTTAACCCTTCATGGGATTCTGATAGAGGCCTGCAGGCAAAAAGATTACTGGCCTTTCACCTATGAAGGCAAAAAACTAATACTACAATAGCTAAACTAAGAGATCCATTTTCCTCCAAAGAAGTGTTTACTACTTTGCAAATACTGCAGGTGTTGACCCATTATTATACCAGAATATATAGTCAGGACCAGGATCCTGATTAAGCAGCATATGGCACTTTTTTTGAAAGCCTAAATCTTCCAAAGTTAGCTGAATTAAAATACCTTTTTTTACATGCCACAATTACACATGGGGAGTTGGAAATAGCTTTTGCCAGGTCAAAATGGGCAAACATTGGCCCTCTTCACAAGAGCGGTAGTAAAGAAGAAGCAGGGAACTACAGGCCAGTTAGTCTAACCTGTACAGTCAGAAAGATAATGGAGGCACACCTTAAGGAAAGAATAGTGGAACACCTGGAAGCCAATAGACTGGTGGATACCAGATAACATGAGTTCTCTGCAGGATGATGCTGTTGAACTAGTCTGATAGATTTCTTTGAATGGGTGACAAAGGCAGTAAACCAAGGGGGGGGGCAGATATTGCCTACCTCAATTTCAGCAAAGCCTTTGATATAGTCCCACACAGGAGACTGGTCAACAAGCTAGACAGCCTGAGCTTGGGATGCAAGATGTTGTACTGGATTGGAAACTTGTTAAGGAACAGAAAACAGGGTAGTGGTGAATGGAACCCAATCAGATGAAAGACAGGTCTACTTGGTTTATTCAGTAACATAAAACTTACTGTAAGTAGGCTTGTGCCCATCTGGATTGTCTCTTTCAATACTGTGGGCATATCAGCTTTCTCTGTTGTTCCAACCTACATAGGAGTAAACCTAGTCTAGATCTGAATATGTCAAATTTTGGTGTGTCAGCAACATATTGGGGCATGCTATTCCAAGCCTTCACCACCCTCACAGTGAAAACAATTATCACGTTTAGTGGTGTTGACCTTTTTGTACCATCAGTTGTTTATTATGACTTCTAAGGTTATTGAGATGAGACATAAATTCAATGTTGCATTCCATCTGTAAAGTCTGATTTTGTAACATTTTGAAGAGATTTAGTAAGTCACCCCTTTTTCTCCTCTCCTCAAGACTAACTAATTTTGTATGTTTTAAGCTCTCAGAATAGCTTGAGTATGATAGTCTTGGGATTATTTTGGTGGTCCATTTCGGTGACCAGTGTGGGGTACCTCTAGGGTCAGTTCTGGGGCCAGTTCTCTGCAATGTCTTCATCAGGGACATTGCAGATTTGGCTGGAAGGAAAAGTGTGCCTGTTTGCAGATGACACCAAGATCTGCAACAAGGTAGATACTCCAGAGGGAGTGGAAAGGATGAGAAAAGAACTGAACTGCTGGAAAGATGGTCAGGGGCATTGCAGCTAATGTTTAACACAAAGAGGTGCAAAATCATGTGTGTGGAGTGCAGGAAACCTAGGGTGAGCTTCAGGTGGGGAGATGGAACTGCTGGCAGTAACCAAGGAGGAGAAGGACTTGGGGGTCATAATCACAGATGACTTGAAGGCCACTAGGCAGACTGCAGAGGCAGTGAGAAAGGACAATGGAATGTTGGGGTGTACTGGAAGGGGAATCACAAGCCAAAGAAGTGAGGTAATAGTCCCAATGTACAAGACCCTGGTGAGACGTCACCTTGAATACAGTGTACAGTTCTAGAGACATGCCTTTGAAATGACATTGACAAAATAGAGATGGTGCAGATGAGGACAAACAAAATGGTGAAGGGATTGCATCACAAGCCTTATGAAGAGAGAGTGAGGGACCTCAGTTTGTACACTCTGTAACAAAGCAGGGAGAGGGGTGACATAATAGAAACATTCAAGTACTTCAAGGGCATTACTAAGGTGAAAAGGACAACTTATTCCAGATTAACAGTAGTGGCAGGACAAAAGGACACAACATGAGATTGAGGGGTGGCCACTTATGAGAAATGTCAGGAAGATCTTTTTGACAGAAGGGTTGTTGATGCATGGAATAGCCTGCCCCAGGAGGTGGTGGCAGCCCATACAGTGGGGGGGCTTTAAACATGCATGGGACAAGACAAAAGAATACTAGAGATAGGAAGAAGAAGCTAAAGCCAATGACCAAATAGGGCCACTGGACACTTCATTAGGCAGCTTAAACAGGCAGCCTTGATGGGCTTAGTGGTCCTTATCTACCAACAGCGCTTATGTATCTGTATATCTACAGTATGTAAAAGTGAGAAACTGTCCGAAGCCAGATGGCTACCCTGTAGAATTTATAAAGAATTTTAAAAAAGCACTGCTTCCCACTTTGCGCCAGACATATATAATACAGTACAAGAAGGGAACAAACCCCTAAACACTTGGCAATTTGCAACCATCTCAGCAATTCTTAAGCCAACAAACCCTGAGATACCATAATCATATCATCAGCCTATCTCTATCCTAAATACAGCTTAGGAACTAATTTCATCTATATTAGTTAAGAGGCTGGAGAAACTCCTCCCTAAATTAGTAAATAAAGACCAAATGAGATTCATAACAAAATGACATATGCTAGATAATATTTACTGAACCACTGGTTTACTCCAGTATGCATCCGGGACTCGGCTGCCCACATTGCTGCTGAGCCTGGATGTGGAAAAAGCATTTGATAGAGTGTCTTGGAAATTTTTATATATAACCTCACACTAGTTTGGTTTCCATTTCAAACAAATAGAAATCATTTCTAATTTAAATCGGACACGACAGGCATTGGTGTGAGTGAACAGTTCACATTCAGGTAGATTTGAATTGATATTCCAAAAACAGAAAGCAACCACACCTTTGGGCAGCAGTGCCATGGTCTAGTTAGAAATGCAGAGGGTAGTCTGTTTGTAATGGGTGACTGTCACATGCCTAGTCCTGTATCACCTATCATAATACTGTGTTGTATGCTCTTAGGAAAAGTATAAGGATTCACCAATGCTGGTCAACATGCATTGCGCATAAACTTTCTTTTTTTTTCAAGTAAATCCAGGTATATCCAAGTAAAAATGCAGTACCAACAAATGCAGCAAAGTGCATATACAAAAAATGGTGGTCAAAACGTCCTGGTTCCTCCCTGCTCCCTCAATCATCACAGCTGATCACCTAATGCATTTTACAATAGCTTTCTCAAAAGATTGAATGAAAAGGAATGTTTTTGCACCTCGCATGTTGACCAACATTGGGTGAGTACTTTAAAATTTTCCTAAAAGCATACAACACAGTATTTTGATACATGATACAAGCCTAGTCAAATACCTATCCCCCCTGTTACTGACTACTCTCAGCAGATCTTGATTAACCAGAGAACGTGACAGGAATGCCCCCCTATCACCTTTACTTTTTGCACTTTCGGTGGAACCTTTGACTCAGGCAAAAAGACAGGGTAGGAAAAAAAATGCTTAATACATTATGCAGTGGAACAAGAATTTACATTTTATGCAGATGATCTGCCTGTATACTTGACCCACTCTACTGATTCTTTGCCCCCTCTGTCGGAGATGATATTGAAATATGGGGAACTCTTGGGATGTAAATTAAATGAAGATAAAACACTAGCACCACAAATCCAATATGAACCCCTCCCAATATAAATACAAATTATACATTTAGTTGGAACCAACCCTATATAAAATATTTAGGGGTAAATATCCCCTAATGAGCTTACTCACCTTTTTCAACTAAAGTATCTGAAAATTATTAGTACTCTTTATTCAGACATTGACCATTGGTCAGTTTTACCATTATCATTATCTGACAAGGTGGAGACAATATGTATAAATATACTACCTAGACTTTTGTACTTACTGTATTTCAGATCTTGCCAATACACCCCACTAAAGCAGATTTCAAGGAAGGCAATAGACTTATAGTAACATTTTTGTGGAATGGTAGGCAAAACAGAGAGGCATATCATATCTTTCAGCAGGCTAAAACCAGAGTTGGTCTTGTCCTACCAAATTTACAGTTATATCACCAAGCTGCACAATTACGACATCTGATGTCATGGTTATGCCCAATCAATGGCTCCCACAGAAAAGACTAGAAGTTGTAGAATTTAATGGGGAGTTGAATAAGGCTTTGTTCTTAAATCCTCCTCTACCTCCAGACATAGGATCAGAAAATATGTCTGTGTGAAATGTCCTTGAAATATGGCAAGACATTCAAAAACAAACAAGTTGGACCACTCCAATATTCCTGTAACAGGTAGCCCAATATTATTTGTTCATAGCTAACTGCATGGACAGCTGTTTTTGTCAATGGCAAAGGAAAGGATTAGTCGATATTTACCAGTTACTTGCCGCCAGATCAAATTCAGACATTCACAGAACTGAAATCACAATATGACCTACAACAGTGATCATTTTAGATATTTTCAGGCTAGGCACTATGTATCCCAGAACCTAGGCACAACACGGGGTAAGAAAGATTTGCACCTACTAGTAATACTGCTTGAAAGAAAACAGTTGCAGGGTCTTCCTCCTCACTTTATTTCATTAATGTATCAATCACTAAACAATCCATTCATTGACCTTATTCCAGAAAATTGAAAAGAGATGGAAACAAGAGTTGTCCCCAGACACTTCTCCTGAGGATTGGAATAGAATTTACACAGAGCAGCATAAGGTATCATCTTTCAACACTAGGAAGGAAGTTTCCTGAAAAAACACTAGTTAGGTACTTTCATACACCTGATAAAATAACAAAATGATCCAATTCAGCTAGTCCATCATGTTGGAGAAACTGTGGTGCCTTAAAGGCTACACACATCCACATATTCTGGAATTGTCCCCAGGTGCTCAGACTTTGAGCAGATGTGGATCTTTTAAAACCAGAATTTTCACCATTAACAGCAAAAATAGCTATACTTTTAGAGGATCCCCTTAAGCTGCTAGATAAACATCAGACATATTTATTTAATATACTACTGACAATGACCAAAAAAGCTATAATGCAATGTTGGTTATCACAGACACCTACAGATATAGATCAATGTAGAGATATAATTACACTGGTCTATCAATTGGAAAAGTTAATGGCCAAACTTACGAATAAAATGGAACAGTTCAAAAATAGATGAATGAGGTGGATTCTACATATAACGACATATAGAACTACTTTTGTTCCCTTAAAAGGTAGAAATATAAAAATGGGTCTGCCGAGGGGAAGGAATGACTGAAAAAAACAACATGAAAGAGTAGACTAGTAATTTTATCATTAAGCTTTTTTACTTACTAAATTGTGAAAAATATGTAGTAACACCAGTTTGGACAAAGGGAGATAACTGAGAGTAGTCCACCCAACAGAAGAATATTCATTTTTAAGTTATAAATAACTTCTCCACAATTAGAAATCCTTGCCAGAAATAGACCGCTAGAAGATTGCTAACGATGCTATTGTAAAAATTACACACTGTCTTTATGCTGCAGTGTAACAGAAGCTGTACAGTGTTGAAAAATCACAAATAAAAAGTTAAAAAAATAACTTCATTGAATGATCTGTGTCCTGATGGAGGACACCAGCTCAAACATCTCTGTTTGTTCAATCTTTTAATTACCGTTCGTGGAATGGTCCTGTGTTCTGATACATGACACCAGACTGAACTTCTCAGCCTGTTCAGTCTTGTTAACCCTTCATGATATGGCACCATGTCCTGCTGTGGGACATGATAGCAAACATCTCTGCCTGTTCAATCTTGTTATTAATACCCTTCATGGAATGGTTTCATGTCCTGCTGCAGGACTCCAGGTCAAATATCTCTGCCTGTGCAATCTTGTTAATCATTCACAGAATGATCCCATGTCCTGTTGCAGGACATAGAAACATAGAAATTGATGGCAGATAAGGACCACTAGGCCTGACCAGTTTGCCCACTTTCCCTACCTGCTGCAAAAACTAAATACCCTACTTGATCTCCTGCTTTATTCTCTTTCCTATGGCTAGGGTTCCTCTATCTTATGCATTTTTGAATTCCCCTACTGAGTTAGCCCCTACCACCTCTACTAGGAGACTGTTCCATATATCCACCACCCTTTTCATGAAGAAATACTTCTTCACGTTACCTCTTAGTCTACCCCCTCCAGCATCATGTCATGGCCTCTTGTTCTAGAGCATCTTTTTTTCTGAAAGATGCTATTCTCCTGTACCTTTTTTATACCCTTGAGGTATTTGAGGGTCTCTATTATACTTCTAATCTGTCTCCTCTCCTCCAGGTATACATTTTGAGACCCTCCAGTTTCTCCTCATATCACTTTTGGTGCAGACCATGCACCATTTTTGTTGCCCTTCTCTGAACTGCCACTACCCAATGTCTTTACAGAAATGCAGCCTCCAGAACTGGACACAGTACTCGAGATGAGGTCTCACTAAGGATATGTAGAGTTGCATCACCACCTCCTTTCTTCTGCTTGTGATAAACTCTCCCTGTCAACGCAAGTACCCCACTCACTATCCCCAGAGCTTTGGCACATTATTTGGCCACCTATAGGGCATCTCATAAGATTTCACCCAGATCCTTTCCTGTTTGGTGGCTGTCAGTATCTCCCCTCACACATGTAAGCCTCCCCTTGGTCCCTGTGCCCCAAATGCATGATTTTGCATTTTGCACTTTTTTTTGCATTGAATCTTAGCTGCCATACTCTTGACCATTCCTCTAGTTTACCAAGGTCCCTCCTCATTATTTCTACCCCTCTGGGAGTGTCTACCTTGTTGCACATCTTAGTGTCATCTGCAAAGAGGCATACCTTTCCTTTCAGCCCCTTCACAATGTCACATATGAAGACATTAAATATGACTGGTCCAAGAACTGATGCTTATGGCACCTCACTGGTCACCCTCATTTCCTCAGATTTAGCTCATTTACCATCAGCCTCTGTGTTCTATCCCTCAACCAATTTATAACATAGTTTACCACCTTGGAACCCATTCTCAGGCTGCCAAACTTGTTTACAAGCCTCTTATGTGGAATGGTGTTGAAGGCTTTGCTGAACTCCAGGAAGGCCACATCCTCTGCTCCTCATGATCCTCTTCCCTTGTCTCCCAGTCAAAGAAATATATCAGATGTGTTCAACATGAGCTTCCTGCTGTGAATCCATGCAGCCTCAGATCCTGTGCTCTGCTGGATTCAAGATGTACCACAGTCTTTTCTTTTAGCAGTGATTCAGTTATTTCCCCACCACCAAGGTCAGGCTGACTGGCCTATAGTTTCCAGCCTCCTCCCTGCTCCAACTTTTCTGTAGAGGGACTACATCTGCTTGCCTCCAATTCCTCTGCAACCACTCCCATTTCCAGTAATCCATTGAACAGTGTGGCCAGGGGTGCATCCAGCACTTCCCTGAGCTCCTTTAATATTTTAGGATGCATCCCATCTTGTCCCATTGCCTTGTCCACTTTCAGTTTTGTGAGTTCCTTCAGACCTCTTTCATCCATAAATGGACTAGTGTCCACCTCCCTCCCATTATTTTTCTTGCACTTAATTGTGATCCCTCACCTACCTCCTCTTCTGTGAGTACTAAACAAAAATATTTACTCAGGATTGTTGTTTTTTCCAAGTCCCCTTCTGCACACTCCCTTTCTTCCCCCTTCAGCTTTACAGTGCCACCCCTTGTCTTTCTTCTTTCACTAAAGTACCAACAAGGCTGGACCAGGGTGGGCTCAAGGAGGGAGAGGGTGGTGGAACAGAGTTGCATCCCTCTAGCTGAACCTCTCCACAATTCATTCGCTCTTCTGGTGGATAGTGGTTCCTCTATGGAGGCACCTGCAGTGGAGACCAAGGAGGATGCTGGGAACCTTCACAAAGGAGACCCACAGGAGGGTGGCATTGGGACCCCACAGGGGAAGGAAACAACTCTGGTGGGGACTCAATCATTAGGGGTAGAAATGGGGAGGAAGGAGAGAGGGAGGTAAGGTGCCTTCCTGGCTACGGCTTGTGGGACAGGAAGTCTATCCTCAGGATCGTGGGAGGAGCTGCACGAGGGAGGGAGCTGGATGTCATTGTCCACCTAGGGACAAATGACCTGCTAGGAATGGGATAAAGCAGTGCAAGAGGAGTTTATAGAGTTGGGAAGGACCTTAGACATGTAGCGCATGACGGTAACCTTCTCGGAGGTGCTGCTCGTCTGCGGTAAGGGCGATGTTAGGCACTCTCACCAGGAATTTTAACAAGGGTTGAAAACTGGTGTGGGAGCTCAGGGTTTTGGTCATTGGGGACTGGGAAGCCACCTTGAGGGATTCAGACTATACTGGTGCGATGGCTGCATCTTTCTAGTGGGAACCAGGATCCTAGGTGAGAGGTTTAAATGCTTCATTGGCAAGCATTTAAACTAGCCAAGGGGGGAGGCACTGAAAAGGAGCAGGGAAATCCAAGCCTCCCCGCACAAAATATGGAGATTAGTGAGGTAAACAACAAAGTACAGAAGTTATTAGGGAGCAGAACAGATTTAAATGTAAAAAAAGGCAAAGGCAGTAAGGACAGAAATGGGGCTAAAAGGGGTAAGGCTATCAAAAAGTTGAGGGTGATGAGTACCAATGCCCGTAGTCTGTGTAACAAGCTCCCTGAACTTGTGGCCTTGATGGAAGAGGGTTGCCTGGATATTGTGGCAGTCACAGAAACATGGTACACAGAGAACCATGACTGGGATGTCAACATACCAGGATACACAATCTACAGGAGGGACAGGGAGGGTAAAAGAGGAGGAGGGGTAGCTCTCTATGTAAAGGAAGAGATCAAAGCAACTGAACTAAAGAGTAAACAAGGAGCAGATGAGGCACTTTGGGTCACCCTGGAGACAGGAATTGGCACCACAATCCGTATGGGGGTTGTATACAGACCCCCATCTCAGGGGGAAGGAATGGACAAGGAAATGATAGAAAAGTTTCTTGAATGGCAGAAAAAGGGAGATATTGTTGATGGGGACCTGAATATGCCAGATGTTAACTGGAGCACCTTTGCTGCAGGCACATCCAAGAGCAGGGTCATTCTTGATGCCCTACAGGGGCATGCCTCAGACAGCTAGTATTGGAACCCACTCGGGAGGAGCAATCTTAGACCAGGTACTCTCAAATGGGGATGGAGAAAGAATCTTCAGATTTAGAAGTGGGTAGCCATCTGGGGAACAAGCGACCACCAAACAGTGTGGTTCATGATAAACACAGCCATACAACTGGCCATACAAAAACAAGAGTACTGGACTTTAGGAGGGCTGACTTTGGGAAAATGAGAGAGTGCCTCAGAAAAGCACTAGCAAACAGGCAAGAAGGAAGGTGGAGGAACAATGGGAGTGATCAAAACAGCCATCACAGAGGCAACAAACCTTTGTGTAAAGCAAATCAATAAAACACAACGAAGGAAAAAACGCTATGGTTCTCAAAAGAGGTAGGAAGGTTAAGGAGAAAAGGACAGCATTCAGGAAATATAAGGAAACACAGAAGGAGCAGGACAGAGAACTTTATCAGTTAAAGCAGAAAGAGGCTGGGAAGGCAATCAGAATAGCAAACGCCCAAACCAAGGAAAGGATAGCCAATTCTGTTAAGAAGGGGGATAAGACATTTTATAGGTACATTAGGGAGCGAAGAAAGACCAAAGGAGGGATACTGAAGCTTAATAAAGGGGAAGGAATGTGGGAAGAAGGTGCAGTGAAAAAGCAGGGATACTGAACGAATATTTCTGCTCAGTATTCACAAAGGGAGAGGAGGGGGAGGTATCTAAACCAAACAAGAGAGACACTCTGAAGATGGGGGTCGATACCAGTCCATTTACAGAAGAAAGGGTTCTGAAAGAACTAGCTAAAATTGAAGGTGGACAAAGCAATGGGGCCTGATGGGATTCACCAAGAATTCTAAAAGAACTAAGGGTAGAACTAGTGACACCGCTGACTGCTCTCTTTAACAAATCATGGGAGGATGGGGTGGCACCTTGAGACTGGAGGAGGGCAGATGCGATTCCTCTTCACAAAAGTGGGAGCATGGACAGAGGCAGGAAACTGCAGACCAGTAAGTTTGACCTCAGTGGTAGGGAAAATGATGGAATCATTTCTGAAGGAAAGAGTTGTTGAGTACCTAGAGGCCAGTGGGGCACAGGACCCAAGGCAGCATGGATTCATGATGGGAAGGTCATGTCAGACGAATCTAATAGATTTCTTTGACTGGGTGACCAAAGTAGTAGATCAGGGAGGGGCTGTGGACATGGCCTACCTAGATTTTAGCAAGGCATTTGATACAGTCCCACACAAAAGATTAATTCACAAGATAGCCAGCCTTGGAGCGGGTCCCAAGGTGGTAGCCTGGATAAAAAATTGGCTAGACAACAGGACGCAAAGGGTAGTAGTAAATGGAATACACAGTGAAGATAGGAGGGTTAATAGTGGGGTACCGCAGGGTTCAGTACTGGAACCGGTCCTTTTTAATGTCTTTATAAGTGACATTGCAGAAGAACTGGAAGGAAAAATATGTCTCTTTGCAGATGACACAAAGATCTGCAACAGGGTTGATACACAAGATGGAGTGGAAAGGATGAGAAGGGACTTAGCAAGGTTGTAGGAATGGTCAAATGTATGGCATCTCAGATTCAATGCAAAGAAGTGCAAGGTAATGCACATGGGAAACAAAAACCCAGGGGAAGTGTACACAATGGGGGGGTGAGATGCTGACAACAGTAAAAATAGAAAGGGACCTGGGGGTAATTATATCCGATGACCTAAAGGTGGGCAAGCAATGTGAGAAGGCAGTAAGGAAGGCAGGGGATACTGGGATGCATAGGAAGAGGCATCAATAGTAGAAAACAGGAAGTTGTTATCCCTCTGTACAGACAGTTGGTGAGACCCCATCTGGAGTACTGTGTGCAGTTCTGGAGACCCCATCTCCACAAAGACATAGACAGAGTGGAAGCTGTACATGAGGAGGGCAGCAAAATGGTGCAGGGTCTGCACCAGAAGACCTCTGAAGAAAGACTAAAGGAGCTTAATATGTATACCCTAGAGGAAAGGAGGGTGAGAGGGACATGATAGAAACTTTCAAGTACCTCAAGGAATTAACAAAGTCCAAGAGGTAGCATCTTCCAGAAAAGAGATGTGCAAGAACAAGGGGCACAATTTGAAGATGGGCAGGGGCGGCTCAGAGGTAATGTGAGGAAGTATTTTTTCACTTGAGAGGTTGTGGATGCATGGAACAGCCTCCCTGAGGAGGTTGTGGAGTCAAGAACAGTGGGGGACTTCAAGAATGCAAGGGACAGGCATAAGGCAGTCCTAGTGGGGGGTAGGAGGAAGTAAGCTGTTGGTTAACTAGGATTTGCAGCTTATCTGTTAGGTAGGAAAATGGGCAGACTAGGTGGGCCAAGCGGTCCTTATCTGCCATCAAATTCTATGTTTCTATGTTTCTATAACATTTCTTGTCCCCTGTCTTTACTGCTTGGGCTATTTTTTCTTTCATTTGCACATTTTTACTCTCTTGACTGCCTTCCCTACTGCCCTCTGTGTATCCAGATAAACTATCCTGTTCTCCTCCTTCTGTGTTCCCTTATACTTCCTGAAAGCCAACTCTTTTGCTCTTACCTTCCCAGCCACTTCCCTTGAGAATGATATTGGTTTTCTTTTTCTCTTGCCTTCGGTTAGTTGCCAAACACACAAAAGTTTGTTGCTTCCACTATGGCTCCTCTTAGATGGGCTCACTGTTCCTCATAAAAACATAGAATTTGACAGCAGATAAGGACCGCTTGGCCCACCTAGTCTGCCCATTTTCCTACCTAACAGATAAGCTGCAGATTCTAGTTAACCAACAGCTTACTTCCTCCTACCCCCCACTAGGACTGCCTTATGCCTGTCCCTTGCATTCTTGAAGTCCTCCACTGTTCTTGACTCCACAACCTCCTCAGGGAGGCTGTTCCATGCATCCACAACCTCTCTGTGAAAAATACTTCCTCCTTACATTACCTCTGGGCAGTACCCCTCTATCTTCAAATTGTCCCCTTGTTCTTGCATCACGTTTTCTGAGAGAAAAGATGCTACCCTCTTGATCTTTGTTGATTCCCTTGAGGTACTTGAAAGTTTCTATCATGTCCCCTCTCTCCCTTCTTTCCTCAAGGGTATACATATTAAGCACCTTTAGTCTTTCTTTGTATGTCTTCTGGTGCAGACCTTGCACCATTTTGGTTGCCCTCCTCTGGACAGCCTCCACTCTGTCTATGTCTTTGCAGAGATGGCGTCTCCACAACTGCACACAATACTCCAGATGGGGTCTTACCAACTGTCTGTACAGAGGATAACAACTTCCTGTTTTTCTGCTGATGCCTCTTCCTATGCATCCCAGTATCCCCAGCCTTCCTTACTGCCTTCTCACATTGCTTGCCCACCTTTAGGTCATCGATATAATTATCCCCAGGTCCCTTCCATTTTTTGTTGTCAGTATCTCACTCCCCTTGTGTACTCTTCCCTGGGTTTTGTTTCCATGTGCATTACCTTGCATTCTTTGCATTGAATCTGAGCTGCCATACATTTGACCATTCCTCCAACCTTGCCAAGTCCCTTCTCATCCTTTCCACTCCATCTTGTGTATCTACCCTGTTGCAGATCTTTGTGTCATCTGCAAAGAGACATGCCTTCCTTCCAGTTCCTCGCAATGTCACTTATAAAGACATTAAAAGGACGGTCCCAGTACTGAACCTCACGGTGCCCCATAGTAACCCTCCTTTCTTCACTGTGTACTTCCTTACTACTACCCAGCACAAGTCCTGTTGTCTAGCCAATTTTTTTATCAGGCTACCACCTTGGGACCCACTCCCAGGCTGGATAACTTGTGTATTAATCTTTTGTGGGACTTTATCAAATGTCTTGCTAAAATCTAGGTAGGCCATGTCCACAGCCCCTCCCTGGTCCTAATACTTTGGTCACCCAGTCAGAAATCTATTAGATTCATCTGACATGACCTTCCCATCATGAATCCATGCTGCCTTGGGTCCTGTGTCCCACTGGCCTCTGGGTACTCAACAATGCTTTCCTTCAGAAGTGATTCCATTATTTTCCCTTCCACTAATGTCAAACTAACTGGTCTGTAGTTTCCTGCCTCTGTTCTGCTCCCACTTTTGTGAGAGGTATCACATCTGCCCTCCTCCTGTCCTCAGGTACCACCCATCCTCCCATGATTTGTTAAAGAGAGTAGTCAGCGGTGTCACTAGTTCTACCCTTATTTCTTTTAAGATTCTTGGTGAATCCTATCGAGCCCCATTGCTTTGTCCACCTTCAATTTTATTAGTTCTTTCAGAACCCTTTCTTCTGCAAATGGACTGGTATTGACCCCCGTCTTCAGAGTGTCTCTCTTGTTTGGTTTAGGTACCTCTCCCTCCCTCCTCTTCCTTTGTGAATACTGAGCAGAAATATTTGTTCAGTATCCCTGCTTTTTCACTGTCACCCTCTATCTACATTCCCTCCCCTTTATTAAGCCTCAGTATCCCTCCTTTGGTCTTTCTTCGCTCCCTAATGTACTTATAAAATGTCTTATCCCCCTTCTTAACAGAACTGGCTATACTTTCCTCAGTTTGGGCCTTTTCTATTCTGACTGCCTTCCCAGACTCATTCTGCTTTAACTGATAAAGTTCTCTGTCCTGCTCCTTCTGTGTTTCCCTTATATTTCCTGAATGCTATCTTTTTCTCCTTAACTTTCCCTGCCACCTCTTTTGAGAACCATAGTGTTTTTTTCCTTCATTGTGTTTTATTGATTTGCTTTACACAAAGGCTTGTTGCCTCTGTGATGGCTGTTTTGATTACTCCCCACTGTTCCTCCACCCCTCCTCAAATCTCTCCTTGTCCTTCCTCCCTGCTAGGGCTTTCCTGAGATATATTCCTGGCTGTGCAAAGACTAACGTCCTGAAGTCAATGACCCTCACTTTCATGTGGTTTGACTCTGCCGCTGTACTCATACCAAACCACACCATGCAATTATCACTGGATCCCAGGTGTCCATCAACTATGACATCAGCAATTCTTTGCCTTGCCAGAGTATCTCACTTCTGTCCACAACACATGCACCTCCTGCATAGGCACTCAGGGAATTTCAACATCTGTCTCCTGGTTGTGCTGTACATATCCTCCTTGGCTGGCCAGTCAGTCTTCAGACATTGCATGCCCAAATTATGGAAATGCATCCGCATGAATATCCAGCACATGAACTCTACTCACTACTTCAACTCCCTCATCAATGCACATTTCTCCACCACCTGTGCCTGTGGCTAAGGGAGCCTCCCCATGCACTTTGGCATAGGTCACTATCCTTTTCCTGTTTTAGTGACTCTGGCTGACCATGCTTCATTATCCACACTTACTTTGCTACTGTACTACTGTACTAGATGTGTTGTTATGTACTTCTCATGCCAGTCTTATTTATTTATTAATTGAATTGTTTCACCAGGAAAGGTACACTGAGCAACCTAATGCTCATCTCAGGGTACGTCCTGGGGGAATGGGGAGAGGGATGTGCAGAGTGAGAGTTTAGATACGTTCATAACAGACGGTCAATACATATACACAGTTACCAAACAGGTTCATGGCAGTTGAGTACGTAATAGGTTGATGCAACAGTTACTGTACTGCCAGTTCATGGGAGCAGCATACAAATAGAATCAGTACAGGACCAAGCATAGGCTGCAAGGTTGACATGCATACATTACAGGCTGTTCACTAGTGATGCAGATACAGCAGGGTGAACACATAGGATCCAGTCACCCTTTTCAAGAGCTAGTCTATAAGGGGTAGTATAAGTGCAGGTGGGGTAGAGGGGGATGAGAAAGAGGAGAGCAAGAGGGAGAGAAAAAAGTGAGAGGGAGGCAGGTATGCAAGGAAGGGGTCAGAAACAGGTGAAGGTAGGTATAAAGTAATTGGCCAGAACAGAGGTAAGGGAATATAGGGAGGATGAGTGGAGGATTTGTGGAGGGAGGGCATTCCACATTTTAGGCCAGTGGTAAGAGAAGGCTTTTTGGCCAGAGGCAGTAGTTCTGCATCTTAACTGCCAATCGCTGCTATACTCATTGTTAGGACTTATTGTATTCTACATAAATGTTGTTCTTAGTTGCACTAAGTGTATTCTGTATATATGCCTTGTTTATTCTCCATAGTCCGCCTACCCCAGGATGTACCTGGAATTGAGCAGTACTCTGCTCAGCATGTCTTCCTGGTAAAACTTTTAAATAAATAAGCAAATTCTGTCCACATTGGTAAGTACCAGGTCAACAATTGCACCCTGTCAGGTGGGCTTTAGAACTAACTGCTTGAGGAATTCCCCCAGCAGAGAGTCTGGTATGTCTTTGCTCTTGGCTGAGGTTGCAGCTGGGATGCTCCCATCAACATTTGGGAGATTGAAGTCACCTACCAACAGCACTTCCCCTTTAGCGCCATCTTATGGATGGCTTCCACTTAAACTTTGAGCAACACTTCCTCTTGTGCTGGAGGTCTGTAGATCATGCCTGTGCAAACAACAGTGCCACTGCCCATCTTCAGGGTGACCCATAGGGCCTCCATCCCACCTCCACCATCCCTGTACCTTAGTTGTTTGTACACCTCCCTAACAATAAAAGACTACCCATCTCCTTTCTACCTTCCTGTCTTTCCGAATAGAGTATAACCTGATATTGCTACATCCAGTCATGGTCCCATTATACCATATCTCGCATGGTAGCGACAATGTCCAGGTCTGCCTCTGCCATCAAGGCCACCAGATCCAGGATTTTATTTCAGGCTGCAAGCATTCGCACATATGGCCTACCATATTTTGCTAGTTCCTCACTGTCATCCCCCTTTATCTCCTTGCCTTCCCTCACTACCCCCCCACCTTTAATCCCCTTTCTCTTTTTCTCTGCCATCCTACCTTTTCCTGGTTTAGTTACCACTGGCAATGTTCCAATCTTAGGGTTCTCCTTGTGGACTACATTAACCTGTGGGGGTGGGCAGTTTGATTCTCCCTGCTTCCTTCCACCATCCCCCTTGGCTAGTTTAAATGCTAGCCAAAGAAGCATTTAAACTACTCACTAAGGATACTGGTCCTCTCTCTGGATGGATACAGTCCATCAACCTTGTACAGTCCCACATCCCTAAAGGTATGTCCCCAGTCCCCAAAGAAGCCAAAAACACTTCACTCTGCACCAGTTCCTCAACCATGTGTTAAAAGTCCCTGGTGTAGTGATCCTTATCCTCCCCTTGCAATGAACAGGTAGTACCTCCAAGTAGGTCACAGATCTTGCTGCTTGCCCAGGGCCCCATCTCAACTCCATGAACTCCTCCTGCACTGTTCCTATTCCTGCCTTGTCCCTAGCAAGGTAATATGTCACCAGATGGATAATGACATCCAGCTCCCCCCTCCTTGCTGCTGCCCTAGTGATGCTGTAGATCTGCTGTCTAACCCTTGGAGCTGTGGCTCCCAACAGGCACTTAACCGCCTTCTCTGCCCCACTACCTGTCCCAAGCTACACTCCCCAAACTATGGAGGTCCCCACCAGGAGTTGCTTCCTGCTCCTCTGCGGTCTCCTTCTGCTCCCCTTGAGGTCTTCACCCTGAAGGATGTCCACATCCATCTCACCACTACTTCGAGTGCCTCAGTGGGACCATCCTGCCCTGCCAGTGTGGCATAGGAGTTCTGCAGTGGTATAGGATTTGGAATGTGCCTATGCTCCACCACCCTAATCCTCCTTGAGCACACCATTGTTCATTTATTCCTTCTTCCCATCATCCTCTGAGGAAACAGAGGTGGAGGAGTTGGTCCTCCTTACCCAGGCAAACTTGACTTTAGGTCTGCTAACCTCTTCCCTCATTTCAGAGAGTTGCATGCAGATTGGGCAGCACTGCAGTCTCCAGAAGATCTCCTTACCACCCCATAACCACTGTACTGCACCAATCTCATTATAGTTACACCATGTATGTAGGCTTTATCTGGTCCATCCTGTCAATTCCCACAATACAATAATGAACCTACAGTTTAACAACTATAATATGCCTACCCACCAGCAATCCCAGAGCTATCCGGAAACCCCAGAAGGCCATCATGCCTTTTTATCTTGGGGTTATATAGGGCAAAGTGTGAAAGTTAGACAAATTCCTCCCCCGGTACCATTCCATGCATAGTCTGATACACTGCTTGCAAATGTTGAAGATAAGATTTGGAAGTCAGAAGCCTAGAGGTACAAGTGATATAGTTCCTGACAGATAGAATCTCATAAAAAAGGTGTTTATTTGTATCTGTATCAAAATATATGTTACTGCTATTAATGTATAAATGTTGCTTGTAAAGCTAAGATTTCAATAAAAAGATTAACTGAAAAAAACAACTCATCCTCCCTTTTTCTTCCCTCTCTCCCCACTCTTTTCTCTTCCCTTGCATTATATGCATATACAACAGTATCTAACAAAGCCCAGGGCCAATGCTCCTTTTTTATGTTGTGCTCCCCTCTAGCTGAACTCTCTCAGTAAGGACTATCTTGCAACTCTCAGCTGTTGTGACTGATACCTTTAACCTGCCCAAGCCCTATCAGCACCTCCACTTCCCCTCCTACACCCCTGCATTCATATTTATCTCAATGCCTCCCTCAGTTTCCCCAGCCATATCGCTCCATCTCCCCCCACCCTCCACCCAGATCTACATGCCCCCATCCCATCCCCCTTACTGCCCCTCTATCTACTCCTCATCCACTAAATTTTGACAAGGATTACTTGGCTGCTCCAGACCTGCCCTCATCCCTTCTCTTAGTCCTTTCTTCACTATCCCACTCCTCCCCTTACCACCTGCTACCAGTTCCTTCCCATCCATGGTCCTTTCTCCTTCTCCTGCTTTGCATTATTAATGCACTTATGTTACACATGATGTTGTTGCTGCACATACTGTACCATAATATCTGTACTTTTATAATCCTAGATGTTAAACATCTGTATCTGAATTGCCTGTTTGTTTTCTTTCTTTACACTGTTTTCACTTATATAATTTAACTACAGTATCCCTGTTTTGTTATAATGTGGAACCTTTGTAAACAAACTTGCAGCTCAAAGGTTGTAATCTGAGATTACAATAAATAAGTGAATGAATGAATGAATGAACAAATAAACAAACCTTGCCTCACCAACTCAATTTCTAAACCCCAGAAGCAGTGTTCAAATCCTCTAACCTCATGCTAACAACTCTCAGGTGCCCTGTTTACCCACACACCCTTGGAGCTACCACTTCCCCACCTCTGACTTGTTCTGGTGAAATCCACTTTCTGTTCTCACAGGAAGTATCTGTTGTCAGTCATTCCTAGTGCCTATAAAGACAGGTGGGTGGAAGCTGGGTGGAAGGGCAATTTCAACCTTAAGGAGGGTAGCTGCCTTGTCCTACCTCCTGGTCTCCTGCTGGTCTCGAAAAAAACATGCTGATCTCCTGCTTAAACAAAAAGAACACCACAGCAACAACTATCTGCTTTCTTGCCCTTTTTTCCCATTCTGGTCTCTTACTACAGAAAAGTAGTCAGCAGTCTTCTTGGCCTTACTCTGCTTCTTACTCATTGGCCAAAAGCTGACTACTGGGGCACCAGACTAAGGATCTCTGCCTGTTCAGTCTTGTTATTAATGCCCTTCATTTAATGGTTCCATGTCTGGCTGCAGGACACCAGGTCAAACATCTCTGCCTGTTCAGTCTTGTTATTAATACCTTTCATTTAATGGTTCTGTGTTCTGCTCTAGGACAGCAGATCAACTATCTCTGCCTGGTCAGTCTTGTTATTGATACCCAATATGGAATGGTCATACATCCTACTGCATGACACCAGATCAAACATCTCTGCCTGTTCAGTCTTGTTGTTAATACCCTTCATGGAATGATCCCATATCCTGCTACAGGACACCAGATCAAACTTCTCTACCTGGATTGGTTGACAAGGGAAATAGATCAGGGGAGGGTACTGGACATGGTTTACCTGGACAACAATAAGGCCTTAAACAGTGTGCAACACAGGGGACTGATCAAGAAATTGAGCAGTCCAGGAATGGGATTCAAAGTGGTGAATAATAAACTTTGTTAGAAACTGGTTAACAGATAGGCATCAGAAAATGGTAGTTAACAACACTCAGTCTAATGATGGATGAGAGACAAGTGAGGTGCTGCAAGGCTCTGTAGGGAATACCCATGACCTTGTGCTGGAAAATGGGGAGTCTGTGAGGGAACTCAGGGTGCAA
This sequence comes from Neoceratodus forsteri, assembly GCA_016271365.2. Taxonomy (NCBI): domain Eukaryota; kingdom Metazoa; phylum Chordata; order Ceratodontiformes; family Ceratodontidae; genus Neoceratodus; species Neoceratodus forsteri. Next base: position 111,715,981 of record CM057455.1, on the reverse strand, counting down.
GAACTGCTGTCAGGGAAAGACCACCACTCTGTATGCCTCACATTGGATATGGGAAAAGAAAGAGTGGAATCTGGCACAAGGGTGCTGGACTTCAGGATGGCCAACTTTGGGAGGATGGGGGGAAGTGGTAACAGGGTACCTGGCCAAAATTCAACCTAGTATGGGCACTAACCAGAGGTGCGGACTCATAAAGCTGGGGATAGCAGAAGCAACCAGAACCTGCAGCAAGGCCCACAGCAAGAAGGCTAAGGCTATGAAATGAGCTTGGTGAGCAAGGAGGTCAAGGAAAAAGTAAAGAGGAAAAGAGCTGTCTTTAAGAGGTACCAGAAAACAAGGAGGGGGGAGAACACAGAGGAGTACCACAAGAAATCAAAGGTGGTGACATGGGCAGTAAGGGGAGCTAAGGCATCTACGGAGCTCAGGCTGGCACAAGGCATTAAGAAGGGGAGAAGGATTTCTTTAGGTTCATCAGGGAGAAAAGGAACTATAAGGACCACATAGTAAGGATTAGGAAGGAGGGGGGGTTGGGTGAAAGCAGGGGGCGATAAAGCAGAAGCGCTAAATGATCACATCTGCTCACTATTTATGAAGGAGAAGAGGAGATGATACCCAAGGGGGGAGGAATGGCAGAAATGGGGGGAAGGGGTGAAAGATAGGGAAATCATGGAGGCCAGAATTCTGGATGGTTTGAGGGCACTGATGGTGGACAAGGTGCCAGGCCCAGATGGCATCTACCCCACGGTACTGAAGGAGCTGGCAGAGGTCCTTGTGGGACCTTTGGAAAACCTATTTATTACCTCACTACACTCAGGGTGTGTACCTCAGGATCGGAGGATGACTCAAGTGGTGCCCTCAGCAAGAGTGGCCCCAAGAATGAACCAGGGAACAATAGACTGGTGAACCTCACATCCATCATGGGTTAGCTGATGGAGACTGTCCTGAAGGAGAGGCTGGTGGCCTCCTTGAGGCCAAAGGACTACAGAACAGCAGACAGCATGGCTTCATACATGGCAGATCCTGCCAAACCAACCTGGTGGATTTCTATGACTGGGTAACTAGGCAATTGGACAGGAGCCATGCAGTGGATGTCCTGTACCTGGACTTCAGTAAGGCATTCGACTCAGTTCCACATGGGAGGCTGGGTAGTAAGTTAGAAGGCACAGGGGCAGGTCCAAAGCTGGTGAGATTGGTAGGGAACTCACTTCAGGGAAGGCAACAGAGGGTGGTGGTGGGTGGAGTGCTCTCATCCCCAAGGGTAGTGACGAGCAGTCTTCCACTAGGCTCAGTGTTGGGACCAGTGTTGTTTACAATATTCATTGCAGACATATCATTGGACATTGAGAGCAAGATCAGTCTGTTTGCTGATGACACCCAGATGAGAGCAGTGGTGGATGACCTAGGGGATGGCATTGGTTGCAGGATAACCTGAAAAAGCTGAAAACCTGGTCAGACACTTGGCAACTGGGGTTTAATGTCAAAAAGTACAAGGTGCTGGATTTTGGGGTGAAGAACCCCAAGCTGAAGTTACCAGCTGGGAGGAGTGCAGTTAGAAAAGACAGAGGAGGAGAAAGATCTAGGGGTGTTCATTACAGGGTCAAGGAACAACTCAGCACAATGTAGGAAGGCAGCTGCAAAGGCCAACAAAACACTGAGTTGCAATGCAAGGGGTATCTCCTTGAGGAGGGGGGAGGCAGTAACAACAACAATAAAGGAAAGGGACCTGGGGGTAATCATATCAGATGACTTTAAGATTAGCAAGCAATGTGAGAAGCCAGTAGGGAGGGCTAGGGGTATACTGGGATGCATAGGGAGAGGCATCACCAGCAGAAAACAGGAAGTTGTTATCCCTCTGTACAGACAGTTGGTGAGACCCCATCTGGAGTACTGTGTCCAGTTCTGGAGACCCCATCTCCACAAGGACATAGACAGGATAGAGGCAGTCCAGAGGAGGGCAACTAAAATGGTGCAGGGTCTGCAAGAGAAGCCACATGAGGAGAGACTAAAGGAGCTTAATATTTATACCCTTGAGGAAAGAAGGGAGAGGGGGGACATGATAGAAACTTTTAAGTACCTCAGTGGAATCAACAAAGTCCAAGAGGGTAGCATCTTTCAAAAAAAGAGACATGCAAGAACTAGGGGACACAATTTAATGATAGAGGGGGGCATTTCAGGGGCAATGTGAGGAAGTATTATTTCACAGAGAGGGTAGTGGATGCTTGGAACAGACTTCCTGAGGAGGTTGTGAGGTCTAAAACTGTGGGAGAATTCAAGAATGCATGGGACAGACATAAGGCAATTCTAGTGGGGGTAGGAAGAAATAGGCTGTTGGTTAACTAGGATCTGCAGCCTATTCTGTAGGTAGGGAAATGGGCAGACTAGATGGACCAAGCAGTCCTTATCTGCTGTCAAAGTCTATGTTTCTATGTTTCACTGTATAGGTCATTAGCTAGACCACACTAGGAGTACTGTGTGCAGTACTGGTGCCCATATCTGAAGATGGACATTAACTTACTGGAGGGGGTGCAGTGCAGGGCAATAAAAATGATCAAGGGGCTGGGGGACTTGCCATACAAGAGGAGGTTGAGTGAGCTGAACAAGTACTCTCTGGAGGAGAGGAGAGGAGAGACAGGGGGGACATGATTGAAACCTTTAAGTATATGAAAGGACTAAACAAGACAGGTACAGTGGGGCTGTTCAAAGCACGGGAGGGGAGGGACACCTGAGGCCATGATATGAGACTGGAGGGAGGAAGGTTCAGGAGGGAGATGAGGAGACACTTTTTTACAGAGATGGTAGAGATGGTGGTAGCTGGGTGGAATGCATTACAGGCAGAAGTGGTCTCCAGTAGAACAGTAAATTGCTTCAAAGGGGCTGGGACAGGGCAAGGGGGAGGGGCAATGGAAGGGAAGGGTGGGAGGTAGGGGCAGCTGCAGAATAAGGAGTTCTGGCTGCACATTCAAGCAGACCTAATAGACCTCTAGGCCTTTATCTGCTGGCAAATTTTGTATGTTCACAATGGGACCAGTTCTCATAAGTGTCTTCATACGTGACATCAAAGAAGAACTGAAGGTGAAGGTATGCCTTTTTGCAGATTTTAAGAGAACCTGCAGTACAGTAGACATTAAGTATCGGGTAGAGAGAATGTGCAGGGATCTTTGGAAGCTCATGGAGTGGAGAAAAGCAAGTACAATGGTAGTCATATGAAGGTTGAACAGTACTGGAGTAATGCAGGAGAATACTGGGATATGCTGAGGTAGAATCACAGTACAGTCAGTGCAAAATGCAACTTGAGTGCCCCAGCATACTTCAGCACCACCTCACTACTGATCAATGTTTATGTGACTATCACTGTAAGCTGGGGTACAATGCCAACAGTACAAAATGATGCACTTAGGGCACATAAACTCAGGAACAGAGTCTAGGATGGGGTTACTGACTGACAGTAATCAGGAAACGGACTGTAGGATTATCATAACTGATTACCTCAAAGTGGCAGGGCAGTGTGACAAAGCAGTGGGTAGGGCTAGTGGGATACTGGGGTGTTTAGGGAGGAGTATCTTCATGAAGGTGATGTTGCCACTTTTCATTCACTGGCGAGTCCTCTCCTGGAGTATTGAGTTTAGTTCTATGGTTTGCACCTCAGGAAGGACATAGATGGGGTGGAGGCAATCTCAAGGAGGGCAGCTTAATGTGAAAGGGGTTGTACGAGAAGCCCTATGAGGACAGACTGAGAGATCCTAACATGTACACTCTGGAAGAGAGGCAAGTGAAGAGACCTACACAGAAGAAGGAAGGTGTTCAGGAAAGAGGTTCGGTTTATCTTCTGTTTTAACTGAAATATTTGAATAGTTTGTACTTGAAATTAGTTGTGTGTGTTAAAAATTACTACTTTGAGTTAGAACTGTTACTTGGACTATGATATTGTAACTACTGGGGCATGTGTGCTGGTTGTGGGAACACTTGTTTGGCAGTGATAATTAGAGTGAAATTTAAATGTGATGTTTGCCTGGTGTGAGGGGGAGTGGTAATCACAGGAACCATTTCGTCTTTCATTGTCCGCCTGGGAACAGAAGAAGGAAGGTGTTCAGGAAAGAGGTTTGGTTTATCTTCTGTTTTAACTGAAATATTTGAGTAGTTTGTACTTGAAATTAGTTCTGTGTGTTAAAAATTATTACTTTGAGTTAGAACTGTTACTTGGGCTGTGATATTGTAACTACTGGGGCATGTGTGCTGGTTGTGAGAACACTTGTTTGGCAGTGATAATTAGAGTGAAATTTAAATGTGATGTTTGCCTGGTGGTGATAGAGTCCTCCCACCCATCCTGTATTGTAGACTTTCTTAAATACTGAAAAGCCACTGGGGGTTGGGATTGAAGGGCTGTGCATTTCTGTTTGTGACTGAAACTTGAAGCAACAGGAACAGGTGGCCTGTGACATGGTAAGGTACCAGATGTCTGCATACACACACTGTTAGCAGGACTGGACACACACTGGACTGTATGTATTTGTGAGACTTGGGAACATTATTGGTGGGGTTAAACTTGGGTTCATAAACAACTGCAGTCAGTATAGAGAGACCGTATTCCAGGGGGAAGGGACTGGGAAAAGGGGGAAGTGTCCATTATGAATAGAGATGGACAAACGGGGTGGCCTCATTCTACCACAGCAGGCATCTTCGGAAGGATTGTAGGCTGCACAGGCTGTGGGGTGGCAATAATTCCCAATTGGGCTTGGAGAGAGGGAGGCTGCCTGCCCTGTAGACAGCTATACTACCGGACAAAAGTTTTAGAACACCCCCATCTTTCCAGTTTTTATTGAAATTTAAGCAATTCAAGTCCAGTGAATAACCTGAAATGGTACAAAGGTAAGCGGTAAACTGCTAGAGGTTAAAAAAAAAAGTTTAGGTTAGCAAAAACTGAAAAATAATGTAAATTTCAGAGTTATAAAAAAAGGCCTTTTTCAGGGAACAAGTAATGGGTTAACAACTTACAGCTGTTCTGCAGCAATGGAAGTAAATTAAGCCTTGAAAGTTGATGCAAACAATTCCTACAGGTGTTCCAACTTTTGTTGATTACTTGATTACAAACCCCCTGTATGTATAAAAGCAGTGTTGGAACATACTGTTATTACACCCTCTGAAGCATTATTTGGACAATATTACACTGCAGAAAGTAGTATATTACTATCATAATGGCGAGAAAAAGGCAATTAACAAAGGAAGACAGAGAGACCAATATAACCCTTAAAAGTGTAGGTCTTTCCTTTAGAGAAATTGCAAAGAAAGCCAAGGTGTCATTGACTACAGTTTCCTACACCATCAAAAGGCACTTGGAAACTGGAGGAAACTCTGACAGGAAGAGGTCTGGCAGACCCAAAGCCACAACAGAATCAGAAGACAAGTTTCTGAGAGTCAACAACTTGCATGATAGCCGGCTCACAGGACAACAGCTTCAAACACAGCTTAACACTGGTCGAAGTAAGCAAGTCTCAGTTTCAACTGTGAAGAGAAGACTTCGAGCTGCAGGTTTGACAGGTCAAGTGGCAGTAATAAAGCCATTGCTAAGATGGCAAAATAAGAAAAAGAGGCTTGCCAGGGCCATGAAGCACCGCCAGTGGACTACTGAAGACTGGAAGAAGGTCTTATGGACCGATGAATCAAAATTTGAAATCTTCGGTTCATCACACAGGGTTTTTGTACGCCATCGAGTAGGCGAAAGGATGGTTCCTCAGTGTATGACACCAACTGTCAAACATGGAGAAGGAAGCGTGATGGTCTGGGGCTCTTTTGCTGGATCCAGAGTCGACGACTTGCACAGAGTGACTGGCACCCTGAACCAAAAGGGCTACCACAGCATTTTGCAGCGCCATGCAATACCCTCTGGTCTACGCCTAGTTGGTCAGGGGTTCATTCTACAGCAAGATAATGACCCAAAACATACCTCCAGGCTATGTCAGAACTACCTTCGAGGAAAAGAACAAGAGGGTAGGCTTCAAATCATGGAATGGCCAGCACAGTCTCCAGACTTAAACCCCATCGAGCTGGTTTGGGACTAACTGACAGAAGGGTGAAAGCAAAGCAACCTACAAGTGCAACACATTGTGGAACTTCTGCAACAGTGTTGGGAAGAACTTCCAACAATATTTGATGTCCATTGTAGGAAGAATGCCACGAGTGTGTTCATGGTTATATCTGCAAAGGTGGCTACTTTGATGAGTCAAAATTTAGATTAAATTTTGTTAAACAAAATGATTCTATGATTTCTTTTTTATCTCCAATTGTTTATTTGTTCTATGCTTTAATTTCAGAGTACATTGAGACATTAAACTGCGTAAATTTCAATAAAAACCGGAAAAATGGGGGTGTTCTAAAACTTTTGTTCGGTAGTGTATCTCATATCAGGAGTGAAGTATATTGATTAAGGAGTAAGCTGGGGGAGTTGGGGTGTGTCCAAGGATAAGGGGTGTGGATATGGGTGGCAGAAGGGTGGGGTTGAGGGGAGGCTGGGGCAATGCTCAGAAATTAGAGGAGATTACATTGCAGCAAGCAGGAGGGGGTTATTAGGGACACAGGACCCTTGGATAGGGATGTTGACGCTAAGGGGAAAACTTATGGGGTAAACGTTCTGAATATAAAGAAAGTGAAGGGGGAAGAGACAGGAAGGGCTGTTCTGGAGAAGCCCAGAAGAGCAGACAGTGGGAAGGGAGCTCCTAAGGAGGACAGGGCAAGAGGGGAGGAAGAGGGGCAGCTTAGAGGGGCAGATGGGGGAAACTCAGGTCACTTGATGGAGGCTGGCATAGAGTATTACAATAAATTTGAGCTACTAAGCAACCTAGAGGGGGAGGAAGGGGTTGGTGAAAATGAGGAAACTGATTCAGAGGCCAGAGGGAGGGAGTTGGATACCCATAGGGCATCACATGCCTGGAATGTAAAGGACAGAAATAGTCCCAGAGGGAGAAGGGGAAACTTAAATGTTAAGCAGATGGGGGAGCTGCAACATATTGCAGACAAGAGGGAGGACAGCATGACTGGAGAGAAACTGGAAGACAAGGAGGCTTGGGAGGGGCCCCTCTTCAGGAGGGGGGTCTGTACCGAGGAGAGCCCTAGGTAAAGGGGACCCACAGAGGGCCTCTGGAGGTAGGGGTACTATTACAAGGGGGGAGGATGATGGTGTGGGGGAAGGGGGAAATGATCAGGACCAAGATAAATGGCTCAAATAAGAGAGGGTTAAAGGGGACAACTGTTCAGGGGGGATCTGAGTTAAGTGGGAAAAATAATAAGGGAGGCAGAAAGGGGAGGGTGACAAGAGGATCTCTCATAATAAGGCAGGAAGACTCCCATGGAATTGAGATCATGGATAAAGGGGGGGAGGGGGCTTGAGAGCACATAGTGGCGGTAACCATAAGGATGATGGCGGTGTTAAGGTTCTTTTATTCAGAGACTCGATGATTAGGGGTATCCATTGGGAGGGACAGGGAGGAGGATGCCATAGCCAGGTGAAGGTAGTGAGTATCTCTGGGCTGACGGTGCACAGAGCAAAGTTCATGGTGTATGAACTGGTTAGGGATTTTGAAGGGAAACCAGATTTCCTGGTGCATTTGGGGACTAACGATATAGAGGGAAATAGCGTTTGGAAATCCAAGCAAGGTTCCAAGAACTTGCCAGAGTCTGTCAGGATAATGCATGCAACATTTCCTTTTCAGAAATATTGCCAGTAGCAAAGGCCTCGGTGGAGAACAAAATGAAAATAACAGAGGTTAATGACTGACCCAGGAAGTGGGGTGAAGAAAGTGGTTTGGGGGTGTTAGGGAACTGGGAAGGAGTCTGGGAGGATAAGGGACTGTATGCCAAGGACAGGCTTCATCTTACCCTGTTAGGGAAGGAAGTCCTTAAACAGGGGGTGGTGGATTGCATTCAAGAAAGGTGGGGTTTAAACTTGTGAGGGGGGGAGGAACAAGGGAGGGGCTGACCAGAAGCCTCTCCTCTAGATGAGGGAGTAGCCTTCAAACCTGAGGGGGAAACAGACTGGGGAGGAGGTTTCAGGAGAAGCAGATGGATGACAGAGTATAAGGAACCTAGTTGGGGTTCAACAAAGGTGATCAGGGATAAGGGGTGGGGGGGTGGTGTTAGTAATTGCAAGGAGCTTGGGACACAAGTTGCCAGAGTTCCAGGCCATGCTGTTCAGGGGGGGTGGATGTGGCGGCGATCACAGAAAAGTGGGCCAACAATTACCATGACTGGGACCTAAATGTGAGGGGGTACACTATGCTTAGGAAGGATAGAAAGGAAGGCAGAGGGGTGGAGTGGCTATGTTCATTAGACATGACATAGAAATTGCTAGGGTAGAAGAGGCAGAGGGAAACATTGCAGCACTATAGGTTACCTTATGAACCCCAGCAGGAGGTAAGGTCAAGCTGGGTGTAGTATATAGGCCCCCCCAGGATGGGAGATGTTCTGGAGGATGGTTTGCTGGACATCATTGCCCAGTGTGGACCAAAAGGGGGAGGGTGTGGTGTTGATGGGGGACCTTAATATGCCAGGTACAAACTGGAGAACCATGTCCTCTAAGGTGACCAAGGAGCAGAGGCTGCTGGATGGCTTCCAGGATATGTTCTTAACACAGCACATGATGGAGCCCACAAGGGAGGGGCACGTCCTGGACATGGTTCTGGCAGATGGGGATCTAGTAAGGGACCTGGTTGTAGAGGATCCCCTGACTTGGCGCGACCATGATACTGTCTGGTTTCAAATAAGCATGTGGGGAGGGGTGGAGAGATCTAGGACACTGGCTGTGGACTTCAGGGGGGCAGACTTCATGGGCATGGGAAATATTCTCAAGGATCACTTGAAGGGGATTACAACAATGACAGATATGGAAAAGAGATGGGAGGTCATAAAACAGGGACTTCATGAGGCAGTCAGTACCTCACCTAAGGGAGCAAGGTCACATAAATCTTGCTGGTGGGCCAGTGAGGTTCAGGTAGCGGTCAGAGAAAAGAAGGCTGCCTACAAAAAACACAACACAATGAGAGGGGATGGGAAAAGGAAACGTACCATCGTGCATCTAGAAAAGTCACCTGGATGGTGCTGGGGGCAAAGTCCAGTAAACAGCAACGGCTGGCACAGGGGATACGGAGAGGGGAAAAGGGCTTCTTCTGGTACATTGGGGAGTGGAGAAAAACTAATGGCCAGCTCAGCAGATTGAGATCAGAAGGTGGGTTGGTGGAAGAGGTGAGGGACCAGGCCGAGGTATTAAATGAGTACTTCGCCTCTGAGTTCACTAGAGAGGGGGATGGGATATTTACAAAGCAAGGCACAATGGGGATAGAAGCTGTAGTGTGTGGGATCGGGAGAGCAACAGAGATGGAGCATGAGGGAGGGAGAGGTACCCCAGGTGTGTCACATCAGGAAAAGGATAAAAAGGCCAACAAGATGGGGGGACAGATGATGCTAACCCCACTGAACAGGTGTGGCAAGCCCTTAAGGCCCTAAAGAAAGATAAATCTCCTGGGCTGGATGGCATTCATCATAGAGTACTATGGGAATTGGCGGACGTACTGGCTACACCCCTGGTGGAGCTCTTCAACAGCTCGATTCAGACAGGGACGGTGCCTAGGGATTGGCAAGAGGCACATGTGGTGCCAATCCATAAAGGGGGGTCGAGGGAAGCACCAGGTAACTATAGACCCATCAGTTTGACCTCGGTGGTGGGAAAAAGAATTGATAGTATACTAAAGGAACGATTGGGGGTATACTTGGAGGAGGTGGGAGGTCTGGATAGTGGGCAACATGGGTTTGTGCCAGGAAGATCATGTCAAACCAACCTTGTGGAGTTCTACATATGGGTAACATCAGAACTGGATGGGGGAAAGCCGTGGATGTGCTATTCTTGAACTTCAGCAAGGCATTTGATTCGGTCCCCCCAATGGTCTGGTGGAGAAACTGATGGGGTTGGGAGTGGGCCCTTTGATGGTCAGATGGATAGGAAACTGGCTTGCTGGATGCACTCAAAGAGTAGTGGTCGATGGGGAGCTCTCGAACCCTAGAGAGGTCAGTAGTGGGGTACTGCAGGGCTCGATCCTGGGTCCGATCCTGTTTAATGCATACATACCTGACATCAGGGGGGGTATATGGTGTGAAATTAGTCTCTTTGCTGATGACTCCAAGATAGGAGCAGTAGTTGAGGGGGAAGAGGGGAGGTTGGCTCTGCAAGGGAATCTGGACACCCTGGAAAGCTGGACTCACACCTGGAAATTAAATTTCAATACCATCAAGTGCAAGGTGTTACATCTTGGGCGGGAAAACCCTAAACACAGGTACAACCTGGGAGGGGAGGCACTGGAGGCCTCAACAAGGGAAAAAGACCTAGGGGTCATGGTAGATGCATGTATGAATAACTCTGAGCAGTGGAGAAGAGCAGCTAGCAAAGCAAACAGGATGTTGGGATGCATCAGAAGGGGGATCACCTTTAGGAGCAGGGAAGTGATGCTGCTGCTGTACAATGGACTAGTTAGACCACACCTTGAGTACTGTGTTCAGTACTGGAGACCACACTTGAAGAGGGACATACAGCTCCTGGAGAGGGTACAGAGGAGGGCTACTAGGATGATATCAGGACTAGGATTTGACGATGAGACCAGACTTGAGGAGCTCGGCCTGTTCTCATCGGAGGAGGGGAGAGACAGACATGATTGAGGCTCCTAAGTACCTTAAGGGAATAAATAGGGTAAACACAGAGGATATCTTTAGACTAAAGCAGGGAGGTATCACCAGAGGGCATGGTTTGAAGTTGGAAGCTGGAAGGATGAAGGGGAAAGAGGAGGAGGTTTTTCACTGAGAGGTGGTGGATCCTAGAACACACTGCCTGGTTAGCTGGTTCAGATATCCATGGTGGAGGGCTTCAAGAGCAGGTGGGACAGACACAGAAAGCGATGTATCAGACGATGGCCTGGCCCAGGGGGGGATGGATGATAGGGGTTTCTGGAACACAAGGGGGGGAAGGCCTCGGTAACCAACTAGGGACCTGATGTTCGATCTGACTCGATAGACCATAAGTCCTAATCTGCTGGCATTTAGTATGTTAGTATACCTCATGGGGTAAACAGGGTGCAGAAGAGGAGTCATTTAAGAGCATCAGACCAGGGGGTATGCAGTGAAGGTGGAGGGGGAAGATGGATTTGAGGAACTACTACTTCATAGAAAGGGTGGTTGATGCCTGGAACCAAGAGCCATGGAAGTGGTGGAGGCAAAAACAATATGGGGTTTCAAGTATGTACAGGTTAGCCATAGCTTAATATTAGTAAACAGGGATGGAGGGTCACCAGAGCCCAGCTAGGGTCTGTGGAGATGGAAAAGGCAGGAAACATCTGGGCAGACTGGGAGAGCCATGCAATCCTTTTCTGCCAACAAATTCTGTTTCTATGTTTCTATGGCTGACTAATCTACTAATACACTTCAGGGCATGATCTCGTGATCTCCTATTTGACACCAGATTAAACATCCCTGAGTCAGCTGCCCACTGATGCAATGGTAGCCTAATGTTTGAGACACTGATGACCCAAGTTTGGGAACAAGCTCCAGAGTTGGATGGCCAGCTGGGAAGAGGAAGGTAAAGCATCCAAGTCACTGCTCCTTGTCCATGTGGTGAGGGAAACAGATCCTGGTAGTTGCTCAACACCTGATGGAGACCAGGAGTTGAGTATGTCAGGCTGTGAAGAGGTAGTGAAGCTGCGTAGGACATTCATGCAGATCATTCAAAAGCATGTGACTTATGTCATAATGGCATTGCACATCCTCACCTTTAATGGCTATGAAAAATGGAAAAGCACTCACCAGCATGATAACACCAATCTCCCGCAGGTCCTGCACCCTGCTATCTAGACACATTTGTGCAACCAGATCATGTATCCTCAAAGCGCTGCACCTTACTATCTTGGCATCCGTTGCCAACTGGATGATGTCTCCCATAGGCTATGAACTGGCTATCCACCACGCCATGCTACCTCCTTCTCGGCACAGTACCACCACTGCACTATTAGAATTCACGGGCTTCATCCATACCACACTCAGTCAAGGAAACTGTGCAGGGGCAGTATTCATCAACCTTACGAAAGCCTTTGATTCTGTGAACCACCCACTCCTACTCAAGCAATTATCAAACATTGGGATCTCCAATGAAGCGCTGCTCTGGTTTTCAAGCTACCTTGGGAGAGGGTCCAGCGGGTGAGGATTGCGGTGTCACCTCGAAGAAAAGCCAGTTCTTTCAGGGGTCCCACAGGGTCCATCCTGGGGCCACTACTCTTCAGCCTCGTCCTCAATGACCTTCCCAGTGTCTACCACCAGAAATTACTGCTCTATGCCGACAACACAGTCATGTTCACCAACCACCAAAATGCAGAGTTCTTCGAGAAACAATTTCAGCTTGAATTCATGTGCATCGAAGAATAGTTCAAGTCACACAAACTGGTCATGAACTACAGCAAAACAAAGGCTATGACCTTCTACAAAGCCAGGAGCAAGTACAAATCCCATGACCTCACCATCCTAAACCAAACAGGGACCTTACTTGAACACGTTCCTGATTTTACATACCTAGGTGTCACATTGGACAGCTCACTCTCCTACCATCGGCACATAGATTCTGTTGCCAAAGCCACCAACATCCGTATAGGCCTGCTCTACAGGCACAAACACTGCATGACTCCTGACACTCTCTGGTTGGCTATCAACAGCTCTGTCACCTCCATCATCGATTACGGGCTACCAATTTATGGCTCTGCCTCCGCCTCTGCCCTCCTCAGAATTACAGTTGCACTCAACAAAGCATGCAGGCTGCTAACTGGGGCTGACCGACTTACACACACTTGTGACCTGTACACTCGGGCAGGATGGCTTCCTCTCATCAGCCGGATACAGTATCAAACTTGCCTCTTAGCCAAAAAAGTCCTCCTCGGGTCATGCCCCAGGCATTGAAAAACTCCTCATTGACCACCACAGCACCTAGTGAACTAGAAGTTCACAACAACTAACCTTCCTTGTCCCTACAGATGCCGGACTACCATGGGCCAGAGGGTTTTACCCACAGAGCACCACAGTGCTACAATACTCTCAACAAAGAAACTCTCACTACTGCTGCTTTTGGCCCTTTAAAGAGACAACTCCAACTTCATCTCATTTCAACTAGTCGTTGTGACTGTCATGCCTAATCAGGGGCCCACCGCTCACTGCCATCCACTTCAGTCTTGATGGCTACCTCTCCCTGCCTTGCTCCCTTCTATCTACCTACCCCCTTTCCCCTTTCCCTTTCCTCCCCCCGGGCATTTCCTGGCTTTTATCCCTCCCCTTTAGAGCTCTTAACCTCACCCTCTACCCTTTGACAATGGCCTTCCTGCCTGCATACCCCCTTCCCTCTCACCTGCAGCACTTATTTTTAAGATTGCCCTTGGCTTGTATGTCATGCTACCTAACACTTGGCACATTATGAATTACTGGAATTTCCTAAGCCTCAATCTCTTACTTCTTTTTATTGTGTAACTATGTATTATTATGTTGACCTTTGTATGTATGTATACTCCCCATTCCTTCGACGTGGAACCTTTGTAAACAAGCAGTTCCTGCTCAAAGGTATTTGTAATCCTAGATTTCAGTAAATAAAAAAAAATAAATAAATCCCAGATTCATGCGATCCCTATTTCTCCATACTCCTGCCCATCTTCTGTCCTTTCTCACCACCCCACCCTCTCTTACCTCTCCTTCACTTCCCTATAGTCTCAGCATCTGCAGCTAACTTTGACCTCCTACTCCTTCTCCACTCTCCTATAGTTTCAGCATCCTCAGCTAACTTTTGATCTCCTACCCCTCCTCCTCACCCCTATAGTCTCAGCATCCCCAGCTAGCTTTTGCCCTATCTACCACACTGTTTTATACTGCCTATCTTACAACTGTCTCGGTCCAATAACTCTGTTTATTGCCTTATCATACTTAGTGCTGTTTCACTCATCCAGTTATGCTCTGTAAATAATGGGCATATATTTCGTATAAATCATATTTTTTATTTTAATACTTACCTATGATTTTGCTTTGTAATTTATTGTTTGATTGTGCTTTGTAAATGCTTGTAACCTTTTCCATTGCCTTTTTGTAAAACACTTTACTGTTTATGCATTGTACCATTTGTCTTCCTTCCCTGTATAGGGTTAATCACCCCTGGGTCGCACCTGGAAATGAGCCTCAGTTCATGATGCTTTTTCCAGTTACCAATTTTTAAATAAATCATAAAAAATCCAGTCACATCTGTGCCAGCCAGATTCTGTCTCCCTTCGGCCCTGAACCCTGATATCCAGGCACATCTGTGCCAACCAGATCTTGTCTCCCACAGGCCCTGCAGCTGGCTATCAAGGCACATCCATACCAGCTGGATCCGTCTCTTAGGCCCTGAGCCCAGCTATCCAAGCATGTCCATGTCATCCAGATCCTGTCTCCCACAGGCCCTGCTGTTAGCTATCCATTCACATCTGTGCCGAATAGATCCTTGTTGCTGCAGACCCCAACTGGATCCTGTCTATCTCAGACCCTTCTACCAGCTATCCAAGCACATCCTTGCTATCCAGATCATGTCTCCTGCAGGTCCTGTACCCAGATATCCAGGCAGATCTGAGCCAACTGGATCCTGTCTCCTGCAGGTCCTGCACCCGGCTATGAAGACATATCCATGCTAACCAGATCCTGTCTCCCTCAGGCCCTGCACCCAGCTATCCAGGCACGTCTGTGTCATCTAGATCTTGCCTTCCACAGGCCCTACTCCCAGTTATCCAGTCACATCTGTGCCAAGGAGATCCTTGTTGCTGCATGCCCCTCACCTGACTATCTAGGCCTGATGTGCATGCCAATCAAATCCTGTTTCTTGCTGGCCCTGAACCCAGCTATCCAGGCATGTATGTGCCAACCGGATCCTGTTTCCCTCAGGCCCTGCACCTGGCTATACAGGCACATCATCCCAACTGGATGCTGCCTCTGCTTAGGTTTGTGGGCCCCACTGACCCCACTGGGGGGGGGTACATCCAGTAGAACACTCTTGATCTGGTAAGTCCTGGAGAACCCCTTGATGACAAGGCTGGGGAGACCATTGGCTAGCAGCTAGTTGGTATGGAGTGGCAAAATCTCTACCCCTGAAAGTATTTTAATATAGTTGATTATGGGGAGGACTGGGATCATGTCGCCTCTCATCCTCTTTTTCTCATCATGAACATGTTAAGGGCTGCCAGTCTCTCCTCATACCTTGTGCCTTACAAACCCTGATCATTTTGGGGGTCCTGTGTCACACCCATTTAACTGCCTAAAGATCTGTTTGTACTGAGCAGCCAGGAACTGCAAACAGTATTCCATGGGGCTATCCAAGACCCTGCGAAGAGGCAGTTTTAGCAACCTCCAACCTGCTGGCCACTCCCCTCCCTTTTATTGCATGTCAGCATTCTGCCAGCTCTCTTGACAGAAGCTGCACACTGCTTGGTGTTCTTTAGTTGCATGTCAATTATGAACCAGGTCCTTCTCCTCCCCATTTGTAACAAGAGGAGTACAACACAATGTGTAGGTCTTACCTTTGTTTCCTACCCAGGTGTGTGTCTTACATTCCACTGCATTGACTCTGAGGGCTTGATTCTCAAAGGTTGATGCAGGACTTGCACAAGCCCTGCATCAAATCTGTGCTGTTCCATGCACATTGCTGCACCTTGTGCCTGATTCAGTTGCTGCATACCCTGCATCAAACCCTGCACTGTGCCATGCACAGTGCCACAATCTTGTGCCTGATTCACAAAGATTACGCACCCTGCATCAGACCCCTGCGCTGCGCCATGCACACTGCCACACCTTGTGCCTGATTACAAAGGTTACATATCAGCAGCACTTCCCTTACCCTTTATTGTGTCCAGCACCAAATATTAAGTGCAAACCCTGTAAATGATCCCATGATGGTCACAAAGTTAGACCAGCAAAGATGGCTCAACTCACAGCACGTGTCGTGGGATCAAGAATTGCAATTGTTGGCTATGGAATGCCACAAGCCTTCATGTGCCAGGTGTTCAGCACACCAAGGCTTACAGCATCCCAACATGTTCAAGAATTGAGCCTCAGGAATCCAGCGGATCACTCAGATTGTTCAGGTCCATCCTCAAGGCAATCTACTGTCCTGTCCAGCTTATTGTCATTGAAAATGTTAGCAACCCCGACTGAGACCCCAGCTTTCAGATCATTGATGAAAAGGTTGAATAGCCCTCATACCTATCCTTGAGGTAAAGTGCTAATTGCCCAGAGTTCCCATCCACCATAACCTTCTAGTTCTTGTATTATATTATATTAATTAATTTTGAAAATAATTGGGACCTACTTGCCATGGCTGAAAATGATTCCTGTCCGCACATGTTCTGTTACTGAATGGTCCTTCTCCAGGTTTGCATGACTGCAGGTCATGTAATGCATGTGCCAGAGAGTACACTGCATTTACCATATTGTAGGTATATCTGAAATTGTCAACAGGATAAATGGTCTGTTCCAGTGTGCCCAGTTTCTCTCCAGTACAAAATTGCAATTCATCAGTTTTTCCTTCTTGTGCATTTTAATAGTTTCATTGTCCATCCACTTGCAGCTGAATACAGTCTCCCAAAATGGCTTCATATAGATATCACGTGGATATTTGGAAGGGTGAATACTGTAAAGGAAGTCTTTAAACCCTGGGATATCTCCACTGGATACTTCAAACCCTATTGTGCCATTTAATGTTTTCCAGAGTTCCTTCTGTGAAAAATCAAAATCTGTTATCCAACTTGAAGTTCCTATCCAGACTTTTCCTGTTATATTCTGTGCAGTTATCTCCTCCATGATTAAAGCTACTTGCGGTGGAAAGGCATAAATCATGATCACAACTGGATGAAGTCACAATCGTCCTCCACAAGGGAAAGAATTTTCTTCCTTTGAGGTCTGTTGAAAGGATCTCATAAAATGCTACACAGACACCGGTCCTGACTAATGTTTCCTTCAGCTGCTGACTTCCTTGTACACCAAAATCATTATCTGTATATAGAATCCCTACCCAGGTCCAACCAAAGTACTTAGTGATCTCTGCAAGGCCAAATGGTTGAGAGTAGCCACTCGTAACCGTGCGAAGGAATGACGGAAACTGATGTTTATCACTCAGTAGTGGAAGTCCAGCACCTGGCTTATCTACAGATCAACAGCACAGTTTAAATTATTAACAAAGATAACATTTGGTAAACAGGACTCCCTAAAATGTCACTATTTGTACAGCAAAGCATTTACAAGCACCACTTTGTGGCACCTTTCTAACATTCACCCCTTAGTGGCACATTGCTAACATGCACCCCCTGTGCTGTACACAAATACAGAAACACTGAAACATAAAATTTTACAGCAAATAAGGAACTCTTGCCCACCCACTCTGACCATTTTGTCCTACCTATTACTGTGTCCCTAGCTATTATCGCTAAGACCCAACTTCATCTCTGAATCTCTTGTGCTCCCTCCTTTCCTTTCTACTATGATTCCTCTCTGCTTATCCCATGCAGTCTTGAACCCCACTACTGTTTTCAGCACCATTACCCTCCACTGGAAGCTGTTCTGGGAATACACCACTCCTTCTGTGAAGAAGTGCTTCCTCTCATTTTTCCTGAATCTACTCCTCCAGCTTCTTGTATGTCCCCTTGTTCTTAAACATCTTTTTTTTCCTTAACAATACTTTCCTTCTGTATCTTATTTACCTTGTGAGGTATTTAAAGGCCACTATAATATTCCCAATCTCCTCATCTCTTCCAGGGTACATGTTGAGTTCACTCAGTCTTTCCTCATAGATGTGGCCTCTGGAAGTATACAAAACCCAAGGTCAGAGTATAGAATTAGTGGAGTGTTACTGATGACTAACCATCAGGAGAAGAAACTAGGGTAATAAATCTCTGATGACCTAAAGGTGGCCAGGCAAGCTTTTAAACTAGTCAAGGGGCAGGCACTGATAAGCAGCAGGAAAATCCCAGCATCTCCCTACAAAACAGGGTACAAATGAGAAAAAGACCCAGGTAGAAAGGTCAGTGAAGGATGCTGCAACAGAAGGTAAAGCCATCAAAAAAAGGAGAGCAATGAGTACCAATGCCCATAGTCTGGGTAACCAGCTTCCTGAATTAGTGGCCTTGATGGAGGAGGAACATCTGGATATCGTGGCAGTCACAGAAACATGGTACACACAAAACCATGACTAGGACGTAAACATACCAGGATACACTATCTACAGGAGGGACAGGTAGGGTAAAAGAGGAGGAGGAGTAGCTCTTTACATAAGGGAAGGAATCAAAGCAACAGAACAAAAGGGTAAACAGGGAGGAGAAAAAGCACTGTGGGTCAATTTGGAGACAGGCAATGGCACCACAATCCACACAGGGGTTGTATACAGGCACCCTCTCAGGGGGAGGAAATGGACAAGGAAATGATAGAAAGTATACTTAGAATGGCAGAAAAAGGGGAGATATTGCTGATGGGTGATCTGAATATGCCAGTTGTTAACTGGAGTGCAGTTGCAGCAGCCACTTCGAAGAGTGGGGTTATTCTAGATGCCCTACAGGGGGCATGCCTTAGACAGCTAGTAATGGAACCCACCGGAGAGGGAGCAATCTTAGACCTGGTTCTCTCAAATGGAGATGGAGAGAGGATCACAGATGTAGAAGTGGGTAGCCATCTGGGAACAAGCGACCATCGAACAGTATGGTTCACAATAAACACAACAATAGAGTCAAGCCATACAAAGGCAAAAGCACAGGACTTTAGGATGGCTGACTTTGCCAAAATGGGTGAGTGTCTAAAGAATGCACTAGCAAATGGGCAGGAAGGAGGGGTGGAAGAACAATGGGGAATAATAAAAACTGCCATCACAGAGGTAAAAGCCTTTGTGTGAAGCAAATAAACAAAAAAAAACAATGTAAGAAACCACTATGGTTCTCAAAGGAAGTGGCAGTGAAGGTTCAAGAGAAAAAGAAAGCATTCAGGAAGTACAAGGAATCACAGAAGGAGAAGGACAGAGAACTGTATCAGTTAAAGCAAAAGGAAGCTGGAAAGGCAGTCAGAACGGCAAAGGCCCAAACCGAGAAAAAGTAGCCAACTCAGTTAAGAAGGAGGATAAAACCTTTTATAGGTGCATCAGGAGCGAAGGAAGACCAAGGGAGGGATAGTGAGGCTTAATAAGGGGTGGGCAGAGGGTGACTGTGAAAAGGCAGAGATACTAAACAAATATTTTTGGTCAGTATTTACAAATGAAGAGGGAAGGTACCTAAAACAAACAATAGAAACACTCTGGATACAGAAGTTGATACCAACCTATTTACAGAAGAAAGGGTTCTGAAAGAACTCTAAAACTGAAGGTGGACAAAGCAATGGGGCCTGATGGAATTCATCCCAGAATTCTAAAAGAACTAAGGGTAGAACTAGTGACACCACTGACTACCCTCTATTACAAATCATGGGAGGATGGGGTGGTACCCGAGGACTGGAGGAGAACAGATGTGATTCCCCTTCACAAAAGTGGGAGCAAGGCAGAAGCAGGAAACTACAGACCTGTTAGTTTAACCTCAGTGATAGGGAAAATGATGGAATCACTTATGAAGGAAAGAATTGCCGAGTATCTAGAGGCCAGAGGGGCACAGGCAGCATGGATTCACAGCAGGAAGGTCATGCCAGACGAATCTGATAGATTTCTTTGACTGGGTGACCAAAGTAGTAGATCAGGGAGAGGCTGTGGACATGGCCTACCCACACAAAAGATTAATATACAAGTTAGCCAGCCTGGGAGTGGGTCCCAAGATGACAGCCTGGGTAAAGAATTGGCTGGAGAATAGGACATGGAGAGTAATAGTAAATGGCATCCACGCTGAAGAAAGAGGGGTTTCTAGTGGGTACCACAGGGTTCAGTATGACAGGACAGTCCTCTCAATGTCTTTATGTGTACATTGCAGAGGGACTGGAAGGAAAAGTATGTCTCCTTGCAGATGACACAAAGGTCTGCAACAGAGTTGATGCACAGGTGGGTGGAAAGGATGAGAAGGACTTGTAAGGTTAGAGGAATGGTCAAATGTATGGCAGCTTAGATTCAATGCTAAGAAGTGCGAGGTAATGCACCTGGGAAACAAAACCCAGGAGAAGAGTACACAATGGGGGTGAGATACTAACAACAACAAAATGTAAAGGACCTGGGGTAGTCATATCAGATGACCTAAAGGTGGGCAAGTAATATGAGAGGGCAGCAAGGAGGCTGGGGGATACTGGGATGCATAGGGAGGCATCACCAGTAGAAAACAGGAAGTTATTATTCCTCTGTACAGACAGCTGGTGAGACCCTATCTGGAGTACTGTGTGCAGTTCTGGAGACCCAGTCTCCTCAAAGACATAGACAGGATGGAAGCTATCCAGAGGAGGGCAGCTAAATGGTGCAGGGTCTGCACCAAGACATATGAGAGAGACTTAAGGAGCTTAATATGTATAGCATCGAGGAAAGGAGGGAGAGGGGGACATGATAGAAACTTTGAAGTACCTCAAGGAATCAACAAAGTCCAAGAGGGTAGCATCTTTCAAACAAAGAGGTGTGCAAGAACAAGGAGGTACAATCTGAAGATGGGGGTGGCTCAGAGGTAATTTAAAGTATTTTTCACAGAGAGGGTTGTGGATGCATGGAATGACCTTCAGGAGGAGGTTGTGGAGTCAAAAACAGTGGTGGAATTCAAGCATGCATGGGACAGTCATAAAGGCAATTCTAGGGGTTGGGGTAGAGAAGAGGCTGTTGGTTAACTAGGATCTGCTGCTATCCATTAGGTAGGGAATGGGCAGACTGGGTGGGCCAAGGGTCCTTTTCGCCATAAAATTCTATGTTTCTATGTTTCAGGCAATGCAACAAAGCAGTTGTGAGGGCTAGTGGGATGCTGGGTTGAAGAGGAGAAGTATCACTAGTAGAAGGGGTGGTGTCACCCCAGAATAGTTCTCTAGTAAGATCTCAGTGGAATACTGTGTACTGCTCCAGAGGTTACATCTACAGAAGGATAGATACAGGGTGAAGGTGGTCCACAGGAGAGCAACTAAAATGATGTGCAGTTACATTACAAGCCCCATGAAGAGAGACCAAGGGAGCTCAATATGGACATGCAGGAAGAGAGAAGGAGAGGAGGAACATGATAGAAACCTTTAAATACTTCACAGGGGTTAATAAAGTACTGGAATTCAGTATTTTTGAGAAGAAAGATGTACAAGAAAAAAAGGACATTCTGTGAAGCTGGTGGGGGCTAATTTCAGGAGAGATGTGAGAAGTTATTCTACACAGAAAGGGTTCTGGATTTGTGGAATAGTCTACTAGCCAAGGTTTGGGATGAAAGCAGCAATGGGGATCAAGAATGGACATGATATACATACGGGGATCTCAGTGAAAAGAAATGGGGGGGTGGGAGAAAAAGCCGTAGATCAAATAGGGTGTACAGTGATACGTACTGTAGGTAGGGAAAAATGGGCAGACATGGTGGTCCAAGTGATCCTTTTCTGCCAAACAAATTCTTTGTAGAACTAAGTAAACTAGGGGAGATTCAGCAGTTTGTCAAGCAATTCATTTAACCAATTAGTGGCCCTGACAGTAAATGACCACTTGCCCAGCTGAACACTTTGGAAGATAGTCTTATGGGCATTCCTGGCCATGTTCCTGGTGTTGTATAGGTTAAAGATGTGGTGGAAGCAATTTGTTAAACCACGGGGTGTTAGGCTCAAGAGTACCTTTTTAGTTAGCAATCATGTCTGGAGATTTACTCTGCTGAGTAAATGTAGCCAGTTATTGAGTGCATAGAGGGTATAACTATCGGTGTGATTATCTGCACTAAGTACAAAGTAGCATGCCTTATTACAGATCAGCTTTACTCTGTTTAGCACCATGTCAGAGGCAGCTGTGTAGACAGGGAGCCCATAAGCTATGAGTGACAGAATGAAGCAGGCCATAATAAGGCATCTAGAATCCCCGATGAGATATTTACTGTTATGGTACAGGGTACTCAGTCATCTGTTAACTGTGGCTACCAGACTGTCAACATAGGGTACAAAAGGTAAATTGTCATCCAGAGTTACTCCAAGGTATTTGAATGTCTCCACCTGTTCAGGAAAATGTTCTTGACCATTTACAATGACAGAAGGTGGAACTTTCTTCATTGTTAAGAAAATCATGGTCTTTGTTTTTTGTAATTGAAGACCAGTTTGTTATTGAAGAATCAGCTTTCAAGTGACCTGAAGTTACTTTGGAGAGCAGCAGAAAGGCTGTCAAGGTCAGGGTTTTTGGACTAGATGACTGCATCTCCAGCATAGAGGAGTATTTTAGCTGTCTGACAGGCATCAGGCAGTTGATTTATCAAGACGCTAAATCAGAATGGGCCCAGGATGAAGCCCTGGGGGCACCTATGGATATTTCCCTAAGGTTGGACAAAGATTTGTTGAATTTCACCCACTGGGAGTGATTGGCAAAATAGCTGTGGAATCATTCAACTGTGTTCTGTAATAAACCCAGCTAAAGGAGTTCATTAAGCAGGAGCTATGGTTGTCCAGGTTGAAGGCTACAGTAAGGTGTGTGTATATATATATATATAAAACCATTTAAAAATGTTTTTTATTTTAATGGGTTCACCACAATATATCCCAGGCACACTGCCTTAGGGTAGCTGGTCCATTCCACTGGGGTGTCAAACAGATGAGGCATACTGATGAGTCCTGGTAGGACGAAACACGTGTTCTATGTCTTCTGTTAGCACCCTTTGCAAACTGTGTGAGAGGCCTTTCGGCACCATGCAATTCTGCTTAAGTTGGACCAGCATAACATTCTGTGGTGACTTTGCATATGCAGCCCATGGTGCTTTGCATTGTGGGGGCATGTGTGATTTTGTATATATATATATATATATATGTGTATATCTTCTATGCAAAAACCTGTGTTACTGCATTATTTAGGGTTAAATCACAAAAGTCAGGAAATGAGAAAATCTTTAGGGTTGCCCTCCCCCCAGCCAGTCATCCCAGGATTGAAAGATGGACGGGTGTGTCATTGGGGTCGTGAGCCTAAAATGTCACCCCATTCCATGTGTAATCATATTGACAAGGGATAACGAAAAGAATGGGGTGACATTTAGGGCCTCATGACCCCAATGACACACCCCATCATCTCTCAATCTTGGGATGATTGGAAGCAGGGAGGGCAACCCGTAAGGATTTTTTATATTTCCTGACTTTTGTGGTTTAACCCTAAAATGATACATCAACGCAGTTTTTTGCATAGAATTTCCTTACTTTTTAAGAAAGAATAGAAAACCAAAAAGTTGCAGAAGTTGGTGGGCTACATTACACACCTAACAACTAAAAAGTACATTGTCAATAGCAACGGCAGCTACAGTACAAATTTCAAGCTACTACAACTATGGAAAGCACTGTTTTCAAAACCTAAGCTGCGCCACGCAATATCTTGTCAAACAATATTGACTCTGACACATAAACACTGCAGTTCACATCCGCAGGACATCCCGTCAACACCCTCCAAATTTCAAGTGAAAAGACTAACTCGTTTCCAAGATATTGAATGGTAAAGATTGAAACATAGAAACATAGAATTTGACGGCAGATAAGGACCGCTTGGCCCACCCAGTCTGCTCATTTCCCTGCCTACTGGATAAGCTGCAGATCCTAGTTAACCAGCAGCCTACTTCTTCCTACCCCCATCCCCTAGAATTGCCTTATGACTGTCCCATGCATGCTTGAATTCCACCATCGTTTTTGACTCCACGACCTCCTCCGGAAGGCCATTCCATGCATCCATAACCTCTTTGTGAAAAATACTTCCTTAAATTACCTCTGAGCCGCCCCATCTTCAAATTGTGCCCTTGTTCTTACACACCCTTTTTGAAAGATGCTATCCTCTTGGACTTTGTTGATTCCTTGAGGTACTTGAAAGTTTCTATCATGTTCACCCTCCCTCCTTTCCCTCGAGGCTATGCATATTAAGCTCCTTTAGTCTCTCTTTATATGTCTTCTGGTGCAGACCCTGCACCATTTAGCTTCACCCTCCTCTGGACAGCTTCCATCCTGTCTATGTCTTTGCAGAGCTGGGTCTCCAGAACTGCCGCAGTACTCCAGATGGGGTCTGACCAGCTGTGTCTGCACGAGGATAATAACTTTCTGTTTTCTACTGGTGATGCCTCTCCTATGCATCTCAATATCCCCCAGCCCTCCTTGCTGCCCTCTCACATTACTTGCCCACCTTTAGGTCATCTGATATGCTACCCCAGGTCCCTTTCCATTTTTGTTGTTGTTAGTATCTCACCCCCATTGTGTACTCTTCCCTGGGTTTTGTTTCCCAGGTGCATTACCTTGCACTTCTTAGCATTGAATATAAGCTGCCATACATTTGACCATTCCTCTAACCTTGCCAAGTCCCTTTTCATCCTTTCCACCCCTTGTGCGTCAACTCTGTTGCAGATCTTTGTGTCAACTGCAAAGAGACATATTTTCTTCCAGTCCCTCTGCAATGTCGCTTATAAAGACATTAAAGAGGACTAGTCCTAATACTGAACCCTGGCCCCACTAGTAACCCCCTTTCATCAGAGTGGACTCCATTTACTATTACTCTCTGTGTCCTATTTTCCAGCCAATTTTTTACCCAGGCTGTCATCTTGGGACCCACTCCCAGGCTAGCTAACTTGTATACTAATCTTTTGTGTGGGACTGTGTCAAATGCCTTGCTAAAGTCTAGGTAGGCCATGTCCACAGCCCCTCCCTGATCTACTACTTTGGTCACTCAGTCAAAGAAATCTATCAGATTTGTCTGGCATGACCTTCCTGCTGTGAATCCATGCTGCCTTGGGTCCTGTGCCCCTCTGGCCTCTAGATACTCGACAATTCTTTTCTTCAGAAGTGATTCCATCATTTTCCCTACCACTGAGGTTAAACTAACAGGTCTGTAGTTTCCTGCTTCTGCCTTGCTCTCACTTTTGTGAAAGGGAATCACATCTGCCCTCCTCCAGTCCTCGGGTACCACCCCATCCTCCCATGATTTGTTAAACAGGATAGTCAGTGGTGTCACTAATTCTACCCTTAGTTCTTTTAGAATTCTGGGATGAATCCCATCAGGCCCATTGCTTTGTCCACCTTCAGTTTTAAGAGTTCTTTCAGAACCCTTTCTTCTGTAAATGGGCTGGTATCAACTTCTGTATCCAGTGTGTTTCTACTGTTTCTACTGTTTGTCCCTCTTCCTTTGTAAATACTGAGCAAAATATTTGTTTAGTATCTCTGCCTTTTCACAGTCTCCCTCTGCCCACCCTCCCCTTTATTAAGCCTCACTATCCCTCCCTTGGTCTTCCTTCACTCCCTGATGTACCAATAAAAAGTTTTATCCCCCTTTTTAACTGAGTTGGCTATCTTTTCCTCGGTTTGGGCCTTTGCTGTTCTGACTGCCTTTCCAGCTTCCTTTTGCTTTAACTGGTACAGTTCTCTGTCCTGTTCCTTCTGTGATTCCTTGTACTTCCTGAAAGCTTTCTTTTTCTCTTGAACCTTCACTGCCACTTCCTTTGAGAACCATAGTGGTTTCTCACATCATTCAGTTTTGTTTATTTGCTGCACACAAAGGCTTGTTGCCTCTGTGATGGCAGTTTTTATTATTCCCCATTGTTCTTCCACCCCTCCTTCCTGCCCATTTGCTAGTGCATTCCTTAGGCACTTACCCATTTTGGCAAAGTCAGCCCTCCTAAAGTTCAGTACGTTTGCCTTTGTATGGCTTGACTCTATTGCTGTTTATTGTGAACCATACTGTTCGATGGTCGCTAGTTCCCAGATGGCTACCCACTTCTACATCTGTGATCCTCCTCTTCATCTCCATTTGAGAGAACCAGGTCTAAGATTTCTCCCTCTCGAGTGGGCTCCAATACTAGTTGTCTAAGGCATGCCCCTGTAGGGCATCTAGAATAACCCCACTCTTGAAGTGGCTGCGGCAACTGCCTCCAGTTAACATCTGGCATATTCAGATCACCCACAGCAATATCTCCCTTTTTGCCATACTAAGTATACTCTATCATTTCCTTGTCCATTTCCTCCCCCTGAGAAGGGGTCTGTATACAACCCTATGCGTATTGTGGTGCCATTGCCAGTCTCCAAATTTACCCACAGTGCTTCTTCTCCTCCTGTTTTCTCTTTTGTTCTGTTACTTTGATTCCTTCCTTATGTAAAGAGCTACCTCCTCCTTTTACCCTCTCTGTCTCTCCTGTAGATAGTGTATCCTGGTATGTTTACGTCCCAGTCATGGTTTTGTGCAAACCATGTTTCTGTGACTGCCACGATACCCAGATGTTCCTCCTCCATCAAGGCCACTAATTCAGGAAGCTTGTTACTCAGATTACGTGCATTGGTACTCATTGCTTTCCATTTTTTGATGGCTTTACTTTCTGTTGCAGCATCCCCCACTGACCTTTCTACCTAGGTCTTTTTCCCATTTAGTACCCTGTTTTGTAGGGAGAGGCTGGGATTCTCCTGCTGCTTATCAGTGCCTCCCCCTTGACTAGTTTAAAAGCTTGCCAATGAAGCATTTAAACCGATTGCTCAAAAGACTTGTCCCCTTCCTGGACAGATGTAGACCATCCTGCCAGTATAGGCTGGTGTCCCTCCAGGTGGAACCCCAGTCCCCAATGAAGCCAAACCCTGTGCTTCACCATTTTTTCAACCACTCATTAAACTGCATGGTGCAAAGTGCCCTTGCCTCATTCATGCCATTTACAGGCAGCACCTCTGAGAAGGATACTGTGTGTGCTACTTGTCTTAGGCCCCTCCCCAGTTCTACAAAGTCCTTCTGCACTGCTCTAATCTCATGTTGAGCCAAGTCATTTGTCCCTAGGTGGACAATGATATCCAGCCCAGACTCCCGTGCAGCTGTTCTCGTGATCCTGAGGATGCACTTCCTGTCCCTCCAAGCCATGGCACCAGGCAGGCACTTTACTTCAGTTTTCCCTGCTCCCCCCAGTTCTATCCCCCTAATAATTGAGTCTCCCACCAGGAGCTGCTTCCTTTCCTTGTGGCATCCTCTGCCTCCTTCCTGTGGGCCTCCCTTGTGATAGTTGTCCTCAGCCTCCTTAATCTCCTCCGTGGTTGCATCCATAGGGGAGCTGTGCTCCCCCAGAATGGTGTTTGTATTGTGGCGTGGAACAACTGACTGAGTGTGCCTCTGTTCCACCCTCCTCACCCTCCCTGAGCTCACTGTGGTCCAACTGCTGTACTTTCTTTGCAACCTTTGAGGAGTGGTGGTGGCTCTGGTGCTCCCCGGATGGGGGTTCCCTTCTTACCATCCAGTCTGGCCTGGGAGAAGGTTCTCTTACTGCTGTCCAGTGTGGCCTGAAGACGGGCAACTTCCTCAGGGCAGAGAGTTGTCTGCAAATAGGGCAGCATCTCAGCCTCCAGAAAGACTCCCGGAAGACTGCTGCCCCACAGCCATTACATTGTACTACTCCCCACATGATTATGTACTTTTTTGTGTGTGTGTGTGTTTGTGTGTGTGATTGGTTTGTTATATAGAAATATATATATATATATTATACAATGATTGGTAATATTGCCCTATCTATTCCATTATAAAATCTGGTCATCTTACATAGAAACATAGAAACATAGATTTTGATGGCAGATAAGGACCGCTTGGCCCACCCAGTCTGCCCATTTCCCTACCTATTGGATAAGCTGCAGATCCTAGTTAACCAGCAGCCTACTTCTTCCTACCCCCAACCCCTAGAAATTTAAATTTTTCATTTGTCCCTATTTTGCGAACAAAGATCGTGATCAAAAAATCTCATGATCAAAGAATTTGCAGGCTTGTGATCAAAGAATTTGCAGGCTCACGAACAAAGTATAAAAAATGCTGTAATTCAAAAATCTAAAACAATTGCAGTAAACCACTGTCATGGTTCGACAGAACGAAACCCCTGAGCAAAACCCATCCTCATTTGTGTTCCTAGGCCACCCCTTGGCTGAGAAATTAAATTTTTTAATTGAGCCATCTCATCATCATTTTGCAATCAAAGAATCTTGCAATCAAAGAATTTGCAGGCTCGTGATCAAAGATTTTGCTATCTCACGATCAAAGATTAAAAAATGGCCAAAATAATAAAATTGCAACAAATCCAGTTAACCACTGCCATGGTTGAAGAGGAAGAAGCCCCCTGAACAAAACCCACCCTCATTTGTGTTGCTAGGCCACCCCCAGGCTGAGAAATTTAAATTTTTCATTCGGCCATCTCATCCCTCACTCATGATCAAAGATCATGGTCAAAGAATCTCACGATCAAAGAATTTGCAGGCTCATGAAAAAAGATTTTGCTAGCTCATGATCCAAGATTAAAAAATACCACACATCAAAAAAATTTAAGAAATACATGAAACCACTGCCATGGTTGGAGAGAATGAAGCCACTTGAGCAAACCCCACCCTTATTTGTGTTCCTAGGCCACCTGTGGGCTGAGAATTAAATTTTCATTTGGCCATCTCATCTCTCATGCTTATCAAAGATCGTGGTCAAAGAATCTGGCTGTTAAAGAATTTGCAGGTCATGATCAAAGATCGTTAGCGAGCACATCAAAGATTTTTAAATGCTGAAACTCTATTTTTGACCACTTTAGGGAAACTGCAGCCATGGGTCACTAAAACGAAGCCCCGAGTAAAACCCATCCAAGTTTTACTTCAGGAGTGACCATGAGCCGAGATATTTGATTTTTCTCTGACGGAATATGAAAACAAAATGGCGGACAACACGATCAAAGAATTCTTGGGACAAAGATTCTTTGACTTGAGGCTGCAAATTCTTTGATCACCAGGTGGATGAGATGGCCCAAACTCCATTCTTTGTTCACAAAACAACCATATAAATGTTCCCATTGACTTATAATGGGAGCTTAAAACTGCAATAACATTTGAATGCCTCAATAATTTTTCACCAAACAAAAAGTGGCATGTTTGGCCAAGCCAGTTCTTTCAGATGAGCCATCTCAGTGCATTTTTAAGCATTTTGGTGTGCAAAGACCGCAAGTCCAACAGAAAATAAATTTGGCAGATCAGGAGATTTGGCATGCCCCACTGTGCATACCAATTTTCAGGCAAATCTGTTGAATGGGTCCAAAGTTATTACCATACAAAATTTTGAGTTTAACATAGAAGTGCCGTTATAACCCTAAATATAGTGGCATGACTGTGCCACTAAAATATATATATATATATATATATATATATATCTGTAATAGATAACCCACTCTAGGGTGTGCTGTCACACTTTGATATATGCACGCCTTGGTGTGTGCATTCAATCCACCGATGTGTGCGATATCAGAGTTACTGCACACCCTAGAGTGGGTTATCTATCTTATAAAATGGCTACACATTTTTTTTAGGGTGAGTGGAAAAAGTAGTCTCTCTCTCTACATGCTAAATGATATGCTGGCAGAGGTTTAAGATAAACTTGTGCTGAAAAACGTAAGAGAACTTTTTTTGCATTTACATCATTTCTGTGAAAGAATGTGTTGTTTGTAGGAGAGGAAGGTGAGTATGATTGGGGAGCACTTTCACTGTAATTGCTAAACTGTAGCTGCTAAATGATATTGTGGTAGTAGATTTAACTAACCCTGTCTGTGTACAAAAAGTAAGTTTTCTTCTCTTAATTTCTGTGAAAAAAGCTCCGTTTGTAGGGAGAATAGAGCGATTGTGGAGCACTTTCACATACATTGCCAAAATGTAGAGTGATCGAACGGGAAGCGATTGCAAAAAGTGACTGCCTGTTAAGACTTCAAAGTAAGCCCCTCCTGTTTAAAAATAAGAAAAGTGAATCTCTCCTGTTAGCTCTCTAGCTTTCAGTGATAGATGTTGCAGACTGTATCCAGAATGGAGCAAGGACAGACCAAGTGAGTCAGAAGCTTTTGAAAGGTAGACAGAAGCCAGAGCGAGTGTTGCCATAGTAACAGGATAGGATAAGAGGTAGGGTTGAGACTACTTGGTCACACTGCTTACCGTAATAAAAGTTAAAGTGTTTCTGCACTGAGGGACTGTGAAAATGTCAGGCAGGATTTGATTTTACATTACATTTTGTTTAAAAATTAATGGCATGATCAAGCATATCAGCGTGTACAGCGTGGGACTACTACTGGTATATTTAGTTATGCCTGTGGGTGCCAGTTGCATATGTCTGTGTATGTGTGTGTGTATGACTGCCTAGCTGCACCAGGTGTGGAGTGATCTCACTGCTGGTGAGAAGGTGTTGAGGGCTAGAAAGTAGTTCAGCCGTGTGATCGTACTGGAAGGTGTGTGGTCGTTGTGGAATAATGCACTGTCATGTGACATTTTCAGCCAATCAGGATAGTGGATTTTCACTGATTTTCCTTATCCATTTTATAAATATGTACATATACAGTATATATATATATGTATATATATATATATATATATGTATATGTATATTTATTATAGTAGCACGGTAGTGCTACCATGAATTAGGGGTTGAGAGCCATTTCTATGTTAAACCCCAAAGTTTTGCACCTTAATAACTTTGCAATCGTTTGATGGATTTGCCTGAAATTTGGAATACACGATCAAGAGCCATAGGCCTTGGGATCTGCCAAGTTTTGTACCAGTTGGATATACTGCTGCAGAGTTATTAAGCATGATCTGCACGCGCATTTCCGCTTTTTCTGGAATTCTACGGTCGCGCCTACAGGTCGTACGGTTTGTGTGACCAGCCCAAAATCTTCAGGGAACATGCGTCCAGGGTCCCCAATGTGTCTTTCGAAGATTTGGTGAAAAAATATTAAACGGTTCAAAAGTTATTCAAAAAACAATTTCCCATTATAAGTCAATGGGAAAAGTTAACAAAAAGTTCGACAGTGTCGCAAATGCATTTTTACTTTCGCAAATCCACCATTTTGTTTTCAGTTGGTGATCAGAAAATGCTTGGCATTTAAATTTGGGACCCTCTAGCAACCTAATTCTTTTTGTATTCACCTAGTTGGACCCTGAGGATGCTAGCCATGTCTTTATTTTGGGTAAACCACCCCAGAAATATGTTTTCAAATTTCTGGAAAAGTACTTCACAAAGTACTTTCGTGTTCATGAAAGTGTCGTAAATTTTTGAGAAAGCTTTTGCAAATTGTGACAGTGGTTTTCTAGTCTGTGGAAAATTACAGCAATTCTTTGGCACTGTGCTACAAAAGAATGGTTGGGAGTTTTGGGCTGAAATTTGAGGGAACGCAGCTGACATCTACAGATGTGCCTTCAGTGTTGTATTGAAAAATATTACATGGTGGCAAAGTTACGGCACTCCAAAGTTGACTTTTTTCCCATAGGATAACATTACGGCGCCCAACGCAGTACAGAAATCCTTTGGCACCCTGCTGCAAAATAACGGCTTGGTCTTTTTTCCTGAAATTTGGAGGGAAAACAGCCAACAGCCCACAGATGTGCCTTTCAGTGGTTTGGTGAAAAATACTACAGAGAGGCAAAGTTATGGTGCTCCAAACTTCTTTTTTCCCATAGGATAACATTAGTGCTCGCCACACCTTTCAGGGCCCGTATCTCGAAACGGTGCAAGATATGGACTGTTTGTTGGAAAATGCTTAGCCCCTAGTTAAGGCTAAGTACAAAACTATCAGGACAGTCTTAAATCATATGACTTTTTAAATTTTTTCTACATCGTACGGTTCCTGAGATATAACCTATTTAGTATTGCAAGTCCTCATTTTCTGTCTGATAGCCATCATTATGCATACATTCTTTGTACTCACTGTCTTTCTCTATGCAGGTTTTGGGGAAAACCAGCCTGTGCGCTTACATTACTGTTACTGTTGCCCTTTCCGCTTGCAGTTCCTTACCCATTTCACTTAACGTTGACGTCTATGCCACCATGTGCGTTATCCTTTGCGTTTTCATTTGCGCTTGCATTTCTGTTATTTTTTGCCATTTGTGTCTATGGTACTGTTTCTCTTTCTGTTTCACTTTGCATCACCTTGCTTATTGACATTTCCGTTTGCAGGCACCATGTTACTATGTGACAACACATTACGTGGCAGACCGTTCCCGGCTATGCCACCGTGTGCGTTACCCTTTCTGTTCTCATTCGCACTTGCGTTACCATGTGCGCCACTGTTAGTGCTTCTGTTTGCGTTGCTGTTCCTGTTACTATGCCACAAGACATCACGTTGCAATATATTCACTATTTCTATTTATCATTCTCAAAAAGAAGGGAAATTAGAGGCAAAAAACTCTGTTTAATGCATTAGTTAGGGTTATTCCACAGCGACAAAAGTGAGGAAATTTGGTGTTAGGGTTGAAAACCCCCCTTGGACCCCCTGCCCACCCCCCAACTGGCATTGGGGTGCGCACTGGGGTCATCGGTCCTAACTCTTACCCCATTCTCCTATACTTCTGCTGCTTTACACATGTGATGGGGTGAGAGTTAGGGCTGACGGATGGGCAGGGGTCCAAGGGGGTTTTCAACCATAACACCGAATTCCTCACTTTCTCGCTGGAATAAACTAACTAATGCATTAAACTGAGTTTTTGTCTCTAATATATATATATATATACACACACACAGTATATAACAAAAGCGTTGTTTAAAACAAAGAAGAGTTCTAGGCATAGATCTTCAGCCAAAGTGTTACAGGTCAGGAAACTGGATGTTAGGGGTTTACAATTGTTATAACCCTCCCCACCAAACCCTACCATTTTAACTGCACCCCACCCTTCACAGACAAACAAGCGTCAGGGTGTGAATTAGGTAGGGGCCCCTACCCCACCTAACTCTTTCATAGCAACAGGACCTCCACCCTCCGACACCAACAAGTGTCAGGGTGTGCCATAGGGTCATGGACCTTAACACTCTCCCCATTCCATCTGTAATGGTACACTATCGGAGAATGGGTGAGCATTAGGTCTAAGACCTAAGGCACACCCAACTCTTTGATGAGGAGGGTAGGGGTGGTTTTGTGATGGTAGGGTTGGGTGGTGGGCCCATGAACCCAAGACAACCCTGATGCTTGTTTGTGTGTGGATGGTGAGGGGGTGCAGTTACAATGGTAGGGTTTGTGGGAGGGGTAAAACAGTTGTAAACTCTAACATCCGATTTTCTGACCTGTATCACTTTGGTTGAAGACCTATGTCTGGAAACCTAACTTTGTTTCAAATGAATTTTTTTTTTAATTAAGTTCCTTACATTTTAAAGTAGTACAATAGCATCCCAGTTTTGTGGGACTTTTTTGTGTATTTTTGCTGCAGATTTTCAGCACTGCCTTTTTAGGACCTCACCTCATGAACACTGACACTTTCATTTCATTACTCAGTAACAAAACATGATTTTGAGTTGCAACTGTACCATTTCATGCCACTGCTGTGTAAACACATTTTGGGCAGGATGTGAGAAATGACAGGTATATTGTTCATGAGGTGATGTGAAAAATCCTAATGGTGAAAATCTGGAGTGAAAATATGAAAACTGGTGAAGTTATGAATATGTGTAGAAACCCAATGCGACTGTGAATAACACAATAATTTTGGGAATTGTTGCACTGCATTTTCAACATGGTCTTTTTGGGACTCCACCTAATGAACAGTGGCACTGTAATTTTGTTAGTACATCCAAAAGTTGATTTCACACAGTGACTGTGCCATTCTGCGCTACAGCTGAGAAAGCACATTTTGGGCAGGATGTAAAATAATAGCTGCACTTGTTCATGAGGAGGTGGAAAAATCTCAGTGTTGAAAATCTGGACTGTAAATATTAAAATTGGCAAAGTAATGAATTTGCATAGAAACTGCACAACATACACTGTAATCAGCCAAAAGTAGGGTGTTTGTGCAGGGACTGCTCATTTCTGCTAAAGCTGTACCAACCAAGCAAATTGTACCAAATTACTGTATTGACAAAAGATTTGTTGTACCTTCTGCATGTACTTGGCAAACATCTGTAAAGGGAACCTCAAACAGCGTTAAGTAATTATCGTGGTACCTGATCTTGTTAGCTCCTCCTCCCTGTTAGTTAAAAGCTATCTCTGTTTGTCCCTTAGCTGCAGTGGTCAAGAGGGCAAGCAGGTTCAGCCCTCCCCAGCCCCAAGCCCTGAGGAGCATCGCCATGCTGCTCGTAATTTGTTCTGGCAAAACAAAAGGTGCCCTTCAGAAAGATGATCAGGTGAGACTATTAAGCTAAAGGGTGTTTGAAGGGATGAACAGGCGTACTGAATGAGATGTTTATTGGCCGGAGGTCTTAAAGACACAGAGGCCTACCTATAAGCCAAAAGACTATCAGGGGAAGACGTTAAAGGTGCTTTTTACACGGAGGTGCCAAAAATTGACCCTGATGAGGACCGTGTACAGGGTGCGAAAATACTGAAGGAGAAAGTGCAGAAAACTTGGTATCTGTAAGTGGAGAGGGTACTGATAAATTTAATAGCTGGGTTGATAACAAGTTCAGGAGATTAAGTAGATAAGGCTATATGTCAAAAATGGATTTTATATCATTTGCCCAGCAATGCATCGACAACATTTTCCCCCAACAATACTATATCCACTTTTACTGTAAAGTTACCACAAACGCTTGAACTACCTGGTGAATGGGAAGTGGGCTTAGCAGAAATTCAGACCCCTACCTGGGACATGTGCCTGCACAAAAAACAGGTTCAGTATGCTCTATCAGCCTCTAAATGTAGCCCACGGTAAAACACCACCAACTGGACCCTTTACTGATCAGCAGCATATGGAAGTCAACGATATTATCCTAACATGGCTGGTGTTGTGCTCAAATTAATAAAAGCATGTTTAAAATAAATGAACTGCCAGTGGTTTTGGAACAACAAACCGTCCAGCAGGGGAGATAAATACATGACAGTGACATCATGTATTTTGTTTATGCTTGGCCAGTTACATTACCTTTTGGGTTTTAGCAGACTCGAGGTAGGTGTAGGAAGAATCTAAAGAATCCTCAGATATTAGTGGGGCTTTTATTATATATACACTAACATTATCATTACATGAAATAGTGGGTGACAGTCTAGTGCTCTTGCTGAGATGCGACTCCGCTTAGCCAAGACAATGAGATAGTGACCGTGACCTACGATAAACCCCATTATCAAACAGTCAGTAAACATCAGATCAATACGGTCACTATTGAAATAAAGAATGATCAAATGAACCTGTACCATTTCGGTTTGGAAAGGTGATCGAAGTTGCATTTTCGCCCCCCAGAGAATGCCTTCTAAAATTTAAAACAAGGATGGTGGATTGTTCGGACAGTATGGGGACCCTGCCTTGTACAGTATAGCTATTACAAGGCACAGGCAGGATCTGGGTCTGCCAGGCTTTCGTATTCCTACTATGTATGGTTCTGGTATAGGAGGGATATTTCTTAGTCTGTTCAGAAAAGCAGTTCCATTTTTAAGAAGGATTTGAAATTGCAAAACCACATCTACAGACAGCTGCTAAAAATGTTGCAAAGGATGTTGTGGGGCATGTGACTAGTGCTGTCGCTCAAAAGATGTCAGGGGTGATAAGCCTACTCAGGGTGGGTTCAGGGCTGATTGTATTCAAGAGAGGTAAAAGAGAAAGTTTAGAGTACACCTTCACTTCTCATCGGCCCTCTGCTACTTTAAAAGAGGTGTTTCAAAGCTCAAAACTTCACATAAAAGAAAACTTCAAGGCAAAAAAGGATCTTCGAGGGTCATAAAAAAGCAGAGACCTGTTCTAAAAACATGGCTTTCGTGCACTGTGGTTCTGAAGAATGCACAAAATCAGAACTTGACTTGTTTGCCGCTTTCTCCCACACAGACAAGCATTGAAAAAGCATTATGTAGAGATACCCTCTGGCTGCCTCTTTCAGAAAACTCACCGATTGAATTTTATATAGCAGGGACTGGTGAAGACTATTTGGATCTAAACAACACTAATTTCTTTACCTGGTTTGCAAAATCACCGGAAGTGGATAAGATATACCTGCAGCGCCAAAGTGTGCCTTATAAACCACCCAGTGGCACCATTTTCAGTCAGCTGGATGACTGTCGGTGATCGCTCATCAGTCAGAGCAATACCTGTTACCCCACAGGGCTGTCATAGAATCTGTGCTGAACTTCAGTGAAGAGACCCTTTTCACACTCTACCGCAGGGTTATTTTACAGAAAGACACCCTAGGAAACATGAAATCTCAGACAGAGATGGTGATAATGTAGGTTTTAATAAAAGATAGCCTTCCACACATCTCAGTAGAGGGGTAGAACTGCCGGTGACACTGCACAGACTTGTTTTTTCAAGAGAAACTGATGCTGAATGGCGGATATTAAAATTAAACTGGCACGTAACAGGGACAGCTTTTTGCCTGATGAGTGGAGATGCTGGAGCCTATAAGCTAAAAGTCATGGCCGCCTCTGTTTGTCAAAAGGTGTTAAAGTGACCTCGAGTCCTGCTCTGGGACACTCAGAAGCCCTGCTCACTTCAACGCTAAATACCCTATAGACAGAGTGGGTATGAAAGTAGCAGCCTCCCTGCAGGCAGCAGGGTCTGCAACCAAGATAATTTGTTTTTGGGACAGTTACCAAAAAATGATAGTCATGATTTGTTGACAATGATGCTTTTTTGGTTCCTACACTGAAAAACCCTTAACTTAAGCATTATAACATTAATTTGTGGCTCTGTATCTGACGGTGGAATAAATGCTCAAACCTCTGCAGCCAGATTTTAGTAATGGGAATGCTGTGAGAGAATATTTAATCTAGTACTAACGATGGGGAAATCTATGAAAGATTGACCGCTTTTAGTTAATCCATCGGAATTTCCCAGCGGCACCCTGTTTCGGTTTTGATCTCTCTCGGACCAAGAATGTGCTGATCATTATTCTTTAATTGAAACTGGGAACCTCAGAGCTGAGATCGATTTGCAGAAGCCTTC
Source organism: Neoceratodus forsteri (assembly GCA_016271365.2). Classification (NCBI taxonomy): domain Eukaryota; kingdom Metazoa; phylum Chordata; order Ceratodontiformes; family Ceratodontidae; genus Neoceratodus; species Neoceratodus forsteri. The sequence goes on along the minus strand of CM057455.1, from coordinate 111,678,985 downwards.
CACAAACAGTTAATCTCATTATCTATGCAGTGTTTGATAATGTCATTGAGATAAACTAGAGAAGAAATGTCATTTTTGATTATATGTGATAAAACTATAAAATGAACACAAAGCAGCTGGAAAAATTGTAACCAGTGACACCTACATCCGTGACTGCTTTCTGGTGTGTTTACTCTGTGATCTGCTACCCAAGGAGAGACTGAGAAACCTCCCACAGCACTAGTCATCAATACTGGACCCCATGACCTCCTGGACAGCACTGGTTAGTCTGATACATTTCAGAAAATAACTGGGGAGTTCTTCGACAGCTACGGTTTTCATCCTGGACAATCATGCACATATTGGGTTTTTTAAACAGAAATGCAAACAACATTTTGTACCTAAACACACAGTTACAAGATACCTTTTCACCACCTGTGGATTTCACTGCATATTTTTCTTTCCACAGATGCAAAGGACTTTCTTATGATCAGATTTTAAAATGTACTCTAATGATTTGCTGAAAATGATGCCATGATAACTAGTTTTGTGCGTCATTTTTCAGACATCTGAACATGTCAGGGCACTATCAGTGAGGTGGCAATATGTTCAGACTTGTTTGTCTTGTAATGAATTTAAATATGCAGCAGCTTGTAATTTTATTCAAAATCAGTCACTTATAAAAATCATATATAAACACTCATAATTGTGTGTCTCTGTTTGCTGTGTTTAAACTGGGGTGGGGCTGTGTTTAACATTTTCAGATATGCAATGTCTTCAATGACAAAAATATATAATATAAAGGTGTTTATTGTAAATAAACTGCCAATAAAATACAACAAAATCAGTGGTAACATCATGGATAAGATATGCAATGTCTTCAATAATGACAAATATATAAAATACAAAGGCATTTACTGTAAAACTGGCAATAAAATACAACAAGCATCAGTGGTGACATTACAGATATGATATAATAAAACAAAAGCATCTCCTGTTAAAAATGCACACTATATACGCTATAGCCCTGAGGTAGAATTATAAGACATCTTTCTAAAAAGCATGTTAACATATTTAACTATGAAGTAGACTAACATGCATCAATATAAACACTTTTTTGTAAAACAGGATTACATATTCAGTATGAGGTAAATGGCTAACATAGGTTGTACATAGCAGTCACTGAGGTAGGATTACATATTTAATATGAGATAAAATGTTCAACATATGCTGTACACAACAGGCATTGAGGTATCTAACATCTATACATGAGATTGCATTTTAAGTTTACATAGATCCTCCACAGGTTTCTTAAAGACTTTTGGCTTTGGGCCACTGACCATTGGCTAACTGGAGATGGTGTGGCTGTTTTGCACCAGCTACCGATTTCAGCTCTTACATAGCTCCTGTTTGCTGAGTGAGCAAACACTGAGGTGGGTACTGTTAGACTCAGCCACTGCTTTGACAAAAACATCCAGCCCTTGGCTTTCTTGTCAGGGATTGCGTGAGTGGCTGTAGTCGCCTTACTAAATCGACCATGTGAGACCCAGAAACAACAGTGCCTTTATACATTAATTCACCCTTATCACTCCAAAACACAATATCCTTGTTCTTGGACATATGTTTTAACAAAAGTTCAGCATTGGTTTAGACCGATGAGAAACACTACTTAAAATGTCTTTTCCATAGTACTAGGTACAGAAGCTGTCTCTGCTCATGACCGCAGGGGGTCAGACATTGATTCATTTCAGGCATGAGTAATGTCAAACTGGTTTTAGCTTGTTCTCCTTGTCTTACCAAAGTCAGATAGCGTTAACACAGCAGAGTACATCTTGGCTTTGTTATAGTCTGATAAATCAGTCCGTGACAGTATAGCTGTCATGTCAGTGTCCAAACTGTTAGTTGCAACTGTTCTCATATCCTGATCAGGTACTAGTTTTAATGTGATCCATCTTTTGCTGAGGTACCAAATACATTTTCTGTGTAAAATCCACTAGTCTGTTAGCCAGCAGACCTGTGATCAAAAGTGGATGGCAATTCCAGCAGCTGCTCCTATAAAGCCACCAGTCTGATTAACTATTTTCTTTTTCCTTTTTAAGGTTATTTGTTTATCGCTTAAAGTTTTATTAACTCTCCGTTTTTTTTCAGTACACCTAACTGCTTTGCTGACAGTGGGACATTTCCTCTGAGAGTGTTTAAAGTATCTCAGCTATAGCTGATATCAGATCATCAGAGGCTGAACATAAAATAGCTTTAAGCTTGGAGGCCCTTTTACTAGTAACTTTAAAACAGACAGATTTCTCTGCAGTCTTTTTGACATAATGACAATACAGTATCAAATATTTTTAGAAGCAGAATGTATTTTTTTCATGACATATGCCACAGGCCAGTCAGGGGGAAACACCCCACCACGCAGTCTATATTCGTCTGGTGTATTGGATCTTAAATCAACCAGTAAATAGCCATGAGGCTTTCTTGTGGCATCTTCAAAAGCTTCTAAGAAAATATTTGTCTGACCAGGATACATTTGTCTCAGCTAGTGTTGTGGATCTCGAAGCTTGTCTCTGGGGTTTTTAAACAGAATCATGTATTTGGCATTTAGTGATGGTCCTGCTTTTTGACAGAACACATTCTGGACAATTAAAAATATTGTCAATTGTTTATGATGACTGTACTTGGTAAACCCATATTCCACTTCACTATTTTGACAGGCAGAGTCCATCAAATCATCTATAACGACAAAATTTACCTTTCCAGGGGGTAAGAGATCATTGTCAGTTAGTGACATCGGTAGCCCCTCCACAAATTTAATCTGAGGGAACTTTAACAGCAATTCATTATACAAAGGTTGCCAACAGCTGTAGAACCAGACAATATTTTCAGGTTTGTGTGATAAAGTGGCATCAGCATGTTCCAACAACTGTTTTATAAAGAAGCTCTTCCCACTATTAGAGGGCCAGCCAACAGACAAGTAAAGGGATGTTGCAACCTGATATCCATTTTCACAGTCTTTGTATCCGTATGAAGTGTTTTAAAATTGTCTTGTAAACTTGCTTGTCATAACTTACTCTTGTCTTGGACAGGCGTTTTTGTTTCAAGGACCACTGCTTTTTATTCCTAATAATGTTGGATGTTGACCTACTTTCTTTAGAGATCTGTGACCCCGTGATAGTCAAAGACCAGGTCCTTTCAGACTTTCAAATTAATGTGTTTACTGCTGGCTACATTGGCGGTAAACCCTTTCACTTTAAGAACAACCTCACCCACTGGACAGCCTGTATCCATATGTTTTTGGGCTCGCAGAAACGAACTCTGTAATGTGTTCATCAGCAGGAACTTCACTGGTCAGCTCCCTAAATAATCACTCCAGAGGGGTGCCCAGTCACCCGGTCTGGACACAAAATGACAGAGTCTGTGTCGTGGTAGAGGCACCTGTCCTGTAACCTATCTCTAGTAGGTTGTAGAGTTGACTCTGGCATATGCCGTTTGTAAAACTAGCTATAAATATGTTGATATTATTGAATTTGTGTAATGATCGCTGGTATATTTCCAGCTTAACAAGCTGTTTCATCATCGATGAAAAGCTATGAGATGATATCAAATAGGGGACTAAGACATATTGAAATAATTTCTGTGGGTCTGTTACTATAGTTCATGGTTTGCAAATTAGCTCTTCTGCCCAAATTTACCCCAAAGAGAATTTAAAACAGTTTAGATATCTGTCTTCTTGCAGGGTTAATATTATGGCTACAGGGTTCAAAATGTACATTTTCCTTTCAAAATACTGTTGTATGTACTTGACTTTATCCTTCAGTTTTGACCCATGAAGGGAAACAGATGCCTCTTGCTTGCCTTTAGATGCAGCTTGATGTAATCTGCAAAAAGCTCTGTATGACTCTTTAAAATGCCAAACTCATAAATGTTAATGATTTTGTAGCCTTTTTCCAGTGCAAGGTTTAGTTCACGGCATTTAGTAGGAACACCAGTGAGTGACCGTTGCTCTTCATCATGTGTGCATGATGTTGTTTAAGTCTATTTTCAGCGCATGCCGACATAATGTAAACACGAGCTTTTACCAATCCTGGATGGCAACACTGGAAAGAAAAGACCTCTAGGGGGTAAGACTTTACTTTCTAAACCAAAGTACTGAGGAGGTCATCAAAATGGTCATAAATGATGTCAGGATGACCGGACCGGATACTGTTTGGTTTTGTTAACAAAGGGTAGAGGCTGGTAAAATCATAATAGTTATTTTCTCATCAGGCTGTGTCTTATAGTACAGACAAATGGCATTGGTTCTCCCCCAAACAGTGACTGCCTAGGTTCAAGTGGCTGTGGTAGCTGCCTGTCCCTCAAAAATTATTCAAGCCCTGATCCGTGGTCTGCATTGCTTTCCATTCATGTTCCCACAATACTCTAACTGCAAAACCCTGTCTTTCTAGAAAATGAATATTTGCATGGTCCTATTGAATAACTGTCCAAAACTAGTCCCTGTCTGTGGTTTCTATCTTCTCACAGTAACAGATGTTGCAGAGCATGAAAAAACAACATTAAATTCAAATGCTGTGGTATTCCATTTATGACTGAATAGCCATCCAAAAGTCACGGACCCACCTTAAATTCCACCACCCTTAGCGCATGCTGAATAGAAATTGTTCTTCTCAGATATGTACATAAGCCACTGAATAGCAGGTGTGGAGTACCTCTTCAATTGTCTGTAGTTGTCTGGGGAGAACAGCAACAGTGCATTCTTTCAAAATAGAAACCTGTACATCGCCATAGAAACTGAGGCTATTAGACGTACTGGAAGGGGTCTAAGGATACTGTTTCATACTCTACGGTATCATCGTCTGACTGTTTTAAAATACTTTTCCTAGTCATCTCCAGTACTTCATTTCTAAATCTGACACAGGCTTTTCAAGAATTTCAACATCTAACTGACAATAGTATGAAGCCTTTTTCAGATTAAATTCTCTATGTCTGTTAGCTAGGTACTATGCAAAACTCTTGCTTTCTGCAGGCAACATATTTCAGGCCCATAAAACTGAGCATCGGGTAGGGTCCTACATAATTTTCATTAGCCTTGGTGTTGAAAAATGGGGAAGTAGCCTTAGCAATCTCATTCTCAAATCCAAGGGCTGCAGTGATTTTTGCTAGTTTAAAAGGAAGAAACAATGGCTGTCAATAAATCTGATGTGTAGGGATGTCACTGTGACACAAAGTACTTTTCTCCTTGTGTGAGCAATTTAATATCAATTCTTTCCTTGACTAGCTGGCTAATGATAAAGTAACTGTCATAGCCTTGGCATTGTGTGCTATAAATGTGAGTGTCTAAATGGGCATCAATAAAATGTCCTACAAAATCTTTTATGCAATCTTCACCTTCGAATTCCCAGGACCTCTTCCCATCTAACTGCTTAGCATACACAAAATTTGGTATGTGTACTCTGTTTCTTGTGTGGCTTCAAAATCAAACACTATATGTTTCTCAGTGCTTTTTACAACTGTGAGTGGTGACATGTAACACAGATGCTTGTCGGCTGTCATGAAAGAACCACATCTGCTACACTGAATCAATTTACATGTATGAGATCCCTTGTAAAAAACTAAAACATTGTTCACACAGTTTCATGGATTTTACAAGACCCCGTATCACCATCAGCTCTAGCTAAATGTCTTTCTAGGCACGTGAAGACCTACAGATCTTCTTACATTTGTGACAAGATACTGTGCTAATTTCTTTTCGAGACAACATGGGTCGAAACAAACTTTGCACTGTTGTGCACAGATATGATTCCCCTTATGGCTGTAGGCTACATCACAATATTCACAGAGGTACCGTGCGCCTATGAATTTTTTTACATTAGTGATGCCATAATAATGTTTTTCATGTAATAATACAAACAGTGTTTTAGGAAATCTTTCTGGACCTGTTGAAAATGTTTGCCAGTTTCCTTCATTATGATATAAAATCTTAATTTTGACTCCTAAAAAGTGTTCAAACTGTGACACATCACTAAAAGTGACAGGCTTTGGTCTGAAAACCTAGCTCAGCATAAATATTTTAGCCTTGTTCAACAACTGACTGTCACTCATATGTGGATTTAAGAGTGCGAGAATGGAGCCACCAAAACACAAACTATTGTCTCTGTTATTTAAATCAATCAGGTATCGTCTCTTTTTGTAAAATCCTGCTATACAGCATGGATTTCAGTGTCCGTCCCCACCCCCGACCCCTGGTGGTTTCTGATGGTCGTTATCACAAGATGTATAGAGGAATCAGTAATTACTTCAGTATTGTCTCTGTAGCATATCAGCTATCTGATCTAAGAAGGTTGCAGCATTTAGTTCATTTGGACTTGTCTTTCTTGAGAACAAGGTGATTCAAAGAAGCAGCATTTAATCTTACCGCGTAAAATCCCCATATTGTGTTTTTTCTTCACACTGTCTAACAAACTTTCTATAGCCTGGTGCATTGCTGCAATAGCTCTGTAAAAGATTTTATTTTATCTAGATTTATAAACTTATATCTTTGATGAAATTCTGTAGCATTAAATTTTTTAAACTGTGTTCATATTCCTGTACAGCTTCTAAATACTGTAGGGGCACCCTGTTAGCCTGATCATCATGGTTTTCTAATTCAGACTGCAGACCATTTGTAACATTTGTAACAACCTACGCTGCACTATTTTCCTAGCATGTTTTACTTTTCGATCAACTTTTCTCGTATTGTTTTATTTTTTACCCAGATTTTTCTTTTTGACCCCATTTGTTATTTTTTTCATTTGCTAGTGATGCAACCCCTTGTACTCAGTTTATGAGAGCTTCTGTGCTTTCACTTTGTATTTTTGTTCTTTGTTTTGGCAGCTTTTCCTCCAAGCCCTGTACTTTTCATACATGACGGCTGCACTAAACGCAGTCTTCAGTTCTCTGATTGAACATTTGGAAATATTGATTAAACCAAGCACACTGTTCAGTACAGTAGCTGAACTTTTAAAAGCTCAGATTTAAGCAGCTGATGATCGTAATCTCACTAGATAATCTGCCCTCAATTACTAAGGCATTAAACAAACAATCAATTGTTTTAAAATATAGGCTTTCCTAATATTGATCATGTCAATGTCACTTTCTTGAAACCTTTGGTCAGAAAATCTTGAGCCACTGCTCCTAAATGGGTGTACAATGTTTATTGGCACATTTGGTTCATTTACAGCTGCAGAGACTCTTAAAACATTGCTCGTAGGTGGTTGTATATCTTGTTCAGTTATGCTATATGTATTCTGGTCACTGACCCCAGTTGAAATTTGCCATGCCTTTGAAAACATCACGTTCATGTAATGATCTCTTTTCCCTCTCACACCTGTAGGGTTTGTCTGTGAGGCTGTTTAAAACAGAAATAAACCCTGTCACTACTTCAGTATTTTAAAACTTTATAAGACAACATTTAAACTCTAAACTGCAGCATCTACTATTTCTAGATAAAAATAAATACCTTCTGTAGCAGTAATCTGGGGTTATCCAGCCTCACCCCTCCAGGATTTCTCTATGTTCTATTTAAAAATAGAAAATAAGCCCCTGTCACTACTTCTGTATTTTAAACTTTTATAAGACAACATTTAAACTCTAAAACCTGCAGCATCTACTATTTCTAGATAAAATAAATACCTTCTGTAGCAGTAATCTGGGTTAGCCAGCCTCACCCTCCAGGATTTCTCTTCGGTTCTATTTAAAAACAGAAAATAAGCCCCCTGTCACTACTTCGGTATTTTTAAAACTTTTATAAGACAACATTTAAACTCTAAAACATGCAGCATCTACTATTTTCTAATTAAAAAAATACACACCTTCTGTAGCAGTAATCTGGGGATTAGCCAAAGGATTAAATGTTTGGATAAGCTCTTCATCAGGAGTCCACGGTTCCATGGCTAATTGTTGAATATTTTTAATTTTTCAGCTCAAGACAAAAGGACAGAGCGATACTAACACAACTGCTACTTGAGCTTTCAGTATCCTGAAATGCTTTTATAAAAAATGACTCAGACCCCCCTCCCCTCACCACCCCACCGCAAGTATGTGTCAAGTAGTGAAAAAACATCTGGCACTGTCCATCAGACCAACACCCCTCCCCATTCTCCAAGGGTGGGCTATATAAGACCCTATGCTAGTCAATGTAGGCTTTTGTTTCTCACTTCCTGTGACAGCTGGAAGGCATTAAGAAATGCCTTTCTGCTAATAGGCTGGTCACAGTCTAATTAAAAACAGATGCTTTTTATCAATCTTAAAACACAGAGAGCAGTGGGTGCAAGCTTCAAGTTATGCTTTGAAAAGTCAAAACAGTAATTCTGTCTTTTTTAAACAGTCATGTCCTTTAAATTAGTAATTCGGTAAAACTGCTTGCATACCACTAATCGAATATAAAACTTATTTTGTTAAAAAGTTAATCATGAGAAACACAAGTTTTTCACGCTTACTATGTAGGACAGTTCAAAAAGAAATGCCATACTGCTAATTAAAACAGATGCTTTTTATCACTCTTAAAACACAGAGAGGCAGTGGTGTGTTTTGAAAAGGCAAAACAGAAATTCTGTCTTTTAAACAGCTGATGCCCTTTAAATTAGTAATTCGTAAAACTGCTTGTACACCACTAATCAGAATATAAAACTTTGTAACATATCATTTATTTTTCTATTTAGTACTGCATGACTTTTTAATTTTTTGATAATGTAACTATACTACATGACTTTTTAATTTTTTGATAATGTGACTATAGACATTTTGCAACAAAAGCATAAAGCTACTTTTTTACAGACCCCTGTAATCCCCAAAATTTTGAGACACACGTTTCCAAAGAGAATCAATAGGCCTTTGTAGCCATGGCTGTGTAAATGAACAACAGATGTTTTGTCACATCTTAACAGACAAAGACCCTACCACACAGCCAACAGTCCCGTGAGCTCCAAAAGGCCATCTATATTTTAAACATCCACAAAATACATTGCTTTTTCCTGCGTGCGAATGAGAGGGACACACATACACACACACACACACACACACACACACACACACACACACACAAAGTGTGTATTTTTGCTATGACTCTAAGCAAAGCTGTATATACATTTTAAGACTGCGTGGTTTAAAATTATTTTGAAAGAGAACATATTATTTACATTCTGTCTTTTCTTTGCAAGATATCATTTTTCAAAACATTATAAATATCACACATTTCATTTCAGCCTTCTCCTTGATACACACAGAGCTGAGGGGGTGAACTATAGGTGTGTATTCCTTTTTCTTATATAGTTTTATTCTTTCTAATTCATGACAAAAGTATAATTAGTTTTAGCGATTGTTGCAATGCTATCCAGAGAAAACTGCTGAACCATCTTATTTACACAGAGGTCCCCTGCTTTAGCTTATAAATGTTACATGCGCTTACATAAAGCTATCCTTTTGATGCAAGTTTGACACAGTCCTACAAATGCATGTTAAATAATTTTGTATACTGTTACAAAACAGAAAAAGGGTACTCACACAGGCAGATGAATTCCTCTCGGGGTGGGGTCTCCACAGATCTGTGACATCTCTGCACGATCAGGTTCCTCCTAGATACTTCTTTCTGAAAATATCCTAATCAAAAACACACATGCCCCTGCAGTTATACAATAGGCCTACGGGGTCACACACCACTACAAAACACTAACTGATTTTTGGGGTGGAGGAGCACGGTGATGAAGAGGGACAGGGTTCGAGCCAGGATGGTGGGGTGCAGGAGAAAGGAGGATGCAGGAGTTCAACCTAGCATGCGCGGGACTCGGGTTCGAGACAGGATGGTCTGGCAGGGGCTCGAGGAGTGTACGAGAATGAGGGGTGGGGGGCAGGGATTCAAGCCAGGATGGTGGGAGTGCAGGAGACAGGAGGGGATGCAGGAGTTCAAACTAGCATGGTGGGTCTCGGGTTCGAGACAGGATGGTCTGGCAGGGGCTCGAGGAGTGCACGAGAATGAGGGGTGGGTGACAGGGGTTCGAGCCAGGATGGTGGGAGTGCAGGAGACAGGTGGGGACGCAGGAGTTCAACCTAGCATGATGGGACTCAGGTTCGAGACAGGATGGTCTGGCAGGGGCTCGAGGAGTGTACGAGAATGAGGGGTGGGTGACAGGGGTTCGAGCCAGGATGGTGGGAGTGCAGGAGACAGGTGAGGATGCAGGAGTTCAACCTAGCATGGTGGGACTCGGGTTCGAGACAAGATGGTCTGGCAGGGGCTCGAGGAGTGTACGAGAAGGAGGGGGTGTAAGACGCTTACAAAATGGTGCTGTTAGGTCATTTCCTGCGCAAGGGGCGGGGCACTGGGGTTCGAACGCATGTCATTTTCCGCCCAAAGGGCTGGACACGGGTTAGTCGTGTCGAATTCCTGCGCAAGGGGCGGGGCACGGGTTTGAGGTTGCATCACTTCCGCCAGAAGTGGGTGGGGCTAGCGCATTTTAGGGAGGGACTTCCGGTTTAACAAGGGGAGATTCTGATTGGTCCGTTTTAGGCCACACCCACCTGTCAAATGACGTGGCACGCGCTGATTGGCTGAAATTTAACATTTGACGAGATATATGAACTTATACTACTGGTGTTTAGGTGTTGGAAAAATTCATCTGCTGCACCCATATTACGTGTCACACTTTATGTTTTGCATATGGCATTTTGCAATGTGGTACTGGCTTCACAATTACAGGGTGCCTAGCATTACTGCTATGGAGGTAATTTGTAGTGGTTAGGTGTCTGACATGTAAACAGGTGCTGAATTATGCCACTCTGATAACTGACACTTTGATTTCTCACAAGGTGGTGGGCCCATACTCCCACCCATATGCGCTGCCAGCAATACATATGATATTCAGTACTTGTATTCTTATCTTAGGCAGGAATTTGCAATGCTATCTCTGTGGGCATAATAGTGCCCTTGGGCCCCTGCGCCTCCCACCAACTAGTGCAACTTTCTACTTTTATTCATTCACAAAAGTAAGAAATATATGCAAAAACTTTTAATGCATCATTTAGGTTTAAAACACAAAAGTCAGGAAATTAGACCTTTGGTTCCCTCCCTCATGAACCCACACATCATCCCAAGATTGACAGCTGACGGAGTGTGTCATTGGGGTTGTGAGGCCTGAATGTCACCCCATTCTTCTTTACTGTGGCTTCTGAATATGATTACAGATGGAATGGGGTGACATTTTGGCCTCACAACCCCAATGAAACACCCCATCTGCTGTCAATCTCAGGATGATGTGTGGGTCCATGAGGGGGAGATGGGGCGACCCTAAAGGTCTTATTTCTTGATGTTTTATGTTTTAACCCTAAATGATGCATTAACAAAGTTTCTTGCATAGAATATATATATAATTGTGGCACAGTAGTACCACTATAGTTAGGGTTGAGGAAACACTTTAATGTTAAACCTCAAATTGTGTGCACCTTAATAACTGCCACCGTAAGACAGATTTGCTGAAAGTTTGCATGCACAGTCTGGTACCATAGATCTCTGGATCTGGCAAGTTACGTTACGGTCAGATGTATGATTGGTGAGCTACAGAATGCCAAAAAACACAAAAAAACAGAGTTTTTGCATGTTTCTTTGCTCATGCCCGCAGCATGAACTGTTTGTCTGTTCAGTCCAAAATGTTCAGGGAAGGTGCAGCCTGATCACCGAGTGTGCCTTTCAAGAGCGGTGTAAAATATTAAACCATTCAAAAGTTATTCAAAACATATTTTCCATTATAGTCAAAGGGAAAGTTAGCAAAAGTCATGAAACTTTCACAGATGCCTGTTTTTACTTTTGTAAATGGTCCTTTTACTTTCATGATTTGACCATCTTGTTTTCAGTCAGTGACACAGAACAATGCCTGGCGTTTAAAATTTGGACCTTCTAGGTAAACACCGATTGTTGCATTTACCTAGTGGGACCCTGGGGATGCTAGCCCTATCTTTTTTGGAGGGTTGAACCCCCCAGAAATGGCTTTTCCAACTTTGAGGAAAAAGTACTTTCGCAAAATACTTTGGCAAATGTGAACATTTTCTAATTTGTTTCACAAAACTTTAGTGATTTGCCAAAGTAATTTGTGAAACTATTCTCAAAATAACTGCAAATGCTTGCCATCCTCCTGCAGCAAAATAGTTGGGTCTTTTGGGCTGACATTTGCACGGTTGCTGGTGGTTTGGTGCCAAAACATTACAGCGGTCCAAAGTTACAGCACTCCAAAGTTCAGAAATTTTCCCATAGGATAACACTGCAGCATCTGTGACACCCTTTGGGGCACATATCTTGAAAACGGTTCGAGATATGTATTTTTCATTAAAAAAATCCTTAGTCCCCCTGCAGAGGGACTAAGTACAGAAGTAGGCAGCAAAGCCATAAATAAAATGAGATCTGAATTTTGTTTCTACCTTGTACGGTGGTTACTGAGATATTTTGGAATTAGTGTTCCAATTGCTCATTTTCATGTTTGAGGCCCACTATTATGCTGACAGAGTTAGCATTCACAGTGCTTTTTGCTGCCCATATCTCAGACACAGTGGAAGTTACAGATTTGGTCAACTTATGTTGTGAGACCTACTCACTCTCATGATTGCAACCACACTTTAATTTTTTTTTCTACCTGCTACGGTTCCTGAGATATTGGCAGATTTGTGTTACAAGGCTTCCTTGGCCTACAGGGCTGCTGTATGGCTCTGTGATTATATGCAAGTGGGAGCACATGGCTCGGCTAGCCCATGCTCCCACAAACACATATCATTATGCAGGAATGAGCAGCTTGGTGGGGGTGTGGAGCACAAAGGGCCCTGCTCTCCCGCCAACACATACCATTTACTATTTATATTGCACTTTCTCAAAATGAAGGGAAATTCATTGCAAAAACCTCAGTTAATGCATCAGTTAGTGTTGTTTCCATAGCCAGAAAAGTGTAGAAATTCAATGTTAGGGTTACCACCCACCCACACACCCATCCTCAAACCCCTAACTCTGCATTCCCCCGACACCCACCCCCACACACACACACATGCAACACACATGCAAAATTGTAAGACACTATACCAGTCAGTCACATCTGTAAGCACAATAATCACTACACTGTACTCCTTTTACATAACACCATCTCATGAAAAATGAAATACAGTATGATTGACTCTATACTGCCAGCACAGTATGGTGACACATTATAGCTGGTATATCTTTTTCATAAAGTGAAACTTAGTCTGGACCAACTTTCTAAATACTGATTTTATGTGTCATAATTCTACGATTAGCTCACTGCAGGTATCATTGCTACCACATAGGCATGTGGTAGCAGGACAGACACAGCTGACACATATATAGTACTTTTCAGATACTGCTCAGGTATGAAACCAGCACCATCACATGCTGTAATACTGCTGCATTAACTGGAAATACTCGTTAGCAGCATGCTAAGGTTAGTTTTAGATGTTACAACTGTTGCTGTCACATGTTGCTTGTAAGCTATACTACAAACATTGCTTTTATTATCATTATTTTCATTTTTTATTATATTTTCATTTTTTTTTGTACTTGTAAGCAGAATGAGCAAAACTGCCCATTTTCCCCAGCAACAAGTTACAAAACATAATTACGCATAAAAAATATAACACACATACAAACATTTAGGAATGACACAAAATACATAAAACAAGCAATATATAGCCATCAAATATTTAACTTGAACATGTGCAAATATCATTATCAATCATCCAATATTTTAGTCTGGTTTTAAAAGACCACACTGTCATGCTTTCTGTACTATCAACAGGTAATGAGTGAAAAAACAAAGGAGCCCTGTATATATAGATCACTATATTAGGGGAATTCATTGACCAGGCTGCAGACAATTATTGTCAAGGCACTCCCCTGAAATTAAATGGACAGACTGCACAGGAAACCCAACCTAATATATATATCAAGAAACCTGCTCAAGCATAAATGGTAGAAACTGACCATGCACAAATAGTAGAGGAATGGAGTTTAGTACAGCCATGAGCTAGAAGGAAGCGTAAAGGAAGTATAATAAAACATGGGGGAACAAATCAGAGAATTTGTATGTAAGATGGCAGCTGTGCTGTGCTGTGATTTTTGAGTGTGTTACACTGCTCCCGACTTTTACTATTTTATTTCTGTATTTTAGTGTCCTAGTTTTGTTTTTATTAGTTGTGTTTGAGTACATTTGAATTTATATTTTATGTTTTTCCATTTTCGATTTCGAGTTCGATTTTCCAGGCAGTGGAGAGTCCATTTGTTGTAGCAGTCTTTGGAGTCCCGTTCCCCAATTCCCCAACTCCAATGCCAAGTGCAGGCACCTTGGGACCTTGTGCAGCAGAGTGGAGCGGAGGATTGTAACGGAAGAATACTACTGTAACTGAGGACTGAGGAGCTGCACCCTGGGACATTGTGCAGCAGAGTGGAGCAGAGGATTGGAACGGAGGAATACTACTGTAATTGAGGACTGAGGAGCTGTTTGTTTGGAGGTTTTACCGCCTCCTGGAGAGTCCGTTTGCTGTAGCCATCTTTTGGAGTTCCGGTTTCCTCAGTTCTGTCAAGTGCAGGCATCCACTTGAGCTAGTGCAGTCCTGTTGTGGCCTGAAGAGGACTGACGCTTTGAGTTAGGGATAAGTTTTACTATCCTGGGACACTGTGTAGCGAAGTGGAGCGGAGGTTTGAAATGGACCAATACGGCTGTAACTGAGGACTGAGGAGCTGTGTAGTTGGAGATTTTGCCGCCTCCTGGATTTACCTGCTCCCAAGTGGGGACCTGTTTTTCCAGTGCACGGATTTGTGCTCAGCTCCCAGTTTTGGGAAGAAGAGAGTTTGGGAAAGTAAGATCCTGGACTTTTTAGGATCCCCGTTTGTGGCTGGTGGACTGTGTTTCGGACACCTGTCCTCTGGAAGGTGGTGGGCTGGGAGGCTGCTGCTATTTGGTGACAGGCCTCCTAGCACTTCTGACCTGCACTGGTACAGCTGGAGAGCTGACCAGGTGGCGGTAAGGTCCGAAGTGAGGTGGGTTGTTCCTGGGGTGAGTCCCTGGTACAAGTAGTGGTTCTACTAGTCCTTCTTCCTCCTTTGATTTAATCCTGTATGACTACAACAAAGTAAGACCTCTGCTTTTTAAATTTATTTTATGCTGCTGCTGCCTAATTTATTTAGTGGTGGAACTGACTCTGGTGGGGGTTTTTGAAGTATACAGTTTGGGGTGTGATATTTCGTGGTGGTGAGAGCCCACGAAGGATTGCTATCAGTACTGTACCTTTATTAACTGCTCCTGAATCCACCTACCATAGTACATCATTGTGTCTTGGAGGGTCTCCTGCCTGTACTGACCCCACCTGGGTGTTGAGAGTTCCTTGGGGGGTTTGAACTGGGGGAGCACCTTTGGGATCTCTGCCTTAATTTTAACCTGCATTCCCCTGGTTATTGGATCCATAGAGTGAGAGTCTGTGGCTCCATATTTGGACATTTTGGCTGTGGAAGGTGGGAGCTCTGCTGTCCTAAAAAGACTTTCTAGAATTCATATGGACTGGATATTGTTGTTAATTAATTCTTTCTGTTGTTGGATTGTGTAGTTTAATTTATGTTAAGTAGACTTGTGTTTGTTAAGTTTTGTTTTATTTATGATTTAGCTTTTTCCTTAGTTATTGCTATTGATTTTTAAGTTTGTATTGTGTTTTGATTTTATTTTATTATAGAGAGATTAGAGATTATAGTCACTGGCTCCATGTCTGCGGATGATGATATTTATTGTTATTCTACCCCCCCCGTCATGCACTATACTTCCGCCGCTCTTCATGCCCTCCACCCTTTCTTTCTCCTCCTCCCATTGCTTTTCCCTATCTACCAACATTGTAGGGCCTTGGGAATTGCCCATGGGGGGTACCGGAGGGGCAGGGGGCATGAACAGTGGTGGATGGATGAGGGGGGGGGTGCTCACATCTGAGTGCTTCAGTCCAGAAGAAGCCCTGGGGTGAAATGGAGTACTGAACATGGATCCCCCTGTTTGCTCTCCATATCCAAGGGCACCACCTTTGCAAATGGTGGGCAGGTGGTTGGGGGTCCCAGGAGTCCTATCCAACCCAGGTGGTGTTGTGCAATGCCAAGTCTGCTGTGAATGAGACTGCCATTATAGCAGACTTGGTGGGCACAGCGGACCTGACTTGCATCACTGAAACCTGGCTGGATAATGCTGTCCCAGTATTTGAGGCAACAGTTCCAGCTGGGTATTCGGTGATACACTGCCGAGATTGGATCACAGGGTGGGGTTGTGGTCTGTTTAAGACCTGAATTTGATCCCACTAGTGTTCCAGTGGAGGAGACCAGATCCTTTGAATGTGTAGTAGTGGCAGGTGGGAGCTATAGGATAGCACTCGTTTATTGTCCACCCGGTGACGAGAAGCTATTCCTTAAGGAAGTGGCGGACTTCATCATCGACCTGGTATTTGAGTCGCCCAGGTTGATGGTGCTGGATGACTTTAATGCCTGGATCGACGACGAACTCTCACAATTTGGTCAGCACTTCCTCCAATTGATGTGTTAATTGGGCCTCTCACAGGTGGTTACCTCTGCCACTCATAAACATGGCCATTCACTGGATCTGGTCTTCCTACTGGCGATGGAGGCCTCCGATGTGGGGGTGGAACCTGTCGGATGGTCTGACCACCACACTGTGAGATTCAATTTTTACACCCCCCTGTGTAGACCTATCCCTGTGGAGATGGTCAAGTACCACCCTTTACGGGATGTTACTCCTGAAGGCCTAGTTGCGGTTCTTGACCTATCAGAACTTCCTGGGACAAGCTCTAATCCTGAAGTGCTGGTGCTAGCCTATAATAAGGCTGTTACCACTGCTTTGGATTTAATTGCTACCACCCATGTGCACCCTCTTTCCCTTCACCCTAGATCCCCCTGGTTTGATCGGGATCTGAGGGAGATGCGGCGACTAGGACACAGGTTGGAGAAGTGCTGGTGAAATCTGGCTTAGATGCCAACCATCTTAGACTCCTAGAGCATTATAAACTCTATCAGTCAGCAATTACTCATAAGAAGGCAGTATTCCTGTCTGGAGAAATTGCTGCTGCACAGAATCGACCAGCCCAGCTCTTTCGTGCCATAGACAGGCTGTGCAACACAGCCTGTAAGCAGGTCCATCAAGCCTTTTCACTAATGCAGCGTGAGGAGCTTGCTTGATTCTTTGCAGATAAGGTGGCCAACATCAGGGCTGAGACTCGCACCGCACTCTCCATGGGAGTTGTGGTGGTCCAGCCTACGGTTACAAGCACCCCGTTTGCCTGGAGTTCCTTCGAAAGGCTGGAAATTGAAGATGTTTTGAGGATTGTCCAGGGTATGCATACAACAAGCTGTAGTTTAGACCCGGGCCCCACTGGCCTGATTATGGGCTGTGGTGAGGTTATCATCCTTGTTCTAGCTAGGATAGTCTGGTGCTCCTTAGACTCGGTGAATATCCCTGCTCTGAAGGAAGCGGTGGTGAAACCAGTGTTGAAAAAGGCTTCTGGACCCAGACTCCTAGCCAACTACAGACCTATCTCGAACTCTCCCTTTGTGGGAAGGTAATCAAGAAAGTGGCGGCAGCCCAGCTGGACAACAATTTATCCATCCATAACATCTATGACCCTCTTCAATCAGGTTTTGAAAGAGGCAAGCACTGAGACTGCATTGGTTGAGGTGATCAATGATCTCCTGATGGCGAGAGACCAGAAAAAAATGGTCCATTTTGGTCCTTCTGGATTTTTCAGCAGCATTTGGCACCGTAGACCATGGGGTGTTGCTTGAGTGCCTGAGATGCATCTGTGGGTTGTCGGGTTTGGTACACAGATGGTTTACCTCCTTCCTCACAGGTAGAACCCAGAGGGTGGTATCGGGGATATTTTCCTGTGATCCTACCGCTCTGATCTGTAGGGTGTCTCAGGGCTCTGTGCTGTCCCCCATGTTGTTTGCAGTGTACATACTTCCCCTCAGAGACATTATAAGATGATATGGGCTGGAGTTTCATTGTTATGCCGATGATACCCAGCTCTATCTGTCTTTTGCACCTGACCAGAATAGAGCACTCTCAGTGTTCAACAACTGTCTCAGCAAGATCCAGGGTCGGATGAGGTCCAGCTGGTTGAAGTTGAATTCAGGAAGATGGAGGTGATGGTTGTGGATCCTGGCCACTGGACTGAGGGGCTGAGGCAAATCAAACCTCAGGTTTATTTCTGGGATGTGGAGCTCCCTGTCTCTGAACAGGTGCGAGACCGGAGGGTGATCCTTGATAATCAGCTGACATTGCGTGCGCAAGTGTTGGCAGTTGTTACTGTATCCTTTTACCATCTTAGGAACATCACTAGGATCAAGCACCTTGTTCCATCTGGCGACTTGCCTACACTGATCCACACCTTTGTGACCTCTCGTTTGGATTACTGCAATTCCCTTTATTTTGGGCTTCCTGGGGTTGATATCCGACGCTTGCAGCTAGTGCAGAACTCAGCAGCCCGGCTGTTAATGGGGACTTCATGTTCTTCCCATATTACACTGGTGCTGTGGGATCTGCACTGGCTGCCGATTCAGTGGCGGATCACCTTTAAAGTTGGATTATTGACATATAAAGCCCTACACAGCTTGGGCCCTGACTACCTGAAAGATCTTCTGGTGCCTTACCTTCGATCACACTCCTCGCTTGTAGCAAGGGGTTGCTAGAGATTCGAGGTAGTCTTAAAATCTTCTGGCACCTGAGCTTTTAGTTTTATGGCGCTGACCCTCTGTAATTCTCTACCCGTTGGATTAGAGTGCATGATGATGGAGGGTTTTAAAAAGGCTTAAAATCCTTTTTATGGAAAAGGCATTTGGTGGTAATATAGATATTAACTAATGCTGTGTATTTTAACCTGGATTTGAATTTGTTTTATGATGTTTTTATGACTGTCATTTTATTGTAATGCACCTTGATTTTAGAAGGGCACAAAAGAAATAAAGTTTATTATTATTATTATTAAGAATGCCCAAATGTAAACTGTCAGACCATAGGGCTCATGAGACAAGCTCACTAAATTTGAGGGAAAAAAGAAGGGAGAAGATACACATTGCCAGGCATCTAATGTCATGCTGAAAATTAAGTATGATCCCCTTATAAATGATCAATTAGAGTAGCAAACACATATAAAATATGGAATAAATCAAGAATATAAGAATATCTTGATAATAGGAGATTCCATTACTTGGGGTTTGGATACATTGTTATGCAAAGATAGGAACAAACAAGTTACTGTTAGCACTCTACCAGGGGTCAAGATAAGTGACGTCAGGGATAGGGGAGGATAAAAGAGGGACAGGAGTAGCTCTCCACTGAAGAGAAGAAATCAAAGTTACAGAACAAAAGGGAAAACAGGGAGGAGAAGAAGCACTTTGGGTCAATTTGGAGGCAGGCAGGCAATGGCATCACAATCCGCACAGGGGTTGTATACAGAACCCCCTCTTAGGGGGAGGAAATGGACAAGGAACTGATAGAAAATATACTTAGAATGGCAGATAAAGGGGAGATATTGCTGATGGGTGATCTGAATATGCCAGCTGTTAACTGGAGTGCAGTTGCAGCAGCCACTTCTAAGAGTGGGGTTATTCTAGATGCCCTACAGGGGGCATGCCTTAGACAACAAGTATTAAAACCCACTTGAGAGGGAGCAATCTTAGACCTGGTCCTCTCAAATGGAGATGGAGAGAGGATCACAGATGTAGAAGTGGGTAGCCATCTGGGAACTAGCAACCATTGAGCAGTATGGTTCACAATAAACACAGCAATAGAGTCAAGCCATACAAAGGCAAAAGTACTGGACTTCAGGAGGGCTGACTTTGCTGAAATGGGTGAGTGCTTAAGGAATGTACTAGCAAATGGGCAGGAAGGAGAGGAGGAAGAACAATGGGGAATAATAAAAACTGCCATCAGAGAAGTAACAAGCCTTTGTGTGAAGCAAATAAACAAAACAAAATGATGTAAGAAACCACTATGGTTCTCAGAGGAGGTGGCAGTGAAGGTTCAAGAGAAAAAGAAAGCATTCAGAAAGTACAAGGAATCACAGAAGGAGCAGGACAGAGAATTGTATCAGTTAAAGCAAAAGGAAGCTGGGAAGGCAGTCAGAACAGCAAAGGCCTGAACTGAGGAAAAGATAGCCAACTCAGTTAAGAAGGGGATAAAGCCTTTTTTAGGTACATCAGGGAGCGAAGAAAGACTAAGGGAGTGATAGTGAGACTTAATAAAGGGGAGGGGTGGGCAGAGGGTGACTGTGAAAAGTCAGAGATACTAAACAAATATTTTTGCTCAGTATTTACAAATGAAGAGGGGGAGGTACCTAAAACAAACAATAGAAACACTCTGGATACAGAAGTTGATACCTGCCCATTTACAGAAGAAAGGGTTCTGAAAGAACTCTTAAAACTGAAGGTGGACAAAGCAATGGGGCCTGATGGGATTCATCCCAGAATTCTAAAAGAACTAAGGGTAGAACTAGGGAAACCACTAACTACCCTCTTTAACAAATCATGGGAGGATGGGGTGGTACCTGAGAACTGGAGGATGGCAGATGTGATTCCCCTATACAAAAGTGGGAGCAGGGCAGAAGCAGGAAATTACAGACCTGTTAGTTTAACCTCAATGATAGGGAAAATGATGGAATCACTTCTGAAGGAAAGAATTGTCGAGTACCTAGAGGCTAGAGGGGCACAGGACCCAAGGCAGCATGGATTCACAGCGGGAAGGCCATGCCAGACAAATCTAATAGATTTCTTTGACTGGGTGACCAAAGTAGTAGATCAGGGAGGGGCTGTGGGCATGGCCTACTTAGACTTTAGCAAGGCATTTGACTCAGTCCCACACAAAAGATTAATATACAAGTTAGCCAGCCTGGGAGTGGGTCCCAAGATAATAGCCTGAGTAAAGAATTGGCTGGAGAATAGGACACAGAGAGTAATAGTAAATGGAGTCCACTCTGAAGAAAGGGGGGCTACTAGTGGGGTGCTGCAGGGTTCACTATTAGGACTGGTCTTCTTCAATGTCTTTGTAAGTGACATTGCAGAGGAATTGAAGGAAAGTATGTATCTTTGCAGATGACAAAGATCTGCAACAGAGTTGATGCAGAAGGTCGGGTGAAAAGGATGAGAAGGGACTTGGCAAGGTTAGAGGAATGGTCAAATGTATGGACAGCTTAGATTTATATGCTAAGAAGTGCAAGGTAATGCACATGGGAAACAAAACCCAGGGAAGAGTACACAATGGGGGGTGAGATACTAACAACAACAAAATGGAAAGGGACCTGGGGGTAGTCATGTCAGATGACCTAAAGGTGGGCAAGCAATGTGAGAGGGCAGCAAGGAGGGTTGGGGGGATACTGGGATGCATAGGGAGAGGCATCACCAGTAGAAAACAAGAAGTTGTTACCCTCTGTATAGACAGCTGGTCAGACCCCATCTGGAGTACTGTGTGCAGTTCTGGAGACCCAATCTCTGCAAGGACATAGACACGATCGAAGCTGTCCAAAGGAGGGCAACTAAAATGGTGCAGGGTCTGCACTGGAAGACATATTAAGAGAGACTAAAGGAGCTTAATATGTATAGCCTCGAGGAAAGGAGGTAGAGGGGGGACATGATAGAAACTTTCAAGTACCTCAAGGGAATCAACAAAGTCCAAGAGAGTAGCATCTTTCAAAAAAAGAGGTGTGAAGGAACAAGGGGGTACAATTTGAAGATGGGGGGCAGCTCATAGGTAATGTAAGGAAGTGTTTTTCACAGATAGAGTTGTGGATGCATGGAACGGTCTTCGGATGAGGTTGTGGAGTCAAAAACAGTGGCTGGAATCAAGCATGCCTGGGACAGCCATAAGGCAATTGTAGGGGGTGGGTGTAGGAAGAAGTAGGCTGCTGGTTAACTAGGATCTGCAGCTTATCCATTAGGTAGGAAATGGGCAGACTGGGTTGGCCAAGTGGTCCTTATCTGCTATCACATTCTATGTTTCTATGTTTCTGTATGCTTAAAGGGTTGCTATCAAATCTCATTTCTCCCTTGGTTATTATCCATGTGGGAATAAATGATATGACAGACAGACAGGCAGTTAAAAGATATACATGCTGACTTTGTATAGTGGCTGATGGAGTTCAGAAAATAGGAGGGAGTAGTATCACCTCAGAAATTCTACCTACTTCAGGCAGACATCTATACAAAAATAAAAACATAATTAAACTAAACAGCTGGTTACAGCATAGGTGTGCTATAAACAAACATGGTTTTATTGCAAATTGGGAAACATTTAAGGACAAGGGACTGATGGCAGGTGATGGGTTACATTTAAACAAAGTAGGAGTGAGATACCTGGCTAAGTCACTAAAACAGAGTATTGACTCATCTTTAAACTTAAAGTTGGGGGGATGGGGGAGCCCTTTATAGGTAAAAATCAAAATGTTAAACACATTCAGATAGATAATAACTGGACCTGCTTTTTATTAAATGCCAGGAGCCTACCAAGGAAATTAGATGAGTTGAGATTTTATCTGGAAACTCACATTATAAAAATATGTGCAGTATCTGAAACATGGTGAGGTCAGGAAAATAACTGTTGACATCAAATAAAGGGTTATTAACTCTTTTTTACATCCAGGAAATATAAAAAGGGGGGTGGAGTGACCCTTTATATTCATGATGACATCCAGGTAGAGGTGGTAGAATGGGCACCTGACTCATTGGAGTAACTGTGGGTTAATATTACTCCAAACTGCTCACTTAAAATAATATCAGGGATGCTGTATAGACCACCTTCAAAAAACTATGAAACAGTCTGTTTGATTGAACAACAAATATTTCAACTAAACCCATCTGATAGGATTATATTATATGGGAATTTTAATCTCCCAGGTATTAGGTGGGATACACTACTTGGAAAAAGCAAGATAGAAAATAATTATGTGGATGTATTCAGCCAGGTAGGACTGAGGCAGTTGGTCCATGTTGCAACAAGAGGACAAAATATATTAGATTTGGTTTTAACAAATTGGGAGGAGGATATTGAAAATTATAGGACTTTAGTACCCTTGGGAAATAGTGACCACCACATGATCATCGTTGACCTTCTTGTAAGTTGTCCAGTAGTGGGGGGGCTTACACAAACATTGGTAGGGAATAAGGCTGATTTTGAGCTATTAGAGAAAGATTAAAATTGTGGAATTGGAAGGAGGAATTTGTAAACAAAACAGTACATGAACAGTGGGGAATTATGAACAAAGTGTTAGGACAATGTGTGAAAGATTATATCCCATTTAAAAAGATATATCATAAAAAGGGTACTATACCGAGTTGGCTAAATTTTAAAATAAAAAGGAGGATTAAAAAGAAACATAAGATGTACAAAACTATTAAACACAATGCAAAAAATGAGTATTGAATTAAATATAGGCAATTACAAAATCAAAGAAGGAAATAAGAAGGGCATGGAAAGCATGAAAGAAAACTTGCAATAAAAAGTAAGGAGAACTATAAAGAATTGTATGCATATGTAAATGAGTTAAAAAGGGGTTGACAAAAATGGGACTGTTGGAAGGAAGAAATGGAAAAATAGCAACTACAAATATAGAAATGGGTATTCCTGTCAGACAAACATGCTTCACTTTTATGACAGGGTGAGCAGAGTTTTGGATGGAGGGGGAGCTGTGGATGTGGTGTATTTGGATTTCACAAAAGCTTTTGATAAGCTCCCTCATAAACAACTTATTAAGTGGCTTCAGAAGATTGGTCTGCACTTCAGTGTGGTATCTTGGATTGCATCTTGGGTGGCTAACAGAGTGCAACAAGTAATATAAGGGGAGCTTTGTCAGATTGGGTAGAGATGACAATGGAGTGTCTCAAGGGTCGGTGTTGGGACAGGTCCTTTTTAATATATATGTGGCTACACTGGAAGAATATCCAGGAAATGTATGGCTCACCAAATTTGTGGATGATTACCGACTAGGGTCAGAGTTAATAGATTCAAATGATCATTTGAAATTACATGAACTAAATGACATTAGTACATGGTGTTCAGCCTATAAATTACATCTAAATCCAGATAAATGTAATGTGATGCGTTTGGGATCCAAAAGCACAAATGCCACCTACTATTTAGGAGACATTATCCTGTAAACTGTAGATGGAGAAAAGATCTAGGCATCTTGGTAACAAAGAATCTTCATTTTTCCATATATTGTAGAAATGTTGCCAAAAAGTCAAATGGGATATTAAACTCTATATTGAAAATATCTCAAGCAGGGTCAGCGATGTATTATTGCCCTTGTATTCCACCCTGGTGAGGCCACTTATGGAATATGGTGCCCAGGTTTGGTCGCCCAATTTGAGGGGAGATGTAGATAGACTGGAGGGGGTACAGAGAAGGGCTACATGAGTGATGAGGGGGATGCAGTGTAAAAATTATACAGACAAGCTAAATATATTAAATCTGTTTTCTTTAGAATACAGAAGACTAAGAGGGGATCTGTGTTTGTTGTTTAAAGCAATAACGGAAGAGGAACTTTGCAGTAAAATAGGCTTAAAGTTTAGAATTATAAAACGTAATACTAGAGCACACCCATATCAGTTATATGGTGAACAATGTACAACTTGGCATAGAAAGTGGTATAATCAAAGAGTTGTTCCTATATGGAACTTACTGCCATTGAGGTGGTGGGAAGTAATGCAATGGAGGTATTTAAACAGCATCTAGATGGATTACACTGATTGGTAAACTCTAGAAATGCATTCTGAAAGCATTATGGACTAATAAGTCCCTTATCTGTGATTTACCTATGTTACCTATGTATGTATAGAACAGATCTCTGGCCAAAAGCAGTACGAAACAATGGAGTTTTGTAAGTAAATTTTGCCTGGGATCTAGTGCCAATAGAATTAAGTGATCTGGGAAATAACAATGAAACTACAGAAAATATAAGGGCATTCTTTACCTTAAACTGAATGGTACCCAATTTATGCAAAATTCTTTTTTTTTTGAGATAAACTATAAGAACATTTAAGCAATAAACAATGATGTGTACGAAAGGGAACATCTTGCATAAAGCGTAGAATGGAATTGTATGTTATCTCAAGTTTACTATGTAAATTACAGGAAAAGGAAGAATAAATAATAATACCATAATCCAGAACACTCAACAAGAAAACTATGAGCAAGTAAAAACCTAGATTCCCTGGTCAAGAACTGCTTAACTCTATAGATTGAACCTAATCTCTGATGGAGAATTTTCCTTAGTTTATTCAAATGGAGTTCAAAGGCTAGTTTTGAGTCAAGGATTATCCCTAAATATGTAAACCTATCTACTAGTTCAATCACTTTTCCATCCTGTGTAACAATAGGATAAAAACTGCCAGACTTAATAGTCTTATGTGCAACCAATGTAACTTTAGTTTTGCTTGAATTGAGTACCACAGATTTTGAAGACAACCATTTGTGGAAGGAGACAAAGTCAGATTGAATCTCAGCCAGAGCATCATTAGGAGTAGATCCAACATTATAAATTACTGCATCATCAGTGTAAAGTATCATTGATGCATGAGAGCATACCAAAGGGGCAGAATTCATATAGAATGAAAAAATCAATGGGCCAAGAATTGAACCTTGGGGTACTCCACATTTAATGACACTAGGAGAGGAAATACTATCACCTATTCTAGTACAATGGGACCTGTTAGAAAGATAATTACAATACCAGGATATGACATTATCAGAAAATTGAAAGCTAGTGAGAATACCATTTAATAAACCATGTTCAATCAAATCAAAGGCTTTGGTGGGGTCCTATGTTATTAGAATTGACTCACTCTAGCAGAAAAAAAATATGCAAACATCCACTGACTGTTGCTAGGGTAATCCAAACTCTTATTTCCAATACAGCTATCTATAGATAACATACTGTGTTTCATCATTTCTTAACAATTGAAATATAAGCACCTGCTTAAATCTTGTTATTTATGTCTGCAACAGAAAAATGCTTACTGTGGGCCATCTCCATGGTTGCTCAGCATGCGTGTGTACCCACAAGGCACTCTGATGGCAGCAGAACTCATACAGTTGCTGGACCATGATGGCAGATGTGTCTTGTACTATGTTTAGAGAGGTTTATGTTACTTTTGTTACTTGGTGCTGGTTGCCTCTGATTGATTGTGTTGCCTCAGCCCATCCCCTGCTTGCATGTGTGTGTGTGTAGGGGTGGGGGTAATGTGGAGTTAGAGCTTTGAGAATGGGGGCATGGAGGTGGGGTGGTAACCCTAATGTCGAATTTCCACACTTTGTCTCTGTGGAAACAACTCTAACTGATGCATTAACGGAGTTTTTGCCATGAATACTATATATATATATATATATATATATATATATATATATATACACACACACATACATACACACACATATGTTGTGTATTCATGGCAAAAACTCCATTAATGTATCAGTTAGGGTTCATAGGCTACAAAACCATGGAAATGTGATGTTAGGTTATTACTTTTATCACCACTCTGTCTCTCTCCACAGCACCAATAGGCATTGGGGTGTGTGTTGGAGTCATTGGTTCATTCTCACCCCATTCTACATGTAAACAAGCTGAGGTGGTGCAATATATGAGAATGGGTCGAGAGGCATGATGACTACAATGCACACCCCACTGCCTGTTGGTGTGGAGGGTGGAGGTGGGTGTGGGGTGTAGGGTGGTAACCCTGATACCACATTTCCATGCTTTTGTTGTTGTGCTATGAACTCTAACTGGAACACTAACAGAGTTTTTTGCCATGAATATATATATACAGTATATATATATATATCTTATCTATCTATCTATATCTATATCTATATCTATATCTATATCTATATCTATATCTATATCTATATCTATATATGTGTGTGTATATTGCAAAAAATGTCATTAGTGCTCCAGTTAGTGTCAAAGCAACAAAGGTTGTGACATGAGGCACTGGTGTTTCCACCCCTAACACTATGCCTCCCAAACCAAGCAGGACAGCAAGTGTGGGGTGTGCCTTTGGCTTCTGAAGCCTAACAGTCACCCCGTTCCATCTGTTGATATGGTTAGATGTGTAGACTTCATGAGAATGGGGTGAGCATTAGGCTTGAGAAGCTGAAGGCACACTCCGCACCTGCTTTCATACCTGGTTTGGAAGGGTGTTGTGTTAGGGGTGGAAACCATAATGCCTCATTTTTCAACTTTTGTCACATTGACCCTAACTGGAACTTTAGCAAAGTTTTTTGCAACTTATTTCCTTACTTTTTTGAGATAGTATAACAGTATACTTATTTTGCTGGAGTGCAGGGTCCAAAGGACCGTGTGCTCCCATCCCTCTGTAGATGTGTATATGTATGTAGCTGTGGAAGAACAAGGCCCTAAAGGCCATGCGCTTCCATTTACAGGACAACAGTGACCAAACTGTCAGCATAGCCATTTTATTACCCACCTCATGTTCCCTGTGCAGAAAAATTTCAAATCCCCACTAAAAGCAAGTCTGTGCAACAGTAATGCCATTCCACACCACAGGTGCTAACACACATTTCTGGGTCGGATTTGAAAAATGACAGCCTTGACATACATGATATGG
Organism: Neoceratodus forsteri; assembly: GCA_016271365.2. NCBI lineage: Eukaryota > Metazoa > Chordata > Ceratodontiformes > Ceratodontidae > Neoceratodus > Neoceratodus forsteri. The sequence continues at coordinate 111,651,336 of CM057455.1, read as the reverse complement.
GTATTAAGAAGGCTATGTTGAAAATATGGGGTCAAAATATTTCAAATTTCCAAAGTTACAAGCTTGCATAGTGAAATTTCAATGAATGGTCATAGTTTGGGCATTTTTTTATATTTTAACCACAGAGTTTATCATACCCTTCTTATAATCCACCTTCATGAACAAGGGCAGGAAACATTTCCAAAATCCTACCAGAAAGGTTAATTCACCAACTGACCATGAAATCACCTTTCAGGTGGGAGTTGCATAATAACAGTCATATTGTTCATGAAGCAGGCTCCCCAAATGGCCATGTTGAAAATTTGGGGTCAAAATCTCAAAAAAATATCTAAGTTATGCATAAAGGTTGAAACCCCCATTGAAATACATTGAACCACATTTACCTCAGTTTCTCATATAGCAGTCACTGGTTCCAGCAGTAAGAAGTGTCTTTGATCAGAAAGTGGGTCTTGAACCTGGGAACTGTTAATGTGAGTGAGGGTATGTTGGGGGTATACTGGAGAGGGTAGGGTGGTGGGTACTGAGTGGGAGGTAGGGTTGGTGGTGACTGATTCGGAAAGGACCTTTTTTTACAGGTTAAACAAACATTGAGCAACCCTTTTCTTTATTTCAGTTTTTTTTTCTTCAATTTGAGGGTGTGGATGCAACTAGACACCAGGTAAATGAACAATGATTGGAGGTTGGGGGTGCTAATAGAAACTAAGGAATAGCATAGCAATAACTGGGACAGTGATCTGATAGTTGTGGGTGCCTCTAGATACTAGGAAACAAAATTAGAGTAACAGGGCAGTGATTGTAGGGTGGGGGTTGCTGCTAGACAACAGGTAATAAAATAAAAATAACAGGGACAGCAATCAGATGGTGGGGGTGCAACTAGGCACCATGGACTAAAATAAAAATTTCAGGGATGGCAATTGGAGGGTGAGGGAGTACCACTAGACACCAGGGCTCAGATATTCAAACTGCGCCAGGCTGTGGCGTAAGCCTGGGTGCAGCACAATTTGGCTGCGCAGGAGCGTTGACTGGGCGATATTCAATGGAGCTGCGCCATGGCAAGCATAGTTGAATATCGCACCCTGGCCAACTGCAGTGCACATAGCACAGTGGCACTGCGCCAGCGCAAGTGGCCAGAGTGGAGCAGGGGGATGCACTGGTGCAAGTTCCATTGCGCTAGGCGCAACAACCGCAATATTCAAAAGTGCACATGCAAATGGGGCCATAATGTATGCAAGGTGCAAATGGGGCCATTTGCACATCATTATGGCTCCATTTGCATACAGGTGTGCCAATCCCTGGCGACTTGCACCTGGACCCCTGCCAGGCAGCAGCCATCGGGGACCGACACCCCCTGTAGCATGGCAATGTGCCCCACAGCCCGATCGCGGGCATTTGAAAAATCAAAAAGAATCCAAAATCCATGGTGGTCCAGTGGACCACTGTCAGCCCGATCACAGGCTTAAGTAAAATAAAAAAAGAATCCTATATCCCTGGTGGTCCAGTGGACCACTGTCAGCCTGATCACGGGCTTAAGTAAAATAAAAAAAGAATCCTACATCCTTGGTGGTCCAGTGGACCACTGTCTGCCTGATCGCTGGCTTAAGTAACATGAAAAAAGAATCATATATCGCTGGTGGTCCAGTGGACCTCTGTCAGTCCGATTGCAGGCATTTGTATGAAAAAGGTACGTCCACTATCCCTAGTGGTCCAGTGGACCGCCCTCTCCATCCATCCACTGATCCCCACTGCCCCGCTCTCCCCAGGTCAGTGGCGGGTGGCAGCACCCCACCCACCTGCTGCCCCGCCACCCACCGACTGACACCATAGGAAGGGCTGTATGCCCATTGATCCACAGCATGAGCCAATGGGCATGCAGCCCATACCATACTACACATTCCAGATATGTGAATGGCGCATGTGAGGCCCAAATTCCAGCTGCCCACTGTTATAAAAGAAGAGAGAGAGAGAGAGGAATGCATTTTCAGACTGAATCTGAAGTTCTGTGTGAGAAAAGGAAATCTGCTGCTGTGGGACCAGGCCTGCCCTGTAGAAGACCAAAGATTTTGCTGAGTTGCGATCGGCCTGGCAGGAACTGAAACTGCTGTGAGTGCTCCCGGGTTTTTGCAGTGTTTTGTGATCGGGACTGAGGAGCAGCCTGCCTGGTATAGTAATTTCCTTTTACATCTGAATATGCTTAGTGCTGGTGGGGGAATCACAATTTTATTTCCCCCTTTACTGTGAACTGTGTCCTGAAGCTGGAAGCAGATCCCAGTTTGATTCAGACTAAATCCACTTGCTATCAAATGCAGTTGGGTCCAGTCACAAGGGCCCTGTCTCCACACCCTGTTTTTCTGGTAATCCAGCAAGGACATCCACCATCCCGTTCTCAGCTTTGGGTATTGTGAGTACAAATCGGGCTATCTCCCTGCACCTTTCATTTAATCAAAGTGTGTCATCTGATTTCTTTGTGTTTTCCTTTCTACGAACTAAGCCATCTGGCTCCGGATTACAAATTGTGTGTGTGTGTGTGTGTGTGCTTTTTCCATCACAGGGCCCCACCCAACTGCACCGAACCTGGCCAGCCCTTTTCTCCATCCTGGGTACCCAGAGAGTGTGACTATATGGGACTCTAAGTGCATGCACAGTACTGTGATTATTAATGTGTATAAGCTAATTATCCTGATTTTCCCCCTCCTTGTTACAGCTCCCTGAATAAATCAGATCTGTTTGTTTCTGAAAATGTACGTTGACTATGGTGTCTGTTTATGCTAAAGGTATTGCACTGTGGCTATTGTACTGCACCATCTTGTTTTACAGGGGGTTCCCATAATCAAGCTGAAGGAACCAGTCCTGGGAGTAAGTGCCAAGTATGAGGATATGCGGTTTGCATATCTGGGGTATTGGAAAAGTCACTGTGGTGTACTGTGTGGGCCACTAGTGGGAAACGAGGGGGTCACAGTGTCTCAGAGGGCTGTGACATAAGTTAGGATAGCAACTATCAACCCCGACCTCTGGGTGGAGGCACCTGTCATAGAACCTAGGCCCCTCAACCTGTTAGTAGCCAAGCAAGCAGGCAGGGGTAGTACCCTTGGGATAGTGCCACCTAGGGGTTACATTAGGTAATTTAGAAATTAAAAAAATATGACAACACTAACTTCAAAATTATTAATGAGCATTTAAACAAAATACCCTGGAAGGAATCATTAACCCCTCTGTCTCTTGAGGAAGCTTGGCGGTACTTCAAATTTATGATTCTTCAATTACAAGAGTCATTTGCCCTCTAGTACCATTTACAAAATAATTAGGGATAAACTCCCTAATCAATCTCTCTCGGCCAGAAGTAAATGGAACCAGATACTTCACATTGATATTTCCGACCTTCAATGGAGTAACTGTTGGAAACTTTGTCATGACTCCTTCAAAGATGTACAGAGCAGATTAATTCAATCTAAAATTTTGCATTTATGGTATAATACTCCAGCTCATCTATACAATATCGGCTTATCATCTAATAACAATTGTTGGCGCTGTAATACTCTAACGGGATCTCTTTACATTTATTGTGGTCATGTAATCTTATCTCTAATTTATGGTAAATTGTCCATCAATTTGCTTCTAAGTCATTGGCAAATCGATTCCATTTGATTCCAAATTCTGCTTACTTGGCATTACTGATAGCAGTACGAATTTAACAAAACATCAGCATAAATGGCTCCAGATATTGTTTATGCAAGTCAAGAGACTCATTCTAACTCACTGGAAATCTCAATTAATCCCTAACTTGACAGACATTTTAATGCATCTAACCCGTATCTCTTCTTTTGAGAGAATTTCTTACTTAATTATTGACAGACTTAATGAATATTATCTTTGCTGGCAGAGCTATTTGAACTTTCTTCAATCATAATACATATACATATGGTTTTTTTTTTTTCCTTTCTCCTTTTATAGTCTTAGCCTATTGCAGCTCCTTCTTTCTTACTGTTTCAAATCTATAATCATTATCGATTATTCACTTTTTTTTGTCACTATTTGCATTTTTACTCGGTGTAGTATGATTAGTACATACGTATGATGTGAAATCAGTATAATACTTTTTATTATCTCTTTTAAGATAATATACATACTTCCATTATATCTCCTATTTTCTTTCTCTTTTACTGCAAATTGTATCTTTTTTTATATATCTTACCACATATAGTCCTTTGTACTGCACTATGTCATGTCTATATAATCTTAATAAAAAGATTAACTGCAAAAAAAAAAGAGTCATTTGCCCCCACTAAGAAAAAATATAATAAAAAGGGAAAGGTTCCACTCTGGCTAAATAGAACTATAAAAAAAAAAATTAAAAGCAAACAAATGCTTTTTCTCTTCTAAAAATAAGTGAGGGTGACATGAAGGAACAAATTTTAATCAGATACAAGAAAGCTGTCCAAAAATTGAAACTTTTCATTCTGCAGTCCAAAAGGAATTTGGAGTTCTGACTAGCCAACTCAAAAGACAGCTGTAAATCCTTGTTTTCTTACCTAAATAATAAAAAGGGGAATGATAGACATATGGAACCATTAATAATTGAAAACTCTATTATATCCTCTGACAAGGAAATCGCTGATGCCTTTAATGAACAATTTTGCTCAGTTTTCTAAAAAAAAGTGTGTCCTACACTAGACTTGCCCAAAGACACTACTTCTATACCTTATTCCATAACAGAAGCTGACACACTTAATGTCAATGTCAATGTCAATGTCAATTTTATTTAAAAAGACGCCCAATCCCAAAGGCTCTGGGCACCGCACGAAACTGTACAGTATGTTATACCGTATACATTTCATTTAAAATAACATACATATGAAATTCAATCTCCAAAAGCCTGCATAAATAAAAAGGTCTTCAGACGGCTCTTAAAAGCTTCTATAGTGGGGGCCTCTCTCACATCAAATGGCAACGAGTTCCAGAGAGCTGGAGCAGCAACTCCAAATGATCGATCCCCAGCTGATTTCAACCTCACTCTCGGAACTTTGAGGAGGCCACCATTTGAAGAACGGAGATCCCGAGCAGAGGTGGACAGTATCAGGAGATCAGAAAGGTAACCAGGGCCCTGTCCATGTAGGGACTTAAGGCCTTACATTCATTGAAAAAGTCATCAAGGTCCAGACCAGACAATATTAATCCTAGATTTCTGATGGAAACAGCAGAGGCTTTTAGCAAAGCCTTTAACCCTAATCTTTAATAAATCTCTTCATCAAAGTATTATTCCTGATGATTGATCCAATACTACATTTGTACCGATCTTTAAACAAGGCAATCATTCAAAAGCTGAAAACTATCATCCCATAAGTTTAACTGTGGTTGTTTGTAAGCTAATGGAGAAAATTAGTAAAGATATCATGGAAACAAAAATCATTTCTAAAGATATTATCGATCATACACAGCACGCATTTTGGCAAGGGTATTCTTGTATAACCAATCTAGTATCCTTTTATGAGTATATAAGTGAGGGACTTGATGCTGGAAAACCCATGGATGTAATTCTGCTTGATTATAACAGGGCCTTTGATGAGGTACCTCATGACAAACTTATAGATAAAATGGATAGAATGGGATTTTCTCAGATACTAGAAACATAGAAACATAGAATTTGATGGCAGATAAGGACCGCTTGGCCCACCCAGTCTGCCCATTTCCCTACCTAATGGATAAGCTGCAGATCCTATTTAACCAGCAGTCTACTTCTTCATACCCCCAACCCCTAGAATTGCCTTATGACTGTCCCATGCATGCTTGAATTCCACCACTGTTTTTGACTCCACAACCTCCTCCGGAATGCTGTTCCATGCATCCACAACCCTCTCTGTGAAAAAATACTTCCTTAAAATAACTCTGAGCTGCGCCCCCATCTTCAAATTGTACCCCCTTCTTCTTGCAAACCTCTTTTTTTGAAAGATGCTACCCTCTTGGACTTTGTTGATTCCCTCGAGGTACTTGAAAGTTTCTATCATGTCCTCCCTCTCCCTCCTTTCCTCGAGGCTATACATATTAAGCTCCTTAAGTCTCTCTTCATATGTCTTCTGGTGCAGGCCCTGCACCATTTTAGTTGCCCTCCTCTGGACAGCTTCCATCCTGTCTATGTCTTTGCAGAGATTGGGTCTTCAGAACTGCACACAGTACTCCAGATGGGGTCTCACCAGCTGTCTGTACAGAGGGATAATAACTTCCTGTTTTCTACTGGTGATGTCTCTCCCTATGCATCCCAGGATCCCCCCCCAGCCCTCCTTGCTGCTCTCTCACATTGCTTGCCCACCTTTAGGTCATCTGATATGACTACCCCCAGGTCCCATTCCATTTTTGTTGTTATTAGTATCTCACCCTCCACTGTGTACTCTTCCCCTGGGTTTTTGTTTCCCAGGTGCATTACCTTGCACTTCTTAGCATTGAATCTAAGCTGCCATACATTTGACCATTCCTCTAACCTTGCCAAGTCTTTTCTCATCCTTTCCACCCCACCTTGTGCATCAATTCTGTTGCAGATCTTTGTGTCGTCTGCAAAGAGACATACTTTTCCCTTCCAGTCCCTCTGCAATGTTGCTTATAAAGACATTGAAGAGGAGGAGATACTGGTTAAATGGGTTCCCTGTTGGTTGTCAAATAGTCAGCAACAGGTTAGAATAAACGGTATTCTGTCTGATGTGGGGAGTGTTTCCTGTCTAGTTCCTCAGGGTTCGGTTCTTGGACCGACCTTGTTTAATACATTTATCAGCGATATACAGGTTAGCGAAAGTAATCTGCTTTCAAAGTTTTCCAATGACAACAAGTTAGGGGGAGCAGTAAATACAGCTACCAATAGGTCCATACTCAGCAAAAATCTGAGAATTATTGAGAAATGGGCAACCTCTAATGGTATGATGCTTAGTCCAGACAAATGCATAGTATTGCATTTCAGCAAAAATAACCCACGTCAAACCTATGTTCTAAATAATAATACCCCCCCTGGAAAACTCAATGAATGAATGTCCTGTTGGGGTTATTGTTAATCATAAATTGTCTTCATCTGACCATTGCATTAGGGTTGCTAAAACATCCGACGTGTTGTTCACTCACATTAAAAGTACATTTGTTTCAAGATCTGAGGAATTTATTATTCCTTCTGCAGGACCCATGTAAGACCCTATTCTGACTATGCGTCTCCATTTTGGAACCCTTATCTGAAACAGGATATAGACAGAATTGAGAGGATCCAGAGGAAGGCAACTGAAATGGTCCCCCAATTAGCAAACATTGACTATCATGTTAGATTACAGAAAACAGGGCTCCATTTCCTTCAAACCAGGTGAACCAGAGGCTATATGCTTTTTATGTTTAAAACCCATAAATCCCAAGACCTAATGTCACTAAATAGGGTGGTTTACAATTTTCCCAGAGAAAATTTGTTCTATTGCTTCATAACAAACAAATAGATATGGCCAAGTCTCAAACAAGCATAAGACTAAATTATTTCACTGTCAGAGCCCCCAGATTATGGAATAGTTTGCCACAAAACCTGGCGGACAGTAACTCTTTAGATTTTTTTAAAAAAGGTCATGATCAGTGGTTGCAATCTGCTACAATTCTGTTCTTATGAACATATGAACATACAAAATTTGCCAGCAGATAAAGGCCTAGAGGTCTATCAAGTTTGCTCGAATATGCAGCTAGCACCCCTTATTCTGCAGCTGCCCCTCCCTTCCACCCTTCCCCTTCATTAACCCTCCCCCTTGTCCTGTCCCATCCTCGTTTGAAGCAGTCCACTGTTCTATTGCATACCACTTCAGCAGGTAACGCATTCCACACAGCCACCACCCTCTCTGTAAAAAAGTGTCTCCTCATCTCCCTCCTGAACCTTTCTCGCTCCAGTCTCAAATCATGGCCCCTGGTGGCCCTCCCCTCCCTTACTTTGAACAGCCCCTCTGTAGCTGTCTTGTTTATTCCTTTCATGTATTTAAAAGTTTAAATCATGTCACCCCTGTCTCTCCTTTCCTCCAGTGAGTACATGTTCAACTCCTTCAACCTCCTTTCGTATGATAAGTCCCCCAGCCCCTTGATCATCTTTGTCGCTCGCTGCAACCCCTCCAGTAACTTAATGTCCCTCTTCAGATATGGATGCCAGTACTGCATGCAGTACTCAGGTGTGGCCTAACTAATGACCTATACAGGCAGAATCACCTCCTCCCTCCTTGAGGATATACCCCTTGCAATACAACCCAGCATTTTGTTGGCCTTTGCAGCTGCCTTCCTATATTGTGCCAAGTTGTTCATTGACCCTGTAACGAGCACACCCAGATCCTTCTCCTTCTCTGTCTGGGCTAGCTGCACTCCCCCAGCTGGTAACTCCTCCTTGGGTTCTTCATCCCAAAATGCAGCACCTTGCACTTTTTGGCATTAAAGCCCAGTTACCAGGTGGTCTGACCAGGTTTCACGCTTTGCCAGATCATCCTGCAACCCCTGCCATCCCCCTAGGTCATCCACCACTGTGCTTATCTTGGCATCATCAGCAAACAGACTGATCTTGCTCTTGTTGTCCCATGATATGTCTGCAATGAATATCCCAAACAACACTGGTCCCAACACTGAGCCCTGTGGAACACCGCTCGTCACTGACCTTGGGTGTGAGAGCTCCCCACCCACTACCACCCTCTGTTGCCTTCCCTGCAGCCAGTTTCCTACCCATCTCACCAGCTTTGCACCCACCCCTGTGCCTAGTAACTTTCTTCCCAGCCTTCCATGTGGCACTGAGTCGAATGCCTTACTGAAGTCCAGATACAGGACATCCACTGCATGGCCCCTGTCCAGTTGCCTAGTTACTCAGTCATAGAACTCGACCAGGTTGGTTTGGCAGGATCTGTCACATATGAAGCCATGCTGTCTGCTGTCCTGTAGTCCTTTGGCCTCTAGGAGGGCCACCAGCTTCTCCTTCAGGATAGTCTCCATTAGCTTACCCACAATGGATGTGAGGCTCACTGGTCTGTAGTTTCCGGTTCATCCTTGGGGCCACTCTTGTGGAGGGGCACCACATGAGCCATCCTCCAGTCCTGAAGTACACACCTAATGTAGTGAGGCATTAAATAGGTTCGACAAAGGTCCTGCAAGGACCTCTGCTAGTTCCTTCAGTACCCTGGGTGGATGCCATCTGGACCTGGTGCCTTGTCCACCCTCAGTGACTTCAAATCCTCTCAAACTCTGCTCTCCATGATTTCCCATCCGTCACCACTTCCCCTGCTTCTGCCATTTCCACCTTGGGTGTCATCCTTCTCTTTAGTAAATACTGAGCAGAAGTACTCATTTAGTGTGCTTCCGCCTTATCGCACCCTGCTTCCACCCAACTCCCCTCCTTCCTAATCCTTACTATGTGATCCTTACAGCTCCTTTTCTCCCTGATGTACTTAAAGAAGTCCTTCTCCCCCTTCTTAATGCCTTGTGCCAGCCTGAGTTCCGTAGATGTTTTGACTCCCCTTACTGCCCTTGTCACCTCCTTCGATTTTGTCAAGTACTCCTCCCTGTCCTCCCCTCCCTGTTTTCTTGTACTTCCTAAAGGCAGATCTTTTACTCCTTACCTTTTCCATGACCTCCTTCCTCAACCAGATTGGTTTCTTAGCCCTAGCCTACTTGCTCTGGGCTTTTCTTCTGCTTGAGGATGAGGGGGGTGATGTAGCCATGGAGGGGTGGTTAGAGACGGAAAGGGTGTGGGAGGCAGGAGGCGGAGGCTGGATAGCAGAAGGAATGGGGGAGCCTGGAATGCAGGAAAATGGGGGGAGCAGTGAATCAGAGCAGATGGGGCAGGGGGATGAGGAAGGAAAGCGCAAGGAGAAGGACCTGTTGGGAGGAAAGGGCAAGGCAAAGGACCAGAAGTACAAGGAGAATACAGTAAAGGAAGCTGAGAGTTTAGGCCAGGGGAGCACGACAAACAAGGAGGGACTAAACAGAGACAGGAAGGAAGGGAGGACGAGCCAGGCTAGTTTAGCTGATGGGGGAGAAGAACCAATCACGAGCAGTGAGGGGGGAGTTAGCAAGGTACAGAAGGATACTCGGGAGGAGTAAAGGCATAGAATTGGAGGGGAAGGGGTGGCCAGGGTAAGTAAGGAGGGGGTGGCATGTGGCACCCAGATAGGAGGAGGAACAAGGAGCCAGCTGGGTGGAGGGGCCGGTAGAAAGGATGAGGGACATGGAAGGCAGGAATGGAGGAAAAGGAGTGGTCAGAGCACTCCTGTTGGGGAATTCTATAATCAGGGGTAACAAATGGGCTAGGGAGGAAGAAGCCTGGCCAGCTAGAAGAAAATGCTTCCCTTGACTAATGGTGCACAGGGCCAAGCACAAGGTACATCATCTGGCAAAGGATTGTGGGGGTTCCCCGGACATACTGGTCCACCTGGGTACAAATGGCATTGAGGGAAATAGCAAGCTAGAGATACAGGCAAGGTTCAGGGAGCTTTTCAGGGTCTGTCATGACACAGAATGCACAATTTCCTTCTCAGAAATCCTTCTGGTATCAAGGGCTAGTGGGGAACACAAAAGGAAGATTAGGGAGATAAACCAGTGGCTCAGGGAGTGGTGTGAGGCCAGAGGGTATGGATTGATGGGGGATTGGGGGGACACCTGGGAGGATAAGGAGCTGTATGCTAGAGATAGGCTCCATCTCAATTTGGAGGGAAGAGGAATCCTTAAGTTGAAAATAGAGAGGTTCATTGGTGAAAAGTGGGTTTAAACCAGAAGCAGGAAGGGATGGGAGAAAAGGCTGTCGAGGGGGTCTGATAAAGGAGGGACTCTGTCTCCACCCCCCTGGGGAGCTGCAGGAATGTGGGAAAAGGCCAACTGGTAAAGTGCAGACCAGGGGAAAACGGAATCCCCATGGGAATATAAGCAGGGGAAATGGAAGTATACGGAAAGGGTGGAAGGTAGTCCTGCTAAATGCCAGGAGCCTGGGCAATAAAATGCCTGAGCTCCAGGCAATGCTAACTGAGGCAGCAGTGGATGTGGCAGCAGTTACTGAGACCTGGGCCACCACAGGACATGACTGGGACCTGAACCTGGAGGGTTACACTATGTTCAGGAAGGACGGGGGGAGGGAAGGGGAGGAGAGGTAGCAATGAGTCAAAAACTGCACTGGCATAGGGGGAGTAGAGGAGGCGGAGGGAACCGTGGAGGCCATTTGGGTCACCTTGGTAACAAGGGGGGGCAAGAGAGTAAAAATAGGAGTAGTGTATAGACCCCCTGCACTGGCGGATGAGCTGGAGGAGAGTCTGCTGGCAGATGTTGGGAGACACTACAGATTGGGCAGGGGAAGGGTGGTGGTGTTGGGGGACTTAAACATCCCAAAAACAGACTGGGAGACTGTGACAGCCTTCGTGGCCAGGGAACAGAGGTTGTTGGATGTCTTTCAAGACGCATTCCTAACTCAGCAGGTGGGGGAACTGACCAGGGAGGCTTGGGCACTGGATGTGGTCCTGGCAGACAGTGACCAGATTGGGGGCCTGGAGGTAAGGAACCCATTGGCAGAGAGTGACCATGCCATGGTCTGGTTCTGCCTGGACCTAGGAGGGGTAGAAGGCTGCACAAAGACAGAGGTAACTGACTTCAGGGGGGCAAATTTTAAGGAAATGGGAAGGATCCTTAAGGAGCATTTGGATGTGATTGGGTCAGGCATGAACATTGATAGTAGGTGGCAAATCATCGGGAGAGGGTTGCAGGATGCTACTAGCACCTGTGCAAGAGTAAGATGAAAATTCAGTATGGCCCAAAAACCCTGCTGGTGGACCAGGGAGGTCCAGGAGGTGGTGCAAGGAAAGAAGGCAGCCTATAGGCAATTCAAGTGCTCAGGGAGTGAAAGGGATCGAGGGGAGTATGAGCTGATGGCTAGAAGGGCCACTAGGGTGGTGAGGGCGGCTAAGGCAAGGAAGGAGCAGAACCTGGCTAAGGAAATTAGGAGAGGGAACAAGGGGTTTTTTAGATACATTAGGGAAAAATGAAGGGTGAAGGGGCAGATTAGCATGATTAAAACAGGGGTCAGAAGGGCAAAAGACCCAGGGGAGCAAGCTGAGGTGCTAAATGAGTACTTCACCTCAGTTTTCACCAAGGAAAATGGGGGTGCTGCATCATACATAGGAGGAGACAATGATACTGAGGAGGGGAGACCCTTACTGATCGGCGGGTCTGGGGAGAGGGGGAGACATCACTGGCAGTGGGGGAAGGCTAAGCAGGGAGAAGAGGTAGCGGAAGTGGAAATCACAGCAGAGAGAGTGAGGGAAGCCCTCAGGTCCCTTAAGAAAGATAAAGCACTGTGACCAGATAAATTATATCCCAGAGTGCTGAAGGAACTTGCGGATGTCCTGGCAAAACCTCTGGTGGAGCTTTTAACCATCTGTCTGAGGACAGGGTGGGTGCCCCCGGACTGGAAGGTGGTGCATATAGTGCCTATCCACAAGGGGGGATCAAGGGAGGTGGCAAGAAATTACAGGCCTGTCTGCCTGATGTCGGTGGTGGGCAAGGGGATAGACTGCATTGTCAACGAGAGGCTGGGGGGGAACTGGAAAAGACAGGATGCCTGGAAAATAGACAGCATAGATTTGTGCTGCCTGTAAATGGCATGAGTGAGGCAAGGGTACTTTGCACCATGCAGTTTAATGAGTGGTTGAAAAAATGGTGTGGAGTTCAGGGGTTTGGCTTCATTGAGGACTGGGGTTCCACCTGGAGGGACACCAGCCTATACTGGCAGGATGGTCTGCATCTGTCCAGGAAAGGAACAAGTCTTTTGAGCAGTCGGTTTAAATGCTTCCTTGGCAAGCTTTTAAACTAGTCAAGGAGGGAGGCACTGATAAGCAGCAGGAAAATCCCAGCCTCTCCCTACAAAACAGGGTACTAAATGGGAAAAAGACTGATGTAGAAAGGTCAGTGGGGGATGCTGCAACAGAAAGTAAAGCCATCAAAAAATGGAGAGCAATGAGTACCAATGCACGTAGTCTGAGTAACAAGCTTCCTGAATTAGTGGCCTTGATGGAGGAGGAACATCTGGATATCATGGCAGTCACAGAAACATGGTTCACACAAAACCATGACTTGGACGTAAACATACCAGGATACACTATCTACAGGAGAGACAGAGAGGGTAAAAGAGGAGGAGGAGTAGCTCTTTATATAAGGGAAGAAATCAAAGTAACAGAACAAAAGAGAAAAAAGGGAGGAGAAGAAGCACTATGGGTAAATTTGGAGACCAGCTATGGCACCACAATCCGCACAGGGGTTGTATACAGACCCCCTTCTCAGGGGGAGGAAATGGACAAGGAAATGATAGAAAGTATACTTAGTATGGCAAAAAAAGGGGAGATATTGCTGATGGGTGATCTGAATATGCCAGATGTTAACTGGAGTGCAGTTGCCGCAGCCACTTCGAAGAGTGGGGTTATTCTACATGCCCTACAGGGGCATGCCTTAGACAACTAGTATTGGAGCCCACTCAAGAGGGAGCAATCTTAGACCTGGTCTCTCTAAATGGAGATGAAGAGAGGATCACAGATGTAGAAGTGGGCAGCTATCTGGGAACTAGCACCACTCAACAGTATGGTCTCATATAAACACAGCAATAGAGTCAAGCCATACAAAGGCAAAGGTATTGACTTTAGGAGGGCTGACTTTACCAAAATGGGTAAGTGCCTAAGGAATGCAGTAGCAAATGGGCAGGAAGGAGGGGTAGAACAATGGGGAATAATAAAACTGCCATCACAGAGGCAACAAAGCCTTGTGTGAAGCAAATAAACAAAACTAAACGATGTAAGAAACCACTATGGTTCTCAAAGGAAGTGGCAGTGAAGGTTCAAGAGAAAAGAAAGCTTCAGGAAGTACAAGGAATCACAGAAGGAGCAGGACAGAGAACTGTATCAGTTAAAGCAAAAGGAAGCTGGGAAGGCAGTCAGAACAGAAAGGCCCAAACTGAGGAAAAAGATAGCCAACTCAGTTAAGAAGGGGATAAAACCTTTATAGGTACATACAGGAGTAGAAGGAAGACCAAGGGAGGGATAGTGAGGCTTAAATAAATGGGGGTGGGCAGAGGAGACTGTGAAAAGGCAGAGATACTAAACAAATATTTTTTGCTCAGTATTTACAAAGGAAGAGGGGGGTACCTAGAACAAACTGTAGAAACACACTGGATACAGAAGTTGATACCAGCCCATTTACAGAAGAAAGGGTTCTGAAAGAACTCTTAAAACTGAAGGTGGACAAAGCAATGGGGCCTGATGGGATTCATCCCAGAATTCTAAAAGAACTAAGGGTATAATTAGTGACACCACTGACTACCCTGTTTAACAAATCATGGGAGGATGGGGTGGTACCTGAGGACTGGAGGAGGGCAGATGTGATTCCCCTTCACAAAAGTGGGAGCAAGGCAGAAGCAGGAAGCTACAGACCTGTTAGTTTAACCTCAGTGGTAGGGAAAATGATGGAATCACTTCTGAACGAAAGAATTGTCAAGTATCTAGAGGCCAGAGGGGCACAGGACCCAAGGCAGCATGGATTCGCAGCAGGAAGGTCATGCCAGACAAATCTGATAGATTTCTTTGACTGGGTGACCAAAGTAGTAGATCAGGGAGGGGCAATGGACATGGCCTACCTAGACTTTAGCAAGGCATTTGACACAGTCTCACACAAAAGATTAATATACAAGTTAGCTAGCCTGGGAGTGGGTCCCAAGATGACAGCCTGGGTAAAAATTGGCTGGAAAATAGGACACAGAGAGTAATAGTAAATGGAGTCCACTCTGATGAGAGGGGTTACTAGGGGTACCACAGGGTTCAGTATTAGGACTCAGTCCTCTTCAATGTCTTTATAGCTTGCATTGCAGAGGGACTGAAGGGAAAGTATGTCTCTTTGCAGATGACACAAAGATCTGCAACAGAGTTGATGCACAAGGTGGGGTGGAAAGGATGAAAGGGACTTGGCAAGGTTAGAGGAATGGTCAAATGTATGGCAGCTTAGATTCAATGCTAAGAAGGCAAGGTAATGCACCTAGAAACAAAACCCAGGGAAGAGTACACAATGGGGTGAGATACTAACAACAACAAAATGGAAAGGGACCTGGAGTTAGTCATATCGGATGACCTAAGGTGGGCAAGCAATGTGAGAGGGCAGCAATGAGGGCTGGGGGATATTGGGATGCATAGGGAGAGGCATCACCAGTAGAAAACAGGAAGTTATTATCCCTCTGTACAGACAGCTGGTCAGAACCCATCTGGAGTACTGCGTGCAGTTCTGGAGTCCCAGTCTTCGCAAAGACATAGACAGGATGGAAGCTTTCCAGAGGAGGGCAACTAAAATGGTGCAGGGTCTGCACCGGAAGACATATTAAGAGAGACGAAAGGAGCTTAATATGTATAGCCTTGAGGAAAGAAGGGAGAGGGAACATGATAGAAACTTTCAAGTACCTCAAAGGAATCAACAAAGTCCAAGAAGGTAGCATCTTTCTAAAAAAGAGGTGTGCAAGAACAAGGGGGCACAATTTGAAGATGGGGGCAACTCAGAGGTAATTTAAGGAAGTATTTTTCACAGAGGGGTTGTGGATGCCTGGAACAGCCTTCCGGAGGAGGTCTGGAGTCAAAAACAGTGGTGGAATTCAAGCATGCATGGGACAGTCATAAGGCAATTCTTGAGGGTGGGGGTAGGAAGAAGTAGGCTGCTGGTTAACTAGGATCTGCAGCTTATCCAGTAGGCAGGGAAATGGGTAGACTGGGTGGGCCAAGCAGTCCTTATCTGCCATCAAATTCTATGTTTCTATGTTTCTATATGTCCAGGGGAAGTCATGTCAATCAAAAACCTTGTGGAGTTCTATGAGTGGGTGATGAGTGCCTTGGACCTGGGTAGACCAGTGAACGTCCTCTTTCTAGACTTCAGCAAGGCATTTGACTCTGTTCCTCAGGAGGGTCTGTTGGATAAGCTGGGAGGAATGGGGGTGGGTAATCAGATAATCAGATGGATAGGCAATTGGCTCCAGGACTGGACCCAGAGGGTCGTGGTTGGTGGGATAGTCTCATCCCCAAGGAGGGTCACTAGTGGGGTCCCACAGGGAATAGTTCTTGGGCCCCTCCTGTTCAACGTCTACATCTCTGACATAAGGACAGATATCAGGAGTGAGTTGAGTCTCTTTGTGGATTACTCAAAACTGGGGGTGGTGGTGGATGAGGAGGAGGGGAGGGTGCCCCTACAGGGGGACCTGGAGGCTCTGGAAAGATGGTCTAGAAAGTGGAAGCTGAGGTTCAATTCAGGGAAATTCAAGGTACTGCACCTGGGGGCCAGAAACCCGGTCCAAGTGTACACCCTAGGGGGGAAAATGCTACAAGTCTCGATGGCTGAGAGTGACCTGGGAGTGGTGGTGGATGTCAAGATGAACAACTCAGAGACTTGTAGGAGGGCATCAGCCAAGGCCAACAGGATGGTGGGATGCATCGCTAGGGGATCACCTCCAGAAGGAAGGAAGTGATACTCCCACTGTATAACTGCTTGGTGAGGCTGCACCTCAAGTACTGCATGCAGTTTTGGAGGCCGCACTTAAAGAGGGACTTTAAACTCCTGGAGAGGGTCCAGAGGAGGGCAACCAAAATGATTTGGGGCTTGGGGACAGGACCTATGAGGAGAGGCTCGAACAGCTAAATATGTACACATTGGAAGAGAGAAGGGACTGGGGGACATTTATTTATTTATTTAAATTTGGTAACTGGGTAGGCCTCACTGAGACCACTTAATATTTCCTTTTCAGGGTCGACCAAGTTAATTACAACAATGGTACAACAGGACAATAATGTTTCATTAAGTTCAACAGCATACATTAGATTATACTCCATACCAGGAGACAGTCATTAGGCATACAAAGTAATACAGGGACTGTTATCAGTTTTTATCATACACGTTAGGTGAGATCAGGAAACATAATCATATATCAGACAAGCAACAGGAATGAAGTGTGAAGTTCAGCCATTACAAGTACATTGGTTTAACCCCTGCAGATACATTTTAAGTCCCTTTTTAAACCCCCCAAGGGATTCACATTCCTGGAGTTTGGGTGAAAGTGAGTTCCATATGGGAGGAATGAGGGATGAGAAGGCCCTGGACCCTTGGGAGTACAGTGTCCGAGGGACCTTGAGAAGCTGTCTGTTGGATGACCTTAGAGCCCTATTATTAGTTTTAGGTTGTAGTAACTCAGTCAGGCTAGGTGGAGCAGATGTCAATCTGAGTTTATAGGCTAGGCATAGAGAGGAATATAGTAGTCTACCTTCCAGGGTGGGCCATTTAAGGGCTTGCAGGATCTGGCAATGGTGCTCTCTATGGGGTGCCCCTATAGCAAATTTCCTGATCCTGTGGTAAAGTGTCTTAAGTTTTTTTATCTCAGTACTTCTGACGGAGAGAAGTACAGGGGAACCGTACAGTAGTTTCGGTAGCAAGGTGCCATGGGCAATCTTAGATTGTGACTCCAGGGTAAGGTAAGGGCCGTGTCAATACAGGAGACCTATCCTTTGGTTCAGTGTTTTGGATAGTTGATCTATGTGAGCGTTGAAGTTGAGATCCTGGTCAGTGGTGAGTCCTAGGTATGTTAGTGAGTCTACTACAACCACCTTTTCCCCAGACGAGAGGGTGAGGTTAAGTGTATCTGATCTGTTGGGTGGCATATGTCTGGGTCCGAACAGCATTCCTTTGTTTTTTTTTTGCAGTTCAATGGAAATTGATTTGTGGACAGCCAGACTTCCAGTGATGTTAGATCTTTGGACAGCAATCGGCTGAGTTCTTTCGGATCCTCCACTGATCTATAGATAACAATGTTGTCTGCATAGAGAATGATTTCATGGCCTTTGCAAAAGTAGGTAGGTTATTAATAAATAGGAGAATAGGAGTGGTCCTAGGACAGATCCCTGGGGAACTCCCTTATTAATATCAATCTTGTCAGATATGGCACACTGCCATTTAACTAATTGGAACCTGTCCGGGAGATAATTCCTAAACCATTGTATTACTAGAGAGCCGAGACCGATTTGTTCCAGTTTTGCTAGGAGTACTTGGTGATTTACCAGATCAAATGCTTTGGTAAGATCGATAAAGATTGCATTGGTGTGCAGTCCTTTGTCAAGGACAGAGAATATATCAGTGGTAAGGTTAAGCAGGGCAGTGTCAGTACCATGATACTTTCTGAAGCCGTGTTAGGCCTTGGAGAAAATATTGTATCTCTCCACATAATCCATGACCTGGGAGTACACCACTCTCTCCAACATTTTGCTTAGTGTCGGGAATAGGGATATTGGATGATAGTTTTCAACATGATAGAGGTCTTCAGGTACATGAAGGGGGTAAATAGAGGAGGAGCAGTCAGGGTGCTTCAAAGGAAGGAGGAGGCGGCCACTAGAGGGCATGGGTGGAAGCTGGAGGGGGAAGATTCAGGGAAGAAAGGAGGAGATGCTACTTCACTGAGAGGGTGGTGGAGCCATGGAATGTGCTGCCAAGGGGGCTGGTGGAGGCAGAGATGGTGGAGGGGTTCAAGACAGGTACAGGGGAAGGGTTCTGGAAGCAAAATCCAATGCTGCGAGAATATCTGGAACTGGGAAGGGAGAAGCCAGAGAAGGCGAGGGGGGCAGCAAGGTCAGCTCCCAGGGTGAGGACTGACCAAATGAGCAGACACGAAAGACCGTTAGGCCTATTCAGCTGGCATTTTAATATGTTAGGTTCAGGGAGTAAAAATTCCCACCAAAGTGGTGGGGGACAATCTCAATGGGCTCTGGCCTCCTTTTATCCATAATTACCAAATAAACCAAATAAACCAAGATTTGTTTGTGTTTTATTTTATTCTTTTGGTAATTTGGTAAGGCTTACTAGGCACAAGTGCTTGTTTTCACGGGCAACCCAAGAGCACTGGGGTGGTTAAGTGACTTGCTTAGAGTCACACAGTATGCAAGTAAAAGTTGTGGGACTTAAGCCCAGACCTTCTGGATATACCAAACTCAATCACAGCTCTCTACTATAATTACTAGGCTATACTCAGAGCCCATGCTAGGTTGTGGAGCAAGGAGATTTAGTAGTAGACTGAGAAATGTTATTTTTGCCATTGTACAGGTCAATGCTGGTGCAACCACACTTAGACTATGGGGTAAGGTATTGCCATCCATACCTAAAGAAAGACATCAACATGCTGGAGAGGGTCCAAAGGAGATCAAGCATGATGATCAAAGGTCAACAGAATAGGTCTTATGAAGGGATTCTGGGAGCGCTACGGGTGAACTCCCTGGAAGAGATGAGTGATATGATAGAGACCTTCAAATACTTGAAGGGAATGAACAAAGAGGAGAGGGGAGGTCATTTTAAAATGAGTGACAACAGAACCATGAATGGGCATAGCTAAAAGTTGATAGGAGTGGGGATAAGATGGAAGTTAGAAAGCATTTTTATGGACAGGGTGGTGGAGACATGACATGCCTTGCTAGAAGAGGTGGTCTCGGTAAAGATGGTGGGAGACTTCAATAGTGCCTTACACAAGTGCATAGGGAGTCTGTGGGACTGAGGAAGGGTAGAATGGAGAGAGTGATGAAGGGCAGGGGGCAGGGACATTGGTGTAAGCCATAAACCCTGCATCAGTTACTGAGCACAATTGACAGACCAATAGAACGTCTTCTGCTGGCTTTTCCTATGGTCGTAATACGTGGCCCAAGATTGTGGTGCCCCAAAGTTAATAAAACGCAATTTGTGGGTATTTTTTGAGTGGAGGCCCAGATGAATGCTGGAATAACATTTTATCATTGCTGTCTGGATGATTTCTATGTTGTGCCACTAGATGACACCACTGTGTCATGATTGTTACAGTCAAACTCGTATTATGCACTGAAGTGGTAAAAGACTTCATTTCGGTAAAGACAGATGCCTACCGGGCACTTGTTATATCGTGCCTATCATTTTAATTTTTAAGATGTTTAATTTCAAAATGTTAGTTATTACCTTACTATGGTTTCACAAGGGTTGGTGGAGATGATGAGTAAAGGAAGTGATGCACTGTGTACTGTTTAAGCAAAGTTACATTGCATAGTAAATTATGTAAACTAATCCTTCCTCGTGTTCCTCCTCATAGCTTCATGTCTGTTGTACTTTTCCCCTTAGATTCAGGGCGCCTCACAAATCAAACAAATGTATAGAACATAGAAACATACACAACACTGATGGTAGAAAAAGACCAACAGTCTATCCAGTCTGCCCAAGTTCCTTAATTAGCCCCTGGGACCTCCCTCCAGGATCCTAGCCATCCACATCCTCACTACTTTCTCATCCCACATTCTGCTGCCCCGAGAAAACACTACACCCGTTATACTTTCCATGCCATGCCTGAAACTGCCATTGGTTTTCACACCCACCACTTTGTCTGGTAGGCTGCTCCATGGCTCCACCACCCTTTCTGTAAACTAATCCTTCCTCGTGTCCCTCCTGAACCTCACTCCTGTTAGTTTCCACTAATGTACAAGTATCCACGAGATACTATTCAAGGTAAATAGTTCCCCACAGTTCACCTTGTTAATTCCTTGTAGGAACTTGACACTCATTGTGCCAGAGTCGGCCACTCCACCCCTCTGACCAAAACTGCAGCTTTAAGTTAAATTGGCTGCAGAGACCACTCATTGTGCCAGAGTCAGCCACTCTACCCCTCTGACTGAAACTGCAGGTACTGCTGAGACACACAGCAAAGACCCCTCTGAAGTCTTACAGCCAGCAAAGCTCTGTCTGCCTGTTAAATATTGTGCCTTTTCTGCCCATGGACAAGAATTTCTTAACTTGGATACATTTCAAGTTAAATTGCCCTCAGAGACCACTCACCATGCCAGAGTCGGTCACTCTACCCCTCTGACCAAAACTGCAGCTTCAAGTTAAATTGGCTGCAGAAACCACTTGCTGTGCCTGAGTCAGTCACTCTACCCCTCTGATCGGAACTGCAGCTTCAAGTTAAATTGGCTGCAGAGACCACTCACTGTGCCAGGGTTGGCCAGTCTACCCCTTTGACCAAAATTGCAGGTACTGCTGACACAGAGATCAGAGAGCCCTCCAAGGTCTTACAGCCTGCAAAGTTCTGTCTGCCTGTTCAACTCTGTGCCTTTTCTGCCCAGCAACAAGAATTTTTTAACTTGGATACAGTGTCTGTTATGCTTAATTAGTTAGTTACTGCATAACTGTATAATTAATTTCACTGCTTAGAATTCCTAAGCTGAATATGTTTTAAAACTTTTATATCTTTTTTTTTAAAAAATAGTTTTTATTATATTTCTTTGGAGACGCTGTCTGGGCAGAGGAAGCCCCTGTCTC